>CAJFCJ010000008.1:0-1200000 GCA_904063045.1 Dimorphilus gyrociliatus
TATCTTAACACGCAAACGGTCGGTCACTTCATAAGAAAAAACGGTCGTTTTCCGTGACCTCTTTGTACACATAGATGAAAAAATTCAATCAACTCAGCTTTTAGTGGTTTTGAACAAGATAGCAGATAAATAGAAGTTATATAAGTGTTAACGGAATATCATAATCAATGGCGCGTGCAATAGACAGCTGCGCGTACCAGTGCCCAACTTTTTCTTGAGCAAATAAAGTAGTCATTATAGATTGAATCCAGCGCTCTATGATTAATTGCCACTCATTTTTAGATGTCTGGAGAGCTATTTAAAGTTCCGCTTTGTTCGAACTATCATAATATACGACTGTATGCTCAATCTTACCTCCAGCAAGTCGATCATTCGTGTCATTTGAGAATAGATAAGAACACGGTGATTTTCAGCTTTCAAGCGGGCCAACAATGCATCAAGTACGCCCAACTTTCCAGAATCTGTTATTAAAGTCTCCTTATCTGTAAAAAAAAGAAAAGAAAGGAGTTGTTGTTAGTGTTCAAAGCCACATTCTTTTTTAATGGACAAGCTAATTCAGTCAACACCCCCTGACTACACGCCTCCCTCATCGACTTTATAGAATTCGTGCATTCAAATCGCCGGCGCCACGCGTCAAAACTGACCGCGGCGTTACTGACAAGACGCTATTGTCACCTATACAGTACTCTATGGTCTAGTTGGCGTCATGAACTTGGTCGCACGCGTGCCAATTCGCCCACTTTTCTATAAAAAACGCCAATTTTTTTTATAGTGGCACGCAAGAAATACTTATATACAGCCAAGAAAATGAAAGTGCCACTCAACCTAGTTCAATTCAATGCTCAAGCAAAAAACACATTAACACATCATTTCTTGGCAGAATGTTATACTGGTGAGCAGAGGAAATGCAAGATTTGGTTTAGAGTAACAAATATAAAAATAGCGAATTGTTACTAACATTACATATAAAGGCTATATACCGAGTATTTGTTACAAAGGAATGAGTTGAAATTACTTAATAATTTATGACATTTTAAGACTAAAAGCGTCTGTTATTTCATAGGGTTTTTCAACCAACACCAGGGGGAGCTTTATACTGATACAGTTATTATCTTTCCATATCTTTAATCAAATCAGTGCCAACTTCATAAAGGAGTCCGTACAAAACTCCAAAACAAAGACACTTTCAAAAAAAAGAATATTAAGCTTGCTCCAAGGCACGTTCCAAGACGCGCACCTTTCTTGACACATGATGTAAAACACACTGTATGGAACTCTACTTGAAACAATTTTCCTTTTGCACTCAATTATCAGATACGCAATGACATTTCATAACTACTTATCATCACAATTGTTTTTTACGCATGTACTAGAAACCGGAAAGGTCAAAGCCTGCAAATTACTATCGAGAAAAACTTGAATGACCAAGCGTCAACACAACAAGCGTGAAATTACGTCACTTGTATGGTCATTTGGAAAGATGACCAACATCTGTTCTTTCCTTAAGGCTATTGACGTACGCTACTGACGTCAGTCAAGTTTCAAACATCCATTACAGGTCGATAAAGCGATGTTGTTGCTATTTTTTGTTTGTAACAGTTACAAATCAAATCCCAAAAACTAATCTGACATAATTTCTAAACTCCCAGGTACCATTCAGTCGTTGACACACGCGCATGACAGCCTATTATAAATTAGAGCGGTTAAAGGTTCTGAACTAATTCCAGAGTCCTTAATTTCTAAACAATTGTACAAATTAAAGAAGTCGATCGGTCTGATCCAATTTCGAACATCTTGGACAAAAGGCTACTCTACAGGATATTTTTTAGATAAATAATATAATAACAGATGAATGGGTCACTTAGTACAACACTTTAATAAGAAAAAGACAATCAAATAATCTTTTTTAATTAAGATTTTACACGATTCATTCTAATATCGATGGTAGTCATGTTTCTTTTTATTGTTGTTTTGTTTCGATTAAAAGTAGGCTAAAGTAGTTCAATATTCAGATAATGACTATAGCGAATTTTCAAGTTGATGTGCGAAAATATTAATGATTTTAAAGGGCTTTTTTTTGATAAGATACACGAATTTGATAAATATAATTTTATAAGGGGAAAGTCCACTGATCTTAATTTAGTTTAAGGGACAAACCGAAACCATCAACATAGAAAATTAAAGTTGTAACAAAAACAGTCTTAACAAGCTAAGAACGCGTGCCACATATTTTCTAATCGTTCATCACACTATAAACAATGCTTCGTAATCTCGTCTAGAAAATAATACACAAACAATCCAAGAACTTATGTAATACCTCTTAACCTCTTAAGCGTAATCTTATTGCAGGTTAAATGATTGAGGCTTAAGTAACATTTGGACCCTTTCCAAAATCATCCCCTCAACAATAAGACAAATTTACAAAACTACTTACCAGGAATAAATACGTGAGAGAACCCGTGAACAGGATTAACAGCTAAAAGGCCCCGAGGTTCTGGTTTAAAAAGATATTGATGGGCAGTTTTCATCTATAAAATTTCAAAACAATGAAACAAAAATTAATAAATTTACTTAGGAATTATAATAATTAAAAAAAAACAGATTGTTTACTTCTTGAGCGAGATTCGTTGATCCGTAAAGTATACAGTCTTTTTCGTCTGTGTGAACAAGTGCTGCCCTCTGTTGTCTCATGAAATTATTGTCTATGCAATATTCTCCACATGAATATGCTGCAACCTGGATAGAAATCAGAATATTAATTGACTTGCTCTAGACAAATGTAAGATAATCTTACTTTTGATATGTTGTTGTACAAAAAGTCAGGGATATCAACTAGTTCTTCGTCCAGTATTTTGGGTTCTCTATGTTTAAATTCAGATATTTCAATATCCTGAGAAACTTCATCAGCTTCATTTGGTAAATTGAGCGATGTATGATTTTTTAACTTGGAGTCATCAGTTGTGCAATCAGCTTCATTCAGTTTAGATTCTTCATCTTCCACAGGAGATACTGAATTTCGTAATCGAATTTTTCGATGAGTGGCAGTCTCTCTCATATAATGCAAAGTAGGAACAGTATGTCCCAAGATAGGTTTAACAGGACTTGTGAAACATAGTTTACTTAAAACTTGACTTTGATTGATGGACGTAGGATTTAAACAAAAATAAGATTCCATCATAAACAATGATCGAGTTGATAAATCAGGGCTTTGCCAGTTAGTCTTATGATTTAAATTTTCGATTTCCCGTTCTCCCTCAACGATACTTCTCCATCTAGTTAGAAATTTTTTTAACAAAATGCTTAATCATACATAAAACAAATATATTCTTAATCGACTAACCTATATGAAATACTGTAAAACATCATTTTATAAAGCTCTGTTGGAGATATATTTACAAATCTTGTAAAACCAAAAGTATTAGATTTTTCAGTTTTATTCGAGGAAAAGATAGACTTGTGAATATTGCCCTCATTATATATAAACAAATTATTGTATAATAGTTTTCTCCTTCCCCACGAAGACGTATCCAATATTCCTTGGATTATAAAACAGATATTAACTATTTAGCTATGAAAGACATTTGTGATCTATAAATACCTTCATTAAAAACGAGTTGAGGGATAACGTAGCTGTCTAGTTGTATGAAAAATGATGACTTGAGCTCTCTCCTCTCGAAGAGTTCTGGATGGTTGCAAACCTAGAGTTTTGTAAAATAAATAGTTCATTTTATGGATGGGTAAAATAATCGATAAAATTTAATTACTTTTCTAAACTGCATAACCAAATTCATCAAGCTAGATGTTGATGATTGTGAGAGTGCCGCTGAGCTTTGCAATAAATCTTCTATACGAATTTTTCTTTTTAAAGCACTGTACAATTTTCTTTGGCGCGTTGTTAAAGGACAGTACGTCAAGACTTCGATCTAAAGGGATTATAAATATAAAAACGTTGCGTTAAAGAATTATTTCTAATTGATCGAGTATAAAATTTGCTTATAAGTTTAAAATTAGTCATCCGTAATAATTGGAGCTTACCTTATCGGACAATTCATTTTCAACATCTTTTTTAACCCTTCGTAACATGAAAGGTTTCAAAATCATATGCAGCCTAGAAAGTTGATCTGTAAAGGAAGGTTTTAAAAAATGAAGTTTATGATTTTTCAAGACATACTTTCATCTATTCCCGACTGTTTTTCAGCATGACTTTCAATGTCTTTTGAAAACCACTCATTAAATTCATCATGGGAATCAAAAAGTGTTGGCATAATGAAATGCAATAGGGCCCATAACTGTTAACAAACATTTTCTGATTAATAAATAGTTTCCTTTAATTTGATAGTTTTACCTCGGCCATACTGTTCTGAATAGGTGTGCCTGTTAATAACAGGCGGTTTCGGCAATTGAATTGTAATAAAATTTTCCAACGAGTGCTGAAAAAATTTACAGAACGTTAGTTTGAGAATTTGAGAGGCTGCTTTTAGACAGCTAATGTAAATTAGAAGTGAAGCTTTCACCTCGCAGTGCTTTTGATGGCCTGAGCCTCATCTAGAACCATATACTGCCATTTTATTCGCTGAAAATATTTTACGTCTTGGATAACAATTTGATAGCTGGTGATAACAATATGAAAAGATGCATCAGGTGTATATAATTTAGCTGAATTCCAAAATGTTCTTAGAACTTTACGATCTTGTGTTGTCCCCCAATAGGGTACAACCTACAAATGTATGAAAAAGAATATTAATATAAAACTCATATTATTATATATGAACTGTTTTCACCTTTAAACGAGGTATAAATCTAGCACATTCCTGTTGCCAATTATGAAGGGTAGACGCCGGTGCAACTACCAGAAATGGTCCCCATGTTCCCTGAGTTTCGCACAATAACGCTAACGTTGCTATGGCCTGTACAGTTTTTCCAAGACCCATTTCGTCAGCTAGGATACCATTTATGCCTTGATCATATAAACTCATCAACCAGTTCATTCCCCTCAGCTGATAAGATTTTAGCTTTCCTTCAAACAATGTAGGTTGCGTATATTCGTCAGAGCATACAGGAACAGCTAGAGCCCCATCTTTATAATGAATATAACTTATATATAATTATTTATTACTTTAAGTAAACACTCACCTCCGCCTGATAATAGCTTAACTTGCTCGTCAAATGATCTGGTCTAAATATGATTTTTTTTGGATAAGTATGGGTTAGTGTAAATAAAAAGACAAAACAAACTTTGGAATGTTGTGCTGCAACTGCTTCTTCAACATTCTGCAGTGCTTGATTTTTAACCATATCACTATCTAAGAAATGAAAGAAATGTTGTGATAAGAAAATCCTTGAAGGTTATAGTATTTTTTCAACTTTACCATAATCATCTGTTAGAAAGCTTTGGATTATCCCTTTAGTTACTGGTATTCCTTCTTTACTCTCTCCATTTTCATCCAACCTACTTAAGATTTCAGTTTGTTTTTCATCCGTATTCTTTTCCTCAGATTTTAACCTATTTTTATTGGCCATAAAATGGGCGTACAATTCAGTTTGGGTTATCAAAAAATTTAATTTTCTTTGTTGACGTTTTGCCTGACACCAAATAGAAATTATAGAGTTTGCTTTATTTCTCAAATGAAACCTTACCTCTCTCATTTCTATATCTATCTTTCTCTGTTCAAGGGCTTCTTTTTCAGCCTTTTTCCTTGCACCTTTCTCAACTTTATCGAAACGTTTCCAAAAAACATTCATTTCTTTGGCCAATCTTCTTGCTCTTACACCAGCATCTTTTGTTAGTTTTTGAGAGGTAAGAGCCATTTTTCTTCTTTCTCTCATACATCCTAGAGAGTGTAATGTAAGTGTCACTATTAAATATTAAATAAAAAATACAATTATTTCACAAACCCTGAGCAAGTTTCTTTAACATTTGCAAGTTTTCTTTCCGCTGATTAATTACTTGCTTTGAAGCTCTTTGAATTTCTTTTTTGGTAATGATAGCCATTGTCTTTCTCCTTAATACTGCTTTTTCGGTGTCATTCATTTTTTTTGATTTACCACTTCTAACAGGAATAGGTTGCTTTTGGGTATTCTCAAAAACAGCAACAGGAACTGGCATTCTGATCTATAGGTAGAGAGCGGTTATACTGTATATAGTGTGAAAAAAAAATTTAGCAGAAAATTATTTACCTCGCCCTCTTCCACTTCATCGTTCATAATTCTCTTCTTTTTTAGAGCCCCTATTGTATATTTAAATAAAGAATATAAGGAATTAATTTATGCAATTGTTGACTATACAATAAATTATAATTACGTTTTCGTTCTAAATTCCGCTTCTCTCTCATTACTTTAGAATCGAAAGATCCAGTTCCATCTCCCTCATAACAATCATTAAAAGATAATAAACCGGAGCTAAAATATGAGTATCTTTTAGGCTGTAAGAGATTTAAGGATAATCATGAGATAGACTTAGTCCATGTAACAATAAAATTTAACTAACGTTCTTAACATTATCATTTAGGACCTTTTTTCGGTGTTTTAAGGTGTATTTTCTGATTTTAATAAGAGTTTTAACTTTTTCTATATTCCATTCATCATCGTCGTCATCTGATGAAGTTTCGGTTAGAAGCATATCCTGAAGTACTTCTCGATCTTCGTCAATTTTACTGAAGTTATACAAACGGATTTTGTCCATTTGACGTTCTATGTTAAAGAAAATAATCAAAAGTTTATAACCAGCAATTATATAGGGTGAATAAGGTACAGTTTTTTTTACCCACCAATTTTACTGATTGACAATCCATTATTGAAAGTTTTTGTTCCAGTATCTGCACTCTCAACACTACAAAAGTCATCCGCACTAGAAGAATCAGATTCTCCTCCACTATTTTATAAAGGCGAAAGAAAAACATTAAATCACATGCTAAATAGACAAAAATCTAATTATTAAAAACCTTGATCGACTTGTGTAATTATCAATGTAAGACAAGAGTGGTTCTAGTCTCAACGCATTTTCTAGCCGTTGTATATGTAAAGGTTTAGCTAAGTAGCCGTGGTCTTGGAGGGCGGCTGGTAATTCCTCGTCCATATCTAAAATAATCAAGTAGTCGATATTTAGCATGAAATATGATTTTTTTGAATATTCCACTACCTTCCATGATCGGAAAACAGCGTTATCCCTTTCATCCGCCAATTATTTTGGGCTGCTTTTGGCCGTTTTCGTCCAACGCTTCCCGTTAAATTTATATGTATTGGAATGGCTGCCGCAATGCGTAGAGGCTGAAGCACACGAACGACTTTTTTGATTCGCCAATTTGTATCGGCCATTTTTGTTACGTCAATTTTTTCCTCAATTTTAAGCTATTTTTTAATACTTTCTAGTAAAGTTAAAAATTATGCACAATTAAAAAAAATATTTTAAAAAGATTTTTTAATTAATATTTCAATGCGAAGCTTCTCTCTCAAGAAACCGGAAGTTGTTGTTGCGGCGATTTGCTGTAGGTTTCATCACCACGTGATAAACTATTTAGGCGGCTGTCAAATTGTTAAATAAACATATAGAAAGGATGATTCCTTTAACGATTAACGAAAAAACCGCATCTGCAGGTAAGTTTTTAATGTCTTTATTTGTCATGTTAAAAAAGTCCTCTTTTCTATTATTAATCAATAGCAGTACTGCTTACTGCCGAACTTGTTAAAGATAAATGCTCTTTGGAAGTGAAAGAGGGTGAAAACACTGAGTTATGCGTCTCCGAGTAATTATTTTTTTGATTCCGATTTATTTAATTAATTAATACTGCTTTTGTTGAAGTAGTTCTACTTTTTCTTCTACGAACTCTATTATACGATATTTGGCAAGAGTCTGTGAGGACCCTAAACTTTATGGAAGTACTCCAATTGAATCAGCTGAGGTTTGTGTAAGGAAAACAACAGTTTATCTATAACTAAACTTTTTGGGCAATCAGGTTGACAATTACTTGGAATACGCTCATGAGCTACTTGAGAACAAGTGTACTGATGAAATTTTGAAAACACTAAATTCTCGACTTGCTTCAAGAGCTTTCCTCGTTGGAAGATCTACAACAATCGCCGATTGTGCCATTTGGGATGCTTTAACAAGTATATATCATATGATTTTTAAGTTGATCAAAAATACGACATAATACTGATGTTTCAGGAAATTTGTCTCTAACTACTGGATTTCCCAACGTCTCTAAATACTTAAAGATGATGATAAAGAAGAAGGTCTTTTCAAATATTGGTAAGATTTATATGCCTATTATAATTATTATCGAAAAGTTACACATAGATTACATCATATTTTATAATCAGTTATAAGGTTATTAATTTATGGATAAAATTCTAGTTATATCAAATATTATAGACCTAACGAAAATGCTAATACAAATTATAACATAACCACTAAATATTTTTTAATATGAATGTATACTATGCTTTGTACGAAGATATTTTGAGACTCAAGATATTTGTTTACTCATAGCCTCGAAGAAAAATATCACCCTTCCTGGTGCGGCTAACAATGAGGTTAAGAAAAACACTTATGAATTAAATATTATTATAAAAAACATATTTTTTATTTAGGGAGCTAAAAAAGAAAGAAAAGGGGAAGAAGGAAAATTTGTCCCTCTTCCGGGAGCAAAGAAGGGAGAAGTTGTTGTTAGATTTCCGCCAGAAGCCAGTGGATATCTTCACATTGGACATGCAAAGGCTGCTCTCTTGAACCAATATTATCAAATCTCATTTGAAGGAAAGTTGATTATGAGATTTGACGATACCAATCCGGCTAAGGAAAGTTCTGAATTTGAGCAAGTTATCCTTGAGGACTTGAAATTACTTGGTATTAAGCCTGATGTTTTCACTCATACCTCTGATCATTTCGATCTAATAAGTGACTTTTGTGTCAAAATGATGAAGGAGGGTAAGGCATACGCAGATGATACCGAACCCGAGGAGATGAAAAAGCAAAGAGAAACTAGAACTGAGTCTAAGAATCGTACTAACAGTTTGGAAAAAAATTTGTCAATGTGGGAGGAAATGAAAAAGGGTTCGAGTTATGGTAAAACTTGCTGTATACGAGCAAAAATTGATATGCAGTCTAATAACGGTTGTTTGAGAGATCCAACAATGTATCGCTGTAAGGAAGAGGCTCATGTTCGCACTGGCACTAAATACAAGGTTTATCCAACCTACGATTTTGCATGTCCTATAGTCGATTCTGTAGAAGGTGTCACTCATGCATTGAGAACTACCGAATATCGTGATCGCGATGCTCAATATGAGTGGTTCCTTAATGCCATGAAGATTCGTAAACCTATTGTGTATGAGTATGCTAGATTAAATCTGCAAAATATAGTTATGTCGAAAAGAAAACTTACGTGGTTTGTAGAAGAAGGTATTGTTGAAGGATGGAATGATCCTAGATTTCCAACTGTTAGAGGAGTTTTACGTCGAGGAATGACTGTAGAGGGTTTGAAACAGTTTGTTATAGCTCAAGGCTCTACCAAATCTGTAAATTTCATGGAGTGGGATAAAATATGGGCATTCAACAAGAAGGTTATAGACCCAATAGTTCCTCGTTATACCGCGCTTTTGAAAGATGATTTAATAAAAGTCAACATCAACGGCGTGACTGAGAACGAAGCAGTAGTTGACGCTCATCCTAAAAATAAGGAAGCTGGAACTAAAACTGTGTTTAGAACTAAAACTGTCCTTATCGAACAGGAGGATGCATTGCGATTCAAAGAGAACGAAAATGTGACGTTCGTCAATTGGGGTAATGTTATGATAAAGTCGATCAAGAAAAGTGGCGATCGCATAGTGTCTGTCGATGGCGATCTCAATCTGGAGGATACAAACTACAAAAAAACTATAAAGATTACATGGCTTCCCCAAACTGAGAAGGAGGAAATAATTCCAATCACTGCTCACCATTACGATCACCTAATAACTAAAGGAGTCTTGGATAAAAACGATGATTTCAAAAATTTTATAAACAGAAACTCGAAGAAAGAAATCCACTTTTTAGGTGAATCAATGATTGGTAAACTAAAAAAAGGGGATATTATTCAAGTCCAAAGAAAGGGATATTACATTGTTGATGTTCCATATGAACCAATGAGCAGACACAGCAGTCGTTGTCAACCAGCAGTTTTGATACTTGTTCCTGAGGGAAACCAGGAAAAACAAGAAGGACAAATCGGTTCAAAAAAAGTTAAAGAAAGCAAAGGAGGAAAAAGTAAAGAAGCAAATCAAGAGAAAAAACAGGCTGCTACAAGTAGTTCTGGCAACGCTGTTGATCTTAATGAAAAAATTTCCTCTCAAGGAAACAAGATTCGCGATTTGAAGAGCAAGAAAGCTGATAAAGGAACAATCGATGCCGAAGTTAAGATTTTACTGGCACTTAAAGCAGAATATAAATCTGCAACCGGAAGCGATTGGAAACCAGGAGCAGCTCCACCAAAAGCTGCTTCTGCTTCAGCTGCTTCAACAGGGGGAGATGCATCAGCTCTAAATGATAAAATCACTGAGCAAGGCAACAAGATTCGTGACTTAAAGAGCAAGAAAGCTGATAAAGGAACAATCGATGCCGAAGTTAAGACTTTACTGGCACTCAAAGCAGAATACAAATCTGCAACCGGAAGCGATTGGAAACCAGGAGCAGCTCCACCAAAAGCTGCTGCTTCGGCTGCTCCGACAGGAGGAAATGCATCAGCTCTAAATGATAAAATCACTGAGCAAGGCAACAAGATTCGTGACTTAAAGAGCAAGAAAGCTGATAAAGGAACAATCGATACTGAAGTTAAGACTTTACTGGCACTTAAAGCAGAATACAAATCTGCAACCGGAAGCGATTGGAAACCAGGAGCAGCTCCACCAAAAGCTGCTTCTGCTTCAGCTGCTTCAACAGGGGGAGATGCATCAGCTCTAAATGATAAAATCACTGAGCAAGGCAACAAGATTCGTGACTTAAAGAGCAAGAAAGCTGATAAAGGAACAATCGATGCCGAAGTTAAGACTTTACTGGCACTCAAAGCAGAATACAAATCTGCAACCGGAAGCGATTGGAAACCAGGAGCAGCTCCACCAAAAGCTGCTGCTTCGGCTGCTCCGACAGGAGGAAATGCATCAGCTCTAAATGATAAAATCACTGAGCAAGGCAACAAGATTCGTGACTTAAAGAGCAAGAAAGCTGATAAAGGAACAATCGATGCCGAAGTTAAGACTTTACTGGCACTCAAAGCAGAATACAAATCTGCAACCGGAAGCGATTGGAAACCAGGAGCAGCTCCACCAAAAGCTGCTGCTTCGGCTGCTCCGACAGGAGGAAATGCATCAGCTCTAAATGATAAAATCACTGAGCAAGGCAACAAGATTCGTGATTTAAAGAGCAAGAAAGCTGATAAAGGAACAATCGATACCGAAGTTAAGACTTTACTGGCACTTAAAGCAGAATATAAATCTGTTACAGGAAATGATTGGAAACCACCAGCACAAAGTTCTTGTGGTAATAAGCCACAAAAGAAAGAAATTAGGAAGGAAAGTGAAAAAAAAGCTGCTACTGGCGCAGGTGAAAGTGGTGGAAAAAAAGTAACTCGTTTGGGACTAGAGGTTGAAAAGGATGATTTATCAGAGTGGTACTCTCAAGTTATTACAAAGTCTGAAATGATTGAATATTATGATGTGTCTGGTTGTTATATTCTTCGCCCATGGGCATTTGGTATTTGGGAATCCATTCAAGCCTCCTTTGATACCTCAATCAAGAAACTAGGTGTTGAAAACTGCTATTTCCCTATGTTTGTATCGAATGCAGCATTACAAAAGGAAAAAGATCACATAGCTGATTTTAGTCCTGAAGTAGCATGGGTAACAAAATGTGGAAGTTCAGAAATGGCAGAGCCAGTAGCAATTCGTCCTACAAGCGAAACTGTTATGTATCCATCATATTCTAGATGGGTTCAGTCTCATAGAGATTTACCTATTAAACTTAACCAATGGTGCAACGTTGTACGATGGGAATTTAAACACCCTCAACCATTTTTGAGAACGCGTGAATTTCTCTGGCAAGAAGGACATACTGCTTATGCTAATAAAGAAGACGCCGTTAAAGAAGTGTATCAAATTCTTGAATTATATGCTGGTATCTACGAGGATCTTTTGGCCATACCTGTTGTCCGAGGGCGAAAGACTGAAAAAGAGAAATTTGCTGGTGGGGATTTCACTACAACAGTTGAAGCCTATGTTCCTGCATCTGGAAGAGCTATACAAGGAGCAACAAGCCATCATTTGGGACAAAACTTTTCGAAAATGTTTAACATTTCTTTCGAAGATCCAGTAACTGGGGAAAAACAATTTGCTTATCAAAATTCTTGGGGTCTTACAACTAGAACTATTGGCGTTTTGGTAATGGTTCATGGAGATAATAAAGGTCTCGTTCTCCCTCCAAGACTTGCCAAATATCAAGCTGTTATAATTCCTTGCGGAGTTACTGCCAGCTTAAAGCCGGCTGAAAAGAAGGATCTGTATGATACCTGTAGCAAACTTACAGATCAGCTGAATGCTTCTGGTATAAGAACTAAGTGCGATTTGAGAGAAAACTACAGCCCAGGCTGGAAGTTTAATAATTGGGAATTGAAGGGTGTTCCCCTACGTATTGAAATAGGACCTAGAGATATGAAAAATAATGAGATTGTTGTAGTACGAAGAGATAATTCCATAAAGGCGACAGTTAGCAATAACGGCGTAGAGAAGAGTTTAGCAAGCTTACTGGAGACCATTCAAAAAGACATGTTCAGCAAAGCTTTTAAAGAAATGTGGAACAACATCACTACAACAAAAAGCTTCGATGAATTCTGTTCAATGCTGGATAGGAAAAAGTTGATAATGTCACCATTTTGTGGTGAAATCGATTGCGAGGATACCATTAAGAAGTTGAGTGCTAGAGAGGCAGTCGTTGAGGAAGGAGCACCAGCAATGGGAGCCAAAGGTTTATGTATTCCCCAACAGCAGCCAGCGGAGGTTCAATCGTCTGACAAATGTATTTGTCCGGGGTGCAACAAAAAACCAAAATTTTATACGATGTTTGGTCGATCGTATTAAGAGCAAGAGATATTCTTCTTCGTCGAAAGTGCTGCTTTAGAAGTGTGACAACCTTATGACTTTTGTTTTTCGTCAATATTACTAAGATATAGGTTTTATATTCAATTTAAGTTTGAATAAAATTAACAAATTGAGGTCCACATCTACTACAATTCTCAGTTGGTTCAAGTCTTTTTATATAATATATTATTTGCAACGCAATCTGCTGAACACCAGAAAAATTCTTTATTGATTATAATCATGAAAACAATTTTTAATTTAGAAAATGGATTAATTAAGAGGATTTACTTGATCAGATTACGGGCGATAGTCCTTTTTAGTAGCATTTTATTGCGGAGAAAAAATCAGTCTAGCAAATAACATTCCGCGCTTTAGATAACCAATCAGCTATTTTAAATTCTCATTACGCAATTCGCTGAAACTTACCCGTGAAAATATTGCATTTACTCTTCTAAATCAGTAAAAAATGCATCAAAAGTTTTTTTCCCAAGCACGTAAATTTAATAAATAATTTCAGATATTTTGTACTTGTTCTTTAATGATAACTAATTTACACGTTAACTTTATATTCTATGTATTTTATAACAAAATTGATCCAATCAGACTCTAAAACATATTTATTTATCTCTACAAAAATTACAGTTATTAAGCCTTGGAAAATTTGTTAATAAACATAACTTACAGTTTTGTTGAAAATAAGCAATTTCGAAGAACATTGTCCGGTTACCAGTGTAACCTTGACCTCTAAGTTTTTCTAACTCTTACAGAATATTAATAATAAATCACAAAAGGTTAAATACATTTATTACTTCATCTTTGCGGATTAAAATATTTTTTAAAATTTCAAAGTCACCGTTATAATCAGAGCTGCCCACCCTTAATAATTTACTGCGAACCTCCTAATTTCACCGCCATTACGTAGAGCTTTCCAATTTGAATACACAACTTACACAAGTATAGTCTATACTTCTGCAATGGCATCAATTTTGCAACTGGAAGAATTTGCATTTATATGTGTTCTAAAAAACTTTAAAAATCTGCAAAAAAATCCATGCTTTCTTCAGTTTATTGAGGACGGAAAACTTTCTCCGGGAATGTTTGAAAGATTATTCAATGGACTCAACAGTTTCTATGCTGGAATACCTGAAGACTTCTTAAAACTATTTACTAAATATAATTATTATTTAAATGAAGTGAGATTCAGTGATGAAAACATGCAAAGTAAAGAATCTCTGAAAATTCTGAAACAAATACATATCCAAAATTTGAACATTGAGTCTCTGAAATTGGTAACGCTTGAGGAACTAATGGATTATGTAAATGAAGATGAATTAAAAGGCCTATCAATTCATGGATGTAGATTTTTACCTGACAAAAAGCTTGTGGAGCAAGTTGAGGGACAAGCAGGAATTTCGTATCCTGAGTTTCTGAAGGATTATCCTTCTCTTAAAAATTTGACAAAATTGAATGTTCAATATACTTGCATGAAAAACATTCAGTTTTTTTTCATTACAAAAGAAATTCGCAGCTTGACAGATGTTAATATTAGCGGTACTTTCATTTCTGATATTCGCCTCTTGAAAAAACAAACCAATCTGCAATATCTTAACTGTTCTGATCTGAAATCCAGCGCTAAAAAGCATTTTATTCATCTGCATTGTCTGAAGAAACTTGAGCGTCTAAGGTTTGGCAATTGGTCTATGTACAAGCGTGGAGGAAGAATTTCTTGGTCAAACGAGATCAATTTACAAATTGCAAAGTTTTTGACCAGAGAAGAAAAAGTAGAATACATTGCAGTTCCAGAGCGATTTCGATCAAAGCATAGTTGGGATATTTCTGAATTTCTAACTTTAGCTGGTTGGAAAAATTTGAAATTTTTTGACTTGGTAGGAGATTGGGAACCCTCCTCGTCAAGTGTTCTGTAAATTACAAATAATATATTTAACTTGAATAATTTATAATCGCTTGTTCTTTCACAGAAAATTTATTACCAATCATAGTAAACTAAAATATTTCGGGATACCATCAACATTGGATAGCGTTTCAATTAACTCCGATATAAGAAGAAACATTTCTGATTATGGTGTAAGTTTAAATAGATTTTTTACGAAAAAGAAACCATTGAAAAATTTTTTTCAATATCTTAGGACATTCGCCGTTATGAAAGGATCCATGGAAGAAATGAAATGTCACTTTTGATATTATATGATGAGGAGGGCCACCCTGTCCATAATTGTGAACTAAGAGACGCTTACGATGCTAATGCATTTGTATTTGACAATTATGGAAATATTGCTATTCCTGATTTAGAGAAGTTTAAAAATAATTATTCCAGCGAAAAGAATTTAGAGCTTTGTGAAGTAGATTCTTTGTTTTTTCACGTAAACGTATATTTACATTTATCTCTTTCTCTTAATAGCAACTAGCAGAGGAATTGTTATTTGAAAAATACATTTACTTTGGTTCTAAACTTATTTTTGGTGAAGCATGTCTAAAAATTCTCTGTTTGGATATTATGAAATCAGAACACTTTTTGACAATAATTGAGCTGATTGCTGAAACATATTTACATAGATATAACTATTTGACTGAACCTATAGATTTTTTATTTATAGTAGTTCTTGAAAAATATAACAGCTATTTCAAAATGGTTAGTAAAATAAGATAAGTTTTTATAAGGATTTAATAATTATTGATTTATTTTTTAATTTTCCAAAGGTATCGAACGTTAGCCTAATCTATCGGAGGATATTTACGGCACCTGAATCATACGGAACTTTTCAATCCTATTATAGTCTTATTTACTATTTAACAAGCTTTCTTAGTCAATTAGACTTTGCTAAAGTAAGTAATTTGAATGATGAAGAAAAATAAAGATATAAAATAAATAAATTCCAGATATCAAAGGAAGAATTAGTTGGCCTTTGTGGAGGAATGAAAAGGATACAGTTTTGGAAGAGAATAGATCAATGTGAAAAATTATACAAACGGTTTTATATTATATTAATAAATATACTTAATGCCTGCAAAGAAAGATTTGGGTGGAATATGAGAAATTTGCCAAAATACTTTG
The DNA here is from genome assembly GCA_904063045.1 of Dimorphilus gyrociliatus. Lineage (NCBI taxonomy): Eukaryota > Metazoa > Annelida > Polychaeta > Dinophilidae > Dimorphilus > Dimorphilus gyrociliatus. The sequence continues at coordinate 16,178 of CAJFCJ010000008.1, forward strand.
ATCCACTCATAAGAAAATCATCAGATAGATATTTTAATCAGCGTTTACACCAACAAATAGCCAAGTATAATAACTACGATGAACATGAATTCGATGAAGAGAGCCCATCTGAAAGTGAAGATTCTATTGATTTTCTGTTAAACTTATTTTAGATAAACGCTTAAAGTATATGAAAATATAGTTTCATTTTTTATAACGAAAAAGTGTTTTTTAGTATCTTAACTTAGTATATATAGTTTCTCTTTACATCTTTCACGACTAAACGATACTTTAATGATCGTACTTTATCAAAATACCATAAAAGTTACTTTATTAAGTATTGTACTACATAATACCCCATGTTTATATTGCTCTTTCTATTTACACATTCTATGGAAAAAATAAAAGATCACGATGAGTCGACGACTTCATTTTGAAAGTACTTCAATGGTGTCAAACTTTCAAAAAGGTAAAATATTCTTTTTTCTCATAATTATTTAAGAGATATGCAAATTAGTATGGAATATACATTAAATATTAAAAGCTGTATATTTCTACCGAAAAATAAAGTTTGAAAAATTTAACCATTAAAAACCAGTTTACAGTACTGCCATCTAAAATTCGGATACAGTTTTTCTTGTACAATTAATAACAAAGAATAGGTAAAAAGGCAAATTATACAATTAATATACGATTAATATATTCTGCATCTAGCAGTAAAATAAAAAATTAATTTTAAGATACTTTTTTATATTTTTTTAAGAGAAAAAAATTTTTTTAAACGGAAATGTCAACGGTAAATATTCAATTACAGGACCAGACTATTCTATTGATAGAACGTTCTTCATATAGAAGTTTGGTGTTTCGCAATGCCGTTGGTTCTAAGATTTGAAGATCAGGTGTTTTACTACATTCTAAGAAATTTTAGGAGTCTGATGAAGAATTTATCTTTTCTTCGTTTGATTAAAAATAAGACAATTCCACCTTCAATGTGCGATAGAATATTTAACGGACTAAATATTTTTTATGCTGGAATTCCTGGAGATTTCTTAGAAATGTTCACCGTTGATAAAATACAATTAACTCATATAAGATTTGGCGATCAAAATATCAAGAATAAAAATTTCATGAAATTTTTAATAGATCAAAAGCTCCAAAATCTTACTATTGAACCTCAGAAAATAATGGCGGTTGAAGAATTGTTGGGGTTAATAGACAGCGAACATTTAGAACAATTCGCTGCTCATTATTGTGAATTTTTACCGATGAACAAATTATGCAAAGAAAATCGAAAGAGACAACTAAAACATACGCGAAAGAAGAGTTTTGTATTTTCATGGCCATTTCCTCCACTACGAAATTTAACTGTTTTAAATGTTTCGGAATCTCCGGTAGACAATCTTCAATTTTTTTTTATTACTAAAGAGTCTCAGCATTTGGTAGATGTTAATATTTCTGCCACAAGTATTACTGACCTTCGACTCTTGAAAAAGCAAACAAAACTCCAATATCTCGATTGTTCTGGAATGAATTCTTCAATAGAAAAGAGTTATATTTATCTCCATTGTCTAAAAAATTTAAAATGTCTTACTTTTGGACAGTACTTTCCAAATAAATCAAAATTCAGGTTAACGTGGTTGAAAGAAGTCAATCCAGTGATACAGAAATATCTTACTGTAGAAGAATTAGAAGCCTATAGAGAAGTTCCTCAGCAATTTAAAACAAAGCGTAGTTGGAATATATCGCAATTCTTAAGACTTGCTCATTGGAAAGATATAACTTTTTTTGAGCTAATAGGAAAATGGAATCCCTCTCCGAGTAGCGTTAGGTAGGCAACATCTAATTCCATAAAATTTTATAAAAAGTACATTTCATACTATCTCTGTCCAGTGAATTCATTAACAATCATCCTAAGCTTGAATTTATAAGCTTATCAAAAAATTTTCCAGAATGTTTAAATACAAGTTTAAAAGTCAAAAAGAAAAAGATGAAAGACATATTTGTGAGTATGAAAGTATTCTCTAAGATTTTTTATTGAACTAAATTTTTAACCTCTTTAAACATATAGAATATTCATAACTACGAAAAAGTGTATGGCAGGAATGATATGTCGTTTAGAATCATCCACGATGACGATTCTTTTCCTATTGATCGTCTAAATATTGATGATATCGATATTATGTACCATTCAATAGATTTCCATGATGAAATTGTGCTTCCAAAAGTAAATGAGTATAAAAAGAACTTTCCAAGAGAAAGACGGGAGGAATTTTGTCAAGTATCTAAATTATTATGTTTTTCATGTTTCTAATTTAACTTAATTTATTTCTTATCAAACAGTACCTTGCAAAAGAGTTAACTTTTGAGAAGTTCAGCTTTTCTGGTATTGAAAATCTTTTGAGCGATGAATGTCTATTAATTTACTGCCTTGATATTGAAAAGTCTGATCATTTTTTGACGATTATTACTCTGATAGCGGAAAAGTTTTTACAAGCTTATTCTTATATATCCAGTCCATTGGGATATATCTTCTTTGAAGTTCTTACGAAATATCATCAATATTTCAAAATGGTTTGTAAAATGATGCAGATACTTGAGAGTGATTTAATATATCTTATTTTCCTAAGACAACTAACATCAGCCTTGTTTATAGGAAGCTATTTGAGGATCCTGATTTATATTTTTACGATTTTGCATATCAAGATCTGATGAGATGTTTAATAAAATTTATTGATCATTTAGATCTTGATAAGGTGAGCAACTTACGACTTCGTTAAAACTACTGATAACTTGTATATTTTAGATGTCCGGAAAGGATCTAGCTGGTCTTTGCAGAGGTATAAGGGACATAAAGAAATGGTCCAGAACAGAGTTGTTCAATGACTTTATTCCTAAACTTCACGATACACTGCAAAAAGTTATTAAGCACTGTAAGAACAAGTTCGGATGGGATATGACAAAAGTAGAAAAAAGTATTGACTACATAACAGCATATTGCACTTCGGGAGCTATTCCTGAGCATGATGACGAGATGACTGATGATGATGATGATGATGATGAAGCTATTTTAAATACCACTATGTGCACCACTGATAGTGACGATTGGGATGTAATTGAGACGAATTGAATATAGAAAATATATTTGTTTGTATGTTAAATGTTCATATAAGTTTTTATTTAAGGAATAGTAATTTTACCAGATAACATCTGCTGATGATTCTACACGTGTGTTTAAATCTATTATAGTGCCAAAAACAATTTTTCTTTTAAGGTAATGACTGTGGTATTTGATAACATTTTTAAATATTTTATTTCTAAATACTATCTTATTTAATTCAATTCTATTTGTTGAATTTCATTGTCATCGGAAGGTCATACACGTAACAAAATAGTTCGAACTACTTTAATTATTTTTTGAGCCATTGCGCATAGTCCTATAAGCTGAATATACGATTTAAACCAAAACTCAATGGAGTAGGTATAATCTGCACACTGGAAAATTAAGTTGTTTATTGCATTTCAAGACTAGGCGGAATTATTATCTCTGAAGTAGATTCTTTGAATAATTGAATAATTTTTAACAGGAATAAGTAAAATATTTATTTTTGTAATATGGAAAAGTCCATGTATATCCTAGTTTTCAAAAATATCTAATAACACAAATTAAATTTACTTGAAACTCCCTGATAGTTTAGTCCCTGCACGAATATTCCTACGCAAGAACGTTAAATAGTTCCACTTTGGTTATTTTTTGTATTAGGAAAAATGGCTATGTTAACACTAGAAGACGAGGCATTTGTTTGCCTTCTACGAAACTTTAAAGACTTGCAGAATAATCATACATTTCTTCAGCTCATTAAAAGTAGAAAAACTCCAGTATTCTTCTGCAATAAAATATTCAACGGATTAAATAATTTTTACGGTGGAATGCCAGAATCATTCCTTTCTTCATTCTCTAAAGATAATTTTCAGTTAAGTGATGTAAACTTCGGTGATCAGAATATTAAAGATAAGAAATCCTTCGAATTTTTAAAAGATCATAATATACAAAATTTGAGTGTTGAATTGGTTGGAGAGATATCAGCTGAAGAATTTATTACTTTCATTAACTGTGAAAGTTTAAAGAGATTTTCGGTAAGCGCAAATAATTTTTTCCGCGATCCAGACGTTAGTGAAAAAAAACGAAATAGGAAAAGAAAACGTAAGAGCTTTCCCGTCAAGCCTGAATTCATACGGAGTTCACCTCCATTTCGAAACTTAACAGCACTAAATATACCTCATGCATTGGTAAATAATATTCAGTTTTATCATATTACACGGGAAGTATTGCAGTTGGAATTATTAAACATCTCTGGGACACTTATAACGGATATACGTCTTTTGAAACGGCATAAAAATATGTACCATCTCGATTGTTCTGAACTGCAGGAAAGTTGCTATAAGCATTACATTCATCTTCATTCCTTGAAGAAATTGCAACATTTATATTTGGGTAATTCAACTAAAAAAACAATTGACTTATCTTTTGGTTGGTCAGACAATATATGTGCATCATTATGCAGTCTTCTCAGCGAAAATGAACTTGAAGAGTATAAGGAGGTTCCTATCCAATTTCGTTCAAAAAACAATTGGGATATTTCAAGTTTCTTAGAGTTAGCCGATTGGAAAGATCTGACAATTTTTGCTATACTAGGAAAATGGAATCCCTCAAACAAAAGTATTTGGTAATCTATAAATTTTCTAAATGTTTATCCTCAATAACTAAGAGATTTTTATTTTGATAGCAATTTCGTTAAGAATCATCCTAGGCTGGGATATTGTCAGTTTATAGATCAGTCAACGTCCTTTCTTGAATCAGATAATGCAGACGTTGACGTTCTTGCACGATTAAGTGTAGGTTATATACTTTTTATAATAAAAATATTGTTTAATGGTTGTATCTTTTCTATAGGATCTACATAGCTATGAAAGAGTTTATGGAAGGAATGATATCTCATTCAAAATTACTAATGCTATTGGCTTTTTGCCCGACAGTATCCTGTCAATAGAAAAAGATAATGAACTTCAGGATGATTTTCACGAAGCTTTTATAGAACCAAAGGTAGATGAATATATAAAAGAGTTTTCTAAAGAAAATCATTGGCAACTTAGTAGAGTAAGTATAGTATTCCTCTTTTTTATTGCTCAAATTATCAGTTACTCATCCTAGCTCCTACTTGACAAATTGGAATTTGAAAAATTTAGTAACTTTTATTCAGAAAGTGGTTTTGGCCAAACTTGCCTTAATATTCTTTCTGTAGATATAGAAAACTCAGACTGTTTCTTTCAAATCATTCAAGTGATTGCTGAAACGTTTTTAAAAAGATTCTTTTATATTTGCTGTCCGATTGATTATCTCTTTTTGGAAATTCTAGAAAAATATCACAAATACTTCAAAAAGGTTTTAGCAAAAATTCCTCATCAACTTCCATTAATTCTTTCTATTTTTTTTAAAGGCAACAAACATTTGTCTTATTTACAAGAGAATATTTGTTAGACCTGATTTAATCGACTATACTTTTGGATACTATAGTCTTATTAAAGGTTTAACGAAATTCCTGGAAAATTTGGATTATGAAAATGTCGGTAATTTTTATTTTGAAAACAGAAGAATAAAATAACTTTACCACTTACTTTAGATGTCAGAGATAGAAATGTACAGTCTATGCAAAGGTACTAAAAGAATAAAGCACTGGAAACAATGGAATGAATGCGAAGCGATAACCCAGAACCTTTATGTTGCTATATTAGCAATTATAAATTATTGCAATAAAAAATTTGGCTGGGATATGAAAAATATTGTAAAGAGTATTAGACCACTTCGCAGACGATTTGACAGCGAATGCTGTGGTCTTTGCGAGTACTTTTCAGATGATGATGAGGATAGCGTAAGAAAAAATAGTTTGTTTAGTTACGAGACAGCTTCAGAGAGTGAGTAGCATCTAAAAGATACGAATAAGATGTATGAATATAAGTTTAGATTGTCTAATCAGTTGAAATAAATAGAAATTTTTACATTTTCTTATAATTTTATAGATTTATTTTCATACATTTAGATACATATGAACAATCTAAATCATTCAATTTGAAAAATATATACAGTATATATATATGTTTATTCTAAAGCAATGACGTTGAATAAAAGTTGTTTATACATACGATTCATTTCATATTTGGCGCTTTGTGTAAAAAACAATTTGTCAACTCTAAAAGATACATAACTCAACTTTTTTCGTCATCTCTTTTTTGGGCAATTCTTAGGTTGCACTATAGTTTTACATAACAATTAGATAACAATGACGGAGCGAGTATCGGTAATCTACTTACGATCAGAGCTACTTTAGAAGTTTTATTCATTTATTACTTAACTGTAAAGTAAAGTTTGCTCATTATAATTGAAGTTTTCCTTATTTCTTTAGTTTTAAATGATAACGAGCAACCTTCGAATTGCCTCAAAAGCGAAAGAAAAATAGTTGGTTAATATATCCTCTAGTGTGCCCCAATATCTATTGCCCAGTTAATTTATACTTCCGCTTCCGCAATACTATTTGAAGGAATATCAACGTAAAAAACAACAAATTTGTATGTTATAAGAGTAAGCTTAATTAATTAAAATTGTTCAAATCAAATATTTGAAATATTTCTTTTAGCTACATCGTTTATTTTTGTTATTCAAGGCTTAATCAACTCGTTTCGTTAGTAAATATTATTTACTGGCCATTGAATTTAGCCTAATATGTTGCGCCTTTTTCAGGATGGCCATAATCCTGAGACTTGAAGACCAAGTCTTTTATTACATTTTAAGAAATTTTGGTTATCTAAAAGATAAAACCATATTTCTCAAATTGTTTAAATTGAAAAATATCTCACCAATGATGTGTGAAAAAATATTTAATGGACTGAATACTTTTTATGCTGGAATGCCAAGGAATATCTTCGAAGCTTTCACTACTAAGAGTATTCCTTTAAAGAATGTAATTCTATGTGACGAAAATCTTGATCATAAAACTTGTAGAAAGTTCTTAAAGAGGCATAAATTTCAAAGTTTAAAAATTCAATTGCTGAAGCATATTTCAGTGGAAGAGTTAGTTGAACTAGTGGACAATAATGAATTAAGAGTATTGGGTATTCATAATTGCTCATATATACAAAAAAGTGAGCTGAATTCTAATTTGAAAGGGAAGAAAGATATTGTTGAAAAGTTAAATCTTAGATTTTTGAAGAATCCACCTCAGCTAAGAAATTTAACTGTATTAAATATATCAAATACAAGCATTGATGATATTCATTTTTATTGCCTTACAAGAGAAGTATATCATTTAGAAGATGTGAATATAGCTGAAACTCATATTACAGACCTAAGACTGTTAAAAAAACAAGAAAATCTTCAATATCTCGATTGTACCGAATTGAGTTCTGATGTTGGTAATAGCTATATTCATTTACATTGTCTTACGAGACTAAAACGATTGAGATTCGGCAATGCTAATCAAGCAAAAACCAATCTAAAATTGGCTTGGTCACATGAAATCCATCCGTTAATTATGAGCTATTTAAATGAAAACCAAATAAAGCAGTATAAAGGAGTTCCCGATCAATTTCGTTCGAAATGTAACTGGGATATTTCAGCTTTCCTAGAATTAGCAGACTGGAAAGATTTATTGTTTTTTGACCTATGCGGATCTTGGGCACCATCTCCAAAAAGCGTATGGTAGATCATTTACAATTGTTCATTAAGTAAACTAAATTAGTATGTAAATGGTATTTTAATTTTCTATAGTGATTTCATCCAGAGACATGGTGAACTTCGATTTATAAAGCTGTCTGAAGACTTTCCAGATATTCTATATAGGTCTATAGATTTCTATAGAACTCTCAAGGATCTATTTGTAAGTTGAACAGTTAATCAGAACAGTATTCTTTATTGATTTAATAATAAAAATATTTAGGATATACATCACTATGAAAGGATCTATGGAAGAAATGAGATGTCGTTTCGAATTCTGTTCGACGATCAAACTTATCCGGTTGATCCTTTCGAGGTTGAAGGAGCCGGTAGTGCTTTTGATGACTTTCCTACAGATTATCACGAAACTGTTGTTATTCCAAAAATAATTGAATTTAGAGAGAGCTTTCCAAAGAAGAGTCGGCTGGAATTATGTCAAGTAAGATATTCAATTGGCGTTATTAACACCAATAACTAATTATAAGCTTTATTAGTATTTAACAGATGAGATGATGCTCGAAAAGTTTAATTCAGACTATTCGGAGTATCCTTTGGGTGAAAAGTGCCTACAAATTCTTTGTATGAATATTGAAAGATCGAGCCATTTCTTAACATTAATAACGTCGATTGCCGAAAAATTCTTGCAAAAATCATCGTATATTGGCGGTCCAATAGATTATACGTTTATAGATGTTCTAACTAAATATCATAGATACTTTAGACTGGTTTGTAGTATTATTACTTAATTAATTTTTATTCACTATTTCATTAATAAAAGGTTACGAATATAAAAGAAATTTATGAGAGACTCTTTACTGAGCCTGATACGCATGTTTACGGTTATGGATATTATTGTCTTATTAAAAGTTTAATATGTTTTCTTGAAGAGTTGAATATTAAAGAAGTATATTAATCTTATTTACAAATAATTGTTATCATAATATTCTAAAAATATCGATTTCAGATGCCAAAAGATGAGCTTCGCAGTTTGTGTAAAGGTATCAACAAGACTAAATCGTGGAAACAGTGGGCTGAATGTCAAGAATTAAGCGAGAGACTCCACTTTCTTATCATCAACATTATTAGTTTTTGTAAGAAACTCGGTTGGAATATGAAACAGTTAGAGAAGAATATTAAGCCGCTTACACGAAAATTTGAAAAGAGAGGTTCTTTCTATGTTCAATATTATCCGGGTGAAGAACGTGGTTTGGATGAAGAAATTGAGTCCGATGAAGAATGTGAAACTTACACTGATAACGAAGATTGGGATGTGCATAAATAACTTTTGTTAAAGTAATAGTAATAATATTAATAATTGTAATGATATAAATATTGATTATTGACAGAATTAATAAATAACTAGCACGAAAATAATAAAAATTTAGAAAATTTGTATTGTTTATTAGTATCTTAATCTAATTACAAAAAATACTAAAATATGCAGTACATATGTAAACAAATTAATATTTTATGTTTTTCTTAATTTATGGCATTTTTCAACGTTTTAGCCAAATTTTTTTGGATATAAAACTTCAAAACCGTATTTTACCTTTTTATCGGAAATGACTACACTTAAAAGTTTAGTCCGGAACTAGTTATTCCCGCCATTACGTAGTAGTCCTTCGTCATTGTTTACTGCTTAACAAAAGTTGGTTATGGATGCCATGTTATCTTTAGAAGATTTGGTTTTTTACTGCATAATTAGAAACTTTGAAGACTTGAAAGATAATCCTTTTTTCTTGAAACGCCTACGGCAAAAAATCATTCCGCCAGCTATCTGTAACAAATTGTTTAACGGATTGAATAGCTTTTATGGAGGAATTCCAGAAGTTTTCGTTGAAGCTTTTACCTCCAATAATTTTCAATTAAACAGTGTAACGTTTAGTGATAGAAATATTGATGATGAAAAATGCATTGAAATTTTCAAAGATCACGAGATTAAGCATCTTAATCTGTTTCAATTGGGTTTGTTAACTGTGGAAGATTTTTTTGAATTTGTTGATTTTCAAAAATTAGAATCTTTATCGATTAATTACTGTCAAGCTTTATCATGCAAGCAATCGTTTACAAAACCAAGAAAGACTGAAACAGATGAACAGCCTGATACATCGTTCGTGAATTTTCTGGTAAAGTCTCCTCCTCTACACAACCTGACAAAATTAGACGTATCAAATACAAAGATAAAAGATATTCAATTTTACTTCATTACTAGAAAAGCTGAATTTTTGGAGGATATTAATATATCTGATACATATATAACTGATCTTCGATTGTTGAAAAAACAATCAAATCTTCAATATCTAGATTGTTCACAACTCAGCAGACTTGCAAGCCGCCAATACATACATCTTCATTGTTTGACGAAATTGAAACAATTGCGTTTTGGTTTCCATTCAAAGAAAATAGCAAAACTTCGATTGGGTTGGAATACTGAAATTAATCCTCTTTACAAAGATTTAATTAGTAAAGATGATTTAGAAGATTTTATTAGCGTTCCTGACGCATTCAAATGCAGACAATTTTGGAATATTTCAGAGTTTTTAGTATTGGCTGACTGGAAAGATTTGACCTTTTTCGATTTAGTTGGAAGATTTGAACCTTCTGATAAAAGTATTTGGTAAGAATCATTAGATTAATTAAAATTACAAGTGTTTAATAGAATTAATGTTTTTTTAGCCACTTTATAAGACAGCATGATAAACTGCTATATTTTGGGACACGTTACGATGAGTTAGATATTGACCGGCTGTCTTTGGAAACTAATAGAAATTTAAGAAAGTTAATGGTATGTCAACAACAAACAATTGTAATAAGGAATTAATATATTCTTTTTGTATTACTATATTAGGATATTAATTACTATGAGAGAAAGTTGAGCAGAAGCGAAATGTCATTTAGGGCATTGTATTCGAATTATACTCCATCGAAAAATCCGTTCAAACTATCGTATTTTGAACACGATATGGAAACAACCGAAATTGTTTTTAAGCATGTTGTAATCCGTAAAGTGAATGAATACAAGCAGAACATTCCTAAATTGAAGAACTTGAGACTCTGTCAAGTAAATCGTATTAATTAATTTTAATCTATTTATCCCTTATTTAATATTCATATTTTTATAGATACTTGCTGATGAACTTGTCCATTCGAATCGTTACCTAAGTTCTTTGAACTTTGACCTAGGTAACGCATGCTTAAAAATTCTTTGCTTGGATATTGACAAATCAGAGTATTTTTTTACAATACTTTCGCAAATTGCTCAGATATTCTTACGCAAAGATTTCCGTTTTGCAAGCTCCATACATTTTACTTTTATAGAAGTTTTGGCAAAGTATAAAAAATCTTTCAGAACGGTTTGTACAATTGATCTTTTTTTGCTTATTCAGCTCATTTGTTGATTATATATTTAGGTAACAAACATCAACTATATTTATAAGAAAATATTCAAAATTCCATGTTTGAAGAACAATGAAGGATATTATCTTTATTATAGTTTCTTTGCGTTTATAAAAAGTTTGATCAAGTTTCTCGAAGATATGGATATTGAAAGTGTAAGCGGAATTTGGGAAGAGGGAAAGAGAATAATTTTGAATAATAAACATCTTCTTTTCAGATGTCGCCAAAGGAATTAAAATATCTTTGCTTAGGTATGAAGAATATAGCGAAATGGAGAGAGTGGGAGGGATGCGAAGATCTTATTAGGAGACTTCGCACTGTTGTTTCCAAGATATACAACTATTGCTCACAGAAATTTAATTGGAATATATCATCCTTAAACTATGAATCAACCCCATTTAAACGAAAGTTTATTCTTAGGGGTATTCAACAGTGGACAACCGAAAGTGGAGAAGAGTACGATGATGAATTCTCATGTCTGGAGCAAAGTTCTAGTGAAGATGATGACTGGAGCACGGAAAAGTAATTTGTCGTTTACATTCAATATTATAGTGTATTATTTTATTGTTTTGAATTATATTTTGAAATTAATTGTGTCATATTGATCAGTTTTCCATTGTAGGTTGTAGACGTATTATGCAATTAATTCAATTTTTCTATTCAAAATTTATAAAATTTTCTCAAATATCATAAATAAACAACATTTTAGATATTCTAATGTTACTTTACGCAAAAAATATTCATTTTTTCATTCTATTCAGCACTTTTCTTTTCTTTTTTAGGAAATTTCCTTTATTATCAACTATTTTCTATTGTTGTTGAGCAATAAATGCTTAATTTATTAAAATATTTCACAGATAATAATTAATATTTAAAAAGTTGAACAACAGCCATTTTGTTTAACGAGATTTTTCGAAAACTTCGTCACAACTTTCAAGGATTCTTCCGAGAATCCAAAAAATTTATCTGCATCAAAAACAATATATAAATATTTTATTTAAAAAGATAGAAAGGAAAATAAAATATTAATAATTTATAGAATGTTCGGTAATTTTAAGTGAACTTTTTCTGTTGAGTACTTTACATCACTAATGCCACCTATTTAAAAAAAGTTCCAGTTGTTGTCTAAAGTTTTATATATAGATATATGTTTTTTTTGCATTAATAAATTAAGTATAAATACATTTTTTTAATTTATAAAAAGTTAACAAAATAATAGAATTTAATTATTTATGTATCTTTTGTATTGTTTTATTGTAATATTATCTAATTAGCGGTTTTGATCGGAAAAGACTACACCTAACATTTTAGTCCGCGACACCTACGAATCAAGGCACTTTTTTAGAACACGTCATGAGGTATGTATTAATTACCTAAAACATGCGGGCTATATTTAGACTCGAGGATCAAGCGTTTCATCATGTTATGAAACAATTGGATAATTATAAAGATGAATACTCGTATATTGAATATTTGAAGAATAGAAAAGTTCCTCCAGTAATCTGTGATAGATTATTTAATGAACTCAATGGTTTCTATGCTGGCTTACCTGATGATGTCATAAAAGTATTTGCCAATGATGATTTTCCACTAAACAATATTAGATTTGGTGATACTAACTTTAGAAATGACGCGTCAATTGAATTTCTAAAATGTCATAAGCTCAGAGGTCTAACTATAGAGAATCTCGAGTTGACAACAATTGAAGAATTATTGGATCTTATAAATTGCGAAGAATTGAAGACGTTGTCATTTCATCATTGTAGGTTTTTGTCAAGAAATCAGTTATATACCGAAGTTCGGAAGAGGAAGAGGAAACGAACGTTAAAGTTGGATTTTGAGTTTTTGAGGGGTTTTCCACCATTACGAAACTTAACAAAATTAAATGTATCGAACACTGAGATAAATGATGTTCAGTTTTTTTTCATTACCAGAGAAGTTCATCAATTTGAAGATGTGAATATCAGTGAAACGTCTATCACTGATATTCGCCTATTAAAAAGACATGTCAACCTTGAACATCTAGACTGTACTGAGCTTATAGATAACGCTTGTAAAAGTTATATCCATCTTCATTGTTTCGTCAAATTAAAGAGACTGAGATTTGGTAATTCTTCCTCAAAAATAAAAAAACTACAAATGACATTGATAAATCAAATTAATCCTCTAATTAAAAAGTTTCTAACCAAAGAAGAAATTGAGAATTATAACGAACTTCCTGAACGATTTAAGTCAAAGAGAAAATGGGATTTAACTGAATTTATAGAATTATCCTATTGGAAAGATTTATCATTCATCGACATACTCGGTGAATCGATACCTTGTCCAAGAAGTGTTTGGTAATTTTACAACTATTATTAAATTCAATATGTTGAATAGTTTGTTCTATTATTATAAAATCTTTTCCATAACAGTAATTTCATCGCTAGACACGAAAAACTTGAATTTGTTGGCTTAACTGAAGAATTTCCAGATATTTTAGAACGATCCGTAATTGAACATAAAAACGTGTATAACTTATTTGTAAGTGTATTAATCTGTAATAAAGAACAATATATTGGTTAATTTTATACTGTAACTTTCAGGATATTTGCCATTTTGAGAAGATTTATGGCAGAAATGACATGTCATTTAAAATTCTTTATACAAAAAAAAATTCTAATATTGACCTTCGTGAAATTTGGAATAGTAATGATATTTCTTATAACGAAATGAGAAGTCCAGTTATTTTTAGGAGATTGGCAAGAAACCATCATGATCATTATGTTATAGAATGCCATTCGGAATTAACAAGAGTATGTTGTCAATTTAAAAAAAAATCAATGATTTACTTATTATTTGCTTATACATATATATTTATATATAAATATATACTGTATATATACAAATACTGTATGTGTAATAGATTCTTGCGGATGAATTGGCGTTCGAAAAGTTTAGCTTTTACACTCGACAAACCTGCTTTGGTGAAACTTGTTGGAATATTCTTTGTACAGATATTGAACAATCGGAATGCATAATTGTTATTGTTAAATTGATTGCCGAGAGATTTTTACAAAGAGATTTTTATCTGAGTGATCTAAAAGATTCATCGTTTATGGATTTACTTACGCAATATCATAAATATTTCAAAATGGTTATTTCTTTTTCTTTTCCAATTTAAATTATGTTTCTTTATGTATTTATCTTTTGAAGGCTACAAATATTAATTATATCTATCGCAAAATCTTCGATATTCCTGAAAAGAATAAAGATGATCTTGATACATGCTTCACTAATTACAGTTTCATGAAGATATTAGTTATATTCCTTGGACAACTGAATTTAGAGCAGGTAAGTTACTCAAAAAAAATTCATTTAATTTTAATGAAAAAGTTAAATACATACATATTTTAGATAACGAGAAACGAATTGGATGGTCTCTTCAGAGGAATGAAGAGGATAAATAGATTAAAGCATTGGAAAGAATCTCAAGATTTACTTGAACAATTACATGTTACAATGTTGCAGATTATGACATACTGCTCAAATAAGCATGGATGGGACCTAACTGAATTAGAAAACTATATCGAGCGACGATTGATAAGATGTAAGTTTATATGCACCGGTTCAACTTCAGTTTATTTGCAGGATGACAATGAATCGGATGATTCGTATGACTATAATTCTGAGTATTATGTCAATGGGGGAGAAGAGGAAGAATATGGAGAAGAAGAGGAAGAAGACTACGAGGAAGGAGACTACGAGGAAGAAGACTACGAGGAAGGAGACTACGAGGAAGAAGAGGAAGGAGGAGTCGAACAAGAAGGAGAAGCCGACGTAGAGTTTGATGACGCAGATGAGGAGGGAGAATTCGAACAAGGAGAAGAAGAGGAAGGACAGGAGCAGGGAGGATATGAGCAAGAAGAGGAGGAGGAATATGAGCAATTTGAAGATGAGGAAGAATATGAGCAAGGAGAAGAGGAGGGAGAATACGAGGAAGGAGAAGATGAGGAAGAATATGTGCAAGGAGAAGAGGAGGGAGAGTACGACAAAGGAGATTTTGAGCAAGGAGAGGAGGAAGTACAAGAGATTATAGTTAGAGGAGTACAAATAGAAGTGATTGAAGAAGAAGCCGAAATTGAAGAAATGGAAAGAGAAGAGGGAGGTGAGTATATAGAAAACAATACTCACAATGGTCAATATATTCAAGAAGTGGAAGTCAGGGAATTACCATTAGACGGAGCCGAAAGTGATAAAGGCGATGTAGAATAATTTGAAGTA
Source organism: Dimorphilus gyrociliatus (assembly GCA_904063045.1). Lineage (NCBI taxonomy): Eukaryota > Metazoa > Annelida > Polychaeta > Dinophilidae > Dimorphilus > Dimorphilus gyrociliatus. Next base: position 31,581 of record CAJFCJ010000008.1, read on the forward strand.
GAATTATTTGAATATGAATAGAATTACTAGAGTACGAATTTCAATTCATTTTTAGTATTAAAAATAGATTTATATACTTAGTTCAACTTGTCAAAAATTTTTAAACTATAAATTAATATTATTCATAATCTATAGAGCAAGTTTAGTAATTACTATTTTAATATTATTTGTTTGTTCATTGTATGTGTATTAAAGTATGTGGTGCCATTTTCCCAAAAGATTTCTTTGAATAAATATTTCTCTTCATATTAAAAAAAAACACAATCTCCACTTTTTTTTTATAAAAAGTTAATATATAGAAAGTGTTTTAGCTACTATTTTTGGAACAATTAGTATTCTATATTTAAACTATTCGAGAAGATTTCTATAATTTACAGAATACTCTTCTTTTATATATTCGATATGTCTAACAAATATTCCCGATTTATCCGAAAATAGTCGTCGAAACGTTTCCCGCCATTTCGTAGATTGTTATTGATTGCTGATATTTCGTAATGGCTTTTATGATGAGATTGGAGGATTTGGCGTTTTATAACGCTGTAAAGCTGTTTGGAAGTTTTAAAAAGGAATCATCTTTTATTGATTTTATCAAGGAGAAAAATATTCCGACTCTTATGTACGACAGACTTTTTAATTCTTTATACAAACATTTTATCGGAGTACAAGGCGACATTTTGAAAATGTTTGTCGTTGAAAATTTCCCGCTAAGCAATATAAGATTCGGCGATGCAAGACTAAAGTGTGACGAATCTATAGAGTTTCTAAAAGACCATAAGCTTCAACATCTTAGGATCGAACAACTCACATCGATGACCGTCGAGAGTCTACTTGAATTTATTGACGTTGAGAAGTTACAGACCTTATCTATAAGTAATTGTGCATTTTTACCGGAAAAACTCCTCGTTACAAAGTTAGCGAAGAGGAAAAGGGAGCAAAGAGAACAAAAAGAAACTAAAAAGTTTGAATACTTAAGAAAATTTCCTTGTTTAAGAAATCTTACTTCTCTCAATTTATCGAATACTGAACTAAACGACCTTCAGCTATTTTTCATAACGAAAGAAGTTAACCTTCTAGTGGAAGTAAATATTGCTAAAACCAACGTAACGGATATTCGATTATTGAAGAAACAAACCAATCTTGAAAGTCTCGATTGTTCTGAATTAAAAGAAAGTGTTGGTCGTACACTCGTTCATCTACACTGCTTTGAAAAGTTGAGATTCTTAAGATTTGGTAACTCTACTCCAAGTCAGAGAATTGGTTGGTCCTATAACGTTAATCCCTTTATAAGGAAATATCTAAATCAAGAGGAGTTTTTAGCCTATAGAAAAGTTCCGCAAAGATTTAAAACAAAGCTGAATTGGAGTATGTCCGAATTTTTAAGATTAGCCGACTGGACGGATTTAACATTTTTTGATTTACATGGAAAATGGAGAATATCCCAAAAAAGTTTAAAGTATTATTTAAATAATTAATTATTCCATAATTTGAATAATTTATTCATAATTTTTTCTATTATTATTAATAATAGAGAATTCATTACGACACACACGAAACTACGATTTATAAGATTCTTTAAGGACTTCAGTCAAATTTTGAGAACAATTTTGCCAAGCGATAAAATAGTTGAAGATTTACTTGTAAGTAAAATGATTGTTTATCATCAATAATCATCATTAATGATTAGTCCCCTTTCGTTGTTATAGGACATACGTCACTACGAAAAATTCTATGGAAGGAGTGAATTTTCCCTAAAAGCTCTTCATAGTAGCTATAAATTTCCAGTACAGCCGATTTTACTTAATGCGGACATTGGAATAGCCTATTGGTACGATTCGCAAATCTTTCACGAACAATACGCCATTCCTGGAATAAGCTTATACAAAGTCAATTTTCCAAAGGAAAAGAGTTTAGAACTATGCGAGGTAATTATCTTTATTAATTAGCATGTAATGAATAATAATATATACAGTAGATATTCAACTTTTCCATCTTTTTCCAGTATCTAGCAGACGAGTTAAGCATAGAAAAATACTGTCAATTCCCCGAACAGTATAATTTTGGATACTTATGTTTAAATATCCTTTGCGCAGATATTGAAAAATCAGATTATTTTTTAATGATAATCGAATTAATAGCTGAGAAATTTTATAATAAATTTCCATTTCCTAGTAGTCCATTAGACTACCTGTTTATTGAAGTTCTTGAGAGATATTTGAAATATTTTAGAGTGGTTTGTTAAATGAATTCTTTATACGAATAATCTATATATATATATATATATATTTAAGTAACTAGTTTTTCGCATTTGCAGATAGCGAACATAAACTATATCTATAGTAAACTATTCGCCCATCTTACGTCTGATTATAGTGGATCCGACCATTTTACTTTTATTAAGGCAATGTCAAAATTTTTACAAGAAATTGACCTTGACAATGTAAATTATATCTTAAAAGTAATAACTAATAGAATATTCTCTTATTGATTAATTTTTAATCTTATTTCAGCTACCAAAACAAGAATTGTACTGTATCTTCAAAGGTTTGAGAAATACTGAAAGTTGGATACATTTAGAAGAATTTGATGTCTTAATCGAAGATTTATATGGTATTCTTTTAAACTTTCACGCGTTCTGTAAAGAAAAGTTTGACTGGGATATGGTAAGAGCGGTTACCTACGTTAAACGAATTTACGATTGGAATGTTACCGGATGTCAAAGAACATCTTGTACATTCGATAGCGATCTTGACGAAGAAAAATCTAATTCTAGCGGAGATTTGGAAATATTTGAGCCTAATGAAAATAATAGTCTCTTGGAAGATGTATTTATATTCTCAAACTAATAACTAAAAGGAAAACAAAACTTCTTTTCATGCATGTAGTTTATTTTGTATTGTTGTTTTTTTTCATTGTTTACAAATAGAAAAATACATTGTTTTTACTTTGAAAACTTCTTAGTCGTTATCTTATTATAAGCTGTGCCGAATGCAAGTCATATGATAGTTATCATACAGTTCGAGAGTTTCTTATCATCTGAGCGACAATTAAGAGTTGTTTCTTTTTTCAAATATTTTACCTAAAAGAAATATAGACAAAAAATTAATTAATTAACGTTTTTATTAAGAAGTCAGAATTTTATTTTTTAAATTAATAAAGAAACAAGAATTTGTATAAAGTGAATAAAAAAAATTAATAAAGCCATTTTTAAAATGTTTGTTTAAATATATAATAAATATTGCGCAAAATTTAAAAAAACGACATTTCCAAGTTAATAAATCTTTTTTTTAAAGACTCAATTTGTTCTTAGAATTAGTTAAGATCAATATTTCATTTTAAAAGAAAATAAACACTAAAATATTTTTAATCGCCATTTTAGAAAAGCTAAAGAGTTGATCGTTAACTTTTGGAATAGTCTACGCCTAAAATTTTAGTTTCCAAGTCCCGCCATTTTTGGGGACACAGCCGGACAGAGTGAATGTTCTTTCGAAATGCCTATTGTTCTGAGATTAGAAGATCTAGTTTTCTTTCATATTATAAGAAATTTTACAACTTTCAAAGAACAGGAATTTTTTCTACAACTTTTCAAACAAGGAAAAGTTCCTCCTGTGACTTGCGACAAATTGTTTAATGGACTAAATAGATTCTATGGTGGAATACCTGATGAAATTCTCAAAATATTCACAAAAGAAAATTTTAAATTGAGAAATATTACACTAGATGATAGTAATATTTTTAACAAATTAACTTCGACTTTCTTAACTGGTCATAAACTTCAAAGTCTAACTATAGAACGTTTGGCAATATGGACGGTTGAAGATGTTATCGATTTAATAGACAGTGATGAGTTGAAAACATTATCGTGTCATCGTGCTACGTTTTTGCCAGAAAATAAAATATATAAGAAAGTTTTAAAGAGGAAAAGAAAGCAAGAAACACAAAACTTTACATTTATAAGACAAAGTCCTCGTCTGATAAATGTAACATCTTTATATGTTTCAAAGACGAAAATGAACAATGTTCAACTATTTTTCGTAACAAAAGAAATGTTTCTAATAGAAAATCTCGATATTGCAGACACACGTATAACAGATCTTCGTCTCTTGAAGAAGCAATCTAATCTTCAGTATTTAGATTGTTCTGGGTTGAAAGAGTTTGCTGGTAAACACTATATTCATCTTCACTGCCTAAAGAAACTAAAGCATTTAAGATTTGGCAATACTGAGACAAGATTAACAATGTTACGATTGGGTTGGTCAAGTATAATAAATCCTGTTATAAGACAGAATCTCAATGAAGAGGAATTCAAGGCTTTCAGTTCTGTCCCTGAACAATTTCGTTCCCGATCAACCTGGCATATGTCAGAGTTTCTAGAGTTGGCTAATTGGAAAGATTTGAGGTTTTTTGATTTAATTGGAAAATGGAAATCTTCTCCAAAAAGTATCAGGTAAATGGAGTACTTGCTGATATTATAAATTTAATATATTAATTTATTATTATTAAAATAATTTTCTTTTTAAGCGAATTTATTCGAAACCATAAGAAACTGAAATATTTTGGATTTTCAAAAAACTTCACAGATGATTTGAGCGCACATATGGAAATAACGAAGGAGGTGAAAAATTTGTTTGTAAGTTTTTAAGTAAAATCTAATATTTTTATAAATGATAGAAAATTTCAATTTGTTTCCAGGATATCAAATTCTATGAAAAGTCATACGGTAGAGATAATATGTCATTTAAAGTGTATCATAAAAAAATTTCGTTCCCTGTTGATATTGTTGATCTTCCTGTTGATACTTATGTATCAGATGTGGAAGAAACTTTTTCTAATGAAATTATACCAAGCTTGAACCGATACAAAGAAAATTTTCCGAAGGAAAACCATTCAGAATTCTGCAAAGTAAAATATTTAAGCGAATGAAAGCCACACTCATTGAAATTTTTTTTACAATAATACCATTTTTACAGCTTCTTCTTGATGAATTAAAGTTCAAAAGTATGAACTTTCGCAATACTGCATGCGATATCGGTGAAATATGTTTGAGAGCTCTTTCTATGGATATTGAAAAATCGGACCATTTCCTACCGATTATTCAGCTGCTGGCTCATATTCTCTCATATAGACATTCATATCCAAATAGTCCTTTAGATTTTATTTTTATGGAAATGCTAACGAAGTATTTCAGATATTTCAAGATTGTGAGTGAAGTATTGCTAAAAACTTATTGTTTTAGGTCAGAAGCAATTCATAGTCATTTTATCATATTTTTAGGCTATAAATTTACCGGGCATTTTCAAGAAAATATTTATTGTTCCGAGAGAATCTGATCTACACAGTTATTACATGTCTATGGAAAAGATATTGGCATTTTTAGAAAATATCAACTTGGAAGACGTAAATAATTTGTCTTGATTAATGAAGGAAATTTTTTACAGTTTATTTTTTTTAAATAGATGTCGCAAAGCGAGCTTTCCGCTCTCTGTTTGGGAACTAAGCAAATTAAAAGTTGGCACAATGGCGTAGAATGTGAAGAATTAGCCAAAAAATTATATGAAACTATTATGAAAATTATCAATTATTGTACAAAAAAATTTGGATGGGATTTGTCAAAATCAAAAACGTATCTTAAACCACTTACAAAGAAATTTGCTCAAGGATGTACTGGTGTCTATTCTTATTATTCCGGAGAGGAGGATCAATCAAATGATGAATTTCGTTGCTTTTATGATACGAGTACAGATAATGATGATTGGTAATAGAAGTGTGTAGTCAACATATTGGACTTTCGTAAAAATTAATCGAATTATTTTAATGAGCCAATTGAAAATTGTAACTTTGTCTTTTTGTTAAATGTAAAAATGTACGCTTTACCTTTTTGATTTTGAATTTTATATATAACAAATTTACTGTATAAATTAAGTAAAAAGCAACTAAACCTATTTATGTAAAATTACGTTATTGGCATTTCATTACTTTGAACCAAAGTCGATAGACAATCCTAATGGTTCTTCTTCAGCTTTAATAAAGTCGCAAAAATCATTAAAGTATATAAATCAACCCGAGTTTATTTTCCTTTGACGATTTATGGTTTACGACCAAATAGACTATTGTATCAACATTGCAGTTACTTTACACCTGGATAGGCAATATAGATAGAAAATCTATGGTATTGGCAGTAGTCCTGCTGATTATCAGGATTTTGATGATGGGAAAGTTGAAACCGAAGAAGTTAGTGATAAAGTTAGATACCAAAGACTGTCAACTGACTCCAAAGCTTATAAATTTTACGGATAACAGGATCATGGGTTAAGAAAATGAAATATCCTTAAACAAATGTATTACTCATTCCATATATATTATTAAAAGTGAAAGTACAATAAAAAAGTAAGATTCAATTGAATGGAATATACAGTATATAATTTATATATAAACATTTTCTCCTCCAGATTCATCGTCAGTAACGATACTTAGTTCATCTGAACCAGAGGTGGAGGAATCTTGTGTTAGAATTCTTTTACGAACTTCCATAAGTGCTTTTCCAAGTAAATTACGTCCTTTCCAATTTCTTTCATCAGCAATATTTGGATCAGTAATTTTCATTCCTATTCCCCAAATTCTATCACTTGGACTTGCTTCTGCTAAATGAATATTCTTAGTTGATATAATGTAATCCTTTAATGTGTTGTTCTGACTAAATTTATAATAATTTCCTTGAACAACAAAATCAAAACAATGATTCTTCCATATTTTATCATCGAAATTTTTCACTTTTCTTCCTAAAGCTTTTATCCTTGGAGGTGCTCTTTCCTTTAGAATTTTCTCAGCTATAGCATCATCTTTAAACAGACGAGCTTTACAATACATCATATACATTTCAGCACAAGTAAATTTATTTGCACCGTACATATCTTCGCCAGGAGCTTCGAACTCAGCATTGTAGAATTGACTAAATGGGGAAACTTTCGTATAGAAAAAGCCGTATTCTTTTCCATTTGTCCCTTTAAGAACCTTTAATTCGCTATCATTGAGAGTGCAAATACCTCCTGTTGCCATATTAGAGATGTTTCGATAACATATCAAGCAGAAATGAATATCGAAAGAAGAGCTATCAGATTATAAATTCTTTTATTACACAACCTTTAGAAACACTTCCGTATCCGGTATGGAAGAATGATAGTGAAAGAAAAAGAAAGCATTATTCAACTAATAGTAAAGGGGCGTATAACGGATATTTTACTTTATGTTAACCAATATACAATAGATTTACGTTTCATTTTAAATAGAATGTATTGTATATACTGTATATATATATAGAAAATAAGATAATAAGATATAGAAGGAGAAAAATTGACATTTTGAAATTTCCCGCCAAACGGAAATAGAATGTCAATAAAACTCTCTTTCTACTTTCATTTCGCAATCTCGCGCAATTATTTTGAATGACCAATAGTTTGAAATATTTCGTAAAAATCCATTTATTAATCATCTAGTGTTGAAATAAACGTATCATATGAATTTGTAATAATGCAATTATTCAAAGGATTAGTACTATCGTTTATATTCAAGCTCTACTAGCTATTAAACTCCCTTTCTATCTTAGAGAAGTAGGGATATTTCCAACTTATACATAAGACTTATCATAAATATCGGCTTAACGATTACAAGAACCAATTGTACATTGGATATTTTATAAACATGTCACATATTCTTATTGACAATAGTATGAACATCTCAGTCCTTTTAGAGCACGTGCTCATCACGCTGGCTTCCATTGTGATATTCTTCCAAAAACGCATAACAAGTATAGAATTCCAATAGAGAATTAAATTCTAAAAAGAAGACAATATAAACGTTAGAATCTCAGGAAATTAGATGATATTGTTTATGTCTGTGGATCAAAATCTAACAGACATAAATAGACTTTCGTCTATTTTTGCAAATAGAATTTCTAATAGCGAAGTATGACCTAGTTGAATTAAAAAGAGAATTTGTATCATATATTATCGTATAATGTTTAAAATACAGATTTTAAACGTAAAAGTAAAGCTTACTAATATCTATATATATCTATTATATCGTATATATTACAGCTGTCGAATCTATAAATAGATTTCTACAAAATACGTAACGGTTAAGACCAGTATACAAAAACTTAAAAAACATGATTATTAGCTGTTTACCTAATCTATAGGATATGATTGTTATTACAAACGATAATTATTAATAAATCTAAGAAATCGAGTAATAGCATCTTCTAAATAGTTTGTTTTTTCATTTATTTGTTTATAATAACATAGAAATGTAACACTTTTCTTCTTAGAAAACGGTGCAATCTTCACTTCTTTCACTTGTTGTAAAATTGCAATAGGATTTAAGTGAATATTAAGAGAATTTATACTAATTCTACTAAAAAGGTAAATATAGATTTATAATATTTTGGAGAAAGAAATGGCATCATTTTATAAATATACAACATTTCTTTAACATCTAAATTAAGTTCAACGTACAAAAGTCTTAGCCAACAAGGAGATATAACAAAGGACGAAAGACAATAGTTTTGTTTATTTTTTCTATAAATCTCTCTTGAATTAAAAGCTTAAAAGATAAGAATTTAATTTCAAACTACTTGAATAATGAATAGTTTTATAAAATTTATTCATATTTTCTTTTATAAATTACTTAATTAATTGTAAACTTTATTAAAAAATTATTCATTGACATTGAAAGTATAATTTCAAGTAAACAAGATATAAAATAGTGTTCAAAGTTCACAAGATTTTCTGTTTAAAAGTATTTTATTCTTCATTCTAGACTTGAAACTCGTATAATACAGAAAAGAAAATTGGAATTTACTTAATAAAACAAAAAACCATGACTTTAATGTAAAATTTACGATTTTTCCTTTATATATTTCAATATTAAATATTATATTTTCATTGTTTTTCAGTTTAAAACTACTTATGATAATTAGTTTATGTAAAAGTTCATGTTCTTTATCTTTGGAATTTAGTAAGGCTTTAAAAAGTGAAATATTAGGAAAGTATGACGAATGTATTAAAATTCGTAATAATATAGGATATTGTAGAAATGAAATGAGTTTAGGTAAGTTTACTTTTTCATTTTAATTGATTAATTAAAATATTTTATCAATTTCTTATCTATTTTTAGAAACATATTTATATATAACAAGGAAATGTTCAGCTATAGCTTCAGTAGGAAAATATGATAAATGCGTTCATAATTTCTTCAAAGGTAATAGATCAAAGTAATATTATTAAATCTATAAATAACATTGTTCTATCTCAGATAAATGCGCTGAAAATAATGGCGGATGTTCACATATTTGTGTAGATGAGGGTACACATCATTTTTGTCAATGTAAAGATGGATTTAAATTATTATCGGATAAAAAGACTTGTCAAAGTAAAAATATCCTTTTTATTCATAAATGCCAAATTGGATATAGAGATAATAATAAAAACATATATAAATACGAAGACGATGACTGCTTGAATAGAATTTTTAAAGTTAATACTTCTCCAAATACAACTAAAAGTTTTGACTATCATTTTACATTTAAATATAATCCTGGAATAAAAAGTCAACTACAAGTATTGAAAAGTTTTCCAACGGCTATCATATCTTACGGGATAACTAATTCAAATATAACGGTTTATAAGATCTCGTCCGATTCAAGTAAGTAAATATATTCTCTTCTTCAAGATTATATATGAAATTTTTAATGGATATAATCAATTTTTTGATACTTTATACATCTATTTATCTATCTATCTATATATATACTGTATATATATACATATATATAGACTCTAAACAACGAATAATTTTACAAAACACACCAAATTGTCAACCTCAGCATTACGATAGGAAAAAACCATATCAAGGAATCATTTCCTGTAAGAGTCAAATCGATTTGTCAAATACTAATATCCGTATTAACGAGAGGTAAGTAATAAATACTTAACTTTTGATATTTTACTATAAATTATGATTATTATATTTTATAGATTATGCGTTCGTTTATCAATTACAACTGGTGGAAGAGCTGTTTTTAGCTTAGGAAAGAGTAAATATAGAAATCCAAAATTTTTATTCAATTCAATAGAAGATACTGTTGAAAATTGTATTGAATATAAAAAGGACTTGTATCATATTGTCTTAGATAAGATATTAAGTATTATTAAGTATTTTAAAAGTTAATTAAAAACATTAGTTTTCCTTATCTTCTCATTTGTTAAGTTGGATAATTATGTGTTAAAAGTTATGACATTTTTGTTTTCAAAATTAATACATTTCTCTTACAATACGATCGTCTTTAACTTATTGCTCTATTTGTTAGAATAGGCTTTTGAAAGACTATATATCCTAATGCTCATTAATATTCAAAATGCATATTAGCTTGAATACGAAATATTTCATCGATTTTATCATATAATATCAAAATAATGAATATTTTATAGCATTTAGGTAAAAAATGATTTAAAATTCAGGTAAACAACTTATCTAATCTATATATTTATGCTGGCAGTTTATTCCGATCTTTTTCGACAATCGAGTATATCGACTATTAGCCTATTTGTTTTATTTAATTCATCGTTTAGAAAGGCATCAGAGGTAAATAAAGAGCTTTGTTATAGTTCATTAAAAATAGTAAACAATTTAAAAATAAACGTTTTTTCATCAAGATGAAATTGTTAATGATACTATTGCTCATCACTGGGATATGTGTTCAGTCTTCATTCTCTTCCAAGCATCGAAAAATTGTTTCAAACGCCTATAAAGACTGTCTTAGATATGAGAAACGACACTGCGTAAAACATATTATTCACGGTATAGATATATTTAACACAGTAGAAAGTATGTTTTAATTATAAAATTTCATTTAAGGATACAGAACTTGTTCAAGGCATTTACGCCTACTAGACTTCCAGAGATGCCTTGAAAAAGGATATAAAAGTTGTAAACATTATCTTTATTATATTATTTTATTAACAGAGTATAATATAAAATAATTCAGATAAATGCAAGGATAGTAATGGAGATTGCTCACAGATATGCCTATCAAAGGGAAACAAGCATTTTTGTTCTTGTACAGATGGTTTCAAATTAATGGAAGATGGAAGAACTTGTAAAGGTTTGTATTTTTGTTTATAGTTTTATTGTTAGTTATATTCTTTTTTTTTATATAAGAAAAACTACTTCCACACCTGTATAAATGTACTATTTCTTATGGGCTAATTAGTGAAGAGACAATGATGTTCGAACCTAATAGCTGTTCAGATAGGCCTTTCGAAAATTATAGTATTTTCGATATACCTGAACTAGTTGACTACAACTTTGAATTTAGCTTCAATCCGGAAATAGAAGAAGAAGTAGAACTATACGAAACTATACCATCAGTGAAATCGTTTTATGGAGTGACTAAATCAACAGTATCAGTTTTAAAGAACAATGATTTATTAAGTAAACTTTAAGTTACTTTCATTGAACTTTTATGTATAACTTTTAATAAGAGATTTTCTTTAAGATGCCATGGTTGAAGTAATAACTGATAGTTCCATCAAGTGTACATCTCAAGTTTACAATAGAGATAGTCCATTTAAAGGAAAGATCGTTTGTAATAGTCAAATTAAATTGACTAGTTTACATCTAAAGAGCGGTGATAGGTAATTAAATTATCATTAATTAATATGTAAAATACTTAATAACTATTAATATTACTTTTAACAGAATTTGCATAAAACTAAATATAGTTACTGGTGGAAAAGTTAGATTTATACTTCATGATTCAGAAATGGAACAACCAGAGTTGAGATTGAATTCAAAAATTGATAGAATTTCAAGATGCGTTACAATTGAAAGAGAACCATGATTTAAGATTTAAGTCATCATCTATCATAATCCTACTTATATTTCTTCTGATTGTACTTTGTACTATTTCTATAAATGTCAATATTTTATTGTTGATTTATTAAATGTTGATAAACTAAAGGAAACTTTGAGAAATTCTCTCCAATTAGCTTAATCTTTCGAATATCTCTGATTAATAATAATCCTTTTAAACGAACGTTTACCCAACTGATTTTGATTCGATGGATAATTATCCATGTCCTTCAATTAGTCTAAACAGAATTATGTTATTCGATAAGCTGATTTATTGAATTTATTGTAAAAAGAAACTACTAAAAGTAGTTTCTTTTGAAAGAAGCGCCAATTTTACTCTTAGTGCATTCAATAGATGGCACTACTTAGAGGTGTTCCCATATATCGCCTCTTATCTAAATGTATTAAAAGAAATTATTCTTTAATGATATCTACACATAATTAAAAATGGCCAATAACGGTGTTACATATAAATATCTTGGTAAATCAGGACTTAAAGTATCAACAATATGTTTGGGTACCATGACATTTGGTCATAAGGAGGTAAAATATTTTTTACATTAAATAGTTTATTAAAACTATTCATGTCCTCTAATTGGCCCAATTAGAATTATGCTGTTCAATGTGACGAAGAACAATCGCACGCAATACTGGACAAATTCGTGGAAATGGGTGGAAATTTTATCGATACTGCCGACGTTTATACGGGGGGATCGTCTGAAAAGATAATTGGAAATTGGTTAAGCAGGTAATATTAGTATAATTAAACATTATAATGGTTTATTGCACAAGATGTGCTGGTTAAAGAGATAATTGATAAATCTAATCTTATATTGTATTATACTAAAGGCAAAAGGATAGAAGTCGATTAATACTTGCGACTAAAGTTAGAGGCAACATGGATCCTTCAAACCCTAATGCGTTGGGCCTTAGTAGAATGCACATTATGAATGCTATTGACAACAGTTTAGAACGCTTACAAACTGATTATATAGACCTATACCAGGCATAGAAAAGGTGATTTTTAACTTAAGAAGTAGAGAATAATGAGCTTTTATTTTAGGCACATGCATGGGATGATGGAACGCCTATTGAGGAAACTTTTACGGCTCTCAACGACCTAGTTTCAATGGGTAAAGTACGATACATTGGCGTTTCTAATGTAACTGGCTGGCAGTTACAAAAAATCGTCGATATGTGCAATTACAGACAATTATCACCTATTACAACCCTACAGGTTGAATATAATTTAAAATCTTTTGTATTGATATACTAACTGATAAGGTACTCTTTTCTTCTATATAAACACAAAATAGCAACAATGGAGCCTGTTAACTCGGGAAACAGAATATGAGCTGGTTGATGTTTGCCAGAATGAAGGAGTTGGAGTTTTACCCTGGAGTCCATTGAAAGGGTAGGAGTTTTCTTTATTTATTCTTTGATTTGTAGCTTAGAGAATGGTCAAAGATTACCGATTATTATTGTTGTATTTGTTGTTATTATTTATAGAGGCTGGCTGAGCGGAAAAATACAAAGGGACGGTGAACTGGAAAAAGGAAGCCGAATTGCCTGGACATCGGAAGATCCTGCTAGACTAGTTCAAAGCCATCCCACTTTTGATCAATTCAACAACGATAGAGTCTGGAAACTATTGGATACAATAAAAACTATTGGATCTTCTCATGGTAATCAATTCATCAAGTTTTCCCCATTTTCCTTGACAATACCCCTTTTACAGGTAAATCTGTAGCTCAAGTATCTCTTAAATGGTTATTAGAGAAGGATGTTGTTTCCTCTGTTGTTATTGGAGCAAAGAATTTGAAACAACTGGAGGACAATATGGGAGCCGGAGCAGAATGGAATTTATCAAAGGAAGATGTAAGAAATTAAACTATAAATCAATTTGAAATTTTCGCCTAATTTAATTTTTCTACATTTTAACAGATGAACATTTTGAATGATTTATCTATGCCAAACATTCCATATCCATACGAAATGGTTTCAAGGGTAAATAAGACCAGAAAACGCTGATTGATTAATGATTTCTGTTTATAACATATTTTGATTTTTATTATAAAAGAAAATCTAATGAAAATAATCAATTGATTAGTCGAATAAAAAATAAACAAAACAAAAACAAAACAAAACAACAAAGAAAAGGAAAAAAAATGGAAAATAAAGAGAAACAAAAAACAAAAGATGAAGAAACAGTATTTATAAAACAGTTTTATATTTCATCTTTTCTTCACATAAACTCCTTACGTCGCCGTTGCATTCGTCGTATCGATTCCCTTGGCAGTGTTCCTGACGAAAAGGGGGAAGAAGATAGGTTATAATGATACTTAGAGAAATGGAATTATACTATTTTCTCCTACCTTCACACACTTCCATATATTAAACTCTAGACTATATTCGTCATATATTTTACACCAATTATTAAATTCCTGCCTCCAAATGCATTCTGCATCGTTAGGTATACAATCTGGAAAACGTTACACAAATAAATAGTACAATCGCATTATTTCTGTTTGTTCCTACCGCTAACTAAAACCTCCCAAACTGCTAGAACAACATTGTTCTGCCCAGTGGTACAACTATATATTCCTTGCTCCAAAGAAGATATTTCCCATATTATTAAGGAATTAGTCTTATCCATTGTGAATTTATTACTATTAAAGTTTATCATTTGATTACCCAAGAACCAGTTAACACTTTCAGTTGTATCACAAAATGATGAACAACTCAACAAAACGTTTCTGTTTGTACCGCGAATGGCTTTTTTCATTAATCTCACACGGTCTCTTTCTTTAATGCAATAGTTTGAGCTTATTAAATTGTGAATAGATTCTAGACTATTCATATTTATAATATTATTATGGATCATTCCATTCGAGCAATAAAGCAACGGTGGAACTTTCCTAGACGATTCTTGTCTAAAGTTGCATTCGTTTAACTTTGGATGCCACGAGCACATTGGATCGCTTACGCAGGTTGTACATGATGTATAACTTCCGCAAAGCTTATCAATATTTAATTTACCAACATGAAAGTCTGTTGTAAAGTATAGCGTCTCTTGAACTAATGCTATTGTTTTAAAGAATTCGAAATGAATGGACGGAGTGAATACAGCTATTTCAGCAATGAATATTAATTTATCTTCTTTTGTTGACACTACTCTTAAAATACTCCTTCGATTCGTTGTTATGTAATAAATATTATAATCTAAATCCTGATCTATCGCCATCTTACTCCAAAAAGATGCTGTTTCAGAAATTAATATAATTTTGCCAATCGATTCTTCTGGTTTTAACGTCGACTTCTTTAAAAATTTTAATATATTCCTTTCTTTAGACTTTCTAAACTGTTTAGGCCTGCAACGACCGGGTAGATAAGGTATATCCTTCCCAATTTCAACGGAAGTTTTCTCAAAATACCGAACAGAATCGACAGAAAAAGACTTGAAAAAATCTCTACTATCAAATATTTTTACTATATTTTCAACTGCAAAACTGCATAAGGCCGATTGTACAAGTTTTTTACTGCAAGTAGAAGAACTATATATTAGTATTAACTTAAAAATAGATTTAGGCAAGTTTCTATGTGAATATATATAATGTCAATTATTTAAAATAAGAAATTTTTTTGTATACATACTTGTTACCATTAGTTACAAAAAGACCGTAAAAATACTTTTTATCCTTACTTAAAGAAACGTCAACTGTCGAATTATTATATTTTTTTATAGTAATTAATATTTTAACAGTTTTTTTTTTTAAAAAAAAAAAAGACAAATAATTACCTAATCTGTTAAAAAATACTGTTTGATCTATTGAGAATTTATCGTCTGTTTGGCAAACTAGGCTTATTTTTACGAAACTCGACCAACTATCCAACTTTGCCGAATCTTTCTATAAGAACAAAAGTTAGCCATTAATTATAATTTTGAATACTTTCCTTTGTATAATAAACATATATAAATAAACATGAGTTTTCATAAGTATAAAACATACTTTGCATATCCTCGCAACTCTACTGACTATTCTCTGTGGTTGAGATTTAGGAAGAGATAATTCTATTGCTAATTCGTTGTAGAAGACAAATAAAAATTCGTCCATTTCCACCATCTTTATTACCGTCGAGTGTTCTTGATAAACGATGGAAAGACAACAAAGAGTATTATTTAAATTGTATAGTTATTTTTTTAAAAGGAAAGAAACGTTTTCCCACAAAGCAAAACCGTGTGAAAAAGGGGCGTGGGTGGGAGATAGCGGAAGGGACGACTTGACATTTACAAAGTAAGAGCATTTTGTCAAGTTGATATGGACATTACAAATGTCGTATCCATTAGATTAAATAAAAGATTTCCTTTTTATCTTTTTTCTGTATCAGTTGATAATTAATTTAAATTAACTAACCTGACGGATAGATAAGGTGATTATTGTCTAATTTTAAATTTAATCCGACAACTCGATTTCTTCTATGATCGAATTGATATCTCCAAAGAACGTTATACACTCTAAAACTTTCATGCTCCAGCATTGAACCAGCCCGAAATACTGCTAAGCGATTTCCAGGCGTCTTCTTATCGCTAAGTAGGACCGTCATATTCCAATTTGGAAGACCAGAACAGAATACGTAACCAACTGGTAATTTTCTATTTAAATTTGTTTTTATTCTCAAATTCTCCTTCTGCATTAAACGATACTCAAAAAACATCGGTTAGGCCTAAGTTGGTACTTACGTCTAAAACGTACAGCTGCGGATAGGCGTAATTCGTTCCGCAAGTTATAATTTCCTTATCATAGTTAACAACGTACGCATCATTCAATAACTTTTCCAAAGGTACATCTAACCCAACAAAGTGGATAAGATTCATACAAAGTTGAGATGATTTATCTCCAGCTTTTCGCCTACAATTTGATACTTTTGTTTCTCTATCGGATGTAATTTCGTCCGATTTTATAACATCCCTTAGCAGGTTTTTCATATTAAATCTATATAAATATCGCCTGGGCGAAAAATAAATAAAACACCGGTTAAAATTTATATACAAACTAGGCCTAAAACAACTTACTCTGATCCTACGTAAAAAATATTCTCTTCTGGAACAAACTTGACGTAGTGAAAATATCTCGGTTTGTTTTCAGTATATATTTGTAGTCCTATACAATAAGAGGGAAAAAAAACATAAAAATACATAACAAATAGAGTGAAGATTTTAGATGACGTTGTCTCGCCTTTCTAATCTTTTAAGCTTATCCTTAATTATTCATAAATAATTCATGTTGTCAGTAAAAACTATAGTATATAAAATATATATATATATATATATATAGACGTGTATCTACGTCTGTCAATGACGGCGTGTTATTATTTTCTTTTATATAGTAAAATAATATTACTATTTCAATGATTGATTATGATAGAAAATAGACAGAGAAAAACATAAAAGATTATTGAATAACATTAGAATTAACGTTGATTTTTTTAATTATAATTAATATTTAATATTTAATATTTAAATAGATAAATGAATATTGCATATATATATATATATATATATATTAGTTTATACAGTAAATAGTGATCTACTACTATATGATACAATCATTGAACTGCGAAGTAAACATAATATCGCTACTTGATAATATATTAATAAAACATTATTGTTTACATTCAGTTATTGCTGTCTGGGGGTATGATAATATATTAAAACTGGAATAAAAGATATATTATAATCTTTTCAGCATATCTAATTGGCCGTAAAATATATTATGAAGAGAGAAAAGATAGATTTTCCTGTAATTATTAATTATTAACTATATAAATCATATTCGATTTATATTTATTTATGAATTTACTGCTTTTCTTTTGTTTGTCTCTTTGTTGTTGTTGTTGCTGCTGTTTTTATTTTTTTGTCCTATTGACTAACTTGTTTTCAATCAATTCAACGAACCGCAAATTGATAATTTATTTAGCAGTAGCGATTTATCCTTATCAATTGTAATCGTTAAATTATACTGTATAACCTAAAAAAGAAAGTAGGCAAAGTTTTAACTATAATTTTGTTATTTTTACTTTCTACTTTTTACGGATTACTGATTAGATAAGCTGACATTTTTTTCTATATAAAAAAGAAATATACACAATTTATACTGACCTTTTAAATTGTTTCTTTCTAAATTAAAGATATCCGGATTATTGTTGGACTGAGCTAAAATGAATGGTACTATATTTAATAACAAGCCATAAAAGTTAATAATACTAGTATCCATCCTTCTCTTTCTTGTTATTATGTATGGTAAATATAAAGTACAAAGAACTCGCCAAAACTCCACCTAATAATAACGTTTAACTACATGCTGCAAATTTAAATGCTCCTAGCGCCACGTAGTTATAACTTCTTTTTATCTGGAAAATGTAAACTTTTCCAATAGAGATAAAGATTTCGTCTAAATACGTAAGAGTACGTTAAAAGAGGAGTTGGATTAGGGGATGCTTGTGGAAATTCTTTTCCGTTCTATTCATTTGACCGAGTATGAACTTCCTGGTTAACAATCAATTCAAGTGATTATTGAAGTCTTCTTTTCATCTGTAAACATCAATTTCTTTTCGTATAATAGATGTATTTCGTTATTACTGCTCTTACTTGTTGATTCTTTATAGAATGCATTAGATTCTCTTTTAAGATTGTTACTGAATTGTATTTTGTATACTTGATCAGATCACGTATGCTTTTCAGGCTAATTTCATCAGTTGTTAATTGGCTGAAGCAGTGCCTAAATTCACTACTATTAGTGAAAAATCAATCTAAAAAACGCATTGTCTTTTTCGACAATGTAGAAATAACTGTACGCTTATTTATTTACATTACATAATACTTCAATTACTTAGCAGTCATCCGCAAATTTTACAGTTTTATCTATGTTTTTAAATAAAAAAAATAAAAGAATCTTTCCTTATCCAATTTATTCTAAATTTCTATCACGTGCTATCACCTTACCCTTCTCTGGGAGGGAAAGGTTTCCTCATATATCAGCATTAAGGAGATTCTATCTAAAATTCTTTTCCATTATAAAGAAGAGGGGAAAAAAAGGTAATTAACTACTTAAACAATTATAAATGTGGAATATATTGGATTTATTTTAATTGAAGAAACCTTATTATTATCGTTTTCATCTTGGAAAATCATCATTCTTTCTCCCTTTTCTTGTTATCTTATCTATAGAAATAAAAAATATTCTAACCCTTTGAAATGACCTTTTAACTCATTAAAAAATGGCTTACGAAAGTAAATATTACTTATAAAAAAATCTACTAGAAGAGATGTTTATGCTTCTTCTTCTTCTTCTTCTTATGTATTCAATAGAGATTTTAATCTTCTGTTAACTAAAGATTTTAATCCTTCTACTTTTTTGTTTTTCCTTCCTTCCCTAATGAATTCAATAACTAGATGACGGATAACAGATGGCGTTACCAGAATGTTACAAATACTTTCCTATTCGAGTTAGAAAATAATACAATATCCCGTTTCATTAGCAATAATAAACAAAAAAGAAGATACATTTGAGCCTAATAATAGTAACCAAGATAATAATTTCATAAACAGTAAAGGTTAAGTTTTCTTTCCCATTATATCATATTGAAAGATAAACAAACCTACATCTTAAAATTGAACTTGTTAAGGTAAAAATTGTCAATATTTGTTTCTTTTTTTTTTTAAAAAAAAAATAATGATGAAAAAATTTTCTTTATTATATTTCCTTTTAGTTACAGTAATAACTAAATAAAAAACAAATGTTTAATATTGAGAAAATAAAATATGAAAAAAGTTGTTTTATATATATATATATATATATATATATATAGTATCTTCTTATTCTTCTTCCTGTCATTGAAAATAGAATAGATGCTATCACATAAATTAAATAGCAGAAAGGAAATAAGCACCATCTTAATGCAACAAATGTAAAAAATAAAAAAAAAACACAACAATAACACATCTTTTTATTTACTATGATGATAGAATCTATAACAATTGATTAGAAATATGTATCGCCTCTTATACCGTTTTCAACACCTAAAAATTCACCATCAAATTCTGGTTGATCGAAATTTGGTCTAAATGTAAATCCATTGAAATAGTTGGGTGGTGATCTATGTAAATTAGCGCCTATTAAACTATTTCCTTGAACGTTTAGTACTCCAGAAAATGAATTTGAAATTGACGTTTCGTTATTATCGGAACACGATTTCTTTCGGCAGGATTTAAAACAACATTTATATATTAAAACTCCACAAATTACTCCTAATAATGCTCCAACTGATGCTGCTAAAACTGCAATAGCCCAATCGGGTAATTTAACGCACAATAATGAATCGCTTCTTGTCCAACCGTGTTTAGCCTTTAATGGATTGCAAACAAGACAGTTATCGTAATGTGGTGAATCTCCGGATGCGTGACAGTTATATTTTTCATTTTCATCTTGACCTTAGAAATGAAAAACGGATTTAAATGACACTTTTCATTTTTTTTAATGTTCTTAATGTAAAAAATTAATGATAGATTGTAATCCGTTTATCATTTCTACTTTTAATTGCACAGGCATTTTGTTGAATTTCACAGAGCAATGGTCTGCTATAACATCTTTGACAAGATCCATTATATATTGTATAGAGTAATGATGTATTGCTTCGTTGTCCACCATTAGTAATTGATATTACACAATTTATGCAATTTGTTGGTACTGGACATTCAATAGAGTTAAAATTCCTAAGGGTACCAACTTTCGTGTAAGCAACACCATCTGTTTGTGTTATCTTGTTATTCATCTTAGTATAGGGAGTAAATAAGCAGGTAAAATTGCTGTAGGGATCGAAACGTTTTCCATAGATTATCGTCGAAGTGCAGTTCTGAGTTAGGCTATCGCATAGACCGTTGTTGAAAATTTTCTGTAAAACAGGAATATCATTAATTTTAATAGAGCAATCCGTGCCTTTATATCCTTGATTACAAGCGCAAACTCCACCAGTACAGTTTCCGTTACCTAGACAAGCAAATTAACAAAAATGAGTGTATTAATTGAAAAGTTGTTTGTTTTTACAATCTATGTGTTATATGCATCCTCCTGCATGATCTTATTACCTGAACAACTGTTCTGGCACATCATTTTAACCATATTCTTTAAATTTTCGCTACTTGAAGCGTTTCTTTCAATAATTTTTTTACATTTATAATTAGCCGAATTTGTTGCGTCTATAAGCCAATCTTTCGATTGTGATACTCTTATATCTTCAATACAATTTTCTAATTCGTTGTGTGTACTGAATCCGTCAAGATTATTACAAATTTTAGCTTGAGCTGAATTAGCTAATTCGTCTTCGCAAATCTTTCTGGCTTCCTTCCTTGAAATTCTGCTATTTTTAGGCCAATCCTTTCCCTTTGAATTGTTTTTTTTTGTAATTGTTATTAATATATACGAAAGTCAAGGTAATAATTTATTTAAAAGTATAGTATATTCACCTTTTTAGGCTTATAATCTTGATTAATTATTAAATTAGATCTTCCTGATTGATTTGACGAGATATGTCTTTTTAACCTGTAATATTTTTTATAATTTACAATAACCGCATTGGCCAATAAGGAATCTGTTATGTCCTTTAAATCTTTATCGAAGCAATGATGGACCGATAAACTTTCTGAACATTTATTTTCCTTGGAACATAAACAAAATGTTTCCAAATCTAAATTCATCTTTGCAAGACTAGCTATTTCATTAAGAACGTATCCATTCATTAAACTATGTTTCGATTGGATATCAACTCTCCAATTATTAATAAATTTCTCTAAGTTATTAGCCGTATTAGACTTCAAGTATGATTCATCACGAAGTTTGAGATCATTTTCCACATCATTATCTAAATACCCACACAATCCTCTAGTATTGTTAAAATCATAGCCTCCCGGTATTATCCATACGTTGAGGAATTCTTCTGAAAATGCTTCTACGTTTACAGTTACCCCGTTGGGTAAGTAAACTTCAAAACGTTTACCGAACATTGATGATCTTATATAGGTTTCTTTTGTGAAATTATCTCGTAAATAAATTTTTGCAGTTAATACAGAAGCAGTTTCATAAACAATTGTATGATTGTGCAATAATACTGGATTTTCTGACAATCTGGAACATCTATCTATAGATATGACGTCATCAGCGCTCTGAATTAAAACCGCGCAGTTACAAGTAGCTGTAATAGTTTTCGAACATCTCTGATAAACAGCATGAATCTGTATGGAAGAAATTAGCTATGATGTAAACAACAAGAAGAAAGTAAGTGGGTGGCTTGCTGGAGATTGGAAAAAGAGACAAGTAAAGGTGATAAAACCAGAGGTGAAAGTCTCTATAATAATATATTTCGTGTTACCTTAAAAGGTAGGCTGGTATGACTATATAAAACGAATTCTCCTTCATTATAGTTGTTGTATTGCCTGAAAAATAATATAGGTCCTATTAGGCCTATTTAGCTTCTAAAAATAAAATGTTTACAATCCATCGAACGTCAGAATGTGTGGATCGTTTACAGATCTACAAATACCAGAGACATCGCCATTTTCTACAGATACGTCTACGAATACAGATGGACCATTTTCCTTCTTTGTTCTAAGACCAATTTCAATTTGGCCTTTTCTCAAACCATCTAATGTTCCTTTATAAATAAAAACAATAAGAATAATAGAAATTATAAGAAAACTATTGTAATTTGTTTATTAATATATTTGATATTACCATCAATTCTTGGATAAACAGCTATCTCTCTCGACATCCAATGTCCGCTAGTAAATTTATCTTCAGAAACGGATATACGACAAAAATTTTCGTTTATAGAGAATCTATTATATCCAAAAGCAACTTGATCAACTTTTACAGAGTTACAGCTGAAAAATTGTATATAAAAGAATTATAATGTTATAGCACCCCCTTTTTTTTCTTTTAAAGAAACTTGAGAATAAATAAAACAACAAATAAAATATGTATAAAATTTTTTCTTTTTTGTTTTTTTAAAAAAAAAAGAAAAAAATAAATAGAAAAAATCTTTTAAAATATTTACTCTATGAGTAATTTATATATATATATATATATATATATATATCTTTAAATACCTAAAATTATCTAAATTCTTGTATATAATCTCTATATAGACTTGGCATCCTTGGCACAGTTGATTTCTGTCAACCCATATAGAAACGTTTACGTATTCAATTGATAGCCATCGTTCCTTAAGTTTAATAGATTTTGCCGATTCCAACTAAAAGAGAAAAGTTTTATTGTTATATAATCAGTTATGCTTATTCATACTCTTATCTCCCATAAAGGCTTTTCTGGTTCTTTAGTTGATTCATGGATGCTATCAGATTGTGTTACAGTAGTTGCTGTTGTTTTATCTAATTCTGTTCCCGTTGCTGTTGCTGTTGCTTTTGCGTATGGTGTTGATGTTTGAAAAAAAAATTGACTAGAATAAGCAAGACTAGGTGATGTTGAGGCTGTTGAGATTTCGGGTTTCGTTACAGTATCGGACGGTAAACTCCAAGTGGGAATTGTAGTTTTAGTAGCCGAGGAAGGGCATTGGTTTTTAATATACTTTGAAAGTCTTTGAACGCAACCCGTTCCGTATTCTTCGCATATTGCAAGAAACTCCTTGATTTTTGGGCATTTTATATTCTTTCGAAACTTTTTTTCGTATAGCATTATGCAATTCTTTTCGCACCGATCCTTTTTCTCTATAGTACAATTATATTTCTTTCTTAATTATATGCAAATGATCTATAAATAGCTTATTTATATACCTTCGTCGATCATTTCAATGTGTTTATTAAGACAGGAATGAGAAATTTGTTCGTAATAATACGAATCTAAATCATTATATCCACACAACCACTTATATTCCCATATTTTAAGTCCTCTTGTTGCATTTACTGTAGCCGTACAGATAGAGGAAAGACTATTATTGTTGTTATTAAATAAATCAGTCCAACTTTGATTCAATAGAACTTTTTCTAAATGCTTTGCGCAGAACAGAGTATCATTCTTAGCTCCGTAGTCTTGTAATTTGATATCAAATTCGATGCCCAGAATATCGCGATTATTATCTTTGTAAGTTTCGTGTCCAGGCGAGAGAATAGTTATGTTTCTATTGTTCGGTTGGCAATTATTTCGATAGGTTGGGAGAAATTCTGTCCTTAGCCACTAATTAATACAATAACCAATTGTTAATTTTTTAACGATTTTATATATAATGAGGAAATATTTTTAATTGACCTAATTTTTAAAAACTCTTAACGTCTATCTATCTTTTAAGCATCTAAAGATGCTGGAGACAAACTAAGAGAGAAACAAGATAGAGAAAAGAGAGGATAAGTTCTATTTTAAAAAAAAATAAATTACAGCACATAGTTAACTTCGTTCAGCGTTTTGGCTTTTCCTCTTCCTAGTCACTCAATACCTTATCTATAAGAGATAAGGAATAAAACAGGGAAGAATAAATGAAAATTACAGAAAGATCTAATCTACGGGGTAACTTATGGAGGGAAAGTATTAAAAAGATTTATAATAGACGCCATACAAGTCAAGATAAAGATGAGAAAAGAGTAATACGAAAAACGTGAATAAGAGAATGGTTAAACAAGGGAATAGGACAATATGAAACATTTATTAAAACCTTATATACACAGTATATATACTGTAAATTTTTTTAGAGCACTACCGATATGAGTAGGCGTTGAAAAAAGAAATAAGGAAATTTCTTTTTTGTAGTGTCCTACTTCGAAAATCTTTAGAATATTGAAGAGAGAGAGAGAGAGAGAAAGAGAGAATGAAGAGTATGGAATATAATAATATTATTGGTCATACTCATTTAATAATAGAAAATAAAAGATTATAAGAAACATATTTTAGATATTTTAGACAATTTGAAAATTATTCACCAGGATGTAAATATATACAAATAGTGTATACAACTTACTTTTAATAGAGAAACTGTATAAAACGTTCGGCAATAGGCTGGATATTGTCCATTCTTATTTTCAAAATTTAATGAATAAATTGTATCATAATAAATATCGACTTCTGTTCGACATCTTGAAACTGCAATATATAAAATGTGAAGTGTCAGCAAAAAAAAAAATTTCTTCTATTGGCTAATACAGTTTAGTTTTATAGATTAATAACATAAACGGTTCTTAATATTGTTGAACTTAAACAATAGTTAAATATATTGAAATGAAGTAATATTAAATTGAAAAAAATACCTAGGAAAGTAAAATACAATGGTATCAAACCAAAAGCAGCTGTACTCTTCATTTCAAAGAAATAATCCA
Organism: Dimorphilus gyrociliatus; assembly: GCA_904063045.1. Taxonomy (NCBI): domain Eukaryota; kingdom Metazoa; phylum Annelida; class Polychaeta; family Dinophilidae; genus Dimorphilus; species Dimorphilus gyrociliatus. Next base: position 56,860 of record CAJFCJ010000008.1, read on the forward strand.
AGATACTTAATTAATGAATGAGATAATATCCAATCCTTTACACCTAGAGATGACATCTTCCTTTGAAATAATACTTGTACCGGCTACAAATAATAGAAAAGTAATGTTGATTTATTTGGGCGTAACCACAACTGGTAAGATCAGTGAACTTGTTGGACAGCCTAAAAACTTCACATCCTATCTAATGTGTGCGCAAGAAATCTCCCGTACATTTCGAAACTTTGAGGTCATTTTCAACGGTACTAACTTTCCTCTCTAACCCATTTTGTTTCGAAAATGGCTTCCCTATATGAAATACAAAACAAGCGCCATTTTTATATTCTGTTTGTAGTTCTGTAATATCAATATTAGGCCTTTAAGAGGCCTATGCGAGCAGAAATCCTGCTTCACAATCATCTTATGACGTCACGAAAGCAAAGCCAATGGAGAGAGTTTGAAAAGAATTGAATAAACGATGTTTAAGCAGATACATATATATACAATACAAATAATTTTAAGAAATATAGACATTATAACAACAAAATTCTTTGAACTCTTGAAAAAAAAAACAGTAATAATAATGCATATATTAAATATATACAGTATGACTTAATTTCAAGTATTCGTCATCATAAAACAGTTTACAGAATGAATACAATTTTTTAAAAACGTTAAAAAAACATCTTAATATGTAAAAACAAATAAAATCAATATTTTAAGTATTTTTTGATTAGAAAAACTAAATGAAAAAATATTTTCAGATTCTTAAAAACATTTTGTTTTTTTTAAAAAAAAACAAACGCAATAGAAAAGTTTTTTTATGAAATTTTCATTTCGACTAAATTCTTGAATATCAAGTAATTCAAATCCATATACCAAATAGCTTATCATCAAGATTAAATGGACAAAATGATAAATAAACGATAATAAATGAATTAAAAAGAAAAAAAATATGTTTAAAATTATGGATAATGATAGAAAGAATAGTTGTAGAAAGTTTTAATGAGAGGTTGGTGCAATAATGTTATCTTGACTACTTCCGCCGGATAATCTTCTCTTTAGAAATTTTCCAAAAGTTTCATTCTTTTTTGGAGGAGCAAAGAGTTTTTGTTCTTTTGTCTTGGTATCAGTTGTTTTTATCATATTTTCTTGTTCAACATTGGATACTTTTGGCTGAACGTTTTGTACTGAAGTTTCTAAATTATTTGCAGTTTTGGATATTGCTTTTTCAGCTGGAAAGCTCAAAAATGATTTAATTATTTCTGCGTCGCCCGCTCGCCTTTTATTATAATTTATAACTTCGGGACCAATTTTCTTAAGAACTTCATCACTGGAAAGCAGTCCCGTTCGCTTATTTATCGTTCTATTTGGTAACTCTACTTTCTCGTTCTTCGTCTGTAATGCCGTTATACATGGTAAACTTTCAATTCTTGAAAGACCCTTTTTCGGCTTATTTTCAGCTAATATTTTGATATCCTGCAGGCTACCCCGTCTAGGCATTACATTTTCGGGAATGACTAGTTCAACTGAAGATGGCGCCAATGAAGATATTTTTTCTCGAGTTTTCGGCGTTATGTAAACTGCTTCAGGAGAGTCTATTTCTCCCGCCGACTCATTTCCAGAATCATTATCATGGTCATGCTTTAGTTTTTTTTCATAAATGGTATCCAAACGCTTCAGTTGCTTTGCAGTTAGCATGAGCGAAGCAGTATCAACACTTAGAGCTCTTGCTGAACGAGGCAGCAGACTAAATCTATTCACCGAGTCAGACATCCCTTGAATCTGCCAACAGATTAAAAATGCTATGAGAAACAAGTTCAATAAACGAACTAAATACTATTTACTATATGTCCGTCATCGAGGCGATATTTTCCCATTGGCGCATGCGTTTCGGTGAATCCAATTTTAAACAACCCGGTTAAGTTATAATAAATATTGACCTCTAGTAATAATTACATTATACGCGTGTATATATACAGTATATATACAGTTTTTTTTTAAAAAAAAAAACAAGTAAAGGATAAAACTGTAAAAGAATCCATTTAAAACTAATTATAACTCAAAACATTCTATTGACTGTTTAGTAAGTTTCATCGAACAATTCTTCATATATTCATTCAAAACATTTAACAATTCAAAAGGTCATTTTTATGAATGGGGGATAAGGTTGAAAAATCATATATATATATATACATGTTTACAAAATAGCCTTAAAAATACATTCATATACAATTTAACTAGTTTTTTTTTCCATCTAATTACTTATTAATAACTTTTTAAATCTATTATACAAATACCCTCCATTTTAATGGTATGATTTTTTTTTTAAACTTGTTTATGTATCTTTTGTTCATTGATTTATGTATTTTTTTTTTCTTTATATAGAAACCTTATGCTGTTTATCGCACAAACAATATTCAACTTTACGAATTGAAAGCTTGAATTATCGTTTATACTACGATCATAATACTATTAATATTCATGACGATTTTATCGAATTATCACTTTTTTGATTGTAATTTTTATAAATTGAATTAACTTGTCAACTTACCAATAGAGGTGAAGAAGGATCGTAAATTTAACACAACTTGATTTTGTCCAAAATGTAGGTATCAGCAAGAGCATTCTAATAGATAGACCATCTTTTTCAGACGTTTGTCTCTAACGTTACTGCGCTTTACGTCAATAATTTCACATCCGATACTCTAATTCCTTTCAAAATCAATTGGATGTTAATTGTTAATTAGCTAAATATAGCTGAATACTTACGTTTTGAATGGGTTTGCAGGAAGTACAGTGTGTTATGTTTTCAATACAAGCAAACTGCGCATGCGTAGTTTTCATTATACGGTATTTTGGCACCTAAGACTTTAGATGGCAGCACGATAGAAAAAAAAGTTTCACAAATTCGTCAATTCCGGAAAATAGGAAGAAAGTCACGCATTAGATCGGAAATGACACGCTTTTGTTAAATATAGTAGGCCTATTAAATTATATGACTAAGCAAGTTTTCCAACGTCTATAGGGAAGTCAGCGTAATATGAGAATTTTATACCATTAGCACGGTAAAAGGAAAGAAAGAACCCTTCACTCGAACCGGTCATTTAGATTTTTTTGAAGGAACCAAAATTCTCTTATTCTATTGCAACAAGTTAATTTTTTTCTTTCTCTCAAAAGTCTATAAGAAAATAAAATCAAAGTTATTATTTTTTTTTATAAAAAAAAACCCAAATTACGTAATAAAAAAGTAAATTTTTGACAAGTTTATTTTTGTTAGAAAGCGAAAAAAATTTTTTATTACTGAAACAACTGCAGATTGATTTGTTCAACAATGAATTTATACAGTATATATACTAATATATATATATATATTGTACATCCATACAGTATATTTATATACTGCAAAAATAAAAAGAAAGAAGAAACCATTAAAAAGAGAAAAAAAAGGGAAATATTAAACGAAATACGAAGCGTTTTTTGTTGGTGATAAAATAGATTATAAACAACAAAATAAAAAGAAAGAAGGAAAACAAACAAAAATAAAACACACATTTTGCAGTTTTTAATTACGTCCTATAGTCCTATAATCTGAATTCTGTTCTGTCTGAGTTTTTGCAGACGCCCCCGCTTAATAAAGCAATCCGCCTTAAAAATTCATAAGACTTCGACCCTTATCTCCCCTATTCCTCAATAAGTTTTTGCTTGCTATGTTGTTTTTTTTGTTTTTTTCTTTTGGATTATTATCATTTTAATTATCCACATTTATATTATTTATATTGTTTTATATTGTTTCAGGTCTTTGTAATTCTATTGGATTTATCATGTTTTCTTTTTTTCTCTCTATCGTTTGTATATAATGCTCTCCTTTTTCCCCCTTCATTCCATCTCTTTATTCTTTAATAAATCTATTAACTCTTTATCGTTCGGGATTTACTGACATAGTCATTGGAGAATTATTACTACTCTAAGTCATCCTCGTCAGGTAATATGATCAAATGTGCAAATGGAGATTCATTCTGATGAAAGACAAACAATTAACGATTGTCTAATTAATTAGATTCCTTCAGAATATATCTTATTTTTTTTTCTTTTCTGGTTCAAATGACGATAAAACATGCTTTTCCTATTAATGAAAAAGACAGGTGGAGAAGCGGAATAGGAGATCAAACGAATTTAAGATTATGGTCATTTTAGAGATTTTGGATTTTAGATTTGATAACGTTAAAACTTTTGATATACCATAGGTTACCTAGCTGTCGCATAAACGGAAATAAGTGTAATATGCAAGAAAGAATTAAGAAAATCCGTATTATTCCTGGGCCAGACGATTTCCGAATATAAAGTTCACATGAATTATGCCTGAAAAGGTCAAGACAAAATGTCTTGAGAAGTTTGTATGTATAGAAGGTAAAAGGTCTATTGAAGAGATTATAGAACAAGGGATAGACTGCCAATTTGTAAAGTAATAGTCTTTAGCACGAAGGCCTTTTCAACGTTAAAGGCAAGTCGTAGATGTATGAGCTGAGATCAAAGATGCACAAGGCTATGAAGTAAAACAAACGCTTATCTCTATAAACTTATTTTTTCTTCGAGGTTTGAGTAAAAAGTATCATGTCGATACAATTCACAACTTCCGCTTTTAATGTAAAATATTCCATATACCGCAATGTAATAGCACGATAATTCCTTGTTAAAAAGCATCTTTCACTCTTTGTTCTTTCCTAGTAAAAATAGAATATGAAGCATTGTAACATTTCTCCATATGCAACTCTTTCCTGAATGTCTTTTCTTCTTTTATCAAGTAATTAATTTTTGTAAAACAGACTCGGAAGATTTTCGAGTAGATGGTAAAGTGAGATAATTGATGACGATGAAAAAGAGAGAGAGAGTTGGAGAGAAAGATGAGAGCGCCAATGAGACAGAGAGAGAGAGAGAGAGAAAGAAGAACAATTGTATGTAAATCATGAGTGGAGAAGATTTCTTGCTAATCCAATATTGGAATTAGAGATATAGACTCTTCGTTTTGGTTTTTCCAATGATTTTCTTCTTGAAAAGTTTGTTACGATGGACGATACTTCCTTAATAGTCAGCTGTTCCTATATAATTGTATAAAATTGTGCTCGTTGGAATTCTGACTTCCTGAATAGTGTGTGACTAAAGTATGGTCGTGACCAAATTGTCCTCCACGAATCCTCAAGAAAGGACAACACTTGGAGCCAAAAAAACGAAAGAGAGCTTTAAACGCTCTCCTATACGACCTGTTGAAAAAATAATAGAGAAATGGTGATACGGCTGAATTAGCGTAACCGAACCATAAAGCCGTTTGCCAAAAACCACTGCCAATTGTATAATCCAAGAAAGGATCAAGAACATTCAAAATGAAGAATGGACACCAACAAGCGCAGAAAACACTCATTATAATACTTAATGTTCTAGCTGCCCTCGTCTCTCTTCGAAGTTTTTGTTGCCTAGTATCTGAACCTACACATGTTGACCTGATAGCTTTCGCTTGTTTTTGTGCAACGACGAAAATTCTAGCATTGAGCAATCCCATGAATACAGCAGGAGCGTAAAAGGCTAGGGTTGAGCATATTACTGCGTAAACCTTATTGACGAGAAACACGCAAGCCTCTCCGTGGTCTGGAGTCTTTTCCCTAACCTTTTTCTCAATACCAACGACATGCCAGTTTTGGGTTAATGGTAGGAAGCTCATTAACGTAGGCATAGTCCAACAGGCAAAGAGAAGGCAAACGACGCTCTTTTTAGTAATAATAGAAGGATATTTAAAGGGCGTGCAGATGGCAGTGTACCTGTCACAGGCAACGCAGCACAGATGCAAGATGGAAGACGTGCATAGCCAAACGTCAAAACAAGTAGCCAGAACACAAGCAGTTTGACCCAGTTGCCACCTAAGGCCCGCCATCAATTGATAAGCTCCTACTGGCATAACTAAAACCGCAACTAAGAGATCGGTAACGGAAAGGCTGGCGACGAAGGCATTCGTCAAAGTTCTTAATGAACGAAATCTGCAGATTGCGAGTAGAACCGTGAGATTACCGGCGACTGAGATGAGCATAACGATCAAAACGAGGAAGAGAATGATTATGGAAACGGCTAATCCATAGCGGACAGGAAGTTCGCCGGGAGGAGACGTTGTCCAACTTCCGTTTTCCGTTTGCATTATAAGTCAAGTGGAAGGAAATTTCTGTTTCATGAAACATCTTTTTAGAATCTGTATCATACACATTCCTATATTCTACACAAAATTCTAACGGTATTCCTAAAAACACTCCTTACAAAATTACATATAATATTGATTTTATCGTTGTAAAAGTAGGGAAGGAGGGGAGGAGGAGGAGGAGGAGGAGGTGATGGTGAGGAGTCGAGATAAAAATATTGTACGATAATCGCCTCCGGCTTAAAAGGTATATAGAGACGTAAACAAAATTATATTTATATTAAATAATTTATCGTTATACGGCATAAGGTCTATGCTTTAAATGGATAAGAATACATCCTCTTTACATATTTATAAATATTAAAGGGTATTTTAATCTATAGACCGAATATAAAAATAGATTTTTGTTTCTTTCGGCATCTTTTAGGGAAATAATATTTTAATTATAGTTATCTGTCTTGAAACTTTAATAATTAATAGCTTAGAATTTACTTATTATTGATTATAGCATTAAAAAATGATTAAAATGTACATATACAAATATACAGTATATATACAGAGACTATGTTTACTATTTGCACAGTAAGTCCTGTATTATATACATTCGAATAAGCAACATATAGTTTATATATAGTATATAGATATATTATATTTATGTATTTGTATATATAATTGGAAAAACCTATTGAATTCAAAGGTTATTCCATCCTTCGGCAAATAGAATCTTACAAATAACGTAACTATATCGTGTTACAAAAGTCTGCTATATTTTCGCTTTTAACTGTTGAAAATATCGTTTGAAGTGGTTAGATAGAGACTAGTCTACGCCCTTTTCCTTACAAATCTTATTAAAACAATAAGAAACAATACTTTCCTTTATACCTCTAAAGGAATATTTTGCTCTAATCAAAAGCGTTATATAATATTTCTATATATTTGTATACAAATGAATATACTTTACTGTATATATACAGTATATACATTTTAAGTAGATTCTATTTATACTCCACAGATATATCTATACACGAACACACGCATAATAAATAAAATGTATAAGTCGTTTACATACTTTTTAATTATTAATTGAGGAGAAAAGATAAAAATGAACTGGTTTATTGTTTAATCAATCAAATATATGAATCTACATAATAAAAATACTTTCTAACGTTTGTAAAGTTGTATATAGAGTATGAAAGAATATTCATTGTATAATATTTAATAAAATAACAAAGATACATTAAACTCATTCATATAAATATTTAATATTTAAATATAATTTTACTATGATGAATCATTTTTAAGCCTTAAAATGAAATTAATGATCTTTTTGGGTGTATTAGTTTAGGGGAAGAGAATGAAAGCTCCACAGTTATTTACAGTCTTCTGTTATTTGAATTGATAATTAGTATATAATTTACTTTTTCAATTAATATTGAAACCATTTCAAAAGTGACTTAATCTGATATAATATTATATTATATATAAATTTATATATATATATATATATATATATGTCATGGCCTATTTATAGAATAAATACGTGTTGATATAGGATAATTTTTTGTCAGTCGCTATGAACTTATATATATATATATATATAATATAAAATTAATCAATTAAAGAGCCTGCTGTCATTTTCCGCCGGGCTTAAACTATTTGACCTTAATTAAAGTGTTACAACCGACGTAATAGAAGTTCTTTTTTTATCTCTATCATACTATTTTTACTACCGTCATAATAATATACGTATTTACAAACTATTTCTACACTATTATATATTTAATAAGATATTAATTTTACAACTTTTTCCCAGTTTTCTTACCTCTTCGCGCCGCATTTCTCCTCTCAGCGCTTCGCTTGTAAACAAATAGAAAAACACACATTAAATGTAGAAGAAGTTGAAAACGACGTCTAGCGTCGAAAAAGTTGATTCGTCGAAAGGAGAATGATTATCATATTAATATGCACGCCGCATGTGTAAAACCTCTAATCTCCTTTTTACGTCAATGAAGGTGATCGATTTAATCTCCTCTTCGAACTGGACAAACCATGTAAAATCAATGATTTTTGCTCATCTATTTTTCTCAAATAATCATTTAATAGCTACTAGATGAAAGTGATAGGCTTTAGGCGTTACTTGCATAAATAGATGATGCGTGTTTGTAGTTAGCGAAATAATGGACCGATTAAAAAAAGAAAAGAAACTGTTAACACTTTCAAAATTGATGACTTTAAGCCTAGAGTCGGTAAAGAGAAAAGGGTGGGGATCAATATAAAAAATATTCATAACTCTATCTGAGCATCGATTTGCAGTTGATCTGCAATCACTGCAAGCTCTATTTACAATGAATTTTAAACTTGTTTATTCACTGTTTACTTTCTATTTCTCGAAATGAAAAGTGAAAAATAAAAACCAATATAAAAATCATCTTACTATTCAGCCATATCATTCTCTTTCGGGTTTCCTACTCTTCTTCTATTATCTTGTTTAGCGATTGTCCACCTTTTCAAAATCTATTTAGGTCCTATTCCACAAAGGTCGAAATTTATTGAGTTTCTCTTTAAAACTCGCCGCACTAACTGAGCAGATTTTGTTCCTGTTGACTATAAATAAATAATTTTATAGTATAATAAGAGAGCGAGCATATATGATCTAAAATGGATCTATATAAATACATACAGTATATATGCTGTATATATATATATATATATATATATGTGTGTGTGTAAGACAATTCCATCCAACCTTTTCTAGGATAAGAGCGACAAGAAGAATATTTTATATTTAATATAATTACAGGATTATAATTGTTTCAAAGGGAGGATTTAACATTAAATGATAAAAATCCTCTTTACGCATTTTTTTACACATAAATTAAGAAGCTTATTTCGATCACGAAAGTTGTCAATTAATTATCGAAAAATATAATCATTTTTCTAAGAACTTAATGAATAGAAGATATCTGAAGTAATAGAAGATATTGGATAATAAGAGATAAGTAAGGTAACGAATAAATGTGTAACATTGCCAATGTTGATATCTTCTATGGAAAAAGAAAAAACGAAAACTACATATAAAGGTACAAAAAAAGAGAAAAATTGATAGAATAGAGGGCTTTGTCCTCTTTATTTTCTATTCTTATTGCATATTTAAAAAAAAAGTTAGAAATTTTCCCAGTTTCTAAGCCTTTTCTTTATACTTCTAGATACATTCCTGTTTTTCTCTCTTCTCTTCGTTTCTCCTTTTCATTCTTTACCTATTTCCTTTTATATTAACTTTGTTCTACCTTTTCCTATTATTTCAATTCTTTTACCTACCACTCTCTCTCCCCACTCTCCATCACTAACACACCCCTCTACACCTGTATTTAAAAAATAAAGAAAAGAGACAAAAGTTGTTTTGAAAATTCTCTTTTAAATAGAAAAAACAAACTTGTAAAAACTTGCTACCAAATTATCATTGATCTCTATTGTTAAAATATTGTATTGCCATAATTTAGACAGACCTCGTACAATTTGTTTTATTTTACTTAAAATGGTAAAAAAAAGAAACATTTGATTAATGTTTAACTTGCTGTTAACTTGTCATTTAGTTTAGAGTATATAATGAAAAAATAAAAATAAAGAAAACACTACCTACTTTGTTAAAAAGTAATGTTCTCTTCTGTGGTATTTTTTCTGACAGAAAAGGGAAGTTATTATAGGAGATGGAAGTGTGTGATGAGGGAAGAGATTCCTCTCTATACCTAAAATTAGACAGTATTAAGTATAGTTCTTAAAGAAAAAGTTTCGAGCAGAAGTTTACATATAAAACTTTTACGTCTGGCAGGGAAATCGTCCATTGATTGGGTGTGATCCTCAACCACTCTGAATATAGGTCTATAAGGAGGCTTTTTAATACTATTTTCGTTGAAGAGATTGGTTTTTTTCCCTCCCATTGCCTTTTTTCTCCCTCTTAATACTATCTAGTATAGCCCCTCGCCCTCCTTTCCCCCTTTTTTCCAGAACGTTTTGGAAAGGTGAGAAGGAATAACCTTGATGACATGTAGGCTAGGGGGATTACGCGTATTATAAAGAAGTGTTACTAATAAGAACTGTCTCGTTATTTCTCACTCACTAACAATCCATGTGACGTTCGACCGCCGTATGCTTGTCAATTACATAATATCGTGCCTAATGCTTATCTAGTTCACTCTAAAAAGTACCGTTACTGAAATTCAGGTTTATATGTCAATAATTTCTTTAGAATTTTTCCAGTCACGAATAGGATAATGTATATAAAAAAAAAACAAATTCGTTTTTCACGCTTTCAATCACTCGGAACCTTCAACTTATTTCTTTCGCTCAGTAAACTAAAGGTGAAGTATAAAAATCTTAGACGCTCCTGATTATACCTCGTCACGAACTTCTCTCTTCTTTATACTGTATGATAAAAAAATTACAGCGAATCCAATTAAACGTCACCTCGTTTTAACTGTATATATATAAAAGGCTATTTTACTTTCATTTCTTTCCAGGCGTTATATAAAAATAAACACATACATCTATATTAATAGAAGTATTTTTACTTTTATTTGTTATTATACTATATATAACTTTTACTTTATATGTTTCTTTCTAGACTATTTCCTTCTGCCAAGTTTGCTGTTTTTATCTGACATTCTTTTTAGTATATCTTTCACAAATTGAACAAGGATACTATTTTAAGGGAAAAAGGGCAGTTGAAGGAAAAAAGATAGGAAATTAGTATCTTTTAACTTTTTCAATTAATTGTATAATTTATAATAAAGAAAAAAAGATATTAAAAAACTAACAAAGCAATAAAAGACTTAAGAATGTAAAGTAGATGGTCGCTTCCTTCTTTTCTTTTAAAATTCTTTCACAAAACTCCTACTTCTCCTTCTTCCTCTTTTTTATTACTTTATTAGCATTATTTAAAGAATAGACGCTTGTTCTATAAATAGAACACTTTCATAAAAAAGTTATAAAAAATTATAAATAATAACTAATAAACAATAGATAATTAGATAAAATTCCATGAAATTTATTAGGCTAGAAAATGGAACAAGAGAAGGATAAAGAAACAATAAAAAAGAAAACCGAAGAGATATCTACAAAAGGATGTTTAACAGTAGTTGATGGAGATTGGCGTGTGAGGGAACGACTTGCATGCATCAGTTGTGTCAGCTACTAAATATAGAAAGAAAATTTTTCGCTTTTGAAATGAACGAAAAAAGGGATGATTATCTGGCTATAGACGTCAGTATAGGGTTTTATCTTTAGCTGTAATCGTGACTACTGAAAAGGCTATCCGTCGTTTGAAATGTTTCATTTAATTAAGTATCAAGAGTTCTACCGCTATTTGTATATACACTTGACTTTGGCCACAAAGTAATTGTGACGTCATTGAATTTAAACGGATTTTAAATGCTTACGATCGGAGGATAATTGAAACAAGAAGCGAAAGTAGGAGAAAAAATGGATAGACTACGAGCGATATTGAAAGGAAAATGCAAAGAAATAGATCTAACAAGGTAAATTTCCTCGAGATTGATAAAGAAATAGACCGAAATTTTAGACAATCCTTTCAAATATTTTCTTAATAGCGCCGAACTGTTGAAGCTTTTAAAATGAAGAAAAAAATGTATAAGAGTAGAGTATATTCTTGCTTTCCAGGGTATTACCCCATGCATCTAAGTAATGGAAATACTGGATTAAAAAAAAACATAAAGAAAAACACAGCAGGGAACGTGAAAATGACACAATACCGTATAAACGTTAAACACAGCCGTCTATTTCTTAACGTTAGTTTACCCTTACTTTTTTTAATCATATTAATCTAACTCGTTCCTAACTCAAGGCCCCTTTAACCTTTATATAATGGCTCATGGGTTATTTCGTTTTTAGTCTCTTCTGGGTAAAAAGAAAAGCTAAGGAATCCAATGATGTCGAATGTTAAAGGAGAAGCGGACTACTATATAGTTTTTAAATCTCGTTCTATTTGTAAGACTTCTAAGAAGGTCGCAGGAAAACGCTTTATGCACCAAACAACAAAGTGTAGAATAAGCTTTTTACAAAAACCGACAGTAAATTTGCTGGCGGCAAAACAAAGTTACACGGTCGATAGAAATATCTAATATTTCAACAGCCCCTCCCCTCCTTCCTCCGAAAACACAAAAAATTAAGTAAAGATAAAAACAAAGTTATAAATAAAGATCTATCCTACTATTTCAAAAGTACTTTTGTTTCAGAGATGCCTTAAAAACGAAGAGGGAGGGGGAAAAGAGACGCTTTTATTTTGCAGGTGGTAAGACAGACTTGATATATTTTTCCTCGCAATGTTTCCGAGAAATAAGTTTATATGTAAATAGAAAAGAGCTTATATTTGTTGAAAAATTGGGCTTAATGTTTACTCAACAACCAGAAAAGCGTTCAAATTAAAATTAATTATGTAAGTACGTGTATTTATTCGCCTAACCATGCAAGTTTTATTCAATTATTTATTATTACAAGTAAAAGGAAGCAGAGAATATAAATAATAAAGAAAAAAAGGAGAAATAAGCTAGAACAAAAACTAGGTCATCAAAAAATAGTCATAATTAAATTGCATTTATATTTATACTATGTTATACTGTTTAAAGGTTATTTTAAAATATTTTAATCAATATTATCTAATAAGCCTTTTAGGAAAGGAATGATGTAAAATTATCTAAAAATAAGGTCTTTACCAACTAAACTTAGCAGTCATTTTAATTAAGGAAATCGAATTACTCATTTACATCGTTAAAAAGTAGTTGTAATTGCCTTTCTAATACAAAATATATATAAATTATTCTTATTTTTTCTCTCCTCGTTATCCTTACGTAATCATTCGATTAACAACACTTTTCTTTATTATTATTTCTTTTTTATATATTATGTATATTAATGCAGTAAATTAGCAAAACTTACCCTTTTTTCTTTCCATCATTTTACACCAGTTTCTCTCGTTTCTTTCTATCTTATTAGACGCACACACACACACACACACAAACACTTTCTCAAAATCGTAAAAGATTAACCTTTTTTGATAAATAGCTAAAGAATATTTTTCTATTCCTTTTTTATAATTTTGTTATTATTTCACTAAACCCGATTTAAGAATCAACTCTATTAATATAGGATACATTTTCATCAAATATATTAGTTTATCGACATATATTACTCGTTATTTTTCAGTTAGAATGGAAAATGAGTTGAGGGGAAAGAGAAAAATGATTAAGAAATAGTACTCTAGAGTGAAATATATCTAGTATTTAACTGAATACGTAGTATATTCATAAATAACTAATAGAAGAAGTAAAAAGCAAATAAACTCCGGAGAGATTGGGAAAGGCGACTAGATAAATTTTTTTCCTTGTCGTTCGATTGTAATTACTAAGCATTAACAGTTTCCGGTCAAAGTCTCAAACGAACAAATTTTCTAGACTAATCGAAATACGAGGGGTAAATTTAACCGGAAGTTGAATACTACTTATCGATTGGATTATTATTTCTTATTTTATCCTTTTCTTTTAATGGAATAAGTTGCATAGGATTAAGGAACGAAATTGGAGATTTTTCTAATACTTTATTAGTTTTTTTTCGTTTCCTTATGAAAACTTCATCAAGAAATTTCCTCTCTTTACTTAAGTAAAATGAAATATTAAGAGGTATATGAATAAGGTAGGAGAATGAATATGACAAAGTAATTATTATGCAATACTCGGTTTATTGCTTGCAGGCAACGTCTTTAATCTGTATTGCTAATGCTATTAGGCGTTAGAGTGATGTAACGCTTCACTGACTTTTCCAGGTGATGTAAATTCGAAAAACGGCCTTGAAAAACGACTAAGCATTCCTTTTGTCAAGAAGAGACAATTAGTTTCTGCATCTTTTTGGAGCTTTCAGCGTTAATTGCATTTTGACGGGAGTAGAAAAAACGGGGATGGCGGGGGGCGGGGGGCGAAAGGGGAGGTAGCATATCTCATAAAATATCATTGACAATACGATTTATATTTAAAGCGACATCTGGCGTCTAAAAAAATACTTGTATAATAGATAAAAACTATAGAGTGTCTCGTCCCTTTCCTATTCCCTAAGTAAAAAATTATCCTTTGAATCTGCTTCCATTTTTTGCATTGTCTGCAAAAAAAATTCTTTTTTACGTGTAGTGGAAATTTCCTTGGGCCTAGGAGGGTTAAGTTTGTCATTTAGCCAAGACACAGTCTTCCAGCGTCTTACTAATGCAAAGTACATAAAAAATACGGCTCTGCCTCTTTGTAAAAGAAAAAAAAGAAAGAAAGAAATGAGTAAAGCGATTATCTAGACCTATTACCGTATATTCCAATAGTAAAAAAAAAGATTCATGCAACCCAATTATAATATTTGTAGAAGAGAAAGTATATCCGATTGCAGGGCTTAATAAAGTGAGTTGAATAAGATTTCCCTTTCTGTCATCTTTTTTTTTTCTTAAAAACCTTATTGGAAGTTTATTCTTTAAGAAAATAAAAAAACTAGGATTTTAGGTTAAGGGGAATGAGGTCATTGTACTGTGAATCTTACAATAAAAATCTCAAGCTGTTGCAAATAAGAAAGTCTTATAGAAAGTTTCAATTTTTCTCACTTAAACTGCTTTATTCATATATTTTCATTTTGTCACCCACTTAATCAGTTCTTTAGAAAAGTTAAAGCAAGATTTATATTTCCTTTAGATTTACATTTGTCATCCTGTCAATTAAGTACAGCTATATAAAGGGAAAAAATGAAGGAGAAATCGATACAATTATAACCTTAGATCAGTCAAGGCTAGCGCAGGTCGTTACGTTTCTTCGTCTCTGGGGGTTTTTAGAACGACCTAAAAAAATGCTTCAAGCTTAACCATTTATCAATTTCCCATTATAAAAACTTTACTCCTTCTTTAATCTTATCCTTAGTCGTCCCCTTCCGTCTCCTTCGGCTGCTATTATTACTGCTTCTTCTTCTCCTTCTCCTCCTCCCCCTCCTACTCCTTCTATGACATCCACTTACATCTTGGAAGTATCCTTTTACTACTTATAAATCCCCCGTCAACGTAAACTGCATGCTTCACTTTTTTCTATAAATTTCAATTCAACCCTGTCTCTTGTAAATTAAGCTTTAAAAACAGATAAAAGTTGAACAGAAGGACAAAGAGGACACATAGGTTAATAAATATTTAGAGATGATTCTTTCAAGGTTATTTTATTCAATTGAAGGTGAAAACATTATTCATTGCAAAGTACTGTTGTAAGTATAGTTGTTTGAAATAGCAAACAGTATTTTTAAAACAAATTTGTAGCTATAAGTTTCCCTTTAATAGTAAGGTCAACTAAGAGAGATTCTATTCTGTCTTCCTTGCTCTTTTAGACACCGTGTATACTGTATATACAGTATAAACGATTCTTTTCTCTTTAACTTTTCCTTCAGTTCTATCTTTAGCTTTTTTTATAATTCAGTTAATTAGTTTTGATTTACGGCTATAAAGAAGGCTCGCTAGGCATGGAATAATCTTCTTAGAAAATGCCTACCGGATGTAAATTCAATTTTCATACTTCGTCTTCGCTTTATTGTAGTTTGAAAGGAAAATCCTTAACAACGGTTTTGACTTTGATCTAGAAAACTCTATAATTTTGTTGTTAAACTTAAACGAGTAGTGTCTTAAATAAAGATATGATATAGATTTTTTCCTGCTTACTAATTATTAAAAGTCTATTGCAATGTCTTTTTTTATCCTTTATATGTTTCTTCTTTTCCTTCCTCTTCTTCATAATTGTATTATTCTCTTAACAAGGCTTTAGTGGGTTTCAATTTCGAGTCTAGACAAATAAAACTGGGTTCAAAGTATTTCCAAGAAATATAGGCCTAAAATAAATTACGTGTCAATTTTTTGGGCAATGTGATACGGGTAGAGGATGGCGTATGGATTATTAATCTAATACTGCGTAATAAAGTAGAAAATAAAGCTGAATTTGTAATGCATATATGTAATTTTAAAGAATATGATAAGATTTCATACAAGATGTCACTACTAAAAAAGTAAAATAGGAAGGATGTAATATAGATTTAAAAAAAAAGATAAAGTGTGTCATTAAACTTTCAATGAATACATCCGGGAAAAATATGATGCAAGAAGAGAGGCTTGTTTGAAAAGTATAAACAGTTTAAATGAGAAAATCTGTCTTTGTCAGTTTGTTTTTTTTTTTTACCAAAACCAAAAAGCAATCGGAATATAGCCAAAAATACTCAAAAAATCCGATTATAAAATGAGCTATGTACTAGTCGGAGCCAAAATGTTCACATCCCTATAACTTCCCATTTTAGATGACTGAGTCTTCGATTTTTGAGATACTTTTTGCAAATAGCCTACCAGGGAATTGCTAACAATCGATTCTAAATTTTCAGCACTCTTAGAGTTCGTTTCCCATAGTATACCACCTTCTTCTTTTAAAGCCTTCTGTTGATCTTCTTTAGCGGTTTGTGATAAAAAAAAGTTTCTGTAGTATTGAGAGAAACCAGAAGAGCAACTCTTCGGAGAAGACGCCAACGACGGTGGTGCCGATTTTGGTGCGCTGTCGAACTGTACTTCTAAAGTTCGCTTAGGTTTTGACATTCCTTGAATAAATTTATCTTGTAAAGTGTACTCTGTTTGAATAAAAAAACAAAAACAAAAATAATAATAATCAAATATAATCATATAAATTCTTAAATTAACTTTTTAATCGATAAAACAAGAATAAAGAAAAGTAAGTACCGTACTCGTAGTGTAAATTAGTCATAATAATAAATTATTATTAATAATCCTCAAAAAAAACGATAGTAAAAAATATCGATATAGATCTTCTCTTTAATTCTCTAACTAATTTCAATTTCAATTTCTTATGAAGTTTGTACAATTATCAAATTTATAAAAGAGAAAAGTATAAACAATACTCAGCGCCACCTACAGGTTAAGGTTATTTGGTCCAAAACGCACAAAGCAAGGTTAAAAAATATCTTATCTAGAATGTGCTCGTATATTCTATAATTATTAAAAAAAATCAAAAAAATCATATTAAACACTAAAAATGGTATAGTTGAATAAGAGCATTAGCAAATAAACCTTTTAAGTTTGGCTATCTACCAAAACCATATACGTTTATAAAGAAAACATAGCTGGTAGACCAAGTAAAAGTCGGTATTAAACTATGCCTAAATGACTGTTGTATTTACTGTGTATATCGGTTAAAATTGTAAATATCGTTTTGACTGTTACAACATAGGGGACAAAGTTAATAGTAGTAACTAATCGAAAGAACGATTATATCTATTGATTAAAATATTTAAAATAGAAAGAATAAAGGTTAATTATAAAAAAATAACTCCAAATTGCCTACTTATGTAATTGTTATATAAACAATTTTTCTATATCAAAAATCGATTAGGTAAGTTGTAAATATGCATTGTTTACCTATTGTGGAATAATGTCGTTTATCTTTGATCTTTTGTTGAAACCGGGTCAGGTTATAGAGCGTCAATACGTTTTGTTTAATTGATAAGAAATAGGTCTTTAATCAAGACTTGTATGATATAACTCAAGGTATATATAAAACTATAATAATTGCCCCTTTTTTCAAACTGTTAATGAACGGCGTTGCATTTTTGAAAGGACTCATTTATTATATTGTTATCATGAGTTACGGTTCGTTTATTAGGTTGTAATCGACTCCTCCCATTTTCTCTATTTATACTATACAGTCATTACGAATTTGAAAAGAAGGGCGGTAAGGGAAAAACAAATTTTCATCTATTACTTACAAAGCGTTGACATACCTTATCATAGTTACGCAACGTTTAATGGCATCTTTTTTTTATGAAGGAACGATGCATATCAACAGCGTTCTGCTTAATTGAGTGTATCGTTTTTACATTGAAAGGGGGAAGTAATTGCGTCTATTTTTGACAATAACGCCAGTCGCTATAAAGAATAAAGCGCTAATTGCTTTATTCGTCTCATTAACAAAACAACACGGTAAATGGAAAGATAAAGAGATAAGAAAAAATAGAAATATTACCATTCGATCAAAATAAAATATATAAAATAAAAAAGTACAATAGAAAAATAATACGTAAATAAACATTCGAAAGAACATTTATTCTGCTACTACTTCCTTATTTACCTGAATATATCCAAATGATGGAATTTTCTATTTTTACTATTCTTTTCTGTATTTTTCTCTTGAAAATATTTTAATAAATGTCGAAATTTTCTTATCAAAATGTCCCTATTTTCGTCTGCAGTTTTTCCTTACCCCTTCAATTTTATTTAGCACATGGCGGAGGTAATCGATAGACAGTAAAATCTATTCGATCGCCATCTCTTGGCTAATGGTTTATTTACTGTTTATAACGACATCTGCATGCTTTTATATCATTAATAATATATATACTATACATATATATATATATATATATATATATTGCTATTATTGAAGTATTTAAATATTTAAAATCATGTTTATGTTCATTAGTTGGTTGAGTTTGTTAATTATCTTCTTAATTGACCATAAAGTTTATTTGCAATCAATTAATTCGACTTCTCACGATAAAAGCCAATTTCTGGGACAAACTGCAAAGGGAATTTTTACTCTGGGTGGTTCTATACTAGGAATAATTTTACTGTTTGTAATCCTGTGCTTCCTTTGTCAGAAAATAACTAATACTCCGTTGAATATAGAAGATAGGACTGTCTTATTATTAGACCCTCATCCAAAAAGGTTATCTAAGAAAATGCCCTTAAATCCTCCGCAATATCCGCGTTCCGTTCCGGATGTCCATTGCCACCCGACCTTAGCTGATCCACTAAATTTAGAGGAATTAGTTGGAATGTATCCAGGTCAAATAGGATTAACAGTTCGATTAAAATTGAATTCTTTAGGTCGGTTTTTATTTCATAATATTGATATTTGATTGATTAGCAAAGATAAAAAAGACAATACTTAGTAATCAAAGTTCGTTGAATGTAAATAAGAGATGAGATCCGACCTAAGAGTTGCATTTGTATGACCCAAAGGAAGATAACCCAAACTACAATGAGAGACCTCTTATTTGGCTTAGAACCAAAAGTATTCACTTAGGTTTGATAACAGACGATGCGCAATACAGAAATAAGACCCTTATCCAGAGACTATTAGTCGATCCAAATTTTGGAAAGATATCAAGACGAGCCAGTATTTATCCGTCTGCCATATCGATTTCGGAGAGTAGGTTGGCCAGTAGCGATTTCGACTCGAGAGGACAGAATAGTTTAACCTCTTTAACAGAAATAGACAATAGTAAAATTCTCCATACGGGGAATTCAATTAAAGGAATATTACGTACAAAATCGTTACCTTCATTAAGTGAAGTGATTGAACACCAGCCGACGAAATTAGAGAGTTTTAGAGGGAAATTAAACATTCCCCAGCCTGGTTTACCTGTAAGAAAACCATTAACGGACACCCTACAAACACTAGGTTACATAAGAAACAATATGGGTCTTAAATCGGCCCTTACAGCGATTGGAAAAAGTGAAATAGGTCTCTTCCAAAAGAAAATATAAACTAAAACTTTTTCGAACGAGCCAATTGTTCGTAACGTGTTAATAGAAAAGAAAATATTCTCTTTTCTAATTAATTAGGCTTAATTATTTGTCAAACTAAATGAAATGTTTCTTTTTAATATGTATATAATTTGAAGTATATAAACAAGCAGGGGGTGGTGAGTAGTCTTAAGCGTGTGACTAATACATCTAAATTGCTTTTGTAAGGAATACGAGTCAAGGGGAAAAAAGAATAAAAGTTGCTTTTTTTTTTTAAAAAGAAAGTGAGAATTTTTCGTTTGAGCCCTTAGGGTTATTCTTTATGTCAAGTATAACGATACAATTTTATTATAGTCATATATACAGTGGCCAGGAATAAAAAAAACATTTAAACGTATACATACTGTTTATAAAGTTTATATCTATGCTCGTCTCTCCTAACATAAAGAGAGAAGGAGCCGATCGATCAACAAAAAAAAAACCCCATGACAAAAGACGAATTTGATAAAGAGGTTGAATTTTTAAACGACTTAACTGCATCTTATTCAATCGCTATATTGATGTATTGAAATCGTTGTACGATATCAATCGCTTAACGACCGGTTCGCCTATACAAATGACTATTTTCGCCCATTGAAAATTGGGCAGGTCGGTTCGGTGGGAGAGCGAAAAGAATAGCGACCGAGAGACGACTTTAAATGCTTGCAACCGCTAATTTCGTCACAATACATTTGTTTAGACGAACGCTCGGGGGTGCCGATTCAATAACTTCTCGCTAGTGTCAATTTTGGCGCCGCACGGGGGCGCATTCGCAGACGCAATGGCGCCGGACGAGGAGGCAATTTCAATACGTTCCACAAAATTTTTTCGCCCTAACTATAATTTACTGAAATTGGTGGCCTATTGAAATGACACCCCATTAAACTTATCTATCCAAACACTTATACGAAAATTAATCAGCTCATGAATATTATCATTTTTCCAACAATTTTCAAAGTTTTTTCTATTCATTTCCCATTCAAATCGTATTCTATGCTTGTTTGATGTTATTTTACAATAAACTATAAACCTATTATATTCTCGAATAGTTATTCTGAATAGAATTGAATTAAAGTTTATACAAATTACTGTTAAAAAAAGAAAGAAGAAGCATCAATCATCTTTAAGCCTAGATCTTGATTAGCGAAAAAAGAATAATCTCTTTATTATTTTTCCTATTATGAAACAGCTCGCATAATGGAATTACGAAATAATTCATTCTCTAAGTTAAAAAATATTTATTCAATTCTCTTAATCCTTTTATATTAAGTTAATTCAGTTAATCCAGTTTAAAAAGTCAATTAAAGTAAGTAATTTTTGAATGCTTCCATACAAAATCGCTAGAGCAATTAGTTTACGTTTTATTAAACTTTAATGAAATGGTTAATTTTCAATATATAGGCATAGATTTTTTTTTTGTTAGAATGGGCTTTTTGACGAATAAAAAACATATGAATGAATTTGTTTATTAGTATGTATATACTGCGTAGAAATATTTACTTAATTTTCCTTCATCCCTGTCATTAAAATAGCCTAAAATACAGTTTATTAAGTAAACAAGACTATAAATGTTAAATTTGTTGTTTTTGGCCCATTCACTTTCTATATTCAACCATTCTCCATCCTGTCAATATCCCCCTTCCCTCCCGCCTCTCTCTCTCTCTCTCTCTCTCTCATTTTCTATCGGGGTATTTATCTTTCCCCCATTCATTCAAATTAATTCCCTTTCTTTATCGTTAATTTGATTATCTTGTAACCTTATTCGTATAAGAATTGTGAGAAAAATACGATAATTGTCAAAGAAAAAAAAACCTATAAACCTTTCTATTTTTCTTCTCTTTCACTGATTTTAAATGGCATTTTAAAAGAAGAAATTAAACAGATTGGTCGACTTTTTAGAAATAAAAAATATATATACAAATATATATATATAGATATAGATATATTTGAGAGCTTTATTTCCTTTAGAATTCTATTATTACGAGTAGCTTTTGCTATTAGCCATAGAATGTTTAGTCATTTTTAGGTTAATTATAATAATTTGGCGTTTCAAGTTCAATATACAATTATACCTGAAAAGCTATATAGTCATTTTAAAAAATGAGGGGTTTTTTTATGCATTTTATTTCCTGCTTAAGCATTTTATATAACGTTCGTAAATTCTGTTCAATTTATTGTATTCAACCCTTATTTCATTTCGGCAATTTTAAAAAGGGGCTGAATAATAAAATGAGGGCGATATATAAAATGTAATAGCATGATATATATAATAAAGCAATTACTTTTAAAATAAACTGTATTTTTACATTTTTATACGAGGATAGGTATAAATCCCTGCAGTTTATAAATTCCTAACATTAACATACTTAAATCTGGTATAAATAAATGTTAGGATATAACACTAGTATAATTTTCTCGACCCTAATTATTTAAAAATTCGGCAAAACTGGCGATCTGTCGGCTAATCTATAGCTTAATAGATATGCGATAAGCGCAAGGCAATTTCCTCCTCCATCCGCCCCGTTTATAGTCTGCCGATGATTACTGTGAGTTCTTAAGCGAGCGGAATTTATAAAAAACACGTGCTCGGACTAATGACCTTCGCGAAATATCCTCTTTTTTCAACCAGAAAGCTTCCGGATTGGATGCTGCGCAATTCGGATAAGCGCCCCGAGGAGCTTTATCGCCTGCCATCTCGATAAGGCGTCGTTGGGTTACACTTATAAACCTTAAAAATGAGAAGGGAAGAGAGTAAAATCTTTTCTAAACCATTTTTCCTTCTACCAGACAGACAGGCTCATTTCCGCTCTGCTTCCCCTTATCTCGCCCACTTTTTGTTAGTCTGTCCGTTTGATACCTATAGGCCTATTTGTTATTTAAAAATTTTGATATATTATTATAAAGTTCATGCAAGGTATGATAAATATTATACGGGTACATATTAGACAATGTGCTTAGGCTTAATACGTATCTATTACCCTCTCTATTGTAAATGTATTTTGAGAGGACAAGGGGGGGAGGGGAATGAGCTTGATTCTGTGAAAAGTCTTTTGGCGATAATTGTTGCTGAATAAACGATTCATTTATTAACGAAGGTAATGTATTGTCGATAGTGCTATAAATAACCAGACAATTTTAATTAGGTATAATACAATTAAATAAATCTTTTTAATTCAGTGTTAAAAATTAGTCTTGGTCAATAAAATGGCGGCGTTCCTTTGTAGTTTTACTGTTTAAAGAGGCTTGTAAAAGAAAAATATATGTACGCATCGGGTTAATGCATCGGAATGTATGCGCGGCGTCTTTTTGAAATATTGGCTCTCAACGCCTAAACAATACTTTATAAGTGAGGGTTAAGTAGTGATGAAGAGTCAGAGTCATCAAAATCCCCTTTATCAAAGCCACTGATAACTGATCTCCATTGGGCTTCATCGTTATTTTTGGGAGGCGACGACGCGCTATTATGCACGCTAAAAAACGCGTGAAAAGGAATAAGGGACGTCCCTCAACCAGAACACAATTAACAAAAGACTAATTAACCTTTCACTTCGATTAACTGTATCAATAAGGTTTGACAAAAGGCCTCTGTGGGGTTTGGCCGTGGAGGAAACTCTTCTCGTTTCACAGTGGGTTACCTTTATCGAACGAGGAACTTTGAGCGTTTCGTCGAATAAGCAAAATGGCGATAGAATTTTCCAAAGGAAACCATTTTTATTATGAGCTTCAACAGAGATTCTCTATGGCGTCTGCTCATTGCTGATAGCCCCCGACGATTACCAAGGGACGCATTTAGACGCTCAAACTGACGCCTCGCTCTATTGGACGCATCTAATAAATGCTCTCTTTACTTGCCCCGTTACCGAATTTATTAGGCGGAATGTGGAATTGTTTTTAGCAAAGGTTGAAAAGTTAAACTAAGAAATTTATTATCTCTGACTAGGATGTTCTTAACCTCTTGAAGTCATCTTCTATACTGTTTTTTCTTTTTTTTTGGCATGATTTCATCGTATATCTTTTCTTTTAATTTCAATACAATTTATATACAAATCAAACAAATATTAATTCAACAATTTGCATCAAAATAGATGGTGTAATTATTTAGTTTTTAGTTTGAGACTATGACACAGTAATTGTCTATAGTTGGTGAAAAATATATAATTAAAACAATATTTTATCTATTTATACGTAATTTAAACTGTGTAATTATCTTAAAGATATATCAGTTCTAAGAGTCTTTCTGTCTTTTTTGCACAAGTAAAAGAATTGTCGTTGATGACGGTGACACTTTTATCTCTTTCGAGCCTTTATCCAGTTTTGTTACAAGAATAATTGATTATTTTTATTAGAAACTTCTATATATATATAACTAAAATATGTTTATATAACTTGAAGGAAAGTAAAGGCAATCAATTTCACCTTTTCAATACAATAATCATCCGCAAATTCCCTTGACTGATCTCTACCGATTCGAGCGAAAGATAGAGGCGTTTGATGGAGCCGCAAGCGTTTCCTGCTGAAAAATTAATCAAGGAAAACAGGAAATCAATGTTGGAATGACAGATGACGTAAAAATTAGAAAATAATAGATGAAAATCACTAGCAATGAACGAATAAAAACATCTTAGCGCCGGCTCAGCAAGTCACCTTCATATTGGCTCGCTTTGCGCCAAATTGGATTTTTATGAGTTTATTTGCAACGACGGCTAGTGCTGAAAATGGCTGTTAAAGATGCTATCAGCGTCTATTCACATTGAGCATAGAAAATACACATATTTTATAGAATTTAGAGAAGAAAGAATAAAAACATGGGAGGAACGGCAACGTTTAACAGCAATAAAAAGTCGACCGTAAGTGGTATACTTTATCTGAATCTTGTAAAGATCTAAAAAAAAAAAACACTGAATAAAAACTAAATAATAAAATAAAAAAGAAAAAAGTTTGGCATTTAGAATAACAGTAATTAAGCGAGTAAATAATTCAAAGCGACTCTATTATCCCATTAAGTGCGCAACTATAATAAAAGCGCGCCAAAACAGTGATTAAAGCATTGACATAGAAGCTTGTCATTTAAAGTAATTAGCTTAACAAAAGGCAAATCTCACGCGGTGTTTGTTGTATATTTAAAAGTTAATTAAACTCCGTGTGTTGCATAGTCGTGCATCGATTATGCATTTTAGTTAGATCGATTTCTGAATTGTATATAATTACTGTACTAAGGCCTTAATGTTTTGAATAATATGATTAATTTAACTGGTTTATTTCGGTAAAAAAAAAAAAGAATTTCTGGTCCAATTAAAATAGATCTCTGGAAGAGACGCACCCCACGGCGATCATATCTTACAGTCAAGATATAATCGCGCAATTTATAATCGCATTATCACGTGCCACAAACTTATAATTGATAAGCAAACAGAATTTGAGATCGGGCGTCAATTAAACAAAAACGTACCTATTCTACAGCAAATTGAAAAGATCTCAGGTAACAGTACTTCAAAAGGATCCTCCTAGTTTACGAATATTCACAAATCTAGCGAGCCGTGAAATGTGTTGAATGCTTGAATGAATACGTTTGTAGTGTTTTTGCTACGCTTTTGAAGGCGATGTTTTGTTATTCATAAAAGTTGCTGCTGAATTTTTTATCTGTAGGCGCGTGCTAGGAAGAGAAACAACCTTTTTGCAGGGTTATGTATTTTTCACATGGAAATATGTTGTGTAATAAAAACACTCAACCTTTTAATAATCGGAAAAGTTTTTTTGACCTCTTTTTTATTCTATCCTTTTCTTATTTATTGTGCTTAAAATTCTTCATTTCACTAGAACGTTTTGTATCCATTAACGAGAGATTCGCGTGAATTGTTAAATAAAAATACACTGAGTATTAAAACTCGACCTCGTCACTGAATAACATATAATTTAAATGCTTTCGAATTAATCGTAATTTTATACCTACGGCCCGCATTTATTAGAGTCTTTTGAAAGTAAATAGAAAAATGGTATATACAAAGTCGGGTATACGCAACAATAATAACAACAACAAGACATTTTTTTCTTATATATATAACATTCAAAAATCGTAAAAAAAGTCATTCAAAAGTGTTGTAAAGTTGATAAATGTTTGGGTAATTAAAGATCTCATTTCAGATATGACTATTCAAGATATTCATCTGAGCCTCGTCTGTAAAAAAAATAAAAGAGAAGAAAATAAAAAAGCATACTGTTCAACTGTAAAATGCAATTAGCTTTCTCAATAGCCAAAATATTTAAGCGGTCTTTTAATTGAGAGCATTTCGAAAATTAAACGAACCGCTCGTTATCGTCTAACAGAAGCATTGATCATTTATTACGTCATCAATGGATCGTTTAAATGCTCTCCTGCAGCCCTAAGTGGTATTATAATAGGCCAAATAGAAATACTATGCCAGCAAAAAAGTTACTCTTCCTATAATATAAAAATACGCAATCACAAGCTCTTATAAGGCTCAATTTCACACTGTATTACGAACACGGCATAGACCGAATGCTTTCCAGCGAACAATCAGCCAATCACCGGCCAGCAATTAGCAATAGCCAATCAGCATTCAGTTTGCGTTAGCTCCGCCCACACCTCTCAAGTTTGGGCTCGAGTGTTTATGTTGACATTTTGACTTTGGAACGCAAGCTTTGAAGAGTTCGACTATATTATAGCACTTCAGCTACTCAAGATATTCGCAGTCATTTTGAAGATACTTTGCGGACAACATCAAAATGACTTCAACCAAGAAACCCAAGTTATCATTCAGCGTGGATTTCCTTATATCCGACAGCAAATCGAACGAGAGACATACGGACGACAAGGAGAAAAGTATCAGAGATAACTCTAGCGAATGTAGCGATATTTCTCCCGCCCCAAGTCCGGTTAGGCAGAAGAACTTTTCCGTTGATGGATTGCTACAATCAAAAATGATGGGTCTCAATCCTTGCTGGCAAGCTGGTTTTCCTGTGAACCACTCTGGACCTTTACCCTGGTTTCCAACCCCCGCCTCTTTGGGATCTCCACCTCGTAAGTGTTTTTAAACGTCTTTTTTTTCTTTCTAACTTTCTACGAAATATGTTAATTACGTATTGAAATCTAACCATTGTTTTTAAAAACAGATCAAGGAACGCCGGTCTCATCGGCGGCACCAAGATTACCTGCAGCACCGAATAAATGCGCTTTGAGAAAGCATAAGCCTAATCGCAAGCCAAGAACACCTTTTACGACGCAACAATTATTGTCTTTAGAAAGGAAGTTCCGGCATAAACAATACCTTTCCATAGCCGAAAGAGCTGAATTCGCGTCTAGTTTGAAATTAAGCGAAACACAGGTAAATTCATTAATTCAATTAGGTCTTGTTTTTTAATGAGCAAAACATGCGGGCTTATTAACTAGATAAATAATGTCTTCACAAGTCTGTAACTTATCAATTTAATTTATCAAATCTTATCTAATTCATTCCTGTCTTCTTTATTCAGGTTAAAATATGGTTCCAAAATAGAAGAGCAAAGGCGAAACGATTACAAGAAGCCGAATTAGAAAAATTACGAATGGCGTCCAAACCAATTCTACCACATAATTTACCTTCATTGCCATTTAGCGGTCATCCCGGTTGGTTGCCAACGTCGACTAGTTTAAATCATTTTCCATCGGCGTCGCTCTACCCATCTGTTCCGCATTGACATGCAAAAAAACGGTTCTCTTTATGAAAATCATGGTGCTGTTATTTATTTGTTTCGCTTGACTGGCTTTTGTTGTGAGTAAAATGCAAAAAAATTTTACTATTTTTTACCCAAAAAAATTGTTGTTTGATTATCAATTTGCCATGCACATCTTGTATAAAGTTACTATTGTATAGTTGAAGGAATTTGCACTATACTGATGTATATATGTAAATATATGTATATGTATATATATGTATATATAGATATATACATATGTATATAAATATGTATTAAAAAGGAATAATTTTGAATAATTGGATATATATGTATATATATATATACATATATATCTTGAAACGGACACGCGTATGCATGACAATAAATTCCAGCTAAATTTAGCGTAAAAATTCGAAATTCCCGACTGACCCGTTGATCTGCAAAACTCATTGGCGCGAATTAATTTCTATCATATTCTACTCATCGGCGATAAACTTTGATCTCTTTCCTGTAAAAAGAGAAAATAAAAAAATATATAAATATACAGTATATACGAAAATGAATACTGAAAATAAGAATGATGGGAAGATATAATCAGTTTTGAATTTTTGTTCTCTATTTTAGTCTTTTTTTTATTTGAACCATAAACAAAAACTTAAGAAGAATTATTTAAAGTTTCAATGACGATAAACTTCTAAGCCAAGTTAGATATAATATTCCGCGTAGCTAACTTCATACGTCTGGTGATAATCGAAGTTTTTCTATACTTTGGTAAAGTTAGAAGAGTTAAATCAACTCCTTAAACTTGTGTTTTATTTTTCTCGTTTATTTTTTAATTGGTTCAATTCTCCGTTAACATATTATATATCAGAACCTCTTATAAAGTTTAGTTTAATCTTTTCTATTATATGACTAAGAATTAAGGATAAAAGTTGAACTATGATCTTTCATATACAATATTACGGAATTTGTACTCAGCGCAACACCAACTACTTTATAAATAGGTCCGGTAGCCAAAATGGAAAACAAAGGGGTATGCTTAATTAAAAGCAAATGTTATATATAGCGTAATTTCTTAACAAATGCCAGCATTAGCCCGAAGGTCTCGCGATTTCGAACGCTTAGCTATTTTTCACGCTGCGTACAATTTGGAAGAGATTAGGAAATGAAAGACAGATTTCTTCACCGGCCGCCGGCCTGATAGAAAGTATGAATTATAAAAAAAGAGAAAACGGCTGTGTTACATAATATTTTAGAAAGAATTAAATTGAGTATAAACAAAAGGCTTGGCAAGTAAAAAAGAGAGAGATCGAGTCTATGGGTAGTAATTAACTAATTAACTAATTTTTGAATAGTAGTTGTAAAATATAAAGGATTGGAGAATAAAAGAAAAGACTGGGTTTACTTTTCCAATAGTGTAGTTGACGCGCCCTCCGGGCTCTCTTAGTTAAATTAAACGTATCGAGTTAATTGTTCTATTGTTAGAATACCCTAGCCTTTATTCTTAGAAAAGGGTAATCGGGGAAGAAAGAGCGAAATTTCACACACGAGGATCCTCAAAAGTATCTTTCAAATCCCCGAAGCGTATCTGGTAAGAAAAATGCGGCGTTCACTTCAAAGTCGGCTACTTTAACAGCACACTCTCTCTTATCTGGTGTTTGTTCGATAAAGATAACGGACGTGGATGGTGATTAAGCGAGACGGTTTCGGAAATTTTAAGCGCGTGTGCTCCTTAATTTTGTTTTTATGTAGTCCTTTAAAATAGAGTGAAACGTTGCGATATTTACGTAACGCCTAACCGAATACAATTGGCATGTAATTCAAAACGTAATTAATGAAGCCTAACGCGCTAATCACTATTAACTCTCTTTACTTCCAAACTCTACCCAACTAAGTCTAATAGGCCGACAAAGAAAGTCACTTTATACAAGCCTAGTTTATCAAGGACGGGAAGAAAGAGCAAGAGAGAGAGGGAAAGGGGGGGGAGGGGGGGATATTCCACTAGTCATTTGTCACGATTTCATTTATCACCTAGCGTTTTGAATAAAACTTTTCTAAGCCTATTTAAATACAATTTCAATATACCTAAATAACATTTTTAATTCAATTACATCCTTTACCGTTGGTTGTATCCCTTTGTTCCGAATAATATGATATTTGTCATCTTTCTGCTCTTTTAAACGTAAACACATATTTAAAATGTGTTTATATTAGCAGCGAGAAAAAAGGAGATTTGTTCACGTCTGTTGCAAAACGAGATAGGGGTTAAGGGAGAGAGAGAGAGGCGAGATAGACAGAAAGAGCGAAGGGCCAGCAAGCAAGCGAACGAGCGAACGAGAGAGAAAAAACGCGCGCGCTCGCGCAAGACAGAGAAAGACGGAGAAGTGGGGGGAAAGGAAAGGGAGGGGGGGTGTGGTGCGATAGGGTTAGAAAAATTTTGGGGTGGGGTTGCAGGGGGAGGGATAACAGTCTTTTTTTTAAAAATTGCCTTTCTTAAAGCTAACACTCGAAGGCACTCATGAGTGTAGCAGTGTTAAAAATTTCGTTGATTTATGTTATAGAATGAGTGTTTTCTACTATTGAAAAACGAAAGTTAAATAGACTATATAACCCCCATTAGAAAAAAGTTAAAGAATAAAAAAAAGTCTTTACATATCACTTGTTAAAATCTACTTTCTATAATGTTATTCGAAAATTTATTATATAACAGCTAAGTACAATTTTATTGTGGTAATTAACCTCATCTGTAGCAAATTTTTACATCTTGCTTTCTTCTCAGTTTGCTATTGATATATTTATAAAAGAAAAAAAAATAAAGATAATCCTAGTTTAATAAGCCTATATAGTATTTGTAATACTCGGATATGTTTGTCTTTCAATTAGGCCTTAAAAATTCGAATGATAAATAAGGGTCAGTGCAATATTATTTAAATAAAGTATAACTATTGCAAAATTACTATGGCAACAGCTAGTCTTCTGACTGAGGGAGGTATGATGAACGGTTTTGAGAAGAAATGGATTGATGTGATAGCGTGAAGGGTCGTCGCCAGCGGTGTAAGCGTACGCAATAAGATTAACCTAAATGTATAAATAATATAGACCCGCTACATCTTATAATAAGAAATCTGGCCGCAACTTGCGCCCATACGCTACTATCAATTACGTAAACAGTTTGCTTTTCAAACGGAAAGACTAATGGTTTAATAGAGATGTGCAGACTCTGCCTTCGATCTAGCCGCATAATTTTGGATGTTTTGACTTGTGCCAGTTGTCTGCTTCTTCACCTGGTTTAGCGTTGCTTCTTTTTCTATAAATATATATACATAAGCTCATATATATCCAATCATTAAACAGACTTACATAGTATGTGTTTACATAAACAATAAAATTACAGAAGAATAATTTTTCCTCTCTTTTTCTTTGAATAATAACAACATGGCTAATTCTCAGAAAATCTATAATGCTATAAAGGGATGGAGAACTATATACACTTTTATTTTTCTATATAATTTATATACTCGCTTACACGGCAATATATAAGTTAGACAGTTAAAGTATATGGCGCATTCATAATATATGTACAAGTGTATAAATATATAAATATACAAATACGTATACATAGATGTATGTACCGTTCCTTATTATGTATATTTGTTTTATTTATAATGAAAAGGATTACTATTATTATAAAAAGTACAGTATTTTTTTTTAACCTACATTTTAATAGACAAAGAAAATGGTGAAAGCGTATAAAATGGGATAGAGAGAGAGAGACAAAATTATATTTTTGTCGATTTTTTATTCTTTCCTCAATCTTTCAACTAAATCAATAACCCATAAAAAAAAGTTGAGGTAATTTCCACTAATTTCCAAACGATTATGTCATCGTTTTACCGCAATTACGCGAGTATTTTTGTTGGAAATTTATTACTTTTTCGCGTTGATTAGTGTTATTTGAAACGTTCCGCTCGAAACGGTCGAGTAATCGGTCGACATTCCATAGTCAAGGGTAACGCTGGACTTTTGGGGGCGTAGAAATAGTTTATATGCTTTTAAAAAGTGGGAGGAGCAAATCTTTTCGAATATGGACGCCCATTGCTCGCGTGCTTCTCGAGGGGAGGAGGTGGAAGGGGTGTTATTCTTTTTCACAAAGTAAGCTCCTGGCGTGAGAGCATTGGGTAACTGAAGCAAGAGAAAACAAATATGGCGGCGGACTCTGCTAATTGTCAAAAGATTTGGAAATTAGTCCGACGTTTGAGACAACGTTCCCGAGATTATAGGGAAGCTATTAATTATTCAACATAAAGCCGACCTTTTCAAAGGCACTGTTTGATGCAAGCCAATATAAAAAGATTAGCAAAAAAAGACCTATTAAGTTGTTTGATTGTTGCTATTCCCTATATATGTGTATATATACAATATATTTATATATACAGTGTATATATCTTTCACTTTTTCTTTGATTCTATCCCCTTTTCCTCTCCCTTTCGTTCCTCTCTATACAAACAATAAACTCTATTCATTGTTGGACAATACCGATCTTATTAATTTATTACCGATATTACGTAATAATGTTAATAATGAGGGAGAGTGTAATGGATAGAATTCTATTTTCTCTTTCAAATGGAAGAAATTGATTAGTTTGTTCTAAACTTATTTTTAAGACAAAGTAGGTCTAATAAATCAAGACAGTCTATAATTTCATATTAAACTAAAGCCTATAAAAACTGGGAGATCTGCTACTTAAAGTTTTGTTTATGAAGATAAAATAGGAACTTTTCTATCTCTTTCCCGCTCTCGCTCTCTCTCACTCTTTCTCTACCAGCTATAGTACGTGGCCGACTTAGCGGGAGAATAAACGACTAATTAAAAACGTCGATTCCGTCACGCTGCATCTACCTTAAACGGCGTTCTACACGTGCAAATTACCAGCGTACCGGAACGCTTTTAGTAACGTGTCAGAAAAACGCTCTCGCTTTCGCTGTTCCAGAGAGGAAGTTGTATAGACGAAATTTGAATGTGGCGTCTCTGTATTGAAACATAAACGGCGTCTCTGTAGCAGCAGACAAAGACGATTAGATATGAAATTACATGTTATTGTTCTCTTTCTTTCTTTATATACATTTTACGATGAGAATGCGGGACATTCTATTATAATTGAGAGATATATATTTTTTATTATTAAAAAAAGAGTGCACACACATGCTCAGAGTAAATAAATAAATAAGAATGTCAGCGTCTCATGGAGAGAAGATTGTAGACGCTTCGGAAATAAACGGTTAGACGATACTCCCTGCTTCTTTATTAAAAGTTAATCCCTTTGTGACTGCCTAACGTTTTGTACGCTTTTTTTATTATTACGAGAGTCAACAATATGGCGATTAATTCGTAGGCGGTACATTTAAATTATAGGGTTCTTTTAATAAGGAATTTTTAAGGAATGAAATTAGAGTTAAAGGGGCGGGAGGAAAAGAAAATTGCTTAATGACTTTAAATAGTATATGAGACAGGACTGTATGTCCACTTCTTTCAAAAAAAAGATACTAAGGGATTAGATAGCAATTGCAACGGTACATTTATTAAGTTTACTTTGAAAAGTTGTCTTGCCATTGCCCCAAGGCGAAGCGGGCTAAGAGATAGGCAATGGATAAAGAAGAGTTTGAATAAAAAAACAGGGAAGGGAGAGCGAAAGAGACAGACAAGCACGCTGAGAGAGAGAGAGAGAGAGAGAGAGAGGAAGAAAGAAAGAATTTTATTTAAAAGTAAACTGGTACTGTTATCTGTCTAAATATTATACTCACTCGTGTATTACCTACTCGACCTTCTCCTATTCGTCTTCTTTTTTTAACTATACTTTTATAAATCAACCTATCCACCCCCCGCTTCACTTACTAAATTTTATAATATCATTTGATTTATTTAAAAAATATATAAGTTAACGATAGTTAAAAATTGAAATTTTAACAAAGGATAAAAAAAGAGTTAGAGTGACTAGTTTATAGAAAAGGGATAGTTTATCTTTTATATGATATTTATATTCTATTATTCTTTGTTATTCTTATTATTTATTATTTTATTTACGACTGTTATTCTTACCCGATACTCAACACCATCGTATTTAAATATAAAAAGTGTTAAAGTTATTTCCCAATCGTAACTATATTGGGTCAATAAAGGTACTATGTTAATTTTATAGGCTTTTAATTTGTTAAATACTTTTTTTAAGGCTAATTGACTATTGCGTAAAATATTATGATTGTTTTTTATTGTTTAATATATATGTAAATAAGGTTTATATGGTAATAAAAGTATGGGTTTAACGCTTAATTACCTACATCAATTTATTTGCTAAAAGAGACACGGCGAAGGTATGCCTTTTAGCTGTTTAGTTTGATAATTAAATAAAACTTTAAATTCCATTGGGGGTACTGTAGTCAATCCGCCTCTTTTTTTCTTTCTAAAGGGAAATCGATTAAGTTTTAATAGAGTAAATAGGGAAGAGAATCTCTCTAATATAGGCTTAGAAAAAGAGGGTGGAGGGTAGACCGTTTAAAATCTGTATATTGTAGTAATGTCAAATAACCAACGTCTCCTTACATTCCGTTTGTATAAACTATAGGGGCGTGATAGACTACTCACCCCTCCCTCTTTTACTCCTCCTTTCTATCTCATTATACAATAGTCAGCTATTTTCTCCCTTCATCAACTGTAACAAACGCCATCTACATTCTTCGTAACGCTCAATTTACTTATAATAAGGGACGTGAAACAACTCATACCAAACAATTTAACTATACTATTATACGAAGTAATAATTGCTTGAGTAAGCAAGCTTTTTTTTCTTTTAACACTAAAGTCGATTTATGCTTACTTCCTGAAAAAATGCCACTTAGCTTTCATATTTTCTCTTCTTTTTTATCATCATTTTTAAGTATTTTCAATAATTTATTGGGTTTTTTTTATTATTCTTTGTAGCTCTAAGGAAAATAGAATTATATATTAAAAGAATCTATCATAAAGACAAACTTTCTTACTGTTTAATTAATTGTAGATTAATTACAAAGATAAAAAAATGTGATAGATAAGTTTAAATAAAGCGTGGGAATACAAACTTTCGAAATGGTAGGGTTAAACAATGTTTAAAAACTTAATTATTAATGAAATGGATATAAGATACCCAATTAGAAGATATCAGAAAGTAGAACATCATTTTCCCTAGATATACAGAAGACTTTCGAGT
The DNA here is from genome assembly GCA_904063045.1 of Dimorphilus gyrociliatus. NCBI lineage: Eukaryota > Metazoa > Annelida > Polychaeta > Dinophilidae > Dimorphilus > Dimorphilus gyrociliatus. The sequence continues at coordinate 91,564 of CAJFCJ010000008.1, forward strand.
TTTAGATGTATTTAAAAAATTCGGTTAATCTATCAAAAGATATTAGCGAATGCTTAACGTACTGTAGATTGTATAATGTTATTTAACCTCTTTACTGGATACGAGACTATTCTCTGACAAACAATTTAGCCATTTACTAGTATAAATCAGTGTAAATGCGTATTGGTGTGAGACTTTACCGGTCGTCATGCCAGACTTTTAGAGATATATATTGCTATATGAACCTACTGCTGAGAAGTAGTTATTCATCCGGCTATTTGTACACATGTGCATATATCTTGCTAATAGCCTCCTCGTTTTTTGAATCATCTTTACATTTTTCTCCTCCATTTGTTTCAGTTAAATAAAGATGGAATGAAATTCCAATCATTCTCACATATTCCCTTACTTTACCTCTTTCAATCATTCAAACTCGTACATTTGGGTTTGTGTTCGTGTTGGCTTTTAAGGGAAATTTGAAACTACAGACAGAGTGGAACGTAGCTAAACTTTTATATAATTGATGCTCTCTCCAATAGCCAGCGATTACTGTGCTATAAGTTTCTCATAAATCAAAGAAAAACTCAGGGATTTATTACAAACGATCCGAAAACTTTTTTTTTAGATATTTTATTTAAAAAGTGGAAAACTGTAAAAAGAGACAGAAATAAAGAGATATAGAAAAGTGAGAGTCGATCTTGTTGCACTAGACAAAAGTCTGTTTAGTTATAAATATATCGATTATGTTTTTAAAGGCCTCTTAAGAAAGATTACCATCAGTTTGTATTCCTTTATTGCTTTTTTTTGTTGGTAGGTAGGTCGAGTAGAGAGTATAAAAAAGAGAATTGTCCAGCCGTTTAGAAAGTCGAATAATAGATCTATTCTAGTTCTAGATGTTAATTTAAGAGAAAAAAACATTTTTTATTGCAGATTCCTTCTTAAATTTCTGCGGCTGGCAAATAAGAAGAAATTCTCTATTCGTTTTTTTATTATTTTATTCTCCTTTTATGTTTCAACACCCGTCGGTATTCATTATTTCGAAAGACATCCAGCTGATAGTTTTGTGCTACCCATAGTAAGACACATGCAATTAAAAGATATTCAATTACGTAACCTCTCCTTATAACAATACAAAGATGAAAGGGAAACGACATAGTTTTCTACTTATTAGAAGGATGAGAAAAGGAAAAAATAATAGATAATCCCCTAGACAGATAATTATGGTTAGTTAAATTTCTCAATCACTCTACCCTTGAATCCATAGTCTGATTGTTTAAAAAGAGAGAATTATATGAATAATTTCTCTATAAAATGCCATAAATTTTAAAAAGACAATTGAACAAACTGATCTATAGCACAATCAGTAAGTTAATCCCTATATTACTTCAGATCGAATTAAGTCTTTCATTGGTTTGAATTAAGGAGAAAATATATTGGTGTTGTCAAGCGATTATTAAAATAGAGCTAAAGTAATATTACTTCACTAATAAGGAATATATTGATTTTGTATATTTATTTAATAAAAGGGAGTTTACAAACCGATTCCATGAAACGTCGTTGATTAGGGAAATGATTTCTTTTACAAGTAATTAAAGAAATATGAAAAGTATAATAGACATTTCGGAAAATATTGTCTTTTTAGCAACCAGGGAAGTTTAATTAGTAAACTTTTCATAATAATATAAATAAGTATAAATATATTAATATCTATAAACGTAAGAATAAGTATGAAACTAAAATACCGTTTCTAGAGTTTCTTACTGGATTTTACAATAACATGACAAATTGCTTGTATAAAAATAGTTTAAAGAAAAACAATGCAGTTATCGATATACATGGAAACAAACACGTATTTTATTATAACACGAAGCGGTAGGAGACAGAGGTATCTTTTCTCTATTTATCTATTTCTTTTAGTCCATCTAAGTTTCTTTTCTCTCTCTCTCTCTCTCTCTTTCTTTTGTAAAGTTTCTGCTAACTTATAGGTCTACGACCTTTCACAATTGAGTGGAACAATAAACAAACAATTTTTAGACCATAAAAATATGTCAATGAATAATTATACAGTCTACGCTTTGCAACACAGTGATAAAAGCCTCTCACATTCCTCTTCCTTTCATTCTTAACACTCTTTTTTATATTATTCGTAAGGTGTAAAGTGACGTACTATTTAATAAACCGTATCCACTTCAAATTAGACAAATACCCGAAACAAAACAATATAAGCGAGATCCTAAATAATACATAAAGTTTCAACAGCTCCCCCTATTAAAATAATGAAAACTAAGAGATTAACTGCAAAATAGAAAAGAAATTTTAATACATTTATCAGCTACAGAGTATATTATTGTATTGAATACAATATAAATAATATTAAATTAAGGGATTATACGATATAGAAATCTTTAAGAAATAGATATAATATCTATAAAAATAGGATATATTTGTTTATATAATAACAGTATATATAGTCTATAATTATAAATATATTTATTACTCAATTATTCTTAATTATAATTAGAATATTACTATTTTTTATTAATAAATTCGTGAAAATATTAAAATATATAATGGCTAGAATAAAAAGATTATACTTATTTTATAAGATAAATCAATTAATTACTAAGATAACAAATTTTTTTGTCTTTCGTAACGTTTTTAATAACAAAAATGATTAGTTTCAGTCCATTAACCGAGTTTTATTCATTTTGAGTTATACTTATAAAAAATAGACTAAAAATATACTATTTTATAGCTTTTGTAATATTATTCTACAGACCATACATTAAACGATCAAAGACTAAAGTTTATTTGCTTTTATAATGTATCCACAACATGTTCATTAGGCCTCCTTTTTCTCTTTTCATAAAGAATACAATATAAAAGTTTTATTCTCTTAAAAGATTCTTATTTGCTAACTTCCGGTAGATGAAAATAAAAAAGAAATGGAATAAATCTTGTTCAACTTTACTATTGTTCTCTTTCATTCAAATATACTAGTTTTCTATATTTGTTCATCTAATGTGATGAAACTCGAATTAATTCCACTTCTGACGTTTCAGAATGATTGATAGACGATAAAGTTAACGATGAATGGGTAAAAATTACTTTTCCATCTTTAGTGGCTTAGTTAATTCTATTGGCATGCTGTTAATTCTAAAAATAAAAAGCTATTATAGAATGGTAAAAATCCAAAAGTTTTCCCAGTACTTTAGTTATAGAATAACAGTTGTTTGGCAGACTATAAAACAAAGAGAGATAGATAAATAGAGAGAGAGAGAGAAACCTCTCCGTTTTGATTAAAAACTAAATTGTAAAAGATAGTAGAAACACCTGTTAAAAAAAAGAGATATACAAGATAAAAGATGGAGAGAAATAAGGAGAAGACGATTAGTTATTATAACAATAGTAGGATCAGTTTATCCGCTGTTTTTTTTTATCTAATTTCTATTACATTTATCAAATTTAATGGGCAATAAACATTTGGTTTATATTAATTAGATAATTCTTTATATTGTCATTTAATTATAAAAGATGTCTAAATACGGATGAAATAGAAAATAAAGCAACATGAATTTTCTCCCAGATGCTACTTTAATTGTATTTTATATTTTCCTTCATTTTTATTGTTGCTATTTTTAGTTAATTTACTATAACGGGCGAAAGCTTAACGAGTATTGAACAAGATCGACAATTTAGATAGGATATACCATTTTGAAAGGGGAGTAGTTAACTACATTTTTGATAGAAGGCTATAATGGGTGATAGTTTATGAAAAAAAGTGGGGGTAGATTCCCCGAGGCAAAACTAGGGAAGAAAGGAGCCGCTCTTTAAGAAATTATTAAACTTGCCCAATAAATTCCCTTTTTAATAGAAGTATAAATTCGTTTCGTATATCAATAAGAACATAAATAAAACTACAAAAAAAAGAATTTATTTATAGTTAAGTTTTATAGCTATTAATCTTTTTATATAATAACTATTCACTGATTAACTCCTGTATCTAAACCCATGATAATAAGAAGCTTAGACTATTTATTCATTGGTATTTCACATTAGCAATTTTATCGTATTTCTATTACATCCTATCTCTTTTCAATTTGTGTATAATAATTAAAAGTATTATCTTTAACAGTTCATTAAGCTATAGACACAAATTATATAGGACATAGATATTTTTAATAATTAAACTGTTGTGTTTTCCTCTTCCTTCTATTATAATATTTATCTGTGAGTCTACTCTATCCTTCTCAATTTATTAATTCCATATTGGACCTTAATTAGAGATATAAGAGCCTTAGATTGATAACAAACTTGGAATAATTTTAATAAATTGATAAATGGCTGTTTCCCTTAGGTCTATAAATTTAATATATACAAATTTATTGATTTTATGTAAATGTAGAATAATAACCCAGAATATATATATATATATATATAAGTACACATATATCTTTATACAAATCAAAAACTATTAATTTCAATTATTTATCAGTTAATTTCAAACTGTATGAAACTTAAGGAGAGTATAGTTTAAAGTGGAAGCTTTTTGATTGTATACAGTAGTATAAAAATCAGGAACTATATTGTTCATTATCTTAGTGCAATTCATACAAGAATCACAACTACATGGAATTAACTTTCCTTTGTCATTTTCGATTGAATGTACAGTATTTCCGTTCAATTAAAGTTTTCATACAAATTTTATGAATATTTTAAAAGCAATAAGCATTTATCCTAAAACTAGAGGAACTATTTAAACATTAGGTTAAAAGAATTCATTTTTAATATCATCCTAATTGTTCCTACAAATAACATGTCGCTGTTTACTTGTGCTTAGTCGATTGTTTGTTATCCAAGGTCATTATGCTAGGGATATCTGATTACTATGCATTATAGGATACTACTAGCGTCCTTGTAACAAACACATAGTTTTCCATTTGCATAAGAAATAGGATAGCAATTAACAGATTATTCATTAATATCCTTTTAAAGAAGAGATATTTTAAAAAAAAAAGGTTAAAGTTGATTGTAAAGTTAAGATCTTTTAAGTAAAGAATCAATATTCTGACCTTTTAACAAAACTCCTTTTTCTTAATGATCTTAATGAAAAGTTTGTTTTTTATTTATATTTTCGGGAAAAGCTCTTATTCTGGTTAAAATTTGGTAGAGAAATTAAATAAATCATTGAGCACGAAAAATTGGCATTTAAAGTTGAAATAATAATGAAAAAAAACATTCTTTGAATATCTCTAAATGAATGAAATATCTCATAAATATTAATGAGTTGAACTAATTTAGTAAAATATTCTTTTAAAATCTAATTAGTTGATTAAATTTTTGTCCTTTTTAAGAATAAATTAATAATAAAAATCGCACAAAAAAAAGGGAAGAAGGATATATTGTCGCTAGATGGCATAACAAAATTAATGATAAATTTATCTTTCTATGTATTTTAACTAATGATTATTGGATTATTATTGGCAGATGAGAGTATTTTCTTTAGGCGTTAAAAAACAATTTTAATGTTCGTAGGCTGGTAGGAGAATAAGGCTTACTTTCTAGTCATAAAAGACTATATAAATAAAAAAGGAGTAAGAATGAATTTTATGCCTTTTTCCCTTCTTATTATTATTATTACAGAGGTTAACCTGTGAAACTTAGCAAGCAATATGAGAAAACATTTTTCTTAAGTATTATGAATAGTTGTTTATCTAAGGAAAGAAGAGATCTTTCAGTTTATTTTCTAATACTGTAAACCAGGAATGGAGTATATACTGTATGAACTTATATAAAATGTTTAAATTATGATAATAGTTAATAGCTAAATAGCAAAAATATACACTTAAAAAAAAGACAAAGCAAATTGAATTCTTTCTAAAGAATAGTGCAACCGCAACAATGCTGTTGTGGATAATCAGGGCAGTGAACTTCGCCTTGTGTTCCATAAACCCAGAATCTTTTACTCTCTCCTTTAAATCTATAATCAATCTCTGATACTGGCACTGCTTTGATTGTTTGTTTCTGTGAAATATAAAAGAAATATGTATTGAATCAATCAGTTGAAAGACAAGACGATAATAAATGAAAATGAGCTCTCTTTATCAATTAATTGAATAGTTGTATACATTTCTAGGATTTTTTTTAATTATCAATTATAGATTTGCAAAAATCTGGTTCAATGCTTTTAGCATTAATTGAACGAGTAAGATTCAACCTTGTAGCACTTATAAAAATTCTATATTAAATATTTGATTCTGATCAATTATGAGAGATGCCTTTTGCTTAAGTAAATTAGACTTTTACTAAATTTACTCTTTGATAATTAATCCTAGCCACCAATATATTTATTGTATGTGCAAATTAGTAACATATGAGAAAGGTGGGAAGGTTTTTTAATTAATCAATATGTTTACCTCGAATAATATTTTCTGACTTTTATAAGTTTGTCGATGTTTGTCGATTAATTGTGATGAAAGAACGTTAATTTCTTTTATGGTTGAATGACTTATAGGCCATGCCATATTGGAAGAGTACTTGAAAATCTCTTTTCCATTGGCTCCTTTAACCAACTCAATCGGAATACTGTTGATTCTATGAACGTAGTCTGATGCATTGTTTAAGCTATTAAAAGACAAAAACTCTTATACTTTTCTATATTCCAATATGCAGCTTTTTTCAATAACTTACAAAGAAACTGTTAACAAAATAAACCATTTTAGCTGCTTCCTACCTCGGCAAACTAGACAGATCAATTCTCCGGAACCGGAACATTTACCGCACCTGAAGTGAAAACAATAATATGAATTATTGAGCAATCGATTCCAAAAAGAAAGAGTTAGTCTTACCGACTTTTACCAGAACCAGAGCAGCCACCGCAAGACGTTTTGTCGTGTCTCTTTTGCTTAGCGTCAAACTTTTTAACCCAACCCGATCCACTACATTTCGAACATCTAACCCTTTTGACACCTTTACATCTTGAACATACTACAAAACCTCGAGCTTTGCAGTTATGACACTGAAAGACCTGTTCTGTATGAGGAACTGGAATTTCCTTTGTCTCATTCATAAATAAAGCGCTCGGTGTGCAAGATATACTCCAGGGTAGAGGCGGCTCCCCATTATTAGGCCCGTCTATATAGCCGCCGATGAATGGTTCAAAAGTCCATTTTACACTTCTCCATTCAGTGCAAGTTTCAAGTATATACTACGAAAGTAAAAAAAGAAAAAAATAACAGATTTAAAGTAATAAAATATGATAAATCTAAGGAGACGATAGGAATTTAAAAACCCTAACAGAATCTACAATTTATGACATTGGGTTATAATAGGGTATATAGTATATAAAAAAAACGTAGGTAGAACCCCCTAGGCGATAACAATAAAGAAAAAAAATACCGCTCTTTTAACGAATTATTGAACTTGCCAATAAATTCTCTCAAATAATAAGAAATATGTATACATCAACTCAATAGTCTATATATCAGCCAGAGTGTAAATAAAAAAAACACAAAGAATTGGAAACAAGTAATAAAATAAACTTACATGATATGCAAATTCATTTGATATGTTGTTAATTATCATATTTGTTGAAACTCCTTTTCCATAACAACAATTACTACTTGCGAATTCGTTTAGAGCATCTTTACATGATTTTGTTGTATTCTTGTTAATTGGTTTATCAAATTTAACCGCAAGCATTTTTTCTCTATCATCTATATTCGGTTCATTAGGTCTTGGTGGAAGTATTTGCTGTTCTTCATCAGTTGCATTTTCATAGCCATTGTAAGTATTTAGGCTTATAAATATATTATTGCATCTTACTCCTCTTCTCCTATCATTATTATCTAAAAAAAAACAAAAAGGAATTTCTATAATGAACTACTTTTTTATCATTAAACTGTATTATCATCAATTTTTTTATTCTTTTTAATAAAAATAATGATATAATTTTGCAGTAATCTGCAAAAAAACAGTTTTTATTATATTCATCAGATTCCATACCCTGCATTTTGTTTTTCTAAACTCTTCCAAATAGTTTTACCAAACTCATAAAAAGCGTTGACCGCTTCTGCAATGAGTTGATAATTACTTGTGACATTGACTTAACATACCGTTCTTCTTATAACATTTTGCAACAGTCGATAAATCTATATGCAAATTTTAACCTTACGCAAAAGTAAATGCATTATGAATGAGATGTAAACATAAAACATTTTATGAAAGGAATCATTATTGAACCTTATTGGTACTCAATAGTTTTAAAGCCTAAGCAAGGTCTTACATAGTTGTCTGAACCGGATATGTTAAGCAAATGAAAATATTATATACCATAATATATAAGCTCTTTGGCACGTACAAATCGAATATAGTATTTTTTTCCTTTTTAGTCTGTTGTTTCAGACAAATTTGCTATGAATATTTTAAAAATAGACAAGAAAATCACAATCTCTTGAATCATACCAATAAAATGTCTGTTATTGTAAATAATTACAAGTATAATTTTTGTATATAAATTATTGATTAATTTGCGTATTCTCTACGAAATAAACAATAAAACAGCTTAGAAAAAACCCTTTATTATACTTTCTGACATAAATGAAAGAATATACTTTCCAAAACAGATAAACCTTATCCAATCAACACTCTTTCATTATAAATATACTAATATTTTATTCATTTGATTCATACATAGCTCTTTCTCGGGATATAAAGAGACAAAAAAAATGAACTAATCCAAAGAATGCACAATTAACCTTGAATTTTTTTTTCTTGAACATTTACCCAAGATATTTCACCGACCATAAACAAAAACATGAGGAAGAGAACATAACTATTAATTTTCTATTGAATATGCTATCATGATTCAGAAAATTGTATATATTTTCTATGAAATGATTGAACAAATCATAGACCTAGTTTTACGCCTATATAATAATAATAATCTATCTACGAACAATACGATAAATAGTTATTATATGAACGATGCAACACGGAAAAGCATGCGAGTTTTGTAATGAAACGAAAGACAATTTAAAGGCTTTAAAATCGAAATTAATATGCACAGATTGTATTAGAGAAATTACTGGAAATTTTAAATCTTCCATTGATAATCCGGAGAAGATTGAAAATAGACGGGAAAATGAACAATCGAAAAGAAACTCTAGCGAAGGGGATGTAAAGTTCAATGAAAACATTTCGAATTTGGCGATAAAGGCGAATAGGGTGTCTGTTGATTTAAATACTTTAGGAGAGTTAAACGTCGATCCAGAAGTTATGGAAGAATTATTGGAGAAGGTAGACGAATCGGTAGGAAAAATGGAAGAATTACAAAAGGCAATTAATAAGTTCAAAGAGAGTGAAAAATAGTTGAATAGATATAGAAAGAGAGAGAGAGAGAGAGAGAGAGAGAGAGAATTATAGCACCTGCATCCTGTCTTTGATTGAAAATTTTCAAACGCTTTCAATACATTGTAACATGCGAAAATTACTGATAAGATTCTTGAACATACCTGCATATAATTTTCTCGTTTTATTAAATAATATACAGTATTATTAAAATTCTTTAGGATCTTATAGTCAATAAATAAGAATAACAATACCTATTCCTTTTTAATGATTAGTTTTAAAATGATAGATAATAGGTAGAAAATAAATATTTTTTAGCTATTTCTCTTTTATAATATGAATATAATAGAGGTTTTGTTTGTTCTAACTAATTAAACCAATTAATTAGTAAAGGAGATAATTGAATAATTTTTGGTATATAAACTGGTAAAAACTTTTAGATTATTCGTTAATAAAAAATTTATATTGTATAAACTGTATTTACAGATTACAGAGTATTTACCTATGAGTTGACGGATCCTTCGACAGAATAGTTTGCATTATATTGTAATTATCAATTTATTGGCTATGTAGGATAATGTGTTGTGAATATAATATTTACTTTCTTCACGGTCTAATCTATAGGTAAAGAAGAAAATATAAGGTACTTTCTCTGAAAAAAGAGATTTTCCCTATTATTTGACAGTCCTATAAGTTTTTAATTAAAAGTTATAGTAACATTCCAAGTGAGAAAAAAACCCCTAATCTTTAAATGTTTTCCTTCCATCTCTCTGATTTCTTTGTTTAATTCTTCTTTTCTTCTTTAAAATATGTGCTCTTTATTCTTTATAATCTCGTACACCTGTTAGCAGGAGGTCCATACTTTAATACCAATAGGTGCCTTTCCAAACAGAGGGGGAAATAAAACACAACTCCTCCCACCTAATTTCAACTCCCCTACAATTAGTGCATCTGGCCGATTCAAAAGTACTACTCTCAAGATTGATTTCTTTTGACATTCTGTGAACCTCTGTAGACTACTTATTCACCATAGTCGGTACAATACCGTTAAAACGTTTCCAAATTATTGTATTATATATTTTATAGAGTAGATAATACTGTTTTTAATATAAAACTATGAAAATTCCACAGTTTGTTACTTGGTATTTTTGTTACATGATGGTTAAATTCTCACTTCCCTAATGGAGGTTCATTTACACTCTCACTTCTTTATTGTTATTTAACAATTGATTACGTAATGGTTTTAATGACGGTCACTACATTCAAATCACTACTCAAATTTAAAATAAATTAGTATTATTCCACAATAAACCAAGAATCCTAGGAATTTCAAAAAAGATTGACAAATGGCGTCAAATATAATTTTATGCGCTTTAAATGGGCGACGATCCCCTGTTGCGAGGTTAGTCGTCACTGATGGCGTGTTCAATTGGAATTTGATCTAGTAATTGACACGATGCGGGGGTTGGCGTCGACTTTGTTGTAGAATAGAAAAGATGGCAAATAGAGAATGCCTGTGTTTATCCTCAAATTATAGACTAGCTAGCCAACTCAATTATTTAGAAACGTCTTCAAATTGAACAGTTTAGTTTCAAGTTTTATATTTAAAAGAAGCTTGTATTGCTTTCACAGACAAAAGACACAAAAACAATTTCTTATTTACTGATTACAAAAAAAAGATGAGAGTTTAATTATTGGTCGAAGGTGACTCTATATTAAACTGATCGTAGCAGTCCATCTTAAGAGGACAAGCTTGCTTTTTAACGTCATTCATTATATGCCTAACCATATTTGAAAAGAAGGCAGCTTCTTCCGGCTTTTCCGAATATCTTTCGTACTGATCAAGACAATCGTGTAACTTTAAAGTTAAAGATTCATAATTGTTTCTAACAACTTCTAAAACTTGTTCTTCAGTTAGAGATGAAATTTTATTTTGATGTTGCCACTTTTCCAGCTAAAAGTTCAATTAATTTATTAATTTAATTTATATTAAAATGAATATAAAGAAAGAGGAATGGGTATAATACTGACTTTTGGCGTAAAATGATTAACAATCGATCTGATATTAACAAGGGAACCATTCATCTTTTTTGCTGCATTCACGAACTCATTATTTGAATTTGAATACCGTAAGCCCATCGTATAAAGGTTGTTAAATACTTGATGAGTTCTAACAATTTCATAATAAAGTTCGTCATAAGTCTGAGTACTTGGTAAGAATGTATCTCCATAGGTGATAAACATGTTAAAAATATTGATAACCTAATGTCAATAAAATGAAATGAATTGAGAAAAGTAAAAAAGTAATTTAAATATATTATGCAAATTAATTCAAGACATCAAACGATTGTGACAAAAAAAAATTTACCCGGTAACAAAGGGAAAAGATATCGTGTTTCTGTTTCATCAAATAATTTTCGTAGGTAACGATGAACTTCAATAGAGCAATCAAGGCGGACCAGAGATCGTTCCAATTGTACTTCAAGCGTTGTCGGCACCGTTTTTGATAACACAGCACCCTTTGAATTACGCCTATACCTCTCCTGAAAATAGAGAAAAGAAATTTCAATTATGACGAATCGGAGCATTATATTTGTATACATAAGAAAAACAACACACACATGCACGGACATGCACTAATTTTCACTCTTATACTATAAAATTGTCATTTTTTGGGATATGTTAGAATTATATCTGTAATCAATCACTCCCTATCCCTTCATACCTTATCTCTTTATCATTGCTGTTTTTTAGTTACTGTTACTATATTCCTTACAAACGTAAGTGGACACTAATAGATTTTAAATAGACTCTGTGATTCTCTCTAGAGAATAGTAACCTGCCAGTTCTTTACTTACATGTATAATTCCATTGGGAAATTTTTCATCATGTGACTGTGTACGAATTCAACTAATAAATCTAAATTACAAGAGGGAAAAGAAGCAAGACTGTCATAAACATTTTTCAGTAATTGGAAATTGGCATTATACCTAAAAGAGCTGATGCAAGCGTTCTCGAAGGAGATGGTCTGTTCAAGAAGACTTTTCTATGTCTCATTGGCTGTTTAATAAGTTTAATTATACTAAATTATTTACAAGGTTTACGAGCTATTCTTACCATTTTATGTAAGGGAACTCGAAAATTTATGTTAACGTCATGCATAAGGGAATTTGCAAATTGATCCTCGGAAATGCAAGTCAATATCAACAAACACAGTTTACAGCTGTGAAAACGACTTTCCTCTGTTTGAAACCAACAAAAAATAATATTAGAATAATTAATCGTTATATACTTTTACCAATTATCCATTTTTTATTATTAACGTTTATAAAATTATACTAGATGGCGTCACTTGACGATATACCTTTTATTCCTTGCATAACTATTGATGAATATTCTAAAAACGTAGCTAGTAGATTTGTTGGTAAAACTTCATTTGAACAATTTATTTTAGAATCCGGCTCTTTCTCATTGACAGGCATCGATTGGCTTCTGGCAATTGTTGTTGCAGGCGATTCCGGAGGAGTTTGTACAGGACTCGTATGACATTGCGTTAAAGTGATGACAAAATTTCGATTCAAGTGTACCGCTTCATATAAAGCAAGAAGCATGGCGTCATTTGTTCTAAATTTAAATATACAGTATATATAATTAACAATAAAATAAGAATATAAAAATGACTACTTACGACCCAATGGAAACTTTTTTCTCATCTCCAACAAACATATTACCGACCTAAATAATAATAAACAGACAAACGAATAGTAAAAAACATGCAATTGATAGATTTGTTATTTTTCTCATCTTACTCTTACCATACTGCTTAATGTAGCAAGAAATCCACTCGATTCATTTTCTAAACATTTTTTCTTGAAAGCCCTATTTATGTAATTTTAAACATTTCGTATTTATCACTAAACAATAATTATGATAACATACTTATTAAATTCTGTCAAAGTCATTGAAATTGTCTGAGCAAATCCATTTAAAGCTAGTTCATTATCAAGTATAGACAATTTAACTACATATGGATTAGCTGATTCGTGTTTTCTGTATTGTACTAATAGAGTAAATAGAAGTAAAGCATCGTGCCCATGAACATTTCTCCATTCTGATCTTCCAAAGAGCTAAAAAAAGAAAAAGAAAACAAGAATATTATCAAATTTAATAAATGGTAAGAATGAAATATGTAAACGTAACTAGAGAATATCTTAGATAATATAATACATAAATAACATATACTTGTATAAATGAGAAAAGGTTACGTTGAAGAATTTGTAACATTTTGACATTTTCAGAATGCTAAAGTTTGCTTTGAGTAGTGTTTGTATTTATATGAAAGAGACTTAAAAAAAAACAAGAAAAAAAGCAACAAAGTTTTTATAAACAAACAATTAACTTACTTGTACGATTGTTTCGAACAGGGAGTTTTTCATTAAGTATTCTAGTAAAATATTCTGACTTAGATGCGATTCAACCACCTGTAAAAAGTGCTCTATTAATAAAAAAAGCAACAATAAAAATATAATACGTTAGTACAAACCGTAACAATAGTTAATAATAACTTTAAAGAAAGAGTATGTAAAATATCTAATTTAGATTCCTCTAATATCTTAATTAATCCAGTAATTAAGTCTTTCATTACATCGTCAGCTTCCTCTTGACCTATCAGCAATTTCAATACATTGGAAGAGTCATCGTTCTTTGATACCACGCCTCTAATAAGACAATTGATTGTCTATAAAATCGAAAGCATATTGAGAAAGACAGCCTTCAGTATACAATATATATATATATATATATATATATATATATATATATGTGTGTGTGTGTATATAATAATTAACCTGTAATGAGTTGGCCAAAGGTATCGGGTTTGTATAGTCCAATCTTTTAATGCATTCATAAAACAGTTTACTAATAATTTCCTGTTAAAAAAATTTAAGAATGGTAAAGAAAAGAAGAAGAAATAAAAGATAATTATTATTGCTGATTCAAGCGTTCTTAATATTGATAATAATGATAAATTTAATAGTTAATTGTGTCTAAAAAACTGCATAAGTATTAAACTTCCAATTTTTTTTTAATATTTTACCAATAAACATGAATGTAATATACTTATATCTTTATATGTGTTTTATACCTTAATCAAACATAATTGATCGATACTTTGTTTTTCGAATTCTGTGGCAAACGTTTGGGGATTAACCTGTAAAATATTTCACAGAGATAACATATATATTTATTTCTTTATTTCTTATCTATAAGGACCTTTAGAAGGAATAATTCGTCCCAAAAATTCTCATTTATCAATGATAAATCTTGTCCCTGTAATGTAGATGTATAGATAACATTCCTATATTTTATACAACAAATTTCTCTCTTTTAAATATATTATTCTACCTTAAAGAGCGATTCATAGATTTGACTGATTTTCTCCTTAAATTGAGCTTTATTCGAAGACTTCTTTAAAATTTGAGAATGACCTTTTACAGACATTATCGGTGTTCAACGACCATAATCTGAAAATTAAAAAATTATTAAAAATGCAAAGTTATGCGGCATTTTTTATGAATATGAATTATTTTGCAATTTTAATAGACAAATTAGGCAAATATGATTTATTAAACCTGCTAAATCTGGGATATATATATGTGAAAATACCGTATTTCTGCTATTACTCATTAACCGGATGTTGTTTGCAATCATATTCCAATAGATGTCACTAATATCAACCTCTTTCCAAACCGCAAAGTCAAGGACATCCCTATAGCGGCAATGTAAACAAAAGTGATGGATTTTGAAAAAAACTGCGAAATTAGCTTATTCGATCATTAGAATTGTTCATCTCTTTGGAATTCTAAAAAGATTCGTGCATCTTGATCATATTCAAAACCGAAAAATAAAGAAAATGGAACTTACAAAAGAACTTACAGTTGAAAGAATACCAACGCAAACTACAATAAGCCTTGCTGAAAAGGAAGGTTTAGATGTATCTGAATATAACGAAGAGGAATTGACTGAAATATTAATCGCAAAATTAAAAGAAAGAATCGATAAGGGCAATAATCAAGCTCGATTTCAACTTGGTCAATTATACTTTGAAAACGTAATAAATTATAAAAGCTTTTTATTATTATTTCAATTAATCAACATAACTAAACGTTTAATATTAATATAGAAAGATTATGTAACTGCAAGGAAATATTTTGAAGACGCTGTCGAGTGCCACAACGATTGGCAGGCGAAATTTCAATTAAGCGTTATCTTGTATGATTGCATGGATAACGATGAAGAGAAAGTAAGTTTATAAAGCTATATATATACTTCAATTGTAAATTTTTAAGAATATAAACAAACTTTAACAAGTAGTAACATATTTATAAAACACTTATGCGGTATTTATAAGAATTCTTTCAGTTTATCTTAGTTTTCTCACATTTCTACTCGGGCCAATTCATTATGAATATTCATTTTTTAAAACTTAAGAAACAATTGTAGATATGTTTGTTTAAACAGGTAACAAAGGAAGAATTGCATGCTTCGATGGTCAGATATTTATTTATTAAGTATATACAAATATACGAGAGTATATATGTGTATAAATCTAAACAAAGGCTTTATATTCTATTATTTTTTGTTTTTTACTACATTTTGTTCTTGTACGCTTTATTAGTTTAATGATTTTTCAGCCATTATTTTATTTTTATTATCATTTGCAGCATTAAATTGTTTTTTTGATTATTTCATTTTTATTAGAGAGATTTTTTATAAAATAATTATTCTATATATTGTGTATACATTGTAGTTTTACACTATGGCTAATATCCTTCATTGGTCTCTTTTCTAGATGGCGAACTTTTCTCTATATACTATATTTTTATTTTTATAGTTTTAAAACGAGAACATACACAGTATTCTTGACTTGTTAGATTATTATAATATTTAAATTTACATGTAGAAGTTAATGAATATTCAACATTATAATTTAAATAATTTACATTTTTTTATCAGTATTTAATATTGATTATTCATTTGAGGAAGATAATGCTTTCTCTCTCTCTCTTTTCCATCATTTATTCACTTTATTTCAATTCGATTTCATTATAAATATGTCTTTTTTTTATTGATATTTATATAATTTGTTAATAATTTTCAAATAAAGTGATTAGTTTTTATATAAAGATAAAAGAGAGGAAGAAAGAGAAAAAGAAAGAGTTTTCAAAAAGTCTAAAAGTCGAGAAAGTGTAAAAAATAGATTGAGTTAAACATCTCAGTTCTTTTTCAACAAATTATTGCTAAAGTTGTTCTCTATTTAATTAAATCGAGTGAAAACTATTTGCTTATACTGTATAGTATCTATGTAATTTTTTATAGTTTCTCTTCGATTACATCTCTTAAAAGATAAATTGGAATATGTTTTAATAATATTTTTTCATACTACAAATATAATAATAATTATTATTAACTATATCGTAATGATACACAGCATAAGGGACTAGAATTGATGAAATCAATTGCTGAATCGACAGCTCCTTCAGCTCAGCATTTAGTAAGGTGTATATCTCTCCAACTTGATTTTTCAGTGCCCTATTTTACTTAGCTAGTTTCCTCTTTTGCTAACTGACAAAAAATTTTCCGCAAAATACTCTCTTTCCTAGCTCTTTCTCTTGGTCTCGAACCTTTCTATTGAAGGAAATAACCCAAGTATTTTATCATTTTACTTGACAGGCTTGCTCAGTATAACCTTGGTAGAGCGTATTATCAGGGATTTGGAACTGATCAATCGGATACTGAAGCAGAGAAATGGTGGCTTTTAGCAGCAGACGATGGTAATCCAGCGGGAAGTGTTAGAGCGCAAAGCACATTGGGTTTATTTTATACAACGCCTGATCGTAGAGATTTAAAAAAATCCTTTTTCTGGCATTCTGAAGCTACCGGAAATGGTAGTTTAGAGTCTCAAGGAGCTTTAGGAATGATGTATCTCTTAGGAATGGGTACAAAATCAAATGCAGAAAGTGCTTTTATTTGTCTACGTGAGGCTGCTGAAAGGGGTAATATTTACGCTCTGGCAAATTTAATTGCTTATTATTATAAGAGAAAGCTATTCTCCAAAGCAGTTGAATTAGCTGCAAGGTAAAGAAATACTCTCTTTGTACAACCAACTCTTAAATACAATATTCATGTTTTTATAGACTAGCCCAGGTTGAAGATCCCGATTCTATAGCTCAAGACACAAATACTCTTCCGAGTTACTGCCGTAAAGGCTTAGCATTAGCTTCATATTACTATGGTCGAATGCTGCAATTAGGTTTAGGGGTAAAGAAAAACGAACAAGAAGCAAAAAACTATTACTCAAGGGTAAGATAATTTGCATCCAAAGAATAAATCAATTAAATAATTATGGCCATAATTTATACATAGAGCTTTCAATTTGATGCGGATGTGTGTGCTAGGATGCACGCGAGTATGGTACATGGCGAAATCTAGATAGTTACAAATGAAGAGAACAATTTCAAATGTTATAAAATCTTGCAGAACTTTTTAAATATAAAATTTATGATTATTAAACTTTATCTAAAAATATATCAACAGTCCATCTTTAATTTATACTCTAAAAGGAACTTTCAATACAAATACAAATAACTAACTGTTCAATTGATAAAAAGAAACAATCATAGCTGTTATCTAAATATATAGAGTTCCTCTAATTTCTTTTACTTTCAATTATCCTTTCTTGATTATTTCACATATTTACGATTGTTTAATAGAGAGAATCCAGTAGTATATTTATTATTTTTCTTTTGATATCGTTCTTTCTTGAATGGAAAAAAAAAGAAAACTATACATTTTTTTCATTCATTCAAATGTTATGCTTTATACATTCACATACAGACACGAATATATATTATTAACATATTATATATTTATGTTTATACACAACAATAAGCTTAACAAACTATAAGATTTTCAAAATTTAGCACCATCTTTAAAGTTTACTTTTTTTCCATAAAATTTCCTTCTCTTTTCTTTTTTTACAACACTGACTAAAAAAATTGTTTAAAAAAAAAAGAAACATTATTAAAAGTGTAAAATATCACCCGTTTTGGAAAAGATAAAGTAGAAATTATTCTATTTGGGTGAATTTATAAGTCATGTAGTAGGATGTTAGTAGTACAGAAAAAAAAGCTATACTGTTTATCAAACAACAGTTTCGTCCTTCTCTTCTTGTCTTAATAGTCGTTTGCTATCTTCATCGCTATTTTCTAATTGTTTTAACTCACTTTCGTCTTCTTCTCTAGTTTCGTATGGAATGTTTCTAATCTGTTCCTTCTTTCGGTCCCAAAATTTTCTGGCAATACCATTTTGTCTGGGGTTGTAAAAGGAACTTTGATGAAAGCCATTCTTTCCCAAATTTACAGGAGGAGGTGGGAGAGCAACTGAAGAAGACGCGTGTGTATTGTCACTTATAACACTCTCCGTTCGATTGTTATGATCTTTACCAATCGGTTCTACACGATTTTCAGATACTTCTTCCACTTCTGGTTCGGGTCTTTGAACAATTCCCAGAGCGAAAATGGAAGATATGCTTAGAAGAACACAAAACTGACAGAAGGCGCATTCGTAGAAAGTTTGGCTCTTCACTGGCAAGAAAGGTATCCTGTAATCCAATATGAGAAAAACCGATGACACAAAACAGAGAAGATACATTATAAAGCACACAAGTACAGCACGGCAATCGCTGATTGTCATGACATTTTCAGAATCCTCGTCTTCCAAATGAAAGCAATGTAGGCATTCGATTCGAAAGCTCATGAAGAAGAATATTACAGCAAAGAAAGCTGATGGAGCGTAAAGACTTATAAAATCTGGTTGTGTGCATTGAAAATCACCAATTTCCTTTGGCCTGAAAACAGTTTACAGAGAGGAAATGATTAAACAAACTAAAGAATGAGAGGCAATGAATTACTGAAATTAATATACCTCAGTGTTATTGCTGCTGTCAAACCAATAACCAGAAGTGGTAAACCGTAGCCAATTAGGTAATACTTAAAACAAGATGATCTGGAATCGACTTCAGCTGTTTCCAATTCGTCGTCTTCAATTGAGAGAACTTTCTTAAATATTGCTTGTTTAGCAACGTAATTTGCCGATATACTCCAACAGAATCCAGAGAATATAAACAGATTTAATAATAACGGTCTGATTGAACAAATAAGTGGTGGTTCAATAAAGTCTACGCAAAATAAAGCAGCGCAAAGGCTAAAGCTAACGCATAAATTTGCTATAGAATGTCTCCACTCCGACGGTGCAGACTTTTGCCATCGACAACATAATATGGCCGATATAATCGATGATAAAAATACAACAGCACAACCAGTAAATGCTATAGATCCCAACAAACGAACTCGAAAATCAAAATGAAAGAAACTTCGTTTACTCTCCTGACTGACTAAGGCATAGGCTGCTTCAAAATTACTTCTACATTTAAAACTAAGTAAAGCACTGTCTTCAATATCGATACAAGTAGCGTTAAACCAAACTCCAACTCCAGGTATGAATCTCTTTAGAGAAACTCCCGTATCGTCTTTTCTAATTGTAAAGTCAACCTCTCCCGTCACCTCGCCGTTAGGAGAGAATGATGAGTAAATAATTGGATAATTTAAATTTTCTCCAAAATCACTGCCAAATACGGCTTCATTGTCAAAAACAACTAGGATAATTCTCGTTGAATCATTTGATGGTGGTAGATGATAACTAGTATATAAATCATAATTATCCCAATTATAATCAGATTCGTTGACATATTTGGTACATTTAAGACTTTTACCAAATGACGCTGAACATGATATTCCACTATGAGTACTAACCATTTTGGAATAAAAGGTTAAACCATTAAACGTTAATTGTACAATATCGTCACTACCCAATTTGATGCCATAAGCCAATTTCTTGATTATTTTAAATATCTTTTCCGTTAGGGAATAATTAATGACACTTTGCTTTAAAACTGTCGGGTTTGAGTAAATAATTTTAGATATAATCGATAAGACCATATGTGTTGTATCCCGATTTACTGATGTTTTATGAATATGACGATCAATTATATTGAGAATAAGTATTAAATTTTTCTTTTCCGACGTGAAAGAAACTGAGTTTTCCATTAAATATTGTCCAAGAATGTTTAAAGAGTTACTTGAATCGTTTTTATATAATTTATCCAATAATCTTGTAGAATTAGCTAGAAATTCACAATTTTCTTCGTTTACGTTTGTCCATTTTCCATTTGTATTACAATATCTTTCGATATTTGCCTTTCTTGGAGATTTACACTTTTGAATTACCGTTGTATTGCTAACAGTCATTTTCCAGGTATAGTTGCCTTTTAATGAAGAACTATGGTCCAAACCGCAAAAGGTATCATTCGAATCATAGACAATTATTTTTATAATATATTTATCAGTGCCATCAGAGCAAGCTAAAATTCCCTGAAGGGAGAGATCAACAACTGGAACTGTTAATTTTATATCATGCTTATTTATATCTATATGAAAAGATTCTGATGAATTTGTCCTATTTTTCAAATCAATACCATTTAGTCTCCATTTTAAATTGCTTGTATCATATTTGGCAGTTGGATCACGCGATTTCATTGTACAATAGGCTTCGAATGAGTCACCTATAAATAATATTTGACTATTTTCAGGTTGCATAAACGGTAGCGGCGGACAAAGGTCTTCAACAGCCAACTCTGATAATTTCTCTCTTTTAAACCTTTTCTTCCCTCTTGTTATCAATTTACAACTACCTTCAACCATTATATTCTTTTCCAAGAGCCATACCGTTTCGCATGTGCATTTCAAACGCTTATTTTTCCGTACGTTACTATAAAAAAAAAGAATATAAAACTAAAGAAACCTATAATAAAATTCAACAAATACGACTGTCTGTCAATAGAATTAAAGATAACAGTACTTACAGTGACTTTAGGGATTTTAAGTAGAAAAAGGTTTTGGAAATATAGCTTAATTGATTCTTTTGTAAATTCAATCTTTCAAGTTTTTGTAAACCGCTGTGTATCTCAAATCTTATTAATCTATTACTTTGCAAATTAATTTCTTCGAGATTCTTCGTTAGTGCGAATGACAGTGGATGAATAAATTTGATTTTATTGTTTTGAAGTGTTCTAAAACAAATATAACGTTTATGTAAACACATTTGGAAACAATTTATATTAACAAACTTACAATACTTTTAATGAGGTAAACTTTGAAAATGTATTTTTATTAATACGATTAATATTTGAATGAGTTATTTTCCTGAAAATATTCAATCGTTAGCAATGAATATATGAAAAATGCGTTTTAATATTCAATTTGATATATTTACGTACAATTCTGTTATAGTTGATGGTAGAAGGGAAATTAGATTATTTATGCTCCCAAGATCTCGGCAAGAAAACTTATCTTCAACCCCATTTTCACATCGGCAATTTCCATATTTTGTACAGTATTCGGGTAAACAATCATGTTCCTTAATACAAAGCAACAAGATAACCAAAAACCAAACACATACCTTCCAATCCATTATAGAAAAATCCAAACGTTTTTATGACTAGATCATAGTTGCGTCAATTCATTTTTTATTTTAAAAACAACTAGAAAGGCTGCTTAGAGATGTTGATTTCACAAAGAGTAGAACGAAATTAAAGATCGCGACTATTTCCATTTTTGGTTATAACGCCATATTGTTTTTCAGCTCCGCACTTTATATATTATTAAAATAAAGCGATAATACAACACATAAATATATATATAAACATATATATTTATATAATGTATATGCTGTTTATATAAAATATTTGAACAATACAAATTATTTTGATAAAATAGTAAGATTAAACAATCACGAGTATTTTCAATAATAGTTTTTCACTGCTGCCATCTATCGCTTTTTCCAAGATAAACTATCATCTTTAAGCTACAAAAAATCTTAAACAATAGGGATTACTTCAAAATAATTACTTCATCCATACTGTGACATTTATGTTTGGAAATCTTATACGAAAATAGAAAAAAAACCAGTACTAACGTAGAATAAATGTTTTGAAACAGAACTGCATTTCGATACTGTTAAGCTTTTTCTTGTTGGTTAGGTGAAGTTGTTGAATTACCAACAAATTCTACACTGGCTTCATGACAATCTTTGAAACTACCAACACTTAATGTGTCGTTCTTTCTCTCATCCTCTGTAATATAACTATCATCAGGTTCAGTCACATCCCAAAATTCAACATTTTCCATTTCCTTTGCTCCCGGCGTTACAGTATGGGTAGTTAATGAATCATAACTTTGATTTGCACTGGCAAACCGTGAAGACGTCGGAGTTTGAAAATTCCCTGAACTTGTATTTAATTGGTCTTCTCTGGCTGACTGATAAAATGATGAGGAATCATTCAAGTCATTTGCGGAATAAAAGGATCCATAATTTATCCTAGCTTCTGATTCCTCAACTGAATTAATAGATGCATAATTTGGTCTACTACCATTTGATGCAGATGCAGTTGTATTTCGAGAATTTTCTAGATCGTCAGATGAATCTGAGCTTCTGTGTCTACGTGAGAATAACGTCCTTATCCGACTACCTAAGCCTATAAGAACACGTAGGATATAATAAGAGTTACATTGTAGCTAGCGGAAATACCTGTAGAGGTTTCTGGTGAAGTTGTCTCCCCTCCTTCCGCGCCCAGAAGTGGAGTTCTTTCGGAATGGGAACTACCAGATGAAGCAATTGGATAATTAGGATCATCCTCTCTCAAAACAGCCTGCTTGCATACTGGACATATTCTCTTATTTTGCGTCAACCAAGGATCAACACATGCTTTATGATAGGCTGTGGAAGTAATAAAGAATAAATTACATAGTTATTGAATTGAATCCACTTAAAAGAAAGAAAAAGTTTAAAGCCTGATATATTGATATAGATATATATATATATACTGTATATATATGTGTTTGTAACATGACCTAAAAAAATTTATTCGTCACACCTTCATATATGTTTTTCTATTTGTGAGAAATTGTTACTACTATTGAAAAGTCTTGTAATTTGAACTCTTAATTTGATATTAATAGTAATATGATATTCTCTAATTATGCACATATTCAGGCTCTTTGCTATGACAATAATAAATACTTTGTTATTGTTAGAAAATATAATCTGTTCAATATTCTATAATTTCTTTCAATTTACCGTGTCGGCATGGTAAAATTCTTAAAACTTCAGTCTCTTCATAGGCCTCCAAACATATGGCACAAACTTCATACGGATCACCTGTTTTTGTTAAAATCATTACTATTTAATAAAGAAGATAACTATTAATTGTTTAATAAACCTTTCACGAAAGACTTTGTTTCAAGCTGTTGCAATCTGCGAATAGGTAGTCTTGCTTTTCTCTTTTTGTAGAAGTTATAACATAAATGAATCGACTATAAAAGAAGGTTAATAAGAAAAGGTTTAAGGATTGATATTTATAATTTTAATTACCCAAGCTGTAATAACCCCAAGTATGGCAAGGCTTCCCAAAGTTCCAGCAGCTATTATGAAGGCTTTAAAGTTAAAATAGTCCCTCGGTTGGGCTAATATTATTGCTTGACACCTATCATTAAAAAGTATCATTAATACATTAAGCTAATAGCAAAATATGAGATGTTACTTTGAGGTATATAAATACTTCTCCAGAAGTTCCTTGGCTGATCTTTGGGGAACGAAAGTTACGTAAATATGAACGTGCCGGTTCTCTATAACGAATTAAATTAATTAGCGAATTTCAAGAATTAAAGGTGAGTCATACTCACTATCTTTGGCTTTTAACCTAACAAATGTATCTTCATCTTTTTCGTCATAGAATATAGCTCCAGCAAAGCTAGCGTTTTGTAAATTCAAAGCCTATAGTGAAAACATAGAGAATAATATATTCTCACTAAAACAAATGTATATAATTCCTCCATTTACCTGAAGATCATCGGGACAACTTCTTCTTTTATAGACTGCGTAAAATGGACCTTCTTCTGGGGGTTTAATATCCAACTTGTCACAAGCATTATATTGGACATTATAGAGAAAACCTTTCTGTTAACAAAATGGTTAAAGTTTAAACTCAAATTGCCAATAGGTGTTGATTACTGTTTTAACCTCAGAAGAAGACATAGGTACTTTTCTTCCAAATAGAGCATTTTCTGACTCGAAAACATCAATCTCTGTGTGATTTGGTGATATCTGTGTACAATGTAACAATTTTAAGTGACTTATAGTTTTTTAAAGACAATAAAAATAGGCGTAGGTTAAAACAATATATACAATAAGTATTTCTCCAGTAGGTTGTAGGTTTAAACAATCAGGTAAAAATAATGTAATCAAGAAGACTATAGACATGAAAATTTTCATTCTTATGAGATTCAACAATACTGCGCCAATAAACTTAGTTTCTTTAATAGCTTCTTATCTGAAAAGAAAAAAAATAGCGATATTATTAAATAAGAATATGAGCGATAATACAATATAATCTACTTATAGGAGAAGAGGTTAAGATTTTGATAATCCAGCAATACTCACATCATATGAAACTTCAAAATAATGAATATTTTATATCTAATATGGCAAATCAAACAGATATTAATATTTATCCTGACTTAAGTGTCATTTACTTGAAATGACGTCATATCAAACGCAGTTCTGAAAACTCGTTAATACAAATGGTGTCCATAGTTTCGGAACCGATATGGATGAGGACGATTTAGAATTATTCGATAATGATGACTTTTATGCCTGGTTGGGCCTGGGGAGAAATGTAAGACGACATATTTTGTGAATTTTCATCAACTTTCAGCATTATGATTTCTTAGATATATCGATTTTCAAATATTTTCTGAACGATAATACAATAAAACGTGCTCTCAATACAGGCTACAGCTGAAGAGATAAACAATGCCTATAGGAGAATGAGTAAAATATATCACCCAGATAAACATGCATTAGATCAATTGAAGAAAGAAAAAGCCGAAAGACTGTTTAATAAAATTAAGAGAGCTCATGAAGTTTTGTCTGATCCTCATAAGAAGGTCATATATGATACAACTGGTGAAAAGGGTTTGCAAGCTGAAGGATGGGAATTATTACCGAAACAAAAAACTCCCCAAGAAATATTACTTGAATATGAGCGATTGAAACAGGAGCGAGAAGAAAGGTTGTTAGAACAAAAAACAAATCCAAAGGGATCTATAGTTGTTGGGATTGATGCTACTGATATATTTGATAGATATGATCAAGAAGATGGAATATCATTTGGGCAAGTTTTAAATATTTTAAAATTACATTCAATTGCTGTTTTCATATTTGATGCAATGGTGATGCAATAATAACTCTAATAGATCCGAATTACCACACCTAGAAGTTAATCAAATGAGTATTGCTCAATCTATTGAATTTCCTTTGACGGTTAAAGACAGAATAGTTCTTCAGGTATATAAATAAAATGATACCTCAGCCACATTTGCTCAAACATGAAACTTCATTTAAGGGTCAGTTGGCAAGTCAAAATGGAAATGGTTCAGGAGCCGTTGCCACATCCTATCGTCGCGTTCTATCAGATAATAGTTGGGTCGAGGTTCGCACTATGATGGATTATTGACAATTTATTAATAATTAAATCAAATTTTATACTTAAACAGACAGAACTTTCTGTGGGAAATGGTTTAGGAGTATCAGTAAGAGGATTTAGACAGCTGTGGGCTAGAAGGTAAAGGCTATTCATAAAAAATATTAACAATTATTTACACTTTTGTTTATTGAAAAGCTATTGTACAATGACGGCATCTCTGCAAGATACTAGGAAAGGTTTAAGACCATCTCTAAATATTCGTATGTGTTACAATAAAAATTTGTCATTTAACTTATTAAATGTAATAAATTGTTTTAAACAGTAACTGCATCCCAAATTGATAAAAATATACAAGGAAGACTATCCTGGAATGCGCTACGACCTAGTAGTATACAGTATTCTCTAGTTTATGATAACGAATGTAATCATGGTTCTGTTACTTTAAACGTTAGTAAAATTTATTTTTAATTTAAGAACTTAAAAAAAACCGAATTAAAACATTTTATAGGTCGGAATTTTAAACTCATACTTATCTGCAACGTATGTTAGGAAGTTTCCCGACTATGAAATGAAACTAAAAGGATCTGTAAAGTATGATTAATTATTTGAAGTTACAATTAAAGAAGCTAAATAATTTTACCTTTTAGATATGGTACTTTTGGGATTTGGTCGGAAGGTTCTTGTGAAAAGAAACTTACTAAGTTTAGTACGGTATCTGGAGCTATATCTGTTGGATCCCATACAGGTGTCTTATTAAAGATAAGGTTAGTTGAAGAAGTAATTAATGTTGTACAATCGTAATTTTCAACTATATTTTGTCTTATCTTAGAGTTTCAAGAGGAAATATGCAATTTTTCTTCCCCATACACTTATCAGACTATGTTGACCCGGCAGCTATATTTTACGGAACATGTATTACCGTTGGCGGCTATTTTGCTCTTAAAAATCTTTTAATTCTTCCGTTTGTTAAATCGAGAGAAAAAGAAAATCTTCAACGAAAAAAAGGAGAATTCGAAGAATGGTCGAAGGAGCAGAAAAAAAATGCATTAGCAGAACTTGATTTGATGAAGGAAACCGTTGAAAGAAGCTATAACAACGAAAAAGCTAAAGGAGGTTTAGTTATCAAAAAAGCTCTTTTCGGAAAATTATCAGGCGAAAATTTACAGTTAGTTGATTTATATATGATTCAATATTTAAGCTTATTTGATAGTATCTATATAATTTGTTTCCTTCAATAGAAAATCTGATTGCATTGACGTAACCCTACCGATGCAGGCTTTGGTTAACGACTCTAAAATAGTTTTACCTGCTAACACCAATATAGTAAGTATTTTTTACTTTTGAATTAATATTTTTTGTATATTGTTAAAATATTTATTTTGAGAAGAGTCTAAGTGTGTTCATTAATAAATCATTAGAATGACATTTCACCTATTTAATTTCATACTAGAGTGAACTACCTGGATTCTACGATCCGTGTTTTGGAGAACCTAAAGAGCTATCTATAAAGTACGATTTTAGAAGACGGCCTCATTCTTGCATACTCAATGAAAAGAAAAAAATTGTCATACCTTGCAAAGGTATTCATCAAAAACTTTGGAATTTTTCGAAAAAATCTAAGAAATTTCCTTTTTTTTTCAGATCATACTTGCGAAGAATCTGGCGAACCTGTGACCTGACAAATTGAAGCTATTTTCAACAGTCTAAAGCTAAATACATAATGTCAAAGTTAAAGAAAAATTTTGGTTTAAAAGAAATATATGCTATATATATATATATATATATATATAAATTTATATATATTTATATATATATATATATATATATATATATATAGTACGTATGTGTACGTAAATACAGATGAGAGTTCCGTATTAGATCCTTAATTGATATCTTGTTAAAATAAAAAAAAAACAACCCGAAAAGAAAAGGAAAGAAGGAAACAATTTTTTATGAAATTAATAGCTGAGAATTTTTAGATTTAGGATAAAGTCTGCTCTTTGCCACCATCGATTAACTCTAACAAGTGCAAAGAGGCTTTAATTGGGAAGTAATACAGATAAGTAATCTAATTATGACTCTTTAAGGCCTTAACAATTTCAAATAAATGTATATAGTGGATATTGGCTTGAAAAAAAAACGACAAAGTTGATGCTAAAGTTTTTACAGTTAACAAAATGTTAAAATAGTTAATTGGATGATCGTTGTAAACATATTGGCCTATTTACCCTAATATAGACTTTCTATTTTTAGAAATTAAGAATACTGTAACACCATCAGAATCCAGGCAATTGGCCACAGTCGCGACATTATCGGTCTTAGTATTTGCTCTCTTACAAATGCGACGTCCTCGTTCTCAGCTACTGACTATTTACGTTCCTAACAAGTGGTTTTTGAAAATAAAAAGTAAGTTATGCACTTACGGCCTTAATTCAAACCAAATAAAGGAAATGAAATCAGATTATACGTGGGTAGTTTTATCGTTTGAATTTTATTTTTTTACTATAGACATCTCAAACCTACCTATACATTTTTCTGTATTATAAAAAAGGACTATCATAGCTTGTAATATGTTATTTTACAGCTTAATTCATAGTTTAACGTATAAAATGTGACTAAAGAATTTTTCATAAAGGAAAAGTTGAAAAGCCTGCACGGTTTGATTAACCTTCATTTATTTTCGTCCAAAGTTCGTTTCGTTTTAGGTCGACGCACCGGCATTTAGAGTTTTATATAGTAAACAAATCTTTGAATCATTTTAACCTTTAACTTTAATTTATATCTATCTCCTTATAATAGTACATACATAAATGTATACGATATAAATTAATATAAATGCTCCTATAGAATTACAATTATAATAGAAAATAAGATAAATTTTTGTGTATAGATTCTTGCGCAATTATAAGATTTTTTCTTATCATGAAAGAAAACAATGGTATTTATAAACGGCAGAAATATATATAGGATATATGTAACTATATGGATCATTAGCTAATACTATTCATACTCTTTCAAGAGTTAAAAGTAGGGTAAATAAAAATAACGTTTTCGTTATAATAACTATTTCATTACATTAAATAAAATTATAGAAATGGTAAATCTTTTTTTTATTTTCTTTTATTGTTAAATGTAAGAAATACCGTCCAATTTTCTCCAACAAAAGAACCAATTTTAGTGAAAGTTTTCGGCCAATAGGACTTTGTAATTTTGTTACGTAATAACAAATCGATTTGTATTGAATACCTAATATATTTAGCGTCTTACCCAACAAATGATCCACCTTGCCCGCGTAATATCGTAAATTTTAGAATAAATTACCCGTCGTAAATATTTGAAGTGGACAAAAGGGAGATGAATTGTGATGTAACTTAAGTAGTAAAACGAAAATTTAACCGAAATGTGGTGAAAGTTCGACTTGTATTCTTATTCAAAAATAATAAATAATCATTATAGAGCATATCGTCTATACGCAGATACAATTTACATGAATATATATATGTATATATATATTATATAAATATACTGTACATACATAAATTTATCTTTTAAGTATACAGAGTATAAAGATATTTATATAATTTTGTGAATATACTCATATATAGTTAAAAAGATAACAACTAATACAATATAAAATAAGCTCACATTTATTAAGCATATGTATTTTATACTGTACGTATTATGTACATAATATAGCACGGCAGGGGAAGAGAAAAATTAAATAAAAACTTAGAAAATCATCTTTTTCCATAAAGAATCGTTTGTAGTATTTACATGTACATATTGTAGAACATATATAACACTATATCTATACATATACCATATATATATATATATATATATATATATATATATATATACACACATGTGAAATATATTTATCAGGACAATATCTCTTTTTCCTATGATGAACTAATTCAGTTCTATCTCTTTCTCTCTCTCACTCACTCTCTTAATCTTATTTCTCTAAGATCTTTCGTTCATCTATATACACAAAATATTCATAAAAGGAAAATTTGTTGCAGTGCAATTCGTTTAATTGGAATTTTGTGTATAAAATTGTTTTTTGATAAGAAATGCTCCATTTAAACCCTTCAGTTATATTTTTATATAAATATATATCAAGTATAATTTGAAAGATTTCTATTTTTCGATTAATTGATTAATTCCACTCAACTTTTATAGATAAGAGTTTTTCAGATTAGTATTACAAGTTCACATATATTTTTATAGATAAGAATTGAATAGAATTGAAATGAAAACGTTCTGAGTGACATTTTAATTGAAGTTTGAAAAAAATAACTGTTCTATAAAAAGCATTGAATAAGATAAGTTATAAAATTGCTTAAAAAAGTCAGAAGGACACATGAATACAACTTAAATAAACTCTTTAAGAAAACCACAAATGACATATTACTATGACCCTTGACTCTTTTAAAAAAATATAGATTAGGAACCTGACAGTAAAAAAAAGAAGACTAGTAGAAAATTGTTTAATTTTCATCAATTGGAGGAATAAAAGGATGGAAAGCACATGTTTTTTTTTTTTATTACTTTTTTGTATCTTTATATAGAAGTAAAATCACAGGATAGCTGTATTCCATAGCTAACAGAATACATAGAATATGAGGTCAATTTGTTCACTTTTTAATAGAATACACTTAAAAAACAAGATTTGTAAACAAAGTAGAAAAAACAAACACTCACTCGAAAGTAAAGGACATAGTGCCACTATTAGAATCAACCTTAAGGTCTTTTACCTTTTTTTAATTGATTAATAGGGCAAAATACCCAAAAATCGGTAACAAACAACTCGATACCTGAATGAAACATATTCTTAATGATTCATAATCTGTAACACAAACAAATCGCTTTTACAATGAATAAATAGTTAAATCTGTTGCTATATATATAACATAACTTGTTAGTTTGTTAATCAATACCTCCTGTATTTTATAAGTATATACGTAATATATTACATAACTAGCCTGAACTACGACTTAATAATTTGTATAAAAACAACAATTATTAAAGTTGTTAGTATTATTAAAGTAGTTATGTTAAGTATAGGAAAGTACTTCAGTGGTAAAGATTATAGGAATCATTCTCTCTCTCTCTTTCACTTTCATTCAATGCCTTTTCTTTAAAGAAAAAAGAAAGTCATCATATAAAAAGTTAAGTTGCAATTGGTTTTCATATTTACCTGTTTCTTTTTCTCTATCTCACTCGCTCTAATTCTTTTTCCATTT
Organism: Dimorphilus gyrociliatus; assembly: GCA_904063045.1. Lineage (NCBI taxonomy): Eukaryota > Metazoa > Annelida > Polychaeta > Dinophilidae > Dimorphilus > Dimorphilus gyrociliatus. The sequence continues at coordinate 122,800 of CAJFCJ010000008.1, forward strand.
TTTTTCTCTTACTTAAGCCTATAATCCCTTTAGATAAGCTAATAAGGAACCATACCTTTTTTTTATTTAATTTTTTTACAACTTTTTTTTTGTCTGAAAATTGTCTTATAATTTAATTCTGTCTTTTACAAAATATCTAGGTAACAAGGATTTTACTCTCAAAATGCCTAGTTGCCTTAAAAAATCACAATAACAGCACCTGTTCTCGAATTAAACACGCAATTTTTGCTCACTCGACAAAATCTAACCTTTTTTCAAAAAGAAAAATACCCCAAGAAAAAAGTTCAAAGGTTCAAAAAAAATTCCTAAGGGTCTAAAAAAATTATAATAGGCAAAAAGCAAATATTTGAGTAGAATCAGTTTTGAGAAATGATTTTTAAATATATGCATATATAACAATAATATACGTATACTCTCTTTACATTAACTTTCTTAAAGAACAATATAGACTTATAAATAAATAAATAAATAATATATAGTGTTTTATCTCTCTAAAATAGATTGCATCCTAAAAACTATACTTTTTCAACTGTTTTATAAATATACTTTCTTATTTTGAACGACTCTTCAACTATTTCTAATTGAATTGTTTGTTATTAAGTATTTTTTTATCCAATTAAACGGAAATGCACTGTCTTTTTTTTTTTTCATTTTCTTTTTACCTCTTATTTAACAAAACAAATAAAAGTAAACAACAAGAACATATTAATATCTAAACGGAGGAGTTTTTGTGCATTTTGTTTTTATGGATTGGTCGGGCTTATTTATTTTTGTTTTTTTGTTGTTTTTTGCAGACTTTGCAGCGTCGTTGAGAGAAAATAGAGGAATTAGTACATAATTCTAAATGATAGAATATAAAAAAAGGCTGCAAGGGGTGTAACCGCATACCAAAAATGCGTTGTGTTTATTCAGCGTAGGAGTTTTTTCAATTCAAACTCCACTCTTCGAACTGTTTATAAGTCTGAATAACTTGCATTCAATTTTTTTTCGCAGGCCAGTTTAGTTGTTCAAGTTTTTGGGCCATTTTGTTGAACTACCTAATTCGTCAATACGCAATAATATTCTATTCGATAGAGCCGATTTTCTTATCCTGGCTCTTCGTTGTTTGCTATCAAACGACAAATATTGCCTCGTTTTCTTCAATTTACACCTCCTTGATGCATGGAAGCGTGCTCTGGCAAAAGCTACATGGTTTTGATAGCCCGATTCTATCTTTTGCCATAGGCAGTACTTATCTAGCGTCCGATAGTTACAGGCCGATTTACGGCAGGCGGATAATGTCCGAATTTGGACGCCTTTCGTCCGGATCCTTTTCGAGCATACGAAATGTTTAGTTTCGGTGTTCTGCAGTAAGTAGGGGTAAAAATTCAATTTGCATGGGGACGGTTCCGAGTAAAATAATTCGTATAGATGAAATTGGGTAAAATTATTCCATCTCGGCATATTGGCAAATATTCTATTTTTCCGTTTTGTTTGTTTTGATTGAACCATATAGCCGTCGGCCGTCGTTAGTCGGACTAGTTTAACAGAGTAGAAGCTATCGTCTCCTAAACCGAGCGTTTCGTTCTGTTTAATTAACAAATATAATCGATTAATAAAAGAAAAGGTAAAAAGACTTAAATTGAGCACAAATAGTGAACAATGTAAAGAAAGGAAAAGAGGATGTCACGAAACCTCTATTAATCATTTCTGTTATTTCTTATTTTCTTTTTTACGCCTAACTGGATTAATGACGTAAAATTCATATTACTGTACTTTCTAATAAAATTCATTGATAACACATCTTGTTTTTTTGCTGATAAAATAAAAAAAAACGATATCGTTGTTCAAAATAAAAAAAATAAAGAAATAAAGAAATTCGTGTTCATCTTTTTCTATTTGTAAAGGGGGCGTCAGAGGAGTTGTAGTTTAATCGCTTTCTTTTCTCTCGTTAAGATCTCCTTTATATTCAACAATTAATTGGATATTTTTCGCTATGAAGTAGAATGTGGAGAGATAGAGAGAGGACGAAAGAATGAATGAAGGCATAGAGAAAATTTTTTTCATGAAAGAAAGAAACTCCTTGGCCCATTTACTTTTTTTCATTTTTTTCATTCATTCATTCAATCTATCTATCTTTTTCTTTCTCTCAATCTCTACTTTTTTCTCAAAACATTTTCAAATGTCTCAGAATGAACTGGCTATCAATCATAGGCCGATGAGGTCATTAGAATTAAGTAAGCACTTGGAATTCTTTTCTATTTCTAATCGTTCTTTGCTGCTCGCTGTATAGCAAATAGAACTTGATACAGTTAATCAATCAATTAGCAGGCAAAGAAAAGCGACGGGGATCACTTCTAGCTTTCTTTTGTTATAGCATGTTTGTTGTCCTTTCTCAAGTTCCTACTCAATAAGCGTTTAATAGACGTTAAAAGAATAACATTCAATAGTCTATTCATACTTTTCTAAGGTAAAAGATTTCTAACTTTTTGAATTATGTTCCCAATTAGATTAAAGGGAAAAAAATGGGCGGGAAGGGTATGTAAGGACGAAGGGGGAGGGGGAGAGGATATATAATAGAATTCTTCCTTTTATTAATTTCACTATTTCTTTATGATTCATAATAATTAGATTGTCAAGATAAAAAGTTATCTTTTATATTCTAATGATGACTTGATTATTCATTTTAGAACTTTGAAAAGGCCCCTTTCGTCCTCTTATAGATTTCAAATTTACTGGAATTTAATTAAAATAGACGGTATGAAATATGCATATTAACATAATTTATTTATATTATTATTAAAAAACTGACGTCTCCCTCGTAATTAATGGATTTTTAAGAATTATTTGTCGCTTTCTTTTTGTCCACTTCTTCTTGAGTATAAACAAATTCTATCCTTGAATTTAACAAATGGATTGACTTTGAAAGACCTATGTCAACTTTTTACTGCCATCAGTCGATTATGTAATTCCCAATTGTAAATTATTCCCTACCTTACTATAAATGATGTAATAGAGGGGAATTTCGCCTACTAATTAGTCGTTTTACGAGGCAAAAACGAGAATGAATGATATACGAATAGCACGTGCAATTTTGAAAGTTCGCGTGACATTTTTCCGATTCTTTTTCAGTTTCGAACGTGACCAAAATATCACGCGGGAAAAATCATTCACGCACGAAAGTTATAATAAAGTTCTATATATTAATTAAATAAATACAGAATATATACAGTATATATACACTTATAAATTGAACAAAACACTATTTTCTATTGAAAATTTCGATATTTATACTTACAATTTTCTTAAATAAATAACAATTAATAGAGTAATTCCTTTAACGTTCATACTTTCTTACTAAAGCCTGTTTTTATACGCCTTAACGGAGTTGTCACAGGATCGAAAAACTCTTAAGCCTATGTTTGTAATCTTTACACGCCTTTTTTATTCCTAAACTTTTTCCATTTGAAAACCAGATTATTGTTAAGACATTTTGATTGATTGAGTTATAAAATTTCATTTTGTACAACAACACTTACTTTTTATCAACAAATTTATAAAAAGAATGTTCCGTGGATAACTTTTTAAAAACTTTTTTCTATACTCTTTTCCTTATCCTCTTCCCTCTTTCTCTCTCTCTCTTTCTCTCTCTCTCTCGCTTTCTAATTTTTACCTTTTCTTTTTTTTTTACTTTTACACATATACTATTTTATAGTTAATCAGTAAAGTAAGACTACTTTCTAATTTTAAATGATAACACATTACGAGCTTAGTGACAAACGTCCTATAATTAGTTAGTTACAAGTGCACAAATTGATGTTATATCAATAGTTTTCTTTAATAAATGAAACTTACCGTTACAGATGAGCTTCGAGACAGTTCAATGATTAGGAGAAAAATAGCTAACGAAATGGCCAGATTTTTCGACGTAATTAACGATCTGCGAAAGGAATGAAAACATGAAATTTTTACGTCTCCTTTGTTAAAAATATATTGCTTAAGAATATTTAATATAAATTATTAAGATATTTATATTTTCCTGTTTTATTTCGCTAAATTAACTCTGACATATAAAAGCCGCGCCTCTTTAAGACCACAATAGACGAACGTTCGGAATATCTTGTTTATATATACAAGTTCCTTTTTTTATTATTTTTTTCAACAACTTTAAAATAATAAAAAAAAGAAAATACAAAGGAAAAAGAAAGACAATAATTAGGAGAAGTTATTATCAAATAAGACAATTTTTACTTGGCCTAGTTTGTTACAGAAAAAGGTAGTTTGATAAAAGAGAAGAAACTGCGACGAAGAATGACATTTGCCGAAAAAAACAGAAAAAAAGTAAAAATGGCGAATGAAAGAAGGTAAGAAAAAGTTAAAAATAGGAAGGGGAAAAAAAAGCAAGCGTGTTTGTATGTATGGGAGAGAGTTAAAGGAGAAAAGAGTAAATTTTCGAGCTTTTAAAGCCAAGTCATGCGTCAGGAAAAAGTGGATTTGTTTATACGCGTTAAACTCGCTGATATGTTGTGCAAAAAATATTGCTTTTTCTCTCAGTAATATTCAATTTATCGAAATTTTATTCACCTGAATCGGTGGTCCATCGAAGTTGAACCGATTCATCGCCGTCTGTGCTAGATTACTGAATGGGAAGTGAAAAGGCGTAGTAATAAAATTTTGAACGTTAATTACTTAAGTACACACTCGGATTTTGATAAAGTCGGCTCGATTTTCATAGTATTAATCCTCGAGCTTATCTCGGACGTTTTTCTTGACGGTGTTTTCTAAAGATTTATAAAATAGGCCCGATGAAGTATTCCTTTTGCGTCACGTGACAACGCGATTTGTCGTTTATGGTTTTAACGTCGTCAAGTTGATTTTCCGTTACAGTATTGGTTATGTAAATTGACCTATTTCTAGATAAAAATTTTCTAATAGCCTATGTTATGCATGTTATCAGGTTACGATTGTCACGTGATAGTAACTTGTCATACAGGTATTTTTTTTGACACCATGTTGTCGTCAAATACAGTTGTAGGGCTTTAGACATCTTAGCCTTGATTTTATCGAACTATAGTGTTTTACAATACTTATTTATATTGTTCCAAGTTGTTTTGACAATATAGAGAGATGAGCACTAGAGAGACATTAGAAAGACGAGAAAAAAAGGACAAGGCTAATTGATTTGCTATAGATACGTAAAAGACTTATTACACAAGTTACACAAGTAATACAAGTTAAATAGTATTGAATAGGTTTTGTTCAGCTTTTGACTAAATTATTTTAAGTAAAAACATTAATAAATACTCAAATTCTCATTAATTCTAGTTTCGGTTTTAGTACGGTAAATAAAAGTTTTGATTATTTTTTGTATTTAGAATGAAGTACATTCCAACTTAGCTCCTAAGCCTTTGTATGAAGAGTACAAATTATTTTCATTCATAAATTAGGCATAGGAATTTCTAATGCAATGTTAGTACAAAATGATAAAAAGTTAGAGCAAATAGAGATTTACAGACTCGGGGACAAACAACACAGAAATAGAAAAGAGGTAATGAAATGTAAATATATATATATATATATATATATATATAAATACTGTACACACGAGAAGACATAGGTTAAAAGAGCGATGCTTATTCTGTCCTCAAAAGGTTAAAATAGAAAAAAAAGATAGAATAGATAAAACTATACAGGGAAATCTTTCACTCCAAGAACCCTGGATGTTTGGAGAGTTATTAGCAATTTCGATTGAAAAATTCGTGGACGAGTAACTAAACTATAGGCCAATATCAGAAATCTAACTGGCCTTGATTCTAGAAAAATAGGCGACGAATGTAAAGAGTAAAAGTTTGCGTATAATATCGATCGATCGTGTTCTTAAAAAAAAAATTAAGGGCAGCAAAAATTATAATTTAGATATCTTGTGGATGACTCACTTCCTAGTAATGGCATTTTAATACTTCTAAAACACTAAACCTGCCCTGCGACATATTTTCAATATGGCCTAACATTTACGCGGATTAACTTATATATATATATAATTATTAATAAAATAGCGATTGAATCTTTCAGGGAGCAATTTTTGGTGACATTGCATAAACAACTCCTAAAAGGTATAGTATAAAGATAAGAATAGAAAAAGGAAGTACGAAGATTTTTCACACGTAAAGCTATTATTTAATTAATTCTAATTTTTGTTAATTTACGTAAGTTTATGTCAATATTTTCTAATATTTCTTATTATGTGTAATGTATTGTACATAGTGAACATATTATATATATATATATATATAAGTATATACCTACACGTTTATGTATAAGTTAATTCAAGCAAATATCAATGTAGAACTACAATATATATTTTTATAATTTGAATACTTATTTATGAATCTAATATTTACTTTAAAGCTCTTAATTTTAAGTATATACTTTAATATTTACGGTATGTATAGAACATGAATAAATTACATAGCTATAATCGTCAAAGCATGCATGCTTATAAACATTTCGATTTCTTATTAATCTTTGCGATTATAGATATATAACTATAAACTTGTACAAATTTCATACCATGACGGTGCATAATGTTATGAGAATAAAATATATAATATATTTACGAATATACAAATATATATATATACGAGATATATAGAATTATTTATATATTTATTTATCTAGCTCTCTATCTGTCTATCTATCAGTTCGTCTTATATGTACAAATATAGTTGAATATTATATATAAATGTATTTAGCAGAATAAAAGATTATACATCTCCGAAGTTCAGCTTTGCTTTTATATTTGTATACTCAAACAGACGTAAATAGATTTTTATACAACTTCTGAATTTATATATATATATAGACGTATATATATATATATATTATAGATATAGATATATATCTATATCTATATAATCTTCAAGTATAATTACATATATGTATGGAGATGTACCGTATGTCATACATTTCATAGTATACAGGCAAAAATAAGTGTTAATAGAAATAAAAAAACTTACCGCCGTTTAGTATCAAACGACAAACAACATCCCATAACATCACATAGTAATTTCGATCAGATTTCAAGCTGATCATGTCCATGACGCGCTCGGCGTTCGAGTAGTGAAGTTGCCTATAAAAATCCAATCTGAACTCTATGCGCATGCGTTCTGCTATTAGCCAATCAACTGCGCCTTTCCGAAAATGTTAAGAATTTCCTTTACAGGACGTACGCTGCTATCTGTATAGCCTATCCGTTACGTTTCTCATAGTATTTACTCCCAATTCGTTTTGCATTCAAACTTTTATTATGACTCTTTTTAGTTTATGTTTCTTATTAACTGTTTCTAGTCTTCCTGTAGAATGTAAAACGAACTTTGTGACGATGACCTTATCTAATCGATTCGATGCACTCGAAAATCGTCCATCTAGAAAATTGTTGATAAAACGGAGTTACACGATTCTTTCTTCTAAGACACAATTTCCTTCCCACATTCCTAAATTTTGTTTACAATTAACAATAGGCCTACTTACGTCTCGATTTCGTATAATTAAAGCTTAAATATAACAAGCGAATAGAAGGTGGCCGATTACGTCTTATTTCTATAGGAAATATTTTCATATCGCGAAAGATTCCCCTCATTTTCCGGTACTTCTAAAATACTTAAAAATCTTTCAAGAGTTTCATTCAGATTGCACTTATTTTAAAGTTTAAAAGCTTTTATTTTCTTCAAGTTTTCGTTAAGGCCAGCAAAAGCATAAAGGTTTAAGAAAGGGAAGGGTGAAGAGGGAGAGAGAGAGAGAGAGAGAGACAGAGAGGGATAGACAGAGAGAGGGGGGTGGAAATATGGATGATTTTAATAAAAATTTAAGGCCATAAAACAAATTTCCCCCAATATTGTATTACAGTTTTCGTGGATTTGACAAAGACTAAGTGTCATTTATTGTCGTAAAAATCTATTAGATCTGTCATCTCGTACTGAATATTGGCTAATAACAACCTCTCGTGTCGTTTTCTTTGCATAGATGAAAAGTAAATAAATAAGAAATCGACTTATCAGAGGCATTTCTCTTTTGGTTTATGCAAAACACAATCAATTATTACGTTCGTTCCATAATAAGAGGACAAGAGGGGAGGGCTGAAAGGGATATACTGTATATATATATATATATACAGTATATAAAGAGAGACAAATGAAAACAATATAACTTTACAAAAAAAAACTAAAGAATAAAGAGGCGGGGCACAGTAATTTGAAGACTTTTTTCTTAAATTTTAATTAGGCCTAAAGGGAGCGTTAGTTACAAATTTACATTAAGCCAAAGTAGAATCACTTACAACTACTATACACTTGTATTAACACGTAAGAAGACTATTGACTCCTTCAAGTTCAATTCTCGTACAAGTCGTTAATTTTTCGCTTCTGAATACTATATCAAACCATTTTAATGGATTATAATAGATTATCTTAATAAAAAGATTAGACACCTTTTTTCAGAATTCATTCTTTAATCATTTTTTTGTTTGAATGAGTAAGATACTATAAATAAAACAAGAAAGCATTACATTTTCTGTGTAATAAACAAGAATTTTTTGGTTAGTAACGTTAAATTGCTTAATAAGTCTAATAATATAAATTCAAGCCCCTCCCTAAACTATATACTTTGTATATAATATATATACAGTATATATATTAGTATATATATATATACTTTCTATACAGTGATAAAATATTGTATATAATTCATATGCATTTAATATATACCGCTTTTCATACTACTTTGGCTAATTAAAAACGAAGTCGACCGATAATAAACATTACTTATCGACATTCGTTGATCTTCTTATCGTTTGAGTAGTATGAACTTTGTTAGGAAATTTTCTATTGTGGTTATGCCGTAAAAAAAACCGTCACAATAAGCGTAGTTTAATAGTACTCGACGTTATTCTGCGGTTGGACCACCAATGAACGAGCTTTGTATTATATATTTTATTTATTTTTTATTTTATTATTATGATTTCTTAATACAAAGGATTGTACGTATAGGCGTTTCAAGTTGAAAGGAGGGGGAGGGAGGGGAAGGTTGAAGGGAGCGAGCGAGGGAGTTTAACTATTTTATGGGGTTGACAAAAAAAAAAAGGATTTAGGAAACGAAGAGGCTTTGTCTCGTCAATGTATGAATCACTTGACCACTCCCGAGAAAAACAATTAGTAAACAATCTCTAGGCCTTTTTTACCCTACCTTTATGTTTTGAATTTCCATAAGTCTTATTGATAAATCATTTAGACGAAAAATAGAGGGATAGGAGAGTTAGTAATGCTATATTGTTAAAATAGGGATCCTCTAAAGCTAACAGATAGTTTGTATAAGTTGTATAAAGATGTTGAAAATTTTCTGCTGCGTAGATACTTTTTTGTAACTTTAGATTTACTTTGTTCATTATCCTTTTTTTTTTCATTCATCGATTACTTCTCTTTCTTATCTTTCTCCTTTCTATTATTTTTTGAAAATACTTCTTTGAAAAGTAATGAATGAATAAGTTAATAGATAAACAAAATGTGTTTTTTTCAACATACTTCAAATTCTTTTTATACATTCTTCCATAAAATCTTTTATCTCTTGATTTCTATTTTATTATAGTGTTTTGATATTGTTTAACGTTTTTTTTTAAAAAAAAAAGTCTTTTAACTAGATAGAGGAGGGAAAAAAATAGTCATAATAAAAATGAATAAATGTAATAATAATAAAATGGTACAAGTTTAATTTATGATAATTGTTTGATTGTTGAATTTATACATAGAATATAAGCAAAGTATATACAATGTTTCTTTTATAAGCTTTTATCTCTTTATCATTTCTATTAAATAAAGTGGTTCTTATGAGACTTTGATTAGATTTTTTTTTCTTTATTTCTTCTTATATTTCAATAGTTGAAACCCTAAGTGTCTTCGCTCTTCTGGACCCACCACGCTTTAGGCAATTTCAAACTAATAAAAATCGTTCTTGTAAATGCTTATGAAAACAAAACTAGTTATCTTAAGTGATTTATAATCTTTGATCGGAAGTGAAAAATCATCTATTTCTTATTCATTTGACTGGAAAGAGATATTCGCAGAATTATTTGTCTTTTATTGAAAAGGTTAACGCCTACGAACTATTTATCTATTTCTGGACGCTCTTTACTATATTCGCTTTGATCTTTTGTTTATTTTACGTGGGAGATGCTTCCTTATAGAGGACAGTAAGTGCTTCTACTTTGTTTCTTGTTTCAAGTTTAGCACTACGATGTCTGTGATAAATGAAAAAGTGCAAGGTATGCTATATACTTTTTACAATCTACCCCCGGAAGGTTTGTTTTAAAGTTAGATTTATAGAATATGAGTGGGTCCTTTGTGGTTTATGTTGGCGATAATTCTTTTGCTACGAGCACGAGAAAATAATAAATTCGTGATATAACAAGGGTGAAGTGTAAATAGCGTAACTTTACAGCTAATTATGACGAATATATTGTTCTCTTTGCCCCACCTGAGAAGAACTGGAAGTGATTCACTACTCTGCTATTTATTCTAAAATAGACAGGAAAGTGACTTCTTAATAAACTGATTGATATCGATATTTTATTACTCCTATTGGGTGGAATTTCTTTGTTGATTTCCTTCCGACGTGACGTTACTAAACTAAAGAGAAAAATTAACGGATATTAATGTATATTCTACTTTTCTTCTTTTAGCTTGAAAATATTACTAAAATAGCAAAATGGTAAAAGAGAAAGAATTGATACAAATACTACGTCATTTTCCCCTGAAATAAACCTATATTCACTTAAAACAAACAATTACAAATACATAATAAATATATAATAAAATTAATCCACTTTTATTCTCTTATCAGCTTTAAATGAATTAAAAATTAAATCAATAAATAAAAAAAACATACGAAGATAAATCTGGATTATTTTTTTACTTTCAAAAGTAAAAAGTAGAACTTTAACGTCTAGTTATTTATTGTTTATATATATAAAAAAAACTAACTTATTTAAGCAATCTTAATTGTTTAAAGAGATGATAATATTTTTTTTACTTCAATAGATAAAGACAATGTAAAATAAAGTAAACAGAAATATTGCGGTAGTTCAACGATTACAAAGAAAGTTGAAAAAATGGAGAGAAATAGCATTATATCACTTTTTATCTCTTTTTTTTGTTTTTATTCAACATTAGACCTATTTTACATATATATTATATACAGTATATACTGTTTAAATGTATATAAACATATATTTTTACTATTATATGAATGACTTTTTCTTTAAATGTCAATGATACAAGTAATATGAATAGAAAATATATTAAAGAAAGAAAATTTTCATAGTCATATTAGACAGCTTATGGACGAAAGTAAATAGTTCTTGAAAGGAGGGATAACCACTTGATTCTGAAAGGACAAGGTTATTTTAAAAAGTTTTTTGAGAAGGAAGAAGAATTTTAATTGCGTTTTATAATTAAATGAATTTAATCGTTTCGTTGTGGCTAAACATTTAAGAGTCAATGTCCTGTTGTAAGTGATTCATTGTCTGCGCTATTTAATTGACACTTTGTGATATAACGTTTTAAAGTCGGTTGAAAAATTTTTTTCTCTTTTCAGCACTAAATGGTAAATACTTCTTTACAATTGGACACAAAAGGAACGTTCTCAAAAGTTCACACTATGTTCAGCTCGGGAAATGAATCGACTGGTCTACGTCATTTTCACGTGGTCATATTATAATTAGATTTATGTCTTTCCTATTATAATCAAACGAATCGTGATATTAGATACTATTAGGTAGCTTTTGGCGTGTGGGCGCTTGTATACTCCTATAATTACTTAAAATACATTCTAATTTTTAACACCAAATTGTTCTTCTTTCATTGTATAGTTTGCGCCGTTCCTCTTTCATTTTCTCTCTTTCTTTGCCCATCCTTTTCTATTGAGTTCAGAAATATGTTAAAAGCTAGTAGTATACTATCAAATTCCACCTTTACACCTCCTTTTATACTAATCCGATTAGATGAAGGTGAATAATCGTCAAGATATAAGGTTGTTGGGTGGAATATAGGTGCAATTCTACTAAAAAAAGAAGTGTAATACCGTCGAAAGGTTAAAGCTAATAACTTTGATTCAGGTGGAAATAAATATAACCAATAACTCTCAGCGGAAGTCTCAAAAGAACCTTTAATAGAAGAGCTTTAAGTATCGTAGTTCCAAGAAGAGATTCTTTACTGATATCTATTTAAGTACTTTTCTATATTTGTCGGTAAACTTTAAACTTCTTCCAAAAGGAAATTTCTTTAAATTCCATCCCAATATTCCGTAAGATGTCGCTAAAAATATCAACAAATTGACCCGATAATATGGAAAAAAAACCCCCAAGGTTAAACGAAAGAGTAATCAATCCATCAAAAATATCTTATTAAAGATTCCAATTCTTTACTTGACAAGATAATAAAATTGGAACAAACTATCTTTGAAAGTATTTCAATTAGTTGAACTATGAAAAAAAAGAAAAAACCGAAAGTGAAACCTAGATAGATAGATATCTAATCAATTGAAAACATTTAAACTCCATTGTTATATCAATTTATCTAATTATCTTATTAATTTTTTTTTAAAGAAACAAAAGATAGAAATCAAAATAAACAGAAAATGTTGTTTATTTTATGAAATAATTGAAATATTTTAAATATAAATTATTTATTAGGAATGTTACTTTTTTATTATTAAAAGATAAAGTTTCTTCCATTCCTCCAACTTCTCCTCCTACTCCCTCTTTCTTCTTTCTCTTTTCTACTTATAACAAAAAGGTTTAGCAATCAGAAATAAACAAATACCATATTGTAATGTTTATTTCTATACTTTACAGTATATTGTATTTCAAAACATTTGAAGTCCGGTCTTTGTCGAGCTTTCAACTTTATAAACAAACAGAATTATAGTAGCGAATTTAATCAATTTTAATCTATATATATATATATATATATATGTTTAATATACAGTAGTTTTAACAAATTTTGAAATACAATCAAGTTTATTTGAAGTGAATAAAAAAGAAAAGTTTAATTGAATAAAAAGTGGTATAAAAAACAAAGAAAATTGATTTTTATATAGTAATTATTACTATATTAAATAGTTCAAAGTAACAAGATATACGTATATGTATAAACATATAAAAAGTAATTTATATATATACTAATATTAGTATATAAAGTTATAGATATAGTCAATTAACTCTCTACTAAATTCATTTCATGAATAATAGTTTTTAATGCTTCTTTCGACTTTTGAAATTCTCTATGAGAACTTTTACTCTCTAGATGCATTGATACTTGTTCAAGAATATTCTTACATCGATCTCTTTTCATTGTTATCAGATAACGTTTTCCGTATTTATTTACAAGGGCTTTAGAAGGCTTTATAAATCTATGCGTCTGAAAATTTGCATAAAACACTGTTAGCCTATAGACTAAACGGGTAATAAATAAGTAATTCACCTTTATTTGCTGTTCAATCAATTTTTCAGCCAACTTTTTGTGTTCTAGCCAATTATCTCCAGTGATAATTATACAATTTTCAAGGTCCTTTTCCATTTCCTAATAGACGATTATCAATAATTTTAATCGTAATAAAGTTGGTATTAGATAAGAAAATTTATGCTTACATCTTGAACGGAAGCTAAATTTTTGAATATATCTTGTGGAAGCGAATGCATTGTTGCTAGATGAAGAGTTTCATATGCTAATTGAGTAATTCCCAAATAAGCACTATTCATCGCCTATAAATTATTAAAGAGATTATTTAAGGATAATAACAAGGACATAACTTTGACTAACGTTTCTGTTAACAATGTCTTGAATAGCTTTTAATGTTTCAATAGGAGCAAGCTTTTCTAGCTTATTTTTACTTTGCCTAAATAGAAAGATATTCTCCTGATAGTATTCGCATTTAGCCTAGAAAGAAAATGTAGTACAACAACTATCATTAACAGGGTCACTATGGTATCTATAATAAATGAAAATCTTAAAAAGGGGCGTATTTAAACATACCCTAATAAAATTCTTAAAGACTCCCATTTGACTTTTTGTCACTGGCTTAAACTGTTTCAACTTTTGAACAGTAAGAATGAAAGTGGAAAAATGGTCATTCAAGTCTCCTTGAGCTTTTGCCAATATTTGGATATTGCTTTTCTCATTATTGTTAACGATTTTCCTCTTGTCGTCGAGGGCTTCAATCATGTCTTGATACTGTTATTTTATTTAATATATAAAGAGACTTCGTAATAAATATCGAAAAGCATTTTTCATTCATTATTTCTGATTTATTATAGATGAATCTTACTTTTGGAAGATAAATATCAATTTGTCTTTCAACGCCTTTAAATTTATCTCTAATATTTAAGAAATCCAACCACCAATTTCCTGTAAGATCTTCTACATTATCTTGTTCTATCTTACTCAACTACAAAAGAATGATAAAAATTTAATAATACGTCAATTTCAAATATTAACTTACTTGTCTACTTTCTAATTCGTTTTTACAATTTGTGCACACAGTGACGTAGAAGCATTGTTCGGGCTCCTTCTCCGGGGCTCCTATTACTCTTACAACAGATATTTCAACTGTACATGAACCAGTTATATCTGGAATGTAAACAATAACATCGTCTGCCGATGAACAGGCAACGCATATGGAATTAGCGCATATTGAACAAAAGTTTCTTGCTTGTAAAATTCCAAATTCCTTATTACAAGTCGTACAAGACGCTTGAAGTTTTGTTATCTTAGAGGAAGAATGAATAAAATAGATATTGAAATTATTGGCACATAGTTTGTTATTTACCATACACCTAGCAGGTTTTAACCACGTTGGGGTTCTAACCAAATTTTTTAAATCCATAACAGCTTTAACTAAAATAAACTTTTTAGCATGGTTTCTCATTCCTTCTTTTATTCTTTCTAATTCTTCGTCAAAGTTAAATGTTTTACTACTACCATGGCTTCTTTTACTACCAGATGATGATGAATCGCCATGGAGTTTATGGCGAAGAGCATAAAATACATCTGTATGTTTATACGAATGTCCAATTTCTTGTGGATCTTTTTCTATACAATTTTCACAGACTTTTTGCAATCTACCATTTATATCTGGTAATGCGCTATTATTCAATTTTGTCCTAAATCTTGAACATTTGATGCAAAATAAATCTCCACATCTTAAAGGGAAACATTTCAAACACTTATTAAAAAGTTTATAACGTAGGCAAACCTTCTGCAATGATGGTGTCTTTCTGTAAATGAGAAGGGTTTGTTACAACCGTAGCAAGTATCTCTTAAAGAACTCGGTTTCCAATGGTCTTTTCTAATGCCTATTTAAGGACAAGGTGACAATGAATCATATGATACAACAATGAAGAAAACCTTGATTATTTTGCTAACCTCTATCAAGATATTCATTATTCTTATGCTGTTCCGTAACAGAATCAATTTGTGCTGTTGAATCTTCAATACTTTCTATATTTCCAGTTGATTTATTTTTAAATGGTTTAATAGCCATAGAAAATAGAGATGACGCCATATTCGCACATCAAAGCTCTAATCTTACTCATACAATAACGATATATTAATTATAGGCTAATATCTTTACCCAAAAGATAGTTTATCATAATAATACTTGAGATTATTAAGAAAATCGAATAAAATCAAAAGCCATTGAGCGATAAAAACACAATTTCATACTTCTAAAATTTGTACAAAATACTACCAGCTTTTGGAGCCATCTAGTGGATAATAACATAAATTGCCTATTAACATGCTATCGTAAAAAGTTATTTTTCTCCCTACTAAATGAAAAGAAAACACGAAAAATGAAATATTTCTTACCTTTGGCATCTAATTTTCCTGATAATAGTCAGCCTATACAAAAAAAAATACACTCTTGACATTTCCAAGAATGATTGCATAGGTAAAAAGAGGGAAAAAAATTAATTAAAAATAAACAGTTTTATAATAATGAGATAAGAGGAAGAAGACCAGAGAAAAGGAAAGAGAGAAAGAGAGAGTAAGAATAAGAAAAAGAGAAGGATAATGGTTAAGTGAAAACGAGCTAAAAGCAGTAGGATTGGATATAAGCTATTTCAATTTAGAGTTAACCTTGTTAATTAGTAAAAGTATCAATTAAATAATTTAAATAGAAAATTTAATTACTCATCAGTAATACTGTCTAAAATTGACTGTTAATGAATTAATTGTTCTCGGTATAATATCCTTTAAGCTTAGGTTACCATTAATTGATTAAAACAGTTCTTCCACCAAAACAACCGCCTCTATGCAAATTACTTTAGACAAGTAATAAATACAAAATATATCTTTATAATTCTAAAGAAATTGATAATTTATATAGAATTATTATAAATAAACTTGTTGACTGTTTTTAATCCTTCATCATACATTTCTTTATCCTTTCTTTTCTATTAACTAAAAAACATTGTTTATAAAAACTAGCTGTCAAACTATCTACGCTAGTTGAAAAGTATACTATATAAAATTGTATATAGTATATGCAAGAAGGGTGTATGTATTTGGGCTTACTTGTACGTTGTAGAATGATAGAATAGAATCTTATAGAATAATTGAAAACATACAACAGACACTTTTTATAATAAAGAAAGTAAAGAAATAAAGAGCAATAGGTAAAAATAGTTGATTGATTGAAAAAACCCCTAAAAGGGGCTCTATCTTTTCCTCCTTCCTCATATTTTTGTTTGTTTGTATATAGTACTATGTTGATTATATATGAACTTTGAAAATTTTTTGTCTGTGATACCTCTAGTTTTTTTTTAAATAGATCATTTAATTAGATTAATTAATGGATAATAGATAATAGGACACTATTAAAAGTAAGCTCGGCCTAGAAATAAAAGGATTCTATTATTATTATTCAGCCCATGGGCCTTACAAAACTGGTATTTACGATAACTACTTGATGTGTACATGCATTTCACTTCACTAGTCACTTTTTCCAACAGTTGAGGTCTGTATTAATAATGCAGAAGAACTATTTTATTAAATTGATACTTTTTATTGGATATCTTTATTATTCTTGTGGAGATGTTAATTTTTTACGGAATAAAAATTACCTAGCTTACAGGCTGTTTAGTGTTAAAGGTTTGTAAGAATGTTATAAATTACACTATAATTTCTGCTAAATTACTCGCAGAAGTTTGTAAAATAAAATCAAGAATTAAAGGGAAAGAGAGAAATTTTTAGTCTACTTTTTAACCTTAAAAAACTTTTTTCCCTATTCAGGTACAGTCTCAGGAAATCGTATAAGTATAAAGACAGAATCTAGAGCTGAAGTTGTTAATTTATCCTTAACTGGTTTTTCGCTCAGTAACTTTTTTCTTTTCTTTCTAAATACATAAATCGAACAAACAACAACTTTTAATTTCTTTTTCCTTATCTTTTTTATTCCTATTGTAAAATTTCTAGAATCTTCAGTTGTTTGTAAAAGTGAATTTGTTGAAAAGAGACTTCAAACGCTTAAAGATGATCGTATTGTTGTAAAAACATTTGTAATAAAGAATTACCTTAAAAAATATCCTAAGTGCGATAGTGTTCGCTATTCAATTTCATATTACTACGAGAATACAGGTAAATATCTCCTCTCTTTCAAATTATAGACAGCTTTATCATCAATAAACTAAAATAATACATGTTTAAAAACAAAAACAATAATTAGATACATGTGGAAGTGTTGAAGAAAGTTCAATAGTTCAACCTAAAAGCATAAATGGAAAATGTTCATATAATATTCATGCTCCTTCTAAAAAATTTGTATATTGCGAATTCGCTTGTATTAAAGATTTAAGCAAAATATTTAAATATAAAGATTCAACAGAGGAAACCTATAGCGAATTGGAAAAGAGCTTACAAATTTTAACGGCTGATCAATCTTTAAGTCTCTATACGGAACCAGAATGTAATATAAATATAACTTATACTGGTGAGATTATATCAGATAAAGAAAAGTCTGTTTTTTAAAATCATGAATATTTCTATTAAACTTTAATTTAATTAATTTTACAGTTTTGGATATTTGCGGTTTTAAATTAATGGAAAATAGCAGAAAATATAAGCCAAATGTTACTATTAATTATGAAAATGGTCAATGTAATATAAGAATTGAAGCTATTGGAAAAGTTATATTTAATTTAGAAGCGTCACTTTTCAAGTTTATTAGAGAAAAGATAACGTTTCAATTAGAATATTTGAATGAAGGAAATATTGAAAATTATGAACTAAATGATAAAGTTCAAAAGAGTATTATAAAGAAATACGATAGCAATTTTCTTAGAATATCATATAACTTAAGTAATCAAAGTCCTATATTTAAATTAGAACTTTCTAATTTATGCAAATTTACAAACGTTAATTTGCATAATTTATCAGAGATAATATCGATAGATAAAACTGAAAGAGCAATTAATGAAACAACAATTTGTTCATCAAATCTAATATCAAAAAATGAAGATATAGGAATAGCATTTTATTATAAATGCCAGTATACTTTCAACGGTAAAATATCCAATGCAACGAATGGAAACCAAATCCATCCGAAGAAATTCTTTTATAACTCTACTCAATATTATTATATTGATTATGCAAATATTAGTCTTAATTTTCCTTCAACACTGGGATGCGAAATATTCTATATGGGTAACATTTTAGAGCATCATAATTTAGAAATTAAATTTCATTATTACTATATACATAACCAATATATATATATATAATATAAACTTATGATTAAAAGCAGTATTTGTTTTCATTTTAAGCCTACGGCTGTAGAAAAGTACCTATACTTAGGAGAATGCAGTACGAGATTGATAATAAAAACAATATAACTGAGGCTTTTTGCAATTCTCCATATGGAGAAGACGATGGAAAGTACAAAATTGTTTGCGAACCGTTTAGTGGTCTTATAACCTTGTCCAGGCCTATTGCCCTTTGTCGATCAGAGCACTTCGTAAAATCCTACGGTAAAATGAATAAATTATTTACTTATTTGGGGAGATTTCTTTTTATATATATATATAGCAACTGTAATAACGCTTAGTGTTTTTTTCTTTATTTCACTCTTTTTTTCCTACAGTTTTTCAAGTAGGAATTACAGCTATAATATGCGTATTTCTCAGCGGAACTTGTGTCATGCTAAGGGTTCTTTACGTCAAATAGTTAGTACTTAGATGCTATATTATATTTTTCTCTTTTAGGATTATTAATACTTTTTTTTTAGAATTCACTAGAAACGTAGACCTATAGTAAAGATAGAGAAAGTTTATATTAACATCTCAATAGATTCTATAGTTGACATTATATTTTATAACCTAGTAATGACCTATTTTTTCTTTTTTTAATATTTCATCTATCTAGTAAGAGAAGATCTTATTACGTGAAAGGAAACTGGGATAAATTAGGTTTGGCACGGAGAAACAACTCGGACAGAAATTCAATGGATATGGAAAATGATCAAAATGATATTGAATCAATGGAGCCTACTTTTACGCTGTGATGAAAGGAAATAATGACTTTTTCCCTTTAATAAACTATTAACACGGAAAACATTTTATATATGTATACTATATAAAAAACGATATAGATAATAATAAAAAGTATTGTTTTTTACTGCAAGATTTGATGTATACCAGTAGTTTTTTTTCTGTTTTTGCCGATAATAACCTATTTGCGGTATCGCAAAGATTAAGCTAATTTATCTTAATTTCCAACTATTACCAAAGCCTACCCACATACAAACTAAGTCATTGTTACTAATTGCTATACGCCAACCAAACACATAATGAATTTGAGATAAAAATGGCGGAACATTATTTACAAACCTTCTATTTTTTCTATATCATTAATTTACTAGGATATATTCAAGGAGAAAAACTAACATGGGATGATATTAAAACTCTTCACGGTCATAAAAAATCAGGTATATATTTATGAATAACTAATGAATATAAATCAGTTTATATTTGACCAAAAATAGAAAATTGTATTTATTGCTCGGACTTCTCGCCTATTAATATTCAAACTTGTAAGGATGATGAACGTCTAAATTATGCAGCGTTTATTCATCCTGGATACAAAGATGAAGCTGTCAAATGTAAAGAGGAGGAAGATGTAAAATATTTATTAGAAAAGGAGAGTATTTCAAATGTGAAAGATGAATTAGACGTTTCTTTAATAAAATTGAATAATTCAACGTTGGAAAATCTAAATTTGGGCGTAATGGAACCTTTAGAAATTCAAGATATTGATGTTAAAGTATCTAATTATATTTCTTACAATGAAAGAACAAAGAGGTTTATTGAGGAAGCGTGTTCTCTAAAATATGGTTTAACGGTTGAGTATTTATGTATTCCCAGTAAGTTAATACTATGATGTTGGAAAACTTCTATCAGATAAATATAATTAATATTTTTTATTAAAAGAGAATAAAAGATGTATACAATCAAAAAATCATGAAAATTTTCACTTAATTGCATTAAGACCAAAAGACGGGAAATGTTACTTTAAATTGAAAAAATTGCAAAAGTTAGAAAGGATTGAAGTTACTTTCTCTACTGTTCCTCTTAAGCAATTACACTTAAAGCTGGAGATTGTCGGAGATCAAGATAAAAAGAATTCAAATAATGTAGGCTCTCCTCTACAATTACAAAGTGACGAAATGGTGCTTCGATATCCTGAAAAGTACTTCATTTGGTTATATAATTGGGAAGGTAAGCTTTCATCTTCCACTCGTACCAGTCGCTTTGTATAAATCTATATACTGTATATTTATACAGTATATACAGTCAATCGATATTATTAGCGTTTCACTTCAATATCTCTAAATGAAAATTTTTCTATCACCCCCTCCCACTATCCAATCCATGCATATATTTTCGCTCTTCTCTTTAATCAAATTATAGTCATGTGATCAGAAAAAATAGACGCGTAATTCCGTTAAAAGCCTTATATTGAATCTCTCGCATCGTTTTTAAACCCTAATCCCTCATCGAATACTATCAAAGTATCTAATATTTTATTTATTTATTGTGATTATTTAAAAAACAACAGCATACCCATTTTGCGATTTGACTTTGAGTGATTGGATGAAAAACTATGTTACGCTAAGCCAAATTGAAATGAATAATACATGTATATACAATTTGACGACAAATATAAATTATACTCTACAATTCGACGTTAAAGTTAGAAAGTTCAATGGAGAAGATGATAATAAGATTCTTATTGAAGATTCAAATACAGATAATAGAATTTTTTATGGAAATTATATAAAGGATTTATCATTCTACGTATCACTTAGTTCATATTATGTACTATCTCACAATTTAAAGGATTATCTATCTATTGAATTAAATAGTAGGTATAGTAAATAAATGCTTTTGAATTAAATAACCTAAATATTTCATTTCATGCATTATTCATTAATACATAAAAAAGATAAAATGGATGCTTGTAGCTGGATTCATGGTAAGGCACATGAAATATATATTCGTTTTAGTCAGGATGGGGATTCTCCTTGTAAGGCTGTTCTAGATACTGGAGATGATGATTTTACAGTGAAATTAAGCGTAGAATGCCGCGATGATAGAGTGAATTTAGTAGTGAGGGCCCGGAATTCGACAAATATCACGAAAATAGAGAAAGAGGAAGATATCTATTACAGAGAGTATATAGCGGATCATTCGGCCGTTGAAGTTGAAGTATTGAATCCAGCTGGTTGCATTATAACATACGATGGTAAGTTCTAAAGCAAATAAGAAAAACTCTTTGAAGTTCTATTTCAACATTCTTAGCCTATGGATGCCGAGAAGTACAATTACTACAACGTATGAAATATAAAAAACGCGAGAAAAATGGGCAAAATAATGCTGAATGTCAATCGTATTATAACGAAGAAAATGGAGATTATAAATTTTCTTGTAGCCCGAATAGTGGGGTTATAAATTTTGAGAGAAATATTAGTCTGTGCAGAGATATTCCATTCGAAAAAACTTACCGTCAGTCTTTTCTTTTTTTACTCTTTTTTCTCAATCTTACATTCATATTTTAGTTTGTTTTATTTTGTAGCTTTTCATTATTATTTCAGTGTTTAAATTAGCTTTATTAATTGGATGCTATTTCCTAATTGGAATGTTTTTCATTACGGCTGTTGTCACTTACAACAAATGGTTAGTAAAGATTCTCTCTTTTTTTTCTTTCCTTCACTTTTTGTTCTATCTTTCTCCCTTCCTAAATCTAATCCTAGCCTTTATGTGCGCTAAGAGATGAAACGTTTAGATATCTTGGAAATATTAGCGTACTATAAGTACAGAGCCAGATGTTTTTATCTAATCCCCTTTACCTCTTTCCAGCTTTACTTTTACTACTTCATTTCCATAGTATTTTTACCCTATAGGAAGGATGCAGTTGACGGTGAGAAGACAGAAGAAGTGAATCCCAACACCATTGTACTGGAATAATACACTAGATGGCGATACTTTGTTACTTTTTGCAGTTTATCGTTTTATCGATAGCCGTAGTGTGTAAAGGGGCTCAAGCAGCAATACAATAGTATAATAGAAAACTAATTAAGTTTGAGTGACGTCTATGGAGCTAAATAAACAAAGTAAGGCACGATTCAGCTGTCAAACTTGTCGTTGAGACGACTCTCGACTCAGCTCTGATCTCACATTATACAATCAAACTGTTTTATTGAACGAAATATAAATCCCTCAAGTTATATCTCCAAACATCGATGGAAGAGGGTGAATATTAGGCCTACAAATTCGTTTTTTCCATTAGTATATTGGTGAAAAAGTTTTTATTTACTCAACTCTCAAAGAAAAAGAGAAAACCTAAATCGGTTTCTTCATGTTTGTCCGTCAAGTTTTCGTTCCCTTTGAAAACCTATTGGATCAAACAATTCCCGCTAATCCGGCAATTTGTCGGAAATATTTTTCTCTCGTAGGAAGAGAAAGTAAAATTTCGAGCACGTGTAAAAACAGGCGGCTAACATCAATTATACGGAACTTGGACTTTGTAATTAGTAGGTTTTTCTTTCTTTTTAAGTATATTCCCTTGTGGGAATAAGTACATATTTATAAACTTCTTTTATATACTATTTATATATGTTTTTTTTTAATTCTTTTCTCTATTTCATCTTTTACTAATTCCTATTGAAAATCACGTACACGTTGTGAACAAAGCTTGAAAATTATGGGGCTGAAGTGGGCAACGGGTGGTGGGCGTTTTTGACACTGATTTTCTTGACACGATCAGTTGAAAGGTAAAAGTGCGTACTTGATTATAGATTATGCAACAAAAGATCATGAAAAACCAGGGTGATTTTTTTTCCATTATCATGATAAAGACCCTAAAGCATTTTTTTCTTATGTAAATTCATCTAATTGAACTGTATTATACTAGAAAAAATTTTCTGGTCCTACTTCTCCTTTATGTTTTATTATACAAATAAACTTTTAAAAAGTTTATACAATAACCGTCTATTATTGCTTATATACTGGTAACTGTTAAAATTGGTTTTGTAGTGTTTGTTGGGTTCATTTTTCACAACAAAAGACCCATTTAAATCGAATTTCGAATCGTAAATCGACGGGAAAAAAAAATAGTTTGTTTAGATTTCACTTAAAGATCAGACTTTTCTCAAATATTTTCCATAATAGAACAAAGTTATATATAAGACGTAAAATACTATTTACTCAATATACTATTAACAGTATATATATATACAAACTTATTGTTGTAATTAAACTTTTCAATAGCAAAGAACTTTTTTACAATTGTTGTTCTTTATAGTTTTTTTTTTTTAAAAAAAAAAGAAGAAAAATACTGTAGAACAGAGGAACAAAATATGCAATTTCTATATTTCTATTCTTATTTAGAAAGATCAAAGACTGACTTAAAATTCTTTCTTATTTTTTTTCTGTTCGATTAATTAAAAAGGAGTAGTTTCAAATATCGACAGGAGACAAAATATATTTTGACAATGGGGTTTGTGTCAATAGAAATGCTTAATGGGATAGAAAAAATGTTTTTGATGAATAAATTCCTTCTTTATCCTTACGGGAACATGTGCGAAAGAGGCCAATCTTTTTCGAATTAACTAAAAGTAAATAAAAAATAAGGAAGATTGGAAAAAGGGGAGAGGAGTGAAACTGGGGTTAGGGAAGAAATCTATGTGAATTAGCGCATCTGTTTCTTTGCCGCCTCCATGTAACATTCTCGATCGACGTTCCGAAATCTGACTCCTCTTGTTTCCTTTACAACGGCGGTTGTCGGTAGGGAGTAAATAAATTGCACATTTTTCTATTCTCCCTACACGTATATAAAGTACATTAAGTTTAGATAGGGATGAAGGGGGGCAAGGCCGGATCTATCGGAATTTTACTCACTCCTTAGCTAGGCCTAGCTTTTGGAGGAGCACCTGTTATCTGGAAAGGGCAAATAGAGTAGGAGGTGAGAGGTAGTGAGAAGGAACGCATCCTTCTACTCGTTTTTCAAACTGTCACTCAATTTTCAAAGAGTGCGCTGATAGGCGCATGAGATGGCGCCCTCTATATGAACACTAGGAGGCGTTATTGTCAGACACTTCGTCATTCGGAGACTCGCAGCCGAACATGACGTAAACCAGAGAAAATAGTAAACTGTGGCGGGCTTTGAAAAACTTAAAATCTGCAAATTAGAGAAGAGAGGGAGAACAGAAGACGAAGAAGCAAAAACATGCGTGTAGTTTGGCTAATAGCTTTAATCTCATTGGTTTCTGGAAAGGACACGTGCGATATATGTACATGTGTTTTCTTTCTGGAAAGTAAAGTATCCTGCGATCAGAAGGATTTAGCGAGGATTCCTGATGCTCCTAAGGAAGACTTTTATCACTTGGATATAGCCTATGCGGATTTTAGGCACTCACCTATAACTCGACAAAATTTTACTGGCTATAATCATTTAAAAACTTTGACATTGGTTTTCTCAAAAATCAGGTCTATTAAGGTTAAAGCGTTCAGTAAAATGAGACATTTAAAGGCTCTTACATTATCCGGTAATAAATTAAGGAGGATCCATGATTATACGTTCGAAGGTCTTCACTTAAATATTTTAAATTTGGCTGATAATAAAGGCCTGTCTTTTAGCTCGTTTGCTTTTTCTGGAATGACAGTTAAAACTCTTTTACTCTCCGATTGCAAGATAACAACGCTTAATCCTAATGTCTTTAGACCTATTAGTAACAGTCTGACAACGTTAAATCTGGAAAACAACAAAATTAAACAACTAGAGCCAACTTTTCTAGATCTCTTTCGTCAGATCAAACACATTGAATTGAGAAAGAATCCGTTCAAATGCGATTGTCAAGCAAGGTGGTTGAAAGACGTTTATAACGTTAAGAAAGAATTACCAGCACCAACTTGCGATTATCCCCCTAATTTACAGAACAAAACATTTAGGGATTTGAGTACGGACGATTTCAATTGTATCCTGCCTACATTTACAGACATAGACGCTTCGTTCAGTGAGAATTCAGCCAAGTTAAAATGTTCCGCAACTGGTTCACCTGTACCTCGTTTATATTGGATTAAACCGTCCACACGAGATCCTCCATTCGTTGTTCCTCCTACAAATCCAGAGGATCACTATAATGAAGCCATTTTTCATGCTACTAGACCTCATTCCACCACAAAGTGGACGTTATACAAATGCGTTGCATCAAATAAGGTTGGTAATACGACACTCACTTTGAATATTACGTGGCCGAATTTACGAACGAAGATTGTATCTATTCTGCCATCGGATTTTCCGCATAGGCGTAAAAAGGAGCATCGTCATGATTTTGGTGACGATGACGACGACGACGATGATGATATTATTGATGATGATCATGCATCTCTTGAGGGTCAATACACTAAACATCGTAATAAATTCGAAGGTCAAGAAAAGCCTGAAAGAGTATTTAATATAACCGAACTGGTCGGAGCAGTTGTTGGAACACATATCTGTACAGTATTGTTGTGTATAGTTATTTTCCCGTTGTTTTTCAAGAGGCGTCTACTGTGCTCAAGAAGTAGACCGAAACACCCGGGTACCAGCCTCTCTGCCTCAGCTGCCAACGTTAAAGTGAACAAGCCAAGCACAGCTGACTGTTACCTTCACGATCGACAGTTTGAGTATTACCCTCCGGCCTACATGGACAACCCACCATCATTGCCAAGGTTACCCCATAGATAATTACTGATTTCTCCTCGAGATCTTCATATATCAAAGTATTTCTTGTCCATCATAATGTACACACATGTTATATATATACATATAAACAGTTTTGTGTCTATATGCATATATTTATATATACTTGTATATGTATATCATTATATTATTTTAGAGTTTTGGTCATTTTGACTTTTTACTTACAAAAAGACTGGATAAGGCGTATCTCAACTGCAAAAAACAAGAAAGAATCTATTTATTTATCTCTATAGACTGTGAAAAGAAGAAATGATAGAAAGGATAAATAAAGAAACGCCTTTACATTTTTTTAGTATAATAAAAGTGAGAATATTCCTAAGTACATAAAAGTATAGAGTATGACAAACAATACGAGTCAAAATTGTTTACTATTGTTTGCAAGCGACTCTTAGCGAATTATAGTAAGATCTCTCCTTTATCACATGTAAATATGTTGAAACCTAATCAATCACTTATAATTATATGCCTATAAAACAATATAGTTTTATCATAAGCATGTGCTTAGTTAAGTATACGCTTCAAGTTTTATGAACGAGTCAATATACATCCTCCCTACTTGATATAAATTTCAACTGGTGTATTAGTATACATATATATTTATCTACTGCTTACCTTATGCTATACAAACAGATGTTGCATCTTTGAAAAAGCCTCATTTCCAGCATCCGGTTCTTAGTAATAACCACTTGTTAAAATGTACCCGATATTGAAAAAATATCAAAGAAAAGTTTAAAAGAGAACACAGTACTAAATCAATTAAACATTTTACTCTTTTATTATCGACTAAAGGAGAAAAAATGAGCAGATATAAGTATAAAGAAGAACTCATTCGATATCATTAATAGATCCACAAAAGAACAACAATAATGGAATTTCATAAAAAGATCTTTTATAACTCAATTTCGCGTCTCCTCCTCTCGTATTTTAACCCTTTCTTTATCTTTTTGTTTGATTTATATTTGTATAAAAGTATGTTTTTTAAGGATTCATTGATATTAGATATCTGTATATAAATTCACGTACTGTCATACAAGTAACAAAGCCTTTCGGACGTTTCCATTCATCACGCGCCACTTAGCGTGAAATCACAAACAATCATAATATAGGAATTGGTAAAAAAAAAAGAAGAAAAATGCTTTGCTTATATGGCTATAAACTTTGTATAAAATAATATAACTACATACAGCTTAACGGTTATGCATAAAACGGAATATTTCTCTCGTTTTTAAAATAAGCCTATGCAGATCTATTGCATGTATTATATCTATATTTTGAAATATCTTATTTAATGTGTAAATCATAAATATATATGCTAAAAAATCTCACGTATACAAAACGCCTCGCGTTTATTTACAAAGCGCCCGGCTACAAACTCCAAACACACGTTTTCCATAACTGAAAAAATATTCGCCTAACACTACAGGTTTCTAGCGGCTATTTTCTCCATATATTTTCCATATTATGCGGACCCTTTCTATATGGGATCATATAGCTATAGCCATAGGCCTATATTTCAGAAAAACATCAAATAGCATATGTATATTGTATAATAAAATTGCGCATCCATTCTGAGTAGAGGGATAAATGACATAAAAATGGTTCAGAGGAAAGAGTAATTTCTACAGATTTCTATGGTTATAAATCAAGTAGAAATAGAATAGAAGGTTACCTGGATATTGTATTTATATATACAATAGTTGTTAATACATTTCAATCAGAGAAAAAGAAATTATTTACAATAGGAAAAGAAAAGGTTCAAAAATAGAAATAATAATTGAGTAAAAATAACTAGACCACCTTTTCCTTTTTTCCAATTCCAAACTAAGGAACTTAGTTTATCGCGCTCACCTGGCGATCACTAGGCCTAGCTCTAATTAGCGCAGCGAGAATTTTTGCGGATTTTTACGTCTAGGTGCAATTATTTTTTACGTGCAGAGTGCACTGATGTGTATAGATTCGTTTTAATAGGAAAAAAATCGGTAGGAAAAGGACAAATATGACTAGGTTACTCAACATCTACTAAAAGATAAATTCACCCTGTTCTCGTATTACACCCTTCTGTTTTATTAAAAGGTTAAAAATAGCAAATTTTTTGACCTTTTCTTCATAAAATCGTGCATCATTATTTATTTTATTCATTATTTATCATGAAAATCACATGAAAAAGAAGCCCATGTACCAATATATATATATATATACATATAAAGAAACTGTATATACATTTTTATATAGTTTACTGTTACTAACTCCTGCAATAGTCTGGAACGGTTTCATGCAAAATCGATTGTTCTTTCCTTATAGTAAATTACTTATGCATAAGAATTGATATTTTTTATATACTCTAAAAAGAACCTTTAATAACTTCAATTTGCCAGACATTCGAATTGTAGTTTGATAAGGAAATATCGACATTCTGTATAGAAATAAAGTAAAGAGAGACGCTTAATTAATTTATACGAAGATTACCAGCATTAATTTTGTAAATAGGTTAACGATTATTGTACGAAGAGATATTGAAAAGTTCTACTCTGTCTATAGTAGTATCTACCCTCCTCTGTTTATCTTTCCGCTGATATTTTCTAACTAATAAGCGGGTTGTTTAACGAATAAGATGTAAACAAGACCCTATCGCCTTTCGAAGAGATAGAGTGTGTATGGGTGGGAGGCGGGGGCGTAGAGAGGACCATGTTACATGCCCTAATAGTTATTTACTGCAGGGCGTTACGTATATTTTCAGAAATCTTGTACACGGCATATGGAAGTCTGTTGATAAGGCCAGAAAATGGAATTAAGGGAAAACAAGAGAAAGAGAGGGGAAAAGCCAGCAGGAATAAGCAAAATAAGCTTATTCCTAAAACGTCTAACTACATAAAAAGCGGGAAAATCGAATTCTTTCTTTTCCTTTGTTATTTTTTAATTTGGTGGGTTGTTTAACTAATTACAAAAGTCGTTCGTAACGGCTCGTAAATTCTCTCGATTCCATCAATATGAAAAAGTAATCAATTGTCAACGTACTCTAGTCTAATCAGTTGTCGTTTAGGGATTTTAAATGTTACGCAATATTCAGATGGAATTAGAACGGGTGGCCTATGTAGTTTAATTGCTACCGATGGAACCTTATCTGGCGAGGATCAGCAGCTCTGTTGTCAGAAAGGTCGCCAACACTTTAATAACGATGATTAGACCGCTAGGTAGTCCTTTAATGTGTCACGTATAGGCCTGTTAGAAGACTATAAATTATAATAGAAGAAAGAGAAAATATCCTCGGAGGATGATAATTTTCTACAACTTTACCGGTTGAAGAGGGAACAATAGCCGTTATCGGCTGAACTTTATCTAAGCAAATATTCAATTTACGATCTTTCTACATTACTAATCCGTCTGTAAACTTAACGGCGTTGTTGTCTATTCACTCTAAGCGGGCGGTGAAATTAAATAATAGAAAAGAAAAAAATGAGTCCATTATCCTTAGGCCTACGCAATTCGTATATAAACAAATATAAAGGGGATATATATGCACAGGGGGTTATTGTCTATACCTATAGAAAGAGCAAAGAACGAAAGAGCAGACGAGTTTTTATTAAAAATGCTTCGTTAGGCACGTTCTGTCAACCTATTCGCTTTATATTCGATGATCAATTTAGCTCTTCTTTACTTTTTTACGACTGTTTATCAGTCAAGTGGTAATTTTTTTATTGTTCAATTTGACTTATCCAATTAGTTCGTACCTAAATAAAACAAAATAAAAAACGAAAGGAAAAGCCACCCATTAACTTTTACCATTAGTAAACAACAAATTGTTACTCTTTTACTTATATTTAGTAAATTTGTCAAATGTAACCATTTTACTCTTTCTTCCTCTTAAGCATTCTCTGATATTTACAAACTGTAAACTGAAATAAAAAAAAGAAACGAGGGCTTTTACTTAATTTATCTTCTTCCTTTTCCTTTTGCTCCAGCTAGCTTTCCTTTTTCTTCAGTATTCTTTTTTTATTATTCTCTTTTTATAAAAAGGTAACCTAAAAAAGAGAATAGAAGGACCAAAAGTAATCAACTGAAAGTGAAAAGGGAAAGAAAAGATAGAGGAGTGAATGATTCTTATCTTAGATTTTTTTCCCTTAATAAAGAATATACTCTTTTTCAATTTACAATCGAGTGTTTGCAATTGAAAGAAAAGTAGCCTGTAAAAGACGATAAAATTGGTCGGTAGATTTCTTTCGTGTCAAGTACAAGAAAGAGCTTTTAACAACTGAATGAATTCATTTTTCTTTATTGCAATCATCAATGAAATAAAGAATACAAAGTATTACGCAATGATTTATAATCTTAAGTAACTATGACTGGTTGTAAAAAAATAAAATACAATTAAAAAAGCACTGAATTATTGTATTTGTACATATTCAAAATTGAATGGATTTTCCCCTTTAACAATTGTTTACATATTGATGTGTAAAACTTTTTGAATAGATCTATGAATATTCAAATTAGTTGGACAACTTCTATTGGATAAACAAGTGCGAAAATTGAAAGAAGGCATTATTGGTTTAATCGAATTGAATGTTTTACGTTCAAACACAATATTGTATTCATGCGAAAGTTGTATTTAACATACGTAATTGCCCTTGTCGTAAATTGTTCTTTGCCATCCAAATAACATCAATTTGATCGATGATGCATCAGCTTGTAGGAGATAGAGAAATGAGAGAAAGGGAGTTTGATAGAGAGCGAGGAAGAGATTTTTTGGATAAAAGGCTACTTGAATTGTAAATTGTTTGGAAAAATTATGAATAAAAAGGTATAGGGGAGAGTGGGTAAAAAATCATTAATACACAAAAAAGCAATATTTACTAGAAATTTACGCGTGCTTCCCGTCCACATAACGATCTTAACAAATCGTTACGAAAATCGAGAAGCACAGATCCTAATGCACTCTTATTTCCATTCCATTCTTTAAAAATTCCTGCTGCTATTTCCTATATTCGTATATAATATTTGTTATGAGAAAAGGAAATAGTATCTCCTGAGCCTGTATGCCAGCCCTTTTCCTACCCGTTGGGCTCGTAAATCGCCTGTCTAATCGACTTCGAGGCAGGGTCGTGAGGTGGTTCTGAGCCGCGGTTGCTTTTTTACAAATTGGATACGGGATTTAGGATGAGGTGAAGGGGTTACGAACTCAACCAGTTTTTATCCTTTAATCGAGGACCGTTGATTTCATTGGTTGAAGGGATTAGTTAGTTCTTATTCATTGGTTACTCATTGACCTGGAGAGGAATACACGTACGTATAAATATTATACATACGGAATGAATCAATAATAAATTGATATTCTACAAACAGGTGTTTTCCTAAATAGAAATCATTTCAAGGTATGAGGCGAGGAGTAGTTTGGGAAAAACAGATAATGAAAATCCCTATTCTCCTATTCTCTGCGAAAATAATATCCTCCTTCTCATCTAAGTCTACAAATATTAACCTCGATCGGATTATGCGTTAGCCGTTCGTGTTCGTCCATCCTCCCACTGTTTACTAGACCAATAAAAAAGCGGCGTCTAGAGGAAGATGGGCGAACGTGAGCAGAAACTGTCCGAAGATATAAAGCAAACACCCACTGATTTGATTTGCGGTCGCATCGTCCTGATCGATTTGCTATATTTTTTTTACTACCGCCCTAACTACCTAGTTTTGACTATCCCCACTTTGCTAACGCCTACTTTTATTTTTTTTTTTTAACAAGAGATCCTCCTGTGCTTTCCCATCATTATTGCTTTCAGTAAAAGAAGATGAATAGGGTATTAAATAGAAAGCGACCATAGTCAAAAAAACCTTTCTTTGCCTTCCTTGCTTCATCCATTTGTAGA
The DNA here is from genome assembly GCA_904063045.1 of Dimorphilus gyrociliatus. Lineage (NCBI taxonomy): Eukaryota > Metazoa > Annelida > Polychaeta > Dinophilidae > Dimorphilus > Dimorphilus gyrociliatus. The sequence continues at coordinate 154,979 of CAJFCJ010000008.1, forward strand.
ATATGTGTTGGGTAATGCGTTCCGACGCGTCGCTTATTAAACGAATCGAAAATACAATCGATTTTGTCACGGCCGAATATTGAAACAATAGGCGACCCTTTTTCTCTATATCATCGCCCTTCCCCGCCCATAATTCTCTCCTCTCTTCTATAATTAGGGAAGCGTTTGGAAATATGACGCCTACTAATTTTTCTTTTACCCCTTTCGCTGCTCCTTTATTGGATGAAGACAGAGAAACTTGGGTGTAGCAGATGCGTTAATCAGCTTATACTGTTTAACCGTTCTTTTTCCAATAAGGACCCTAGCCAGGTGTATGTATGACAAAGAGAATTATGTATATTAAGGAATTTCAAATCATTAATACCTATAAATATCATCAAATTTTAATTAAATATTACAACAAACCCGCATCCACAATCAAATAATACTAAATAAAATAAAAAATATGAATAAAACGATATAGCTCTTAGTGCTTATTGAAGACGGAAGAGTGCGAAAAATGAAGTATTAAGCGAATGGCTACCAGTTATAGGCCTATTATTCTCAGCTTTTCCTACTCAATCAAACATTGGTTGGGTGACTCTGTAGCTTTTTCCTTTCTATCCATTTTTCTTTCCCATTACATTTCCTTGATTCTATTGGCTTTTTTTTTCTTTCTTACTTATTTTTAGCCTTTAATTTATATCTTATATGCTAATCCGCCAATTCTAAGATTTAAAAGATGATACACAGCATAAATATAATGGAAAAGAACTGCTCGGAGAAGTATTACTTATATTAGTTAATAAACAAAGTAAAGTGAAAGAAAGAGAGAAAGAAAGGGGGAAAAGGCAAAGAAAAATTGAAAAAAGAGAAAGATAGTGGAAAAAGAAGCGTAAAAATGTATAGATAATTACATCACGACTTCTCCGAGCGTCTACTGTCGCCTAAAGGATGAAGATTCGTTTGATACAGTTGGTAGTTCGTTTGGAGGCATTTGTGGTACTGTTTGAATAAAAAAACAATGGCTGTTAATTAAGGAAGAGATCGGAAAAATAGTATAATTTTAACAGCGGGTTGTCGTCATGGCACCATTTCATCATGTAGAAGGTGGGAGGAAATACCTTCTCATAGCTCTTTTTTTCCTTCCTACTTATTTTTTTACTACCTTATCCACTTATGATCACGTGACGGATTGATCTGTTAATTTTTTTTCCATTTCCCTCCCATTCCAATACTTCTTATCTGATAGGCCCATTTATCGGGAAATAATGCGATATATTTCGAGTGCTATATTTGCATTGTAAATAAGGGCCAAAGATTTAAAAAAAGAATATTCTAAATAGGAAGAAAGGAAAAAATTTTTGTTACGAAAGGACTAAGATTTTGTTTATATATAACACGCTTTTTTAAATATGCATAAACGTGTAATTTATACTTAATAAGTAAATTTAACTATCATTTAACTCTGTTTAATAACGATGTCTTTTTATAGAAACTTAACAACGGTAAGTCGATGAGCCGACGCCACATAAAAGCGTCCCCTGTTCATTATCAGCTCAAAAGACGTCAAGCAGACTGACCCACTCTTGACCCGCTTATTCGTCAAGAACAGTTGTCTTTCCTTTAAATTGGGAAATAAAAGAGGTGAAATCCACTAAAATTATTTCCACATAGGAATATGTTAACATATGAATTATTAAGGGAATATATTCATAGAAACAAGACAAACTACCAGTCTTTTTACGCCCTTAATCGCTTTTCTTTGTCCTTACCTTTCAGGTAGGATGAAAATTTTATAAGCGCCGTTGTCCATAGCACTATTTAAGTACGCTCCAACGCGTCGTCTCTCTTCCTTTATTCCCTACTTTTTTTTTTATTGAAAAAGAAAAATTATAATAGAAAGCGTCCCTTAAAGCGTTTTTAAGGTGAGAAAATAGACGAAATTGGAAAATTTTCACAGCAAGATACGTTTAAGAGAGGCGTCGCACATAAAAGTGTTGATGGATGTCATTTTCGACATGGAACATAGAACTAATTTCCTAATACGTATTGATTTTTTCCTGCCGATGCAGAAACATTTTGCGGTATATGCATATATATTTATAGATCCAGGAGATGTTAGTAAATAAGCGTCTAATCCTGAACAAGATCAGCTAATACAAACAACTAGAAGTAATCGAACGCTGCTGCAATTTTTCTTAGCTCCGTCATCCCGCGGAGAAATTATCTGGCGGCTCACAACGTTTTGCAGTCGTTTGTCACAATTGATGTTTAACTAAATGCCACTCTACTTTCTAATAAATGGCCGATCTGATTGATCACAAATTTTTCTTGTTAATTTGAGCATGTTAACAAAATGTTCTGACCGACCGAGCGAATAGGAGGAAGGTGGAAAAGTTGCTTTATTCTTCATCCAGTAGAGAGTTTAAATAGATGCAATGACAATATTGACAAAGTTGGCGTGATTAGCATAACTTCCGGTTTTATATTTATGCCTTTTTAGGATAACAATATCACAGCAATATTTCATGTCTGGAAAAAGCGTCAAATTCTATTTTGCTTTCGACTTTTCCTTTGAATGGTTTCGTCTAACTAAATTTCCTGTCCTCTCCGATTACAATAATGATTAAATGCTAATAAATTTCATAGAGAAACTGATATGTTTATCCAAGAAATTATGAAAGTTTGTTGATCAATGATACAGTGATTTTCATTACCAGTTGTCATTTGTTATTTTTTGAGAAATTGACATCAGACAATATATGGAAAGGAAGCCCCTAGGTAACTGCAATCAATTTAATGACCTTTCGATTAATAGTTCGACCTCAATTTGACAAAGTCATACTACTCTCTGCCTTCGCTTTCTCTCTGTCCAGCGAAATGTCCGGCTGCTACAAATGATCAATGAGGAACTTTTACTCTTGCGGCCATTCGGCTTGATTGATACATGATTATAGAATACAGTAGTTATTGCTATAATTATTCTTACTTCAATGAAATTAGATTATGTTTAAATGCTAAATAAAGCGGGTACACGCAAAGCGAAAACTTTCATTTTCTTTTTTCCAAAAGGCCTAATATCTGTAATAAGAGATTTCTTTATTGATATAGATACGTTTAATCCCTTTCAATTATAGGCTTACATACGGATGCAGCTTATGTAAGATTTTAAGCTATAAATATTATCGACGTCCCACGAACCGAAATAAACGCTAGCTTCCGCTTGAGTAATTTCTTTCCCATGAAAAGAGAAAGTTATATCAATTTGTTTGTACTCAAGGTTTTCGCCTTTATAAAAAAAACATTCAATTTGACTGTCGAATTAGGTGCAGCTGCCCGTCGTTAAAATTCGGCGCAGATGCGAGGCGTCTCTAGTCGGTCCGGAGGTCAGGGGTCGTCCGTTACGTTTACGGCTGACATTTTGCTATGCTTTTGATGTTAACGATAGTCCGCATAGTTGCCGTTTTTCCATCTCGTTAGACGACCTTTTCGATAAATTGTTATTTCTAAAGTCACCAATAGGCCGTAATAGGCTACAGTTGTAAACAGTTATATATTATCCCGTTTCCCGTAACTAACAATTGGGTGTGTTATATAGGAAAACGATTGCACTTAATAATGAGCACATTTTTTTGTCATCTTCTTCTGTTGTTGTATGCGCGTATATACGTCTCACCCTATCTTCTTTTCTTTCTATTTTGCAGGTGTATACACCACCACGTCTTTGTTGTGTTGTTTACAGTCAGGCTAGCCGTACGTGCTACATTCGGCAACTGTCCTCACTAGATATAAACGTCGGTCGGCTTTTAACTATCCCTTCTCACAGTACATGAAAGGTAAGCAAAGAAGAAGAACGGGGCATGTGATTTTGGCAAGCAATCAATGTGATGGATAGACCGTCACGTGCACACATACACACACACACATACGTTCTTACAAGGCGCAAAAAAAAGCAGCCAAGTTGATTAGTAAGAATATAGGAAATTGGCGATACTTGTGTGAAAGAAGTTGAAGTAAGTAAGCTGGTCGAAAGTTGTATAAACATTTAAAGTTAATGAGTAAGGCATTCCTGAAGACTATTTTCATTCTATCTCCTATCCGTCTAATAGTTAATAGTTATTCCATTATTTTTGATAAACGACCCGCAACGGGAAAATTTGCAGACGCTAGGCCTGAAAAAAAGACGATGTGTGCCCTTTTGTATATATAACATTAACTTGTACAAACCGTTTTTCATGCGTTGTTTGCACTAGGTGATTTGTCACCCTTCCAACCCAATTATAAACACAATTATAAAAGAAAGCCATTTACTAAGTAAAAACTATATAAGATTTATAGAATTTCCAACAATCTCTTATTGGTCTATGTACAAACTTTACTGCATTATATAAGTAATAAAATTTATCTAATTATTAATTAATAATTCTAGTACAACAAAGAATAAAAACTACTTTATTATGCATGTATTATGTCATAAAAAAAGAGAAGAATATACATATATACACTGTGTACAGTACAAAACAAACTGCATATATTATTTAAATAAATAATATAATAAGTGTTGAGGAAAAGGGAGGGAGAATTATAGAAGAAGAATGATAATGATATTTAGAATAAATGTATAATTTACATTAATATAAAAATATATGAAAGTAAAATTTACTATGGGAAATTTTTACGTTATTTATATTTACGCATAAAGGGGTTGAACACGCGCTGAAAAATATGCCAACAATTCAGTTGGCCCTAGGCAATTTGTCACCTTCGATGTAGCACTTAGGGGGAAAAGAGAACGTTTTTTGATACACCCAAGCATATACCTTGGGTACTAACGCCCACATAAATATATATACAAGGTATCCGCAACATATTGCTCTTTACTATTTTTAACATATAGTACATGACTAATATACACCTGTTCTTGGATAATCATTAAGTGAGTATAGGTAGAGTTCTCATCAATCAGTCAATTAATATACTCTAATAAGTATATACATTTACGCACATAATGTTTATACATAACAGTAAACTACTTGACGTGAAAGAATATCTAAATAAACGTATAAAGGCATATAGGAAAATGAAAAAAACAAAAAAAAGGAACTATTGTTGACAATAAAAATAAAGTGACATATGTTTTAAAGAGAGTTTATGGATTGAGAAAAATGGGTATAAAAAAACAAAAACAAAGACCTTAACACATCGCCTAACTGGAACAAAAGGCATTTCGTTCGGATTTGCGTGCGGTTATCCGTACGGAATAATGCTTTTCATGCTTTTACGAATTCGCCGTTCAAAATCTCAGATAAGAGTATATGGTATAAGTCAACTGAAGCGTAAATATGCAATTTTTTGTCCCTGGTCCCTATTTTATTTCACGGCCATTACTCTGCTTTGTTTAAACTTTGGATTGTACACTGCTCAATACACGATATAGATGGACAAGAAAGAAAGAGAGAGGAAGAGAGCAAAGAGCATAAAAGAACGGGTTGAATGTATACTTTAGCGGTGAGCATTTACGGAAATAAGAGGAGTGTGCATAACACGGGCAACGTTCGCCCCTTCTTTTTACATCTGCTCTATGTATTTCTTTGAGATAAGAAGGCTAAAAACTTTGCGTATGACACATAGCGTGCAAAACATCTCTACTCTTTATTCCTCTTTTCCCCAAAATATATCAAGCGTAAGGGGATAGTAAGAAAAAACAGCTTTAAGAATTCTTTCATAGCAAACTCTACAAACTGACCATCATCTTTCAAGAAAAGGGTCAGGAAGGGTCAACCTAGTCTAACAAACTATAGCAAACAAAGCACTCTTCCTTGTCGACTGAGACTATAAAAGTTAATGAATAAACAAACAACCGTTATACGATACTCTTGCTGATGTTCCGAACATTGGAGGTATAAGTAATTGGAAAATGGATTTTATTAATTTATTAGATTAGTTATTTTCATTATACATAATAGAAAGTACGAAATATAAACTTATAAGAAGATTTCAATTAATTAAAAACTATAGGCATGTATATCTTAATAAGCTGACTAAAAATAGCTTTTATAATTTTCTATTTTAGTGGAAATGGATAAAAAAAAATCTTAGAATGGAATATTTTAGCTAATGTGATTTTAATTATTTAGCTCCTTTTATAGAACGAAAAATGAAATAGTCAAGTTTGAATAACGTAAAATATATTGATTTCTACCTTTTTTCTATCCTATTATTAAAATACTTCAAGTTTTTAAGGATAGTTTTTGATTCATGATGAAAATGAATGATAGGAGCAGATTTTGTACCTACTAAAAAAGAATCAGTTGAGTGACGTAAATGTAAGGGGCAGTGATTCTACCTGCATCTAATACTTGAAAAGGTGAAAAATGTTTGATATTTTCTCTAAATATCATTTTAGAATGTAGTATATTACAAGTTTATATATAAATAAATAACTTAATAGAATAAATAACAATAAATAAACAGCAGTATCACAGAATATTAAATCTATGACCAGCTGTAAATAATGAATGTTTCATTTTTACTTTAATATATACAAGAAGAATTGAAGAAACCATAAAACAAATAGGCGTAAAAAAATTGAAAACAGTAAAAATAGTATCAAAGAACAAAGTTTTATTGTATTTTTAGGTATTAAACTATGAGGAATCCATAAAATGTGCCGTAAACCAGGTTTTTAATATAAAAGTACCAGCCTGACATGCCTGCCAATACCCATAGACATTTGATAAACGAGTAAAAAAAAACTAATGGAAAAAGTCTCTGAACAATTAACAGGACGGCTGCATCTGAAAAATTTGAACATTTTCCCATTATCCTTTTAATAATAGAGTTGTTTATAATAAAAACTAAAATATATAATAAAACAATTTATCCATATACACTTTCTTAATTTTTTTTCTATTTTACCCCTTTTGGTCAATAAAAAACGTACATCGAACACATAGGTTTTAGGTTATTTACAAATATGTGGTACATGTTTTAACTCTATCCTTTAGATTAAATTTCAGAATGAGACACTTTATGACTAACCACTCCACCCTTTCTTTTTACTCTTACTATTTTATATTTAGGTCTTTTACACTTTTTTTCTCTCCTCTTCCGTTAAAGTGGAATTTTTAAGAGGTTGAAAGAAAATAAGAGAAAGGAGACTAGAGAAGGGAATGGATAAGGAATAAGAGAATGAATGAATGAATGAATGAATGAATGAATGAATGAGTCAAAAAAAAAGTAAGAGAACTAGACTATAAAGAAACTTTAGAGGGATAAGAAAAATGGAAATAAAATAGGAAATTTTACTTTGAACCACTTTTAAGAATAATAGGACTATTGAGATTTTTTCGTCTGACTTTTATCTCTAAAATTTACCTATGGAGACGATGGATAAACAATAGACTAGTAGTTCTTAAAGTAGAGAAGGCCTATCTAAGGGCTTATAGCAAATACCTATATGGAATAAATACTTACTATACATAGATTACTACAATACTTGTATGCGTAAATATAGATGTTTGTATTTACTAGCTGAGCATATAGATTTAGGGCAGCAAAGAGAAATGTATTTTTCTTTATTTTCTCTTTCATTGAAATAGTATATATGAAATATAAATCTGAAACATGTTAAAGGCGTTAAGTGTCAACACGTTTTTATACACACATATACTGTATATATATATATACTGGACCAGGTGTCCGCTTAGAGATGTGTGTTGAACTGTATATAATCACTGGTGTCAGGTGTAGATTATGCGGTTTTGAATTCGACGCCCAGCTCCAAACATAATTACCTATGGTAAAACGTCTAATCACGGGAATTACGTAGCATGGACTAATCAGAACCTTTCAACGTTTGACGCTGCACAGAGAGGTTAATAATGCTTCTTCGACACGTACCTTCCGACGCAAGACGACGTAATCGACGTCCAGACGTAAAAGCGTCTCTTTTGCTTCCGGCTAGTTGGATACGCGTCAGCTTGAATTCTTATTGCGCAACATTTTTTCCGTAATGTATAACTAAAGGGCATGTCATGTATCTTGAAATAAAAGAGAAATTCTCTTGAGCTTCCACTGCATCTTTAAAGAGGAGTGTTTTACACCATCTCAACCCCTCTTTATCGCGCGTAATAAATAGCATTGGTTGCGTAACTCAATGGAAAAATAATGGGAATTAATACAACTACCTATTTGCCCTATATCTTTCATATCTTTTCTTTGACAATTCAATCAAAGTCCTTTCTCTTGAAAATAGGATTAAGTTAATCATGTGCTAAAAACCGATAAACGAACCACAGGAAGTTCTTTTCCTCTAGATGGATAGTATGTTTCAGTATATCGTACTACATAGCCCATACCTCAACACATCTTTCCAAAATATAACTAAAGGGCACGCAATACCACATGTCTGCCGCAATAAAAGAGAACAAAATTCCAGTTACCTCTAACAAGAATGCTGCGCTTTTAAGTCTGAACCTATTTACATACAAACTTTTTTTGAAAGTAATGTCTTTGTGATTTCTTTCTGTTCTTTAATGACTAAAGGCAATGCCACACCCATAACTACACAGAGAAGCGCTAATTACTGTCATGTTGTGATAAAAAAGTGTGCCTATCTCAACAAGTCTTTCATTACCTAATACAAAACGTGTTGGATAATGTTTGATATAAAAAAAAAGTAAAAATAAAAAACGCCCACAATCATAGTCAGGTGCCAAAGGATGAGGATCTAGGCGTTACTTTTTGAGTCGAATATCAATGGGAGATTCTTTTTAAACAACATATGGATTATATAATTTATTTATATCAACTTATCTGAAGGGCATGCCACACGCCTTCTGCCGATTTTCGTAAAAGGTAGGGAATCCGTCTCTTAATAGGAACATCTGCTTTCTTACCGGGCGGTATAAATTGGCGATTCGACGACTGATAAGTTAAGTGGCTAACTGACAAGTATTTGGGTCACGTCTGTCGGAATCGAATTAGTTAGGTTATAAATCCTATACGGATACATAGAGAAAAGAGAATCTGGATAATTTCACAACCTACTTAACCGTATTGAGTTTCGGAGAAACGCCTTTCTTAATAAACTATTAAGTGAATCTTTGATCGCTAGTTACGTCATCAAAGAATCTACAGCGTCTCCCTAATAAACCGGCTAATGCTCGCATTAGTTTCTATTATGAGTGTTAGAAGAAAAATTTTCCCATACGTAACACAAGTCGGTCCGTCGTGTGAAGTTGTATTGGATCCCTTCTTTTGTATTTTTTCATAAAAGTACTAGCTGAGGCGTCCTCGCTAGAATGAGAGTTTCATGCTTATTTTTCTTCGTCTTGGTTCGATAACTTTACCTCCAGGGAAATTGTTCTACTCTTTCTTCATTCTTCGTTAATCGGTTTCGCTTTATATTCTAAGGAATCGATTATCGCTCATAATCAATAGTACCAATCAATACACGCGATTTTGCTATTAGCCGGAAAGTGGAAAAGGATAGGGGTGGTCGTCGAAATTGCTCGTGATAATATCTTAATTACAGCCAAATCACGGCAATTTCAATGCAGAGAAATTTACATCCTAGAGGGCGTGTCACCTTTAATGACTGATTTGGATCTTCTTTAAGGAATCAATATTAAGGAGAGTCATATCACGTTTTATAAGGCTCTTGAGGACTATTTGACGCCTGGGGAGGAATATTAATAAAGGCGCCGACGCGGTCCGGTTATCGAGTAGTAACACGCGAGACGAGTATTTCACGGTCGAACGCATAATTCTATAAGACGTAGACGCTTGTTTTTGACGCTCGACGCGTGGACGTCACATGCAAAAAAGCTATAGATCGAGAAAATTTGCCCACTTATTAGTCTCGTTTTCGTTGTTCGACACGCCCAGTTTGGTTCGTTAGACGGCCAAGAAGCTATATTATTTGATGTAGGCGACAAATGATGATTAGAGAGCTAACGCCTTTTTGCAATATTGACACAAGACGGAGGTGTCATGCGATTAAAAGGAATTAAAAAAATCCGATAGTGATCAACTAGGGCTATATAAGACGGCACCCTATCCCTGCAGCCATTGACCAACATCATAAAAGCGTCAATGTTACAAAGGACAACTTCTTTTCCTTTCTTTAAGTAAAATCTAAAGAAATAAAGCAAAATTTATAGATAAATACATTTATTTATTTCACAGCTCAACGTCTTTATTATCGTTGACCAAACTGAGTAAAGGAAAATCCAATATATGGGCCTGTAATATATCTACTAGGATTGGGCAGCGATGCAAACAACGCTTTACGACCAAACGTGCTTCGGCTACGGCTTAGAAAAATGCCCCATAAGACTATAAAGCCGGTCGAGCGTTTTTTTCACGTTTTCTACATAAAATGTCTCTTTTCCTAGATATTTTTATGTAAACTTTTTTTGTCGATAGTCACGTTTTCGAACGCTGCCTTTACAAAGCTTCATCAGCAATATACAATACACCCATTATATATTCCCATTTTCGTTTTCTATATATGCGTTTCGCGACGCAGCTGCGTCTGGTTTGAACGACGCTCAATACAAACAATCGACATCGATCGGGATAAACTAGGAAATGATCACGTGATAGACAAAACTACTAATATAACTCTTTGTTCAATAACGCTTACCATACTTTAAGTATATTGTTTCAAACATATTTTACAATTCAATTATAATACTTAACTAGGAATGGAATAGAATTACATTAATGTCTACTTTCTTTCAATTTTTACCGCGTAACTAGTTGATTTCATTATAAGAGTTTTATGATGTAATTGTTCTATAACAATCTCTTTCTCTCTCTCTCTCTCTCTGCCCTCTCTCTCCCTCTCCATCTCTTTTCCTTTAATTCTTTTGCCTTTTCTCTCTCTTTCTATAGTATGTTTATCATTCTTTGTTATTTTGTGGTGAAATTCTTACGTTAAGTTTACTTAATTGATTTCGAGGCAGTATAAGGATAAAAATCACGCGATTCTAATACAACATCTTTTATTCCTCTCCTCACCACCCAGGAAGTTATTAACAATATGAACGCGTGCTGATTAGTAAAGATATAAGCCTATAGTATTTCCTGCTAAGTAAATTCAACGTTGATTTTCCGTTTACTTTTTAACTATGTGATAATAATTATCTTCTCGTCTTTCTTGCTCTTTTATCTACCTTTGAAAGAGACTTGCACTCTTATCTCATAAATTAGGTAAAATGTTCACTTGTATATAAAGCAGAATGATGATGGCGTATGGAATTCCGGGTAAAGGTAATATGATCGTTGCATATATATATATATAAAGTACATGTACTGTACATAGCGTAAATGCAGTTTGCATTAGGGAACAAAAATAGCTAAAAATATTTCCCATCACTTCTCTTTTTACCTAACCTCTTTCCACCTCTATTTAAAAAAAATTGACTTTTGTAAGCCTATAACGGAAATTGAACAATAAAATAAATAAGCGATCGTGATTTTTTTTATATTATACTATGGAAAAAAAGAGGAAAGAATAAAGAAGGTAAAAACTTTTTTACCACTTCTTTTTTACCGCTTTCTTCAATTCTTCTATTCGTTCTTTCATTCAATTCTTTCTTTCCCCTCTTAGTAATAGTATTCTATTTTCAATAGATCTCTTTGAAAAATTGAAAAGAAAGGAGTAAAAATCAAAAAGTAAATGCTTTCAAAGGTTGACTTGATTATAAAGTAATATTAAAAGAACTAAAAAGTTTCTCTTATGTAAATTAGTAATTTGAAAAAAGATGACAAATATAGTAAACGCAAAAAGTTCTCCGAGGCTTGTAATTAAGCGTCTAGTCGCGTGACCATAGACGCTTTTTTTTTCGGGCGCTCTTCCTAAACGATTCTCGTAAATGATTTAGGTGATGAACATTTGCTACAATGTTTACATGCTATCTATTTTATTTTCAAATTAGTTTATTTCGACTATTTATTATATATAAATAGGCCTATATTTACGCATTTTACAGTCAGTTTCGTCGTTAATGGCCAACAGGAGTTTGTAAAGTAAATAACAAACTAGATAAACACTGACCACGCAAGCGTCTGTAAGAAAGTCTGCAAGGGGTCGGGGCGAATAAACAAGGGGTTTGCAAATGTTGATTTTGGCAGAGTTTGTCACTTGCATATTTCCTTTCCTATATATACCCTTATCATTATTTATGGAGTAAAGTTAACTGACGCCTTCTAAAGTTTATCACGTATTATTTTACGTTTTTTTTTAAAACGTCCCTCTTGGTGATGCCTCAGGCGTTTAGGAATTCTAATTTTATTATATTTGAAATAAGGGAAAAAGGAAGGAAATTTCGCTTTTTAGGTTATAAAGTGCTAAGTTTATTTCGTATGGAAGAGATTAGTGGTATCAGGAAAAAGGAGAGACCGATAGTTTACGGTAGAGTTGGCTTCATAGATGTATAAATTTCAGCTTGTGGATGAAAAGAAGGTAGCAGACCGTAATGTAAAGTAAATTTATAGCCTCAGTGTGTAATGTATAAAAAGTACATATACATCTGCGTAGATCGTTTAGTCATCTTAGCCTTAAGGCTATCATTTATTATTGTGGTGATTTCAATGCATTTCTCTTTTTTCAATTCACCCTCATGGTGTCATTTTTAATAGACTTTATAAGGTCGCCGAGAAAGCAGGCTAAGGTCCCTTTTATTCTATTATCATTGTCGACGGCGGTTCGTAATCTTTCATCGTCCCGGAGTCCTTTAATCATGGAAAGAAAGAGCGAAAAATTCCCATCTAATACAACTAATAGTTAAAATCACTTTGATCGACGCTACGACCCCTTCACGGCTTCTAACCCCTAAGGGAACTCTAATTTATACACCGTCCAGTAAATTTTCGCCTTGTACATATACACAATTTACATCCAGCATGCATATGCAATGTATAAAGCATACACGTGCTGGCTGTATATATATACAACTCAAGTAATACGTTAAGTAAATAACTGCTTTATTATTTCCCTTTAATAGAAAGAAAACAGTTCAGACTCTCACCTTTAGTACCGTACGTAATTTGGGCTTGGTCGATTATGCAACACTGTTATTGACTGTGTGGCTTGAATTATAAAAGAACAACCGTTCAAGGGGGGCTTCGTGAACTTTTTTTTCAACTTTATGTACCAATGAGAAGCCATTCAGTATCTACTTAGCCAAATTTGAAATCGTACAAGTTTAATTGGGCAGATGGAAGTCGTAAAGAGTCCAAGTTTTAATCGCCGTTGGCAATATTATATAAATGTTAAGTTCGAGTAGTTTAAGAGGGCAAAATAAATCTTTTAATCATTTATACAGAAATTAGGTTAATCGAAGCAAATGTTGTGAGTGAGCTGAGATATTGAACAATTTTTTTGTGAGATATAGCTACAAGGACAGTGGGTGAAAAGAGAGAGAGGCAGAGAGAGCGCGCGCGCAATAGAAAAAGATAGAGAGAAGGTTAGAACAAGAGACAACAAGAGAAAGAAAGGGTAAAAGAAAGAGAGAGAAACAGAGAGACTGAGGACAGGAGATAGAACAAGAAACAATATGAGAGATAGACAGATAGAAAGAGAGAGAGAGAGAGAGAGAGAGAAGATAAAACGGCTATAGGAGGGCGAGAAATCGCATTATTGATCGAATCGGCTTTAAAAAGCAATAATCCAACTACTCTGATTTTAAAAAAGCTTTATTGTGCTTGTAAATATATTATAAGCCGATATTCATTGCAGTAGTAGCTTTACTGAATGAAATAAAAATAGTAGGACGATTATTAGTTTAACACAATTTTATTGCTTTATTGCACCCTTAAAGCTATATACTAACTATTTCTCTTTTTCTCACTCGTTTCGTTACTTCTCTAATCATTTTCTTTACTTGGATAAAAGACGAATGGTTTACGTAATCGATGTAACGTGCCGTTTAAGCTGTTACATAATCACCTTTATATAAATTTCGATAAGAATTGTCAACGGTTCATAGATAAGGAAAGCTTTTAGAAAATCATTAGCGATAAAGTATTAATTGAAAAAACAAGTTTTTTATTGGAGTAAAACGTAACTTTTTAGGGAACCGGTTAACAAGGCCCTGAGGGACGAGCAATGTCTTTTTATTTTTAGACATAGTAAGTGTAGTGAGAAACTAAAGGTTGAAAGAGAAAGATGGTTGGCTATAGGCTAGGAAAATACGAAAAGGAACGCGATGCATTTGTCGTGGAAACCCTCATTTCCTGATCGTTGTCGGCGCGATGTCAAGCTGACATTAATTAGAAGAAAATCGTAACGCAAACATCTATATATACTTTATATATCTAAGTGCAAATCCTCCTGAACTGAGTATTTAACAAGACATATGCTACACATAAAATGATATTATGTAAACATTGTAAACTTTACATCCAATTAACAGAGTTATAATGCAACCAAATATAGATTATAAGCTTATACAGAGCTATATAGTGTATATCTGAATACTTTACAATACATATGTATATACAGTAGTAGACTCATTCAGAATATATTCTGTATATACAGTATATATACTATGTATTATTCATTATTTATATACAGTAAAAAAAACACATAAATATACAGTAGTTATAGAGTACATATAAATATTCTACTATTTCACAATATTCTTATAGTATATATAGAGATACTATATATCAAGGCAAGAAGGAAACAATGAAAAATATTATGATTCATTGTAGACTCTGTCAGCTATGTATGAGTGAATGCTGATCGTTGAGAAAGATATATTTTGTTACCTGGGTTACCGTTCTTTTAAGTATTGAAACAAGATGAAAAAAAAAGAAAGAATAAGGTAAAAAAATTGTATCGATTTGCTGAATTTTGCCGGTCTGAACATATTATAAAATTAATTTAGCGTATTGAATCTATTGGTTTTTTTTATTTTAATTTACTCTCTCGGTCTAAATAGAAAAGCAATAAGAAAAAGCGAATGAATATACTAAGCAAACACGCGGGGCTTTCTTCACTATATCTCCTCGATTGGGGACGAGTAGCTCTCGAACGGCAGCTATAATCCGTTGTAAGTGGGGATTTTAATACGTCTAGAGCCATCTATCGGATACTTTTTTTATCCTTCAACCCCAAACATCTTCTCCCTTGTCCTTTACAAAATAAAAATAGCATTCAAAAGGAATATAAGCTGTCATAATTAAATACTAAAGCTTCGGTTTACATTGTAAAAAGCGTGCGCGTGTAATGAAAAGCTTCCTTTAATGATGTAGACGTCATAGCGAAGATTCTAATTTTTAAGGCATTCCCCTTCTCATATTTCAAGAACAAAAACAGAAATTACAAACTCTTTGATATCTCTTATTGCAATTTGAGACAGCTTTCAAAAATCATCTAAAATTACAAACTTATTATTCTTGTAATTTATAATTCAGTCCGTTACGCAACAAAATAAACTTTATTGTTCATAGATAAAGAGAATTATAGGCTACCCGATAATTATTTTAGAACGGGAAAACAATGTCTTGTCACGAACGATTTGTCAAGTTTCGCATGGCTAAATGGATTTCAGTTTTTGCCTCTGATAGTAAGAGATCTAGAGTAAAAATACTTGCCTTAAATGAAATTGTTTATACAGCAAACCGACAGTTTTTTAAACTATGTTGAAAGATAAACGATAATATACATTTAAAGAAATTGAATGAAAAGATAAGAAAGAGGAGGAAGAAAGAAGAATATATTCTTTCGCCTATTATCATTTGCCCTTCCTCTAAAATCCTCATTCCCCTTTATGCCCTTTTCCTTCTCTATTTACCGATCAGGATAAACCAAGCGTTTTCAGTTTCCATATACAGAAACTTGCCTCTATCATGGTGAACCTTTTAGGCTCAATCGTTTACTGGCAATTATTATAGCGGATATTATTAGATTGTCTCTGTTATTTGCGCATATAGTTTGATATAGTCGATCGATAAAACTGCAGAGATGTGGGAGGAAGGAAAGACGGCCCAGACGCAGAAGGGGAGCAAAGTTGATCAAATTTCTTCTCACTTACTCCTACATCGTGTCCCTAGCGTTAAGTCTATCGATTTGCTAATCTGTTTGCAATATGCAAAACATCTTTCAGCGTATAGTCTCTAATGTCCAAAGGTACATAATGAAAGAATATACTGTTCAAAAGATGAAATGGCAAGAAGAGGGAGGTGGTTAATGGAATATGGGAAAGAAACCGCCCCTCTCTTTGAATACATAACACGTTCAGTATTCCCCTTTTCTCCCCCACGATTCCTGATTGGTCGCCACCCTCTCCACGTTCTTTTTTTCTTAAATCAGAATCCATTCCTCTGCGAGTACGATGGCATATGAATTACAAAAAAACAGAAGAAGGTCGGGGGGGGGGAGGGGGGTGAGAGGGCGGAAAAATGCTTAAAAACTGTACAATACTGCTATTGTTCTACAATATTGAAAACTTTTTTACTCCCTTCTCTCTCAAAACTTTTTAAGTTAATTAATTAAATTTCTAGAGAATAGAATTTTCTAGTAGATAGGCCTAATCAGATGTGAGCTGGCAGAAATTTAGACGTGGGAGGTAAAAAGTTACGAGTTGTATTAAATTTACAGGAGCCAGTTAAAAAATTTATATTATTGGAAAGAGCAGTAACTTGGGAGAAAACGTCGTTATTAGTGTAGAGGCTCGTAAAACTGACAAACAACGCCGGAGGCGAGTAGGATTGATAAGAGATTATAGTAACATTAAGATACAACATATATAAACTATACGCCAAACAATTTGGAACTCTAGAGATTCTCAACTGATAGTGTCAAGATTAGTTTGTAGTTTGTCATCGATTATAGGCCCGCCACAGTAAAGCTATTTGAAGGCGTTACCGCATCACTCGAGCGTCTAACGTGCGGTTAAGCGAGGTCGAATATTGGTTTTTCCAGCACAGATGCGTTAGAGAAGATGGATTAAATATATAAGCTTAAACTTATTCATAAGAAGATATGTACATTTAGGGTAAAATCGACCTTTCCTCTCTTCCATCTTTCATATTGGTAACAGCCAAAGGCGATACTTATAGCTGCTAAGAATTCCTTTTATTACTTAATAATTCGTGCATATGCATATATTGAAAATGAAAATATACAATATAAAATGCATCTGTACGTGCTCTGCCAAAGAAAAGGGAAAACAAAAATAACGGTCAAGTTTATCAATGTTGAATTGTCAGATTTTTGCAATCTTATCGGTGTTCGATTAATCTATCAACGTAATGTAAAACACGTTCGAATAGGCGTTAGATTTAAATGACTAGTATATAACTATTCAAAACACGTTTTGCCTTGATTGTCTAAAGTGTCTAATCAATCAATCATTCGTAAATTTCAATTTTTCTAGTTTTATTCATGTCATATAATAATTTTAAAGTTAAATAAAATGTATATTGGGAATGCTTTCTGGTTAATTAGCTATTAATATGATTAAAATGTAATTAAAAGTATACCTAATCTTTAAACATTATAAATTACGTGTAGATGATGAAAGATAGGTAGATTGATAGGTATATAGGGACGTCTAAAATGGAGCTTAAGGACTGCATGTATAAAGAAACGAAAGCATTTCTACAGAGATCCGTTAAGGACGTTTTGATCTGATAAATTACCAATTAACCTATTTTTTTTAAAGTAAAAATACTATTAAACGTCCTTGTTCTCGCTCCATAAACTTTAGGTGGTAAAGTTAATTATGTTATAGTTCGTTAACAGAGGTAATAATTTCCTTTAAATGTAGAAATTAATTAAAATTACTGAGTTTAATAGAGTATTTAAAAAAAAAGAATGGGAAAACTTTTATAGAGCACTCGGTCGGTCGTTTAATGACAAAAATTGAAGCAATTAAGCAAAGAAGAGGCCTGGACGCTTTGTTCATTAGAAACTTTCGACCGGAAATGAAAAAAATTCTCCCTTTCGTTTAGATTGAGAAAGAAGGAATGGATAAAAATGCTTAGGAGGTCTAAAGATTTGTTGTTAATTATAACCTTTTGGTGGGCGCTTGGGTTGCCTTTTCTCCATCTTCCATGCCTCCCACGGGTGTCTTTTCTTTATTGACTTTGGGGAATTGCTCTCTCTTGTAAGAGTGCGTGCACGCCTACCTTCATTAGGCTTTATTATGCTACTTTTTACTCGTATTTTTTTGTGCCCTGCAACAACCGCAACAAAAGCCTCGTTCCATCAATCACCGGAATGACCAGAGGCACGACGGTAGCCATTCTAAATAGAATATCGTTCGTTAGTTTGAATTTAGGAAAACTAATAGAACTTATTGAAAGTAAATTATCTATAATTGGATATTTTTTAATCACTATTGAAAGATTCTTTATTATAGCTACTAGTAATATCTTAAGTACAGAATAAAAAAAGAAACGCCCGTTTTTTTCGCCTTGAAAAACACATTATATAAAAAGAAGTACTCGTACAACCTTTAAAATTTTATAATTAACGAAATCAGTCATTACAAAACGAAATTTAACGCCTAAGACACCAAAGACAATAATTGATAACGTAATGACTGTATTCATGAGACCAAATTGTTCATTAAAAATAAGAAAGAAAATCCAAAAAACAGAGGTTTTAGAATGTAATTATTGTATTTACTAAGACAAGCTTTTCATACAATTGAAATTTGATAATAATCAATTGATTTTTCTATTATTAATAAAAAATATACTTATAATAATCCGCAATAAGTACTGGATAATAATGATAAATTGAATAATTCCCACAATTCTAAATATTATAGGATTAAACAATAGTTTTTATACGCCAATGAAAAGAGTATTTTTATATTTCTAAGTACGTGGGGGTGTTTAAAAAAAGGATAATTATTTTATTAAAAGTTTATTTTTATGATTTTTTTTATAAATTATTGATTACTAATCAATTTATATCGATATTAAAAATAGAGTACATTTAATTTTGCAGTTTTCCAGAATAAAATAAAAGCTTTTCTATCTATAGATCTTTCTTCCTCTCTCTGCTTGTCTCTCTACTGAATAGAATATATTAATAATTGGCTAGAAATTGTTATTATGTTTTTGAAGAAGCGGGGGTGGAAGGGTGGAAAAAGTTGAATGGTTAAATACAAAAAGTTAATTGGAAAAGTAATAAATGATGTTTTTCAATGGATTTCTATAAATACAGTAGATACACTGTACGGTGACAATATTTTATATTATACTAATATGTACTATTAAATACAATATACTGTATATCGTATATAAATATCTTTCTATCTATTACATTTACTACTAAATCTAATGTGTTTTCGTTCGCGCCGAATTGCTTTGTTATAACAAAGAAGCATATGAGAAGAAAAAAGCGTCTACATGCCAAATAGCGTTACTAAATATCTATTGGCTAATTTCAATATATGCCCTCTATTTTCTAATAATAAGAATATTAATAAAAAATGCAGTGAACGATAAAATGAAAGTACAGAAAAAAAAGAGAATAAAAGAATGATTTTTCTCGTGCTAACTTTTTTGTAATTCTAAGCGTTTCTATAACTAATTAATAGTTATATATTCACAAGGGAATTGTAAAGAAATTTTTAATACCCGCTAGAAATTGATTGTCAATAAAGCGTTGGTAAAAGACAAAGGATCATTTAGATATGAAAGAGAAAAAAAGGAAAGAGACGTTAATTCGTTTCTTTTCGTTTTTCTTTCTGTCTATCAATCTGTAAATTTTTCGCATATTTTCCTAAATGAAGACGACTGTGAGAAATAAATAGAACATATGGAATGAGCTATTCAGGAAAAAAATCAAGTACCTTCTGTGGTTTATGAAAAATTTCGTTGTTTTTTATTATCTTGTCTTTTAATAAGGCACGCTTTAATTCGGTTTCATGTTGCAATAGCAAGTGACAAATCACACCCAATGTAAACGTAGCTTCAGACGCCTTTGACGTCTCTTTACGCCGTCAGTAAGGCACGTGCGCAGTGTGCGTATACTGTGGGAAGCTTGTGCAAAATATCGATTGTCCTTTTCTCTTACTTTTCATCCCCTCCCATTTTCAGACATGTACGCATATACTACGACAACTGTAACGACTGAAAATCAGTGCACTTGACTATTTTCTTCATTAAGTTGAGCAACGACGCGTAAAGATCGCGAATATCTACCGTTTCTGCTTTTCTCTAACGATGTGTGGACCAATTCGTCATTTTCTATGCTCCTCTGCTCTTCCGTTTAATTCAATGTTTAAGAAACAAAGTTAGGAAGAGAGAAGAATTGTTATAGATTTTTCCACTTCGCTAACGCCCTCTGTCCACGGTTGAACAGGTTTATACGAACCGTTAGAGGGCGCACTAGTCTGGATGTAAACATCCTAAGGAAAGGTTACAAAAATGTAGCAAATGCTGGTATATTTTGCATATAAATTGGACGCAATCTTAAAAAAAAACTTATTAGAAAGCAAAATCAAAGAAAACACGAAAGCGCTTGGGAAAAAACTTTAAGCGTCTTTTTTTTGTTGTTGCTAAAGGCGTTATACGCATGTGTACACATAGCCGGGTGCAACATACACAGAAAGGAGGAGAGTTTAGGATGCTGTATGAATGTTTTATTATATCTAACGAATTCGTATATATGCCAAGAAGCAAACATAACGAAAATATAAAGGGGCTATCAAATAGCAATATAAATTGCAAGTCATAAAAAATTTCCTACCTCCCCTACAATGATTTTCTTTCTTTTAATCTCACTGTTACCTTTCATAATGTTTACTTTTCGAACATTTTTTATACTTTTTATAAGTTTTCATATTTATTCTTACCTAGGTAATATCAATAGGTAAAAACAACTGGTGATAGTATAAAAGTAGCGAATGTAAAGAATATAGGAGATTGTTTTCCATAAAATAAGTAAGAAAGCACCTGTTTTTTCTTCATCTTTCTACTTTTCTTACGTATACCTATGTGTATAAACAAATATATATATAGATATGTTTCTTTTGCAGTTTTAATATATATTTATTCATTGGTACTTTCATTCCTACCCGATTCAAATTTCTTTTTTTTAAGTTAGGAAATGACACACTATACGGTTTATTATTACATTTTAATAATAATAAATTGTATTTTATTGGAGAAAGTTTCCTCTGCAACTGTTACTGAACCTTTGGTTGATGTTCATGCTGTACTTGGCCAAGACGCATACTTCTATTGTAAGGTTGAAAATCAAGGAGCAGCTGAAGTTATGGTTTTTTATAAAGTAATTAATTTTTTTATCGTAATTTAAAACCTTGTAGGAAACTTATATTTAGAATTATATTATATTGTACAATAATTAATTGACAATGCATGAATGGATGTAATATGTAGTTGTATCATTGTATTGGGATATCTAGCATATTCCCTTGTACATCTAACGGTTAATTATTTCACTTTCCTAAAAAGGCGAGAAGTGTAAGAAATGTTAGTCGAGACGGCTTGTTAAATCCCGATCGACGAGATGTCCTTAATAAGATATGCTGTTTAGAATTAGGTTTATATCGATTCGTATATATAAGATCGTATCCTGTAAAAAATCGGTTGAAACGTAACCGTTTCCTTTTCTTTTTTCTTACTCTTTTTCTTCTTCATTCCTATTCTTCTTCTCTTGCTTTTCTTCTTTAGAAATAAAGGAATAGAGTTCTTCTAAAATTTGCTTGGCAAATAATCCATATCCCTAAAAACAACTAGAGAAAGGAAAGAGTTTTCCTCTTCCTCTAACCTGGCTTGTTTTTAAAAACCAACGCTAATAGGAAACTGGTGAAACTAATATTAGAATTAGAAGGAAGTTGTCGGAAGTTTATTATCCTGATTCTATACAGATAACAGTTAGATTAATAAATTAATAGAGTTTTTTTCTTTGTGTTTGTTATCGAGCTTACTGACTTAAAATCCTTTTTCATTTAAAATTAACAAGAAATGCATTGAGGGTCTCTTTTAGGGGATTAGCGAAGATTTGAAATGAGGTGACCGGGCTGAAAAGGCAAGGGTAATTAATTAATATATTCTATTGTTGTTGAATACAGCTAGACGGAGATGAGAAAACTTGGCTGAGTAAGGATTCCGTAGTTGCAGACCCAAACAAGTATGAGGTGACGGACACATATAGATTAAGAATAAAGAACGTCCAACTAAGCGATGAGGGCTACTACAAATGCACAATTGACACGTTTTCATTTACGGCTAATCTCACCGTTTGCGGTAGACCGACTTTCTTCCAAAACCTTTTTCTATGGCTCTCTTTCGAAGAAAAAAAAAATCGAATCTTTTTCTCTTTGACTTGTTTTTTTTCTATATATATAATTTTACTATACTGTTTTTTCTCTTTTATTCTTCCCTTATCCTTACGATATCTATTCTGTTACAGTACCGCCAGAGGAGATTTTAATTTACGAATCGCGTAACGAAGGCATCGGTGTTGGGAAGATGGTAGCTGTTAACTGCTCTGTTAAAAATGTTAGGCCTTTGCCAACATCTTTCAAGTGGTTTCTAAGAGATTCGCAATCTGTGCAAGACTTAAGCTATCAAAGCATTCGGTTCGATAGGCTTTCATCAGATGGTAAGCGTAATTATAGTATTAATAAACCGCTTATATTAGGAGAGCATTCTTCTCTATGAAAAGAAAGAGATAAAGGGCGTCTTCTTTATGACTTTATAATAAGCAGAACTTTTTCATTTTCTTAAAGGTAATAGACCGAAAATGTCTTGCAATTGCTTGACATTTTAGCTAGAAATTCAGCCATTTCTTTTATCTTCATATCCGGTAATGAAGATTGTTAAAGGCAGTTCTAGTTGTAATTCTTTGCTCTATTTCTTTCAACTATTATTACAAATTAAGGCTAAGGTAACACTATTCTTAAGGATTAATAAGGGATTATAGTGAATAATTTATCAACTTTATTTTCACCTCCCTATTAGGTGTTATATATAAAAAAGAGAATTTGCATACACTATATGTACAGTATAGATGAATGTACATTATTTACAAATATATGCAAATCAAGAAAATAACGTAAATATATAAAGTTTGTATACACAGCCATGAATATAAATCTATAATAAAATTGTAGTTACTTAATGAAAGGGCTAGGCCTATGATTTAATAAATGAAAAAGCAATATAAGAAATCTAGTTAATCCATATAGGATTCGGATCTTCGGAAAGTGTGCTAATCTTCACTCCAACGAAAAACGACAGCGGAAAAATGATCGAATGTAAAGCCGATATGGAAAATTGCAATCTGTCGGCGAATATTTCGATGAGGATCGAATTGAGTGAGTTCTAAACAATCTGCTTATCAATTTACTACTAAGCCTACTTTTCCTACTTTTCCTTCCTTTTTACCATATTTTATCTAATATTCAGATTTTCTTTCTTTTTCCTTCCTTCAACAGATTCCTCCAACCGAGAAAATTATTATCGTTCTTATTCAATACTTCTAGCCGTATTCTATTATTATTTAACCTATTAATTTTTTACCTGCTGGAGAAAAAAAATCATCCTTTGTGATATTATCAAAGAAGATAATCATTCTTACGTAATAATTTCTTAATAAATTGATTCTTTTGAAACATTTCCTTTAATCTATTATGCATTTATGAATATTTATCACGTGTTGAGTGCCACAACTTTATCGCTTTATATAAATTTTATAGGCCTATATTATCAAATTTATTTTTAGGAAAGGGGTTATACTAAGAAATTACATTTCATCCCATTTCTATTCCATCATATCGAGAATTATATTGTTGTATTTATTAATCTAATTAATTAGATTATTTCAGTTTTATATTCGTTATCGTTCAAATATTTGTCTAAGTAGATTCTAGATGATAAAAAATAAATTTTCTAGTAAATATACTAAAGCTTTAGGCGTCTTTTACTGATGAAGTCTACTCCCTGTAGCAATTCGAAAATTTACATCTGTAAGATTTATTTCTTTAGTAATTTTTTATAATGAAACTTTTTGATAGAAAATAGAATAAAATCCTTTATTCGTTATTCTTTCAAACTGTATTATTATTCAATTTTTATTTATTAACCAATTTTCTACTTTATTTGAAATATTATCATTGTTTTCTTTAGGCTTAGTATGTTTGTTTTTTTTCTTACATAATATTTATAAAGTTGATTGTGTTATTTGCGTAAGCAACAACAGATATTTTAATAGGAGAAACGGTACTCCTGTATAACATTCAAATGTTTGTTGCCCCCAGGTTATTCTATAGAATTTGTTCATCTAATTTTTGTAAAGGTAAGAAACAAAGAAACTGAGATTAATGCATGGAAATAAAAAGATCACGTGATTAAAACACAAATCGTTTTCTATTCACGTCTTTCGTGTGTACAGTCAGATTGCGGGCAATGTTGCAGCCTGTGCATGTAGGCGGGGACCGAGTAAGGATTGATAGCGTGACGCGATAACTGAATGAATCATACAACTGCAAAATCGAAATGTCGTTCGGCGCGCTATGATATAACATTTGGGAAATAGCTGTAGGTCATATAAGAGGCGGACGTTATTTTTTTTCTTTCTCTCCAAATAATGAACGATTCCAATTATTGAGTCACGGAACGGTTGCTCGGAGATAGTGAGTGAGAAAGGGGGAAACGGTAGCCGCAAAGATAACGGTTCACGGGGTGAGGAATTACGTGCTTTAAGCGAAGAACCGGACGGCACCCGTTGAGTTGACCAATGAAAAGGCGAGCGTCTAAAGAGTGCAAAAACTGTCGGACCGAGCGTCTAGAGAGCGGGAGGAAGTAGCAGAGCGGAAGTACGCCGTCGCCAAGTGCGCCTTTGATCTATTCATCATTTTCTACACTGTATACTACAAACATATATCGCACGTAGCTGCTTGCAAATTACTTTCACCTTCCAGTTATGGACTCTTTTTCTTTCGCTACAGTCCCTTTTAAGGCATCTTTATTATGACGTCATATAAAACTGCGGGGTACGAGACGTTGAGTAGGAATTCCTTTCACATTTTATATAAAAAAAGCTGGGCTGGAGTGGTTTCCTGCAATTTCCCATTGTTTAGCACCGTATTAGCAATAGATCTGTATAGACAAATTCCAATTCTTGGTGAATCACCCATGCGAATTTACATTAATTGTTTGTGATTTGTAAACATTTCTACAAGTTTATCTTTTATTTTGATTGCTTTAAAGTACTTTGAATTAATTTTATATATATTGGCCTAAAAAGAATGAGCCAATTTTTTTTTAACTGATTCCAACTCTCAAATAGACCCATGACGTGGAAAACTATAGAGATAACTGTTACAGATAGCAGACAATTACGGGATAATTCCTTATCTCGGCATTTATAAATGGGATTTCCAAAAAAAGAGAATAAGAGCGTAGGAAAAAAGAAGCGTATAATATTTCTTTCTGGAAGAAAAGAAGAAAGCATTTGATGGGGAGATAGTACAAATAATCGGTAGAAAAGAACAGAGGCAGGATGGAGACGGAGTAGGAACGATATGAGAGACTCCTAAGTGCCTTGTTTATAGACATAGAGTGTTTAGACACCGAGCTTTTTTACTTGCCTAGTCAATTAGACGGCGAAATACGACGCCGAAAAGTCATTAGACGCTCGCCAACAATACAAACAAGACCGTTGAAAAACGGGCTGCAAAAAAAAGCCAACTGCAAAAATATTGCTCCAGGCGTTGCTGTTAGAAAAAGATGTCTACATGATCGAATTGGCGCTTATTACGCCTTTCTTGCGTGTTGGACAAAGACGTTTTATCCGCCCAGCGATTTGTAATATCTTTTCTCTTATTAAGGAAATTAAAAACTTTACTTTTTCGCGGTTTTTGAAAAACAAGAAAAGCTTTCACATGGATCATTTTGTCAATGATTTGTTTGTCTTCTGCACTATTGAAGATATTAATGATAATATTAAAGAAGGATATATGCAGTATATATACATATCATCGTATTAAATTCGGGCTATGTTGTATACGTATATTGTATACCGTATACAGAATATATTTTTATATCATATATCTATATACAATATAGTGTTAAGCTTATTTTTATCAATCAATTAAAATTAATAAAGTTGAGAATACACCGTTAATGCTCTCACAGCAGCAGTAAATCTTTTCGGATCTTATCAAGAAAGGAAGAGTTGAATGGGACGTTAAAAAAGGAAATATTTCGACGTTACTCTCGTTAATGAAAAGAAAAAAATTAATTATTATAAAGCGTTAAAGCGTATATACTGGCATGAGAGCATGAATAAAGGATGCTTTATTGTTGTGAACGCTTTAAAAAAATGCTTCATTAATCACGTGTTCATGAATACATCATTGCACAAATGTGTAACGTCCCCAGACGGTGATTACATAAGAGCTGGGCGCTTCCCTATTCCTAAAGTAAAGGGCCAGAGAAAATTACATTTGTTTCCTATAATAGGCCGAGTTAGGCAGGAACTATTATATATTACGAGCGTATATGGGTTTACCAAAGCTCCATACCCCAGTATTGGTTACGCTAGACTGATACTTTCTCCGAGAGGAAAACAAATCTACCAAAACTGGAACATAAAAAGTGAACTTTATAGTATTTTATATATCTTTAAGTCAAATTTTACTATATTCTTATGGGGGCGATAAATTTGTAACAATTTATATTTAGCTAACGATTGAAACCAGTTTATTAAACCTGTGAGTGATTATTTGAACGTGAGTGTGTATGTTTAACTCTGCGTGAATGAATGTATTTCTGTGTGTTTGTATGGGTTTCAATGAGTTACCACGTGTGTGTGTATTGTATATATGGTATATATACAGTATATATATATATATATATATGTGTGTGTGTGTGTGTGTTCGTGTGCGTGTACGTACGCGCTTATTTATAAGTGATTAGGCGATCTTTATGTATACGTTCGTTTGTAAATTAGGGTGTTACGTTTGACGAAAATAACTTATGTAATATTCATACGGTAACGTACTTGATTTAACAATTACATCGTTAATTCTTTTCAATTCTTTCTTCTCGTTGTCTCTTGTAATTGCTCCTGGAATAATTTTGCAAATGTTGTTTACATATTCCCTATGAAAATATAAAGGAAACTTTATCTGTATATTTCAATGTTTTCATTTTCTATCATATACAAAGATATAGACGGAATACTGTATATATCGACTACTAATAGTTATCCAGATATAACCCACAAATCACGTGATCAAGGAACGAATGGGCGTAGAAAGAAAACTATTAAACGCACTTCAACCGGAAGAAAAATAATGAAATCAACTCGATGTCAGCGAGCGCAATAATCCAATAGAATTATCATTTCACAAATGCGCTTGTTCAACGTGACGCCTCGTTTAACTCATTAATATTCATAAGTACCTTAATTATAGAGGCACAAATGTTACGATGTACAATATAAGACGAAATATTATTTTTCCTCGAGCAACTGTTTATCGAATCGAATTTCGGCCATATTCGAGCACTATATATGTGACCGATCTTTCATCTATTCTTTCGTTGACAAACAATAAACGTTCGACGCTTTATAGAAAACGCTGTGTGAAATATTGATAGGGAGGGGCTGTCGAGTTTTTCACGCGTCACTGAGCTCTGACAAACACTTTTAATGGTTTAACGTTGGATTTTTTTCCTGTATTTGTATATTTACACTATAGAAATGTTCATTAGCACTTTTAGATTACAAAAGGCAACATATGTATTGTATGTATTGTACATATAAGAACATTATTAAAAGTACAATATTAGTAATGTAAAAATGAATACTGCTAAAGTACATGACTATTATTATGCTTAAATTCATACAAATTCATACAAATACAACTTATTCAGAAAACTTAACCATGCAGTATTATGTAGTAATGGAAGTGTTAGCAAGATTGTGCTTTGTATTTTATATATCTGCATGATAGTTTTAAAATGGATACTTTTCTTCATCTATTATTTTATAGAATAATATTAAGAGTTAAAGTGCACGATATACTACTTTTCTCAAGACACTGACTATTTATCAACTCAAGTTTTTCCCTCTAAATGGTTATTTTATTCCCTTGTAACTATATATATATTATGTACTGTATTATTAGAAGGGACCCTACTACCTAAAACGCTATGGTATACTAGCACATTCGTTTTTTATTAGACGTCTCTTATCTCTCCTTCTTCTGTTCCCTTCTCAAATTCTTTAAATTGTCGGTTGTCGTTTGAATAAAATGTCTTAAGATTTATGA
This sequence comes from Dimorphilus gyrociliatus, assembly GCA_904063045.1. Lineage (NCBI taxonomy): Eukaryota > Metazoa > Annelida > Polychaeta > Dinophilidae > Dimorphilus > Dimorphilus gyrociliatus. The sequence continues at coordinate 183,247 of CAJFCJ010000008.1, forward strand.
TATTCTATCAAGGTATATATAAAAAAAAACGATGGCATCTGGATTCGTAACGAAGAGAAATAACGCAATGTTGTATAAAGAAAGCGTATAGGAAAATTACCCTCCTATTTTCCCCTCTCTTTTTCCTCTTTTTATTTTTTAAAATGAGCATAGTTGATTACGGTGACGTCACAGTTTATGAACTCGCGAACTACTAATTATAATAGAGTAGGGTGAACTTTAATGAATAAAAGCATAATTGAAAGAAAATATCAGGGTATGTAAATGATTTTTCTATCGGGATTCCTTTTTTTATTCTCTACGTAAAAAGTGAAAGAAAAAAAACTAATGCATCTAATTTACATATATTATCGGCGTATTTATTTCTTCTTAATTACTCGAGATTGAATAGAAATGCGTTAGTCACGTGACATTTAGAGACGTCTGCATCGATCATATGACTGCAAAGGTCAAAGTTTATAGTAACAAAGACGATAACGCTGCTATATTGGAGCTTTCTACTAGATGCTAATTAAGCTTGTGTTTTTCTCTCGCCAACCGACACGAAGGTCATGTGACTCACTTAATTAGAAATTTTCGATGTGGCCTTTTTTGTTATATAATATTTATGTAGCTAAGGATTCTCCTACTGTAGTAGACAGCGTTTACATAGAAAGACACTAACCCAGTGAACGAAAGAAAGAAAGATAGAGAGAGGGAAAAACGGAGAGCAACGGAGGAATAGAAAGCGAGCGAGAGAAGAAGGGATAAAGATAGAAAGAGAAAGAAAGTAGGGAAAAATGACAAAAAAAATGAAAAAAAAACTCGCTAGGTGGAGACAGTTGCCAGAGTCCAAAAACAAAACAATATCGTATTGTAAATAGAGTAAAAAGATGTATGAATAAGACTAGGAATAGGAATTTCCAACTATTTAACATTTCCAATGTATTTATTTACTAAAAAAGATGAAAGAAAGTGTAGCATGTGGTCAGTTTATAGTTAGGCGATTAAAATCGTGAAAAAGACGAGGAGAGTAAACAACGTTAACGTTTTGACAAATTTCATTAGCATCTTTTCAGAAAAAGAAACGTGCGTAATAATGCGCACGAAATCATTCTAGACGACACAGAACAATTGTCCTATTGTATATAAGACGAATGAAACTCGTCATGTGCTACATTTGATTCATACTTTCTTTTCTATGGGCTATGTATTGCCAGTGGAGAAAAAATTCGATTTACTTGGGTCATATTTTCTTTTTACCCACTTCGTTAAAGAGAAATAAAAAAAAGATAGACAGAAAGGTTAAGCAAGTTACTTTTAATAAATTAAATCAAATTTAGATAAATTAGACAATAAATTAGAAGAATTTTTAGTCTGTCTTTTTTTTATTTTCCCTTATTCCTTTCATCTTACTTTATCATATATTAGAGGCAAAAAAGAAACTGTTGGGTTTTTGATATATTTTCCCTTTTATTTTATTAATGGGAATTTTGGTACCCTTAGGGCAAAGGGCTCCTAGATCTCGATTTTTGTGATAAGTGTTTATAAATTTGCTATCTGATACGCAAAACCCGACACATTTAAGTTTTGTTTGTCAAGCACTCTTTGACTCTTTGAATCCATCTATACACTCTCTTTTTCTTTCTTTTACTATTATAAAAACCCAAATACATATTGTTACAATTAACTGAGGATAGATCGTGAAAAAAGGTCATTTTATAAACTCTATTAAGTTGAATGATAAGAAAATTTGATTTGAACTTTTTAACCTAAATTTTTCGCTCTAAAACTAATCAAAAAAATGCCAATGGCTTGACTTTTCCCATCCATACATTTGTATTTAACCTTAGAAGTTTTGTAGGTCGATTTGGCTCATTAGCATCCCATTCGACCTACTAATTTAGAAAAACTGAAAGAGAATTTTGAATAGATAAATAAACTATTAATAAATAATAAGTCTTCTTTATGTCATTTTATCTGTTATCTGTAAAAATGACCTCATTGTTTCAAGCAAATAAATAAGAGAAAACGTAATAAATCAGTCTATTGTTTTAAAGAGAGGTAAAAACAAAAATGGAGAGAAAGAGAGAAAGAGAGATAAAAGTAAACAAAACTTGGTAAGACTGAATGATTACTGTATATACACTTTATGAGGACGTAGGAACAGTAAGTTATATTCTGTATCATTTATAAGATTTCCACAAGATTTCATCAGCTAATTGCATACGTACACGCCTCTGCTAGTCACTATTATTCCTGCAAACCGAACTGTATTCTTTTCGAAGTTTTAAAGCTCTACTTTTGTTCCTTTATATTCTACGTCCTCGCTTCCTTCCTTAATTAAAACAAACTAATATACTACCCTTGCCTATATGAATATATCTATATAGATGCACGCTTAGATAAAGATACAATGTAAAAAGTACACATCTATGTATTTATATGAATGTGCTATATCTCCTGCTTTATCTCACCCAGGGGGGGCGGGGTTCGAGCGTGATTTGATGGACGTTATCGTCCTACTCCGACTTAATTTCGGATTCGTCTAAAGTCCACAGCGAACGCCTTTATTTGATCACGAAAGCGTCTCTTCTTATTCGTTAGTAGGATGGCTGTGTCCAACGAATTTATTTACCCAATTTTTCTTAATGTATATATAGGGAAAAAAAAGAGCAAAAGCGATTATAACGGTTGTGTTTAAAGAGGGAAATTGAAAGCTTTAAAATCTGTGATAAGCCTTAACGATCGTTATATTTGTTCCTTTTCTTGTTCATACTAAAACACCCTATGCATTTATGGATTAAGGACGTAGCTAATGGGTTCCCAGATATGATTCTATAGATTAAGGATAGACCTATAAGAGATAACCTTTTCTACCTTAACCCTAGACGAACTGATTACCAAAACTTTTTAGATATTTTCAGAATCGATGGTAAAATCTATCATTCGAAATAACTGTCGTTATTTTTTCAGCCGTAAAACATCCTTATAGTAATTACATCCTGCCTATTTCAGCGTAATTATAAACAGCAACGCGTATAAAAAATGTTCTAACAAATCTGTTTGCCTTTTGCTTTCCAGAACTCTGTCTTTTTTTTGCGGTAATAGTTTATTAAACTAACTAATTGATTGTATTAAATTATGTAAATTAAGTATTCTGTTTATAATTACGACGGCTTATTATTTAAATTAGGAAGTTTCTTATTAATCACATCTTGTTTATTATTTGTGTAAAGAACAACGAGTTTAGCCTGTTTATTCCATAGATTTCTAGAATTTCTTTCCCGTTTTTTTAGAAGTTGCTTTCAATTTCCGTTTCTTGGGTTATCGTTTACTTTTTCTTAAGTTTTGCGGGAAATTTCCCGATCTACGAATCGTTATTATAATTGGAACTTATTTAAAGTGTGCTCTTCAAGGCTTACAGCTCATCCTGAGCACTATAAGCTTTTTCGGAGTATTCGATAAGCGCCGGAAAGAATCGTCATGACACTCAAAAATAAGAAGTGATTACTAATAGGCATATACGCTGGAAGAAGAGGAAAATTCTATATATTTTCGAAATATTTGCCCTTTTTTATCAAGTATAGCTTAATATTAATAGTTGCTTATTTTCGTTCAAGCAACTTGAATGTTATATACTTATATATATATATTTGTAAGATTTATATTGAAAAAAATGTGTATTAAGCGCCATCTATAGTATATTTTATTGTTAAATTTAAACAAAGCCATCGAAATGCAGTCTAATATGCAGTCTAAAGATTTATTTACTTGATGAAATTAAAGAAATATCTTTTGAAACGTTGCAGAGACACTCGAAATAACGGAATTGATAAAATATGTGCAATAAAAAAAAAGAGCTTCTTTTTACTGAGTACAGAACATCATAGGATTAGTCTTTTTTTGTTTAATTTTAAAGTATAAGAAAGCCTCCAGATGGCGTATAATCTTCCTTCCGTTTAATTCTTTGGAACAAAGCTTGGAACTTTCTTTAACTATTTTAAACGTTCTTTAATCCGTTGGCAATAAAATAAGAAAAAAAAACGGGCTAGCTTATTTCCAACGATCCTCCGAATCTATATTAACATCATAGTATTATGTTTTATGTATGAATAAGAAAAAAAGATATATATGGCCTTGTACACTACGTCTATTGTATACTTTTAAGTACAAATCACAAAAATAACATATTCTTAAGGAAGGATTTAATGAAATTTTCGGTTTTTAAAGAGAAAATGAAAGATATCTTCATTAATTCATCTATTCTATTGGAAACTTTAGAAAATGTTTCTACCTTATCCTTATGATAGATAAAATGGGGCGGAAATGAATCAATAAGTTTAACTGTACTTACACTATCATTTCATCATAAGGATATATTGTTATTTATTAAATATTTGAAAATTGGGTCAATTGAAAGTATTCAGTAGCTGGTTATTTAAACATTTCGTTAGGTGTTTATTAGTTTATCTCAAATGGTAAATGGAATAAATTGATGACAAGAGACATAGAGAGAGAGAGAGGGATTAAAAATCCTAGTAAACGATACTATTAGATGGAGCAAAGAGCTGGATTTGGGAAAGAAAGATAAAAAAAAATGAAAAAGAATGTCTCCCTTGACCAAGACAGCAAATTAGTTGAAAGAGAAACTATTTTGCTAAAAATATCACAATTCCTAGTGTATGTCAAGGTGATAGTTACTGATGGTAAGAAGTTCAATTCTGATATATTACTGGTGAAACCTGGGGCGTGAGAAAAGTAAGTTTTTTAGATACATTTGAGATGTTAATTCCTTTAAAGAAAAGACTAATCTAACCATGGATAAAAACCGAATAACATCTGTTCTATCCAATCTTTTAGTGATCTTAGATCATACTCTTTTTGTAAGAGGTAACTCTCTTATTTAAGATAGGGTCCTGGGATGTTAGACTGACTAGATATTACTCAAGATTTCATTACTTTTGAAAATATCTGGGGTGTTAAGGATACACAACATGGAAGATTTAAGAACAATCATCTGAAGAAGCACTACATTATAATTTTATTATAATAAATTACGTGCATTCTCATCCTCTCATCCTTAATAGAATTCTTAATTGTTGTTCTTAACAAGGAAGAGGCAATAAACTATTGAATAGTTATTTTTCACTTAAAATGACAATAGTATGTACTCAATTTCTTCCATGTGTTTTAAATTATGAAATTGAACTGGATTATACAAAAAGACAAGTATCCCAAAGATATTTTCTTCTCTACATTAGGTTTGTTGATTATAATCGGTGATTATCGTGCATTAATTATCTCCTTATAACTATAAGGCAAGGGAGTATATATAAAGTATACAGTATATAAAATTTTACTGAGGTTGTAATACACCTCCCACCTCCCTCTAAAAACAAAACACCGATTTTTAATCAAATAATTAAATTAACAACCTTAATGCTTCTAGAAAAGACTATAAATGAGCATTGAAATATAAATTTGTTTAGCTTTACTTATAGGAATTAGATAATAAGAAGAAAAAGAAACGGTTTTACTAAATATATAATCTATTAAAATTAATCTATAAAACTAACTTTTAATTGAAATACAGTTTCTTTATTTACTGTTCTTATTATAATTACAGTTTTGTGTACGTAAAGTATTAAATAACATTTTTAAACTACTAATTACCTATCGTTCTGGTAGTTGACATTTCATAAAACTTTTAATTGTTAAAAGGAAAAGTTTATATCCCTTCTCTTTTAAACAATTATGATTTATAAATTATTAACCTGTTCCTACATTATATATACACTGTATATAACCCCAATTAATGGTGGATGTCCACTTAAAAAAGATTGCAATTGCCTAAAAATTGAAAAATTCTACGAATCGATCGACTGCTCCAAAAAAGGTCTTGTAACTGTACCGGAAACGACAGAAACGAAGATAACTGTTGAAAAATTTTCATTATTAAATAATAAATTAAAAACTATACCGAAAAATTACTTTGAAAGTTTTTCACAAATTAAATCATTGGATTTAGATGAAAATGAATTTTCGGCTATTCCAGAAGCAATTAAAGTTCTAAATGTTACAAAGACTATTTGGATTCAAAGCAATAAAAAGTAAGTATTTAATTTCTCCTATTCCTTTTATAATATTTTCAATTGAAAGATAAATTTTCTTATAAATTTTACGTATTAGGTTGAAAAAATTGACGAAAGGTTCATTTACCGGTTTAATAAGCTTAGAAGAAATATTCTTATCGAAAAACAAAATAGCAACTATTGAAAGGGGAACTTTCGACGGTTTAATGAAACTCGAGACGCTTACATTGGAAAAGAATGCAATTGTTTCGATAGGAAACGGTTTATTTGAAGGTGTTGAAAATTCACTCAAGTACCTGGATTTGAGCTACAATAACATAAGTAAAATAGACGACGACGCCTTCTTAAATCTTACAAGAGTAGATACGTTGTTTTTAGAAAAGAATAAAATAAAACGTATTACAAGGGAACAAATGCATTCGTTAATTAGTATAGAACACATAAATCTGTCCGATAATTTAATTGAAACAATTGATGAGGATGCTTTTAAATCGTGGACTAAACTTATATACATCTCTCTATGGAATAATAAGCTGGCATCAGTTTCGCCTAGTTTATTCTCTACTATTGCCCCTAGTTTGGACTTTATAAGTTTGGGATCGAATAAGAATATTTCACTTGACAAAGATTTCCTTAAAAATTATGTTCGACTAGAAACACTGGACTTGAGCTATACAAAAACTACCAGTTTACCTACTATAACTCATTTGAAGTTCTTAAAGCAAGTCTTCATTATTGGTACAAAGATAAAGACGATTTACGAATGTGAATTTGAGGGTTTAAATCTGGACAAAATTGACTTATTTTGGGATTATACTCCCGTTAATTGCACTTGTGATTTAAATTGGATGAAAAAGCTATATACTCCTGAAAAACTGAAAAATTCCAAATTACATTTAGAATCTCCAGTTTGTAGGTATCCGAAAAACTTGAAGAAAAGCCAATTAGTTTATGCAGACCTCTGTCCAAGGGGTAGCTCAAAGAAATGGTGTAATTATTCAAAACCTATTCCAAGTGGTGGTAAATCATCAAAATCGGTTATATCTATAACAAGAGTTGTTGAAATGTCAAGTTCTCTTACTATAATATGGGAAATAAATGAAGATATACCAATTAAAAGCTTTTTCATAACCTCAAAAGGTAAAAATGGAAACAGTTATCACTTAACAAAACATCTTCCGCTTTCGGACAGAGAGTATAAATTTTCGAAATTGAAAGCTCACAAATACTACGTGGTTTGCGTTGTAGCAATTGATTCAATGAATGCAGAAATATCAAGATCCTGCGAAGATACAGAAACAAGTGATACAGTCGTCAAGAAATTAAGTCATAACGAAATAGGAGCAATTGTTGCCGGGATACTAGGATTTTTGATAGCCGCACTTTGTATCGGTATACTTGTGTATATGAATAGGAGAATTTTGCATAAAATGTTTATAAAGACAAATGATACACAAGGTATTGATAACATAGTTTACGATGGTCAAAGAGATTCCGTTCACATCGGCAATGGAGTAGATCAACCAGCTTCCAGAGAGGCTAATAACCAGCATGAGACAAATCGAGGTAATATGTGGAATTATGGACATTTGAATGAAACTTGATATGCAATACACAACAAAAATCCATAAATACAGTATATATATATATATATATATATATATACAGTATATACTCAATATCTCGTGAATAAAAGGGATATTCAATTACTGTTTAATAATAGTTAACAACATTATTAGATATTTATCAAAAGTTGTCTATATAACTATCGATAGAGCGACTACAACCAACTTATAATTAATCACTGACAATAGAATAGCATAATAAAACATAATAAAGCAGTGTCATTCTATCTTGATCAGTAAATGAAGAACTTCTGTTTAAAGTGTTTTCTCCCTTTTTTTTGCTATTTCGCCTCCTTATCTTAACATATGTGTTGATATTAGTTCTTTTTTAACCAATTAACCAATATGTAATCATTTTATTTTTACCCTAATAAATATAATTATTAATATACGGAAGTTGTAAGAAAAAACCATGTTTAATAGCTTTCTACGTTAGTGTATTATACCTTTACTTCAATTTCTCCTCTACATTCTAATTGGAATTCATTAAACATATCCAATATTTCGGCAGTATGGGAACTTAAGTGAACCTTTAAAGCTGGAAATAAGATTTATTCTATTGTAATAGAATGCTCGGAATAGCTTGAATACTTACGACATCCTGTTGATTCCATTCTAGACGCTGTATTTACAGTGTCTCCAAATAGACAATATCTAGGCATCTTTAAACCTACAACACCTGTTACGCAAGGACCAGTGTGAACGCCAATTCTTAATTTTAGCTGTTCGTCAGGTCTGTGTTGTATTTTAAAAGATTTAACCTTTTCCAATAGCTGCAATGACATATTTGCAATCTCTTTAGCATGATTTAGACCGTTTCTAATGGGTAGACCAGAAGCAACCATATAAGCATCGCCGATTGTTTCGACTTTATAAACGTCAAATTCAGATATAATTTCATCAAACATTGTATACAAATCATTTAATAGTTTAACAATTTGAATTGGTGTACTGTTAGCGGAAATCATTGTAAATCCAACAATATCGCTAAAGTATATAGTAACGCTTGAAAATGATTCTGGAGTAACTGTCTTACCAGCTTTTAGTTGGTCAACAATTGTTCTGTAATAAAGAAAAGAAACACCTAGGTATAAAACCCCGGTTAATTATCGAAAGTAATTAATTAAATACTTTGGTAAAATCTGTAAAAGTAAATCGTCTGTTTTTCGTTTTTCCTCTCCTAATTGTTTCGTTCTTTCTTCAACAATGGTTTCTAAATTATTTGCGTATTGCTGCATTCTTTTCAATAAATCATCCATTATATTTATTTCTTTTAATCTGGATATAATTGGAGAGGGGAGGGGGGAAGGGAAAGGCTAAATATAACACCCTATATTAAAGTAGATTTTCTTTTCCTACCCTGTTAATTTTCTTATTAGTTGTTTTAATTCAATAAAAGTTGGCCTATCATTAGGATCTTCTTCCCAGCATTTACTGGTAATTTCAATAGCAGTCCTGTTACCCGGATCCAAAGGTATCAAAGGTCTTGTTACTGGCTTACAACCCTCAATGATCTTTTTAATAATATCTATATTAAGGGGGAAATTCAATTAGAAGATACCTTAAAAAGAAAGCTAAACTGATTGAAGGTGAAAATATAATGAGACCTTCTACAGATTGCGTATCTCTTTCAATAGAATACGGATAGCTTCGTAGTACTATTTCTTGAACGATAATACCAAAACTAAAAACATCCCCTTTTTGTGAACACTCCATTGAAAATTTAGACTTAGATGTTCTTAATATTTCAGGTGCAGTCCACAAAAGAGATTCGTGAAATGCGTGTGTATTTTCTTTTTGTTTTTCTGTTAACTTCAAAAAAGATGGTAAACCAAAATGGCACAATTTTACAATAAATCTATCATCTATTAAACAATTGGATGATTTCAAATTTCCATGTACACCAATAACGGAAGAGTGAATGAACTGCATTCCCTTAACTATATCATTAATAATAGAATATTTAAAGGGCCAATCCAAATCGAAATTATCATCTTCTAAAAGATCTTGAAGACTTCCTTTCTTACAGTATTCATGTAAAAGGGCAGACTTTGTTGGTGGTTCTAAAATTGAACCATAAAATTTTAATACATTATTATGGCTTATCAAACGCCTCTGTTTAACTTCAATTCTTATTTTACGGGTGATATTCAATTTTTTATCAGATGAGAAATACTTTAAAGCAACAATTGCTTCCTTATATTTTGCGGTTTCGATAAATGCCTGACCGGATAAATAACTTCTACTCGACTTTGTCGATTTCATGTCAACCGTTGGATCGTTCTATGGAAACATCAATATTTATGAAAGGAGAAAATTAACTATAAATAAAACAAACTTCAACAATCCTTGATCTTATTGAGCAGCTTCTAGCTAAGGTTGTTTGAACTGTTATTTCGTCTGAAGATATTATCCATGAATTGTCGGATATTTCGGACTCTAATTTCATCTTTCTGTAATCACAAATTGATGAGATCGTAATGATTATTTGCAGACGAAATTTAGGCAATTAGATGATAAAAGATAAATATTGATTACCTGTAAACGATAAAACCTGCGGCTAAAGATAGAATTAGCAAACAAGCAGTTGCAATCAAAGCAATAGTTGAAGTACTTAAGGGTTCTTCATGTTAATTTAACATTTAAAGAAAAAAGTTCTTATTATTATCATCTCAATGCATTCAAAGGAAAATGTACCTGATTTGATACAAGCAAGAGCGTTACCTTCGTAGCCACATATCGGTTCGTTTAAAGGCGGCTTTGTTCTACCGCCTGTCCAAAAGATTTTTTTACCTAAAACGGGTTCGAACTTGAGCGAGAATCCGTGATAGTATCCGAAAACCTATATTATAAAAAAACGCCAATTAGATGAAGAGAATTTTCAGATTCAATAACTTTAAAGAATTAAATAACAATGAAATCTTTTTTTTTGCTATCGCCTAAGTGCATCACTACTTCTGTAAAGCCTTTTACTAAAGAATTCAAAGAGACAGTTCTATTTTTGCTTTTAGAATACCTCGAATTTTCCTGTTACGGGATTCATATCCATTATTTCATAAGTTGCTTCCCTATCTGCTATTTCATTCATATACACCTTTCCAGTAATTCCATTAAACGTCCTATTCTCAAATAATTTAATAAATTGTTTTGCATTCCTTGGATCTAATTTCTTTTGTATACTTTCTTTCAAGGCTTCTCCATATAAAATAATAGACTCGTAAAATGCTCCAATAAAAAAGTTGACCTGTTTATAATTTCACACAAATGACTACTTATTAAGCCTATCTAGCAGTTATGTAACTTACTCCTCCAACGTTATATGTATAATTAAAGTCTTTTAGTGTTCTTTCTTTAATAATTTTGGAAAATTCAGTAAACTTTTCACTCTCTTCTAATTGCAATCGTACTCTTATCACAGCTTCACTCGCTTTTCGAACTTTATCATCGTCTTTCAAACCTCTTTTCCAGTCGAAATATCCCCAATAATAGTCCTTGAATAATTCAACGTCCATTAAAACAAATTCCCCACTTTCAATGTATCCTAGATCGTATGCAGCAATGAGCAATTTTCTATTAATATCTCCATTGGCCATAAAGATAAAGACTATCAAATAAAACAAACTATATTTATATTTTCTTAACAATAAAAAGAAATAGGAAAGATTTGTTATACTTCGTGATCTTTCACTAGCATCCTTTAAGAGTTTCTCGTATTTTCCATGATCATCTTGATAATGTCTACTATCAAAATCTTCCGTATAAGGATACACTTTCATACGTCGTAGGCCATCATTTAAAGTATCTGACATTTCAGTGTAAAATTCATTGCTAACGTCTGTAAAAATAGTTATCGATGACCAGTTGAAATATTTAAAAATAGAGCCAAAAACTCTTCTCAAAGCGCATTGACAGTAAGCTAATCTGACTAAAGTAGGATAGTTTTCTTTGTAGCTAAATCTGCCGGCGGCACCTTCACCAGTAATAATTGGCAGGTTCCAATTTGCCGCCATAAAAGCTACGGCATCTAAAGCTCCTGAGCATCCTGGACCAAATATTGCAGACACGTTCTCTTTATAATATAGCTCGGCCGAAATAGCTAATAAACAATTCTTTTATAATTCCTATTTGTTTGATTTACGTTTAATATTACTCTTTGAGTTTACCTGGGGTTTTCTTCTGATCGCAATCAGGGCCGTATTGACGTTCAATAGAGGTTATGTAATAGCCAGAACCGTTGAGAATTTCTTCATTCACTCTTTCGATTCCCAGCCTAATAGCAGAGCCTGACTTTTTCCAGTCGAATGGTGCCCCATGATCTCTAATCATAATAACACCAACTTTAATCTCTTCCAGATTATCAACGGTAGAAGAAAAGCATAAAAAATAAAAAGCAAATAGAATTCTCATTCTTTCCTTCAATTACTAATATCCAACATTAATAGACAGAACTTGGTGACGCTTTACAAAGTTTCCACGCATGCTCTGTAAACGTCATTAAAAGCGAAACATGACCTCTACACGTATTACTTTAATCAAAAACCTAACTGTCTTCCTCTTGAATGACCTTGGAAAATATATATAATGTCATAACAAGAACCCTGTTCTACGTTAATTATATGCAATTATATTTGTATAATTAATTGTATAGTATTAACTAACATATATCCCTACATTCATATACAGTATATATATATATATAAGTTACGAACAAGGTACAGCCGGATTCTCGCCTTTGTCAAGATCAAAGTGAAACGAAAAGTGTAAGGATATTCATATATATATATATATATACATAGTATGTTGTTTGTAATAAATCTTTATCTATTAACGCTATCACTATTATTAATAACATTATTATTGTTAGATTTAGCTGAAAGGTATATTCTAGATCCAAGTAGAATAATTATATAAATTTTAATAATATTATTAAGTTAATTAAAATATAACGTATCGCTAATTAGACTGTTGCTGCGTTATTTTCAAATGTATATGTCTACAAAGTTATATTTTATACAAAAAAAAGTATTACATTCTGGAGATTGTCTCTTTTTTAAAGGTAAAAAGATGGGATAGAGAGAAGGAAAAGTTTACAACGAAAGTCATCAAAGAAGTCCTAAAATATCTAAAATATATAAAGTCAATAATGAATGAATGTTTTACGGTATTTGAAAAATGTATTCTTATTAATTGGGGGGGAAGACGCCTTATTATGTATATAGTCCATATTTGTCACATCTTCTGTTTGTCTCCTTACAAGTTAGTCACGTATGTAATCTTTGATGGTAGATGGCGCTAGAAGATTCTTAAGAGCCATATACCAGCACGATTGATGTCCCATTGTTTTTAGCCAAGCCGGCGCCATGATACTATTTACTTTTACAGCTCCATAAGCAGAAAATCGTTGTACGCTGTTAAAGAATTGATAATTGTTTCTATTCACATGACCCATTAGACCACCCTCTATAGTATCCGTGGTACTAAATTCAACATTAAGATGCATACTTGAAATTCCGTGTACTCCTCTTGTTACAGACATAGTAGGAAAATCTTTGGTAACTACATTAACGTCTACACGACTATTTGTCATTTTATATGTAAAATCTGCCACACGCAATTCTTTGGTCCAAGATGACAGCCACTCTATCTCTTTATCACCAAATCGGATCCCTTTCAAACTAATAGTTAAATTTTTATCCAATTTTGCTATAATAATTTCGTGCATATAATAATCATCTTTTAATCTTCCAAAAACAGTTATCCCTGGATCACTTTTACTAGCGATAACTATCAATTGGCCTGATTTACCAGTAACATCATAGCAAATAGATTCTGTTGAATTTTTCTTTGAATCGAAAACGACTTGAAAAAAATGAGGATCACCCATAATGCTATTATCAATTCCGTGTACTTCAATAGAATTCGACTTAATTTCACCGTTGAAAATAGTCATACAGAGGAGATGTATTGCCGAAAGTAGACCAACGGACGCCGCTGGTTTCAAGCTGATCCTAAAAAATCCTGACTTGAAGCCAGTAAAAATGAATGGCGATATTTCCATTAGATTCGGATCTGCTCCAACTACTCTGTTATAATTTTTTCAGTTTAGAACTATGTGTCTACACCTGTAGTTTCTGTATATTACTCTCTTACTTGCAGCTGGTTACACCTTGAAATCCCATGCCAAGTTGATTTTGTCCCCCAAGTGCAACGTTTAGTGGACTTGGACTGAGAACTATACTTGCCATATCTACTCGTCCCGACTCACCTTACGTTACTGATTTTAATCTGTTCGCCTCTGATATTTATATCATTCATCTTAAAAGTACTCACTCGTTTTAGTCGTAGATTAAAAAAAGAGAAAAAATGGGACACGTTTAAATTTTAAATAAAAAATTGATAATAGGATTTTCAATTATTATTGGAAACTTTTTACTTCAATCAATTCTGTATGATCTTTTACAAAACGTGATTGTTTCTTTATCATTTCGCTCTTCAACTCGACTATTCACCTTAAATGACTTTGCCATCTGCTAGAAGCTATTAAAATTTCTTTTTCATCTATTCCATTGATCCCTTATGAATTTTCATAAGATATCCTTCTATCATTGGCGTGATATATATTTTAGATATATATCGGAAATTTTGGCTGTTAATTTTGATAAAACGACGTAATTACATGTTTTAATTATAAAAGAAAAAAAATAGATTAATCGTCATTTTTCTAGATCAATAAAGTAAATAAGCAGTTTACAAAATGAGTAGTGTTAGTTTTCCAGAGTAAACTCATCCAGCAAAAAACAGTATATAAAGGCTGAGTGAACTTTTTTTAAAGAAAAGAGAAACACTTCTTTCTTCGTAAGTAAGTAAAAAATATAAGACGCTTTCGAATGAACGCTATAATATCACCAACACCGGTTCTCTTTATTCCTGATAAGAATTCGGTTGGTAAAATATTCTATCATAAACCAGAAGGAGACATTTGCCGGTTAGTTACACTTTAAATTAAAAATATAAATTCTTTAGCTTAGTCTGTTCTTTTTGTGCATAACGACAATAATGGTAATATACCCTCATTAGATTAAAAATATCCAAGTTGAACGTTCTAAATGCTCATCATCTGCAGACTAATGGTGATAAAGGACAGTATAGTTTGACTGTGGATCCTTCCGTACATATTACTTCTGGTTTATTTTTGGCTACGGTGTTTCTTAATTGTATTTCAAAAGAAACGCTTAAAACTTATACTTCAAATACTGTAAACGTTTTCGCTGGCGAACCTGAAAATCAAATTGGAACTCTTAATGACGACCCACATTTTCTTCAATCTGTTAGAGATAGCAATACGAAAAATTTTGTCAGGATTTGTTATGATGTTGTTGGTGAATCTAATCAATATATATTTATCGCTGGAAATCGGCATTTGAATATATCTATTTATGGCGTACTGAGAGATGATTACTACATGAGTAGTGTCATTATAAAAACATCTGCTGGAGAAGTAGTGATTACTGTTGATGGAGTTATAGTAAACAATCGATTAATTGAATTGGATTCATTGGATCCATTTAATATTGATACTCACGATTTTCATATATCAGAATCAGAAAAAGGTTTGGCCATAAAGCATCATCACGCTAATTTTCCAACAATTTACATCTATCATCAAACTAATGATGTATCAAGTAGATTTTTGAACTTTGAACTATCATCACTTTATCAAATTGATACTGGCGTAATGGGAACTATTGAACAAAAAATGTTTGAATTCTATGAAAGAGTACAAGAAAATTCATTCGCCGGAGCCGTAAAAGTAGATCATTTTCTTAATAGAGCATGGTTAGCTAAACGAGGACGAAATGAATGTTGGCTAGTAGATACCAATGATTTATTAAGACCACTTACAATAAATAACTTTATTAAAAGTACTGTATAAGTGTATAAGTTAATGAAAATTTTTATATCTTTCTTATTTAAAGTATACATTTTTTCATTATTGAAAATACAATAATCTTTACTTCGCTAAATTGAGAGAGTTTATTAGAATGTATAGTTACTATTACTATTCACAAAAAGTAGATCAAGTTTAACAACAGCATAATACTATGAAGAGGACAACATACATCTAGACAATCTTGAGTAATTAGTATAAATGCAAACTTATATACTGACAATAACAATGAAGTGTAAATAGAGAACTGATTTTGACTTAATATTTTGCCACTGAAGTATGGTTACTGCTACTACTAGGATTACTATGGCAATTAATATCTTCTGTAGAATTATCAGGCTTTCTCAATGCAAACAATGTTGTAATTCTCTTTCTAAAATTTGAATTGAAATAGGCAAAAAGGAAAAAGTTTGCCGATGAATTGATTAAAGTTATATTATCAGTTAAAAGGGCGAAATACATAAATGGATGTCCGCATAATATCGATTTCTTAAAATATAATCCAGATATTATTAATCTAAAAATTTCAAACGAAAAGCAGATTACGAATAGTATATTAACAGACATCAGAGTTCTTGTTAAATATCTAGCTTTAGAGGTTAAAACGGAATTATCGGTTGAGACTTTCGTATTAAGACTTTTTAGAATGTAGATCGTGAGTAACAATGTTGCTACGAAAGGAATGATTATAACTACAATGTTATGTAATATTATTCTGTATGAAATGCCATAAATTTCGTTTTTTTTCAAATCTGTTGGACTATAGTGCCAACGTTGTGTTTTTTGATAAAAACGAGGTTCAAATTCAAAATTTCTCACAAAAGCAAATGCAAATGCAACTATATAGAATGTAACTACTATCATTTTAGCTTTTTGTGGAGTGAAAATTCTAGCAGAGGTTGGTTTGCATATAGCCAAATATCTGTCAATAGAGATAGCTACTATTAGCCAATTTGATGTTATTCTACCACTTGTTCCAACTGCATTCAAATATCGCATGCCATACGCAGGAATCTTTGAATAATTCCTTATCGTTTCTATACTGGAATAAATCAAGCAAGCCGGAAAAGATATTAAAATAAACTTTAAAACAAGTAGAAGTATATCAGAAAATTCCAAGGCCAAGACAAGTATACTACTTGTTGTCAAATTCCATCGTTTATTAGACATCGTAGCCCACACAAAAGCGGCCAAACTATTAAATATAGTGCCAAATGCACATAGAAAACTTCTTATACAGCCTCCAACGATAAAAAGATACCATTCACAAGTTGCTCCTGTGGAACTTGTTCCATTAGTATCTTTAACAACTGCTGATGTTATGTTCATTATGACGTTTTCTTTTTCTAAAATTTGTTATTATATTTAATAATTTTAATGTCACATAAAAAAAATAATCCTGCCAATCAGGCATCATTTAAATGTCATACGCTTAGCAAGAAGCCTACCTGATAAGATTATAACAGAAGGAGGGGGGAGGGAGAGAATTAGACTCAGGTATCGTTAAAATATCAAATTTTATCGCTACAATAAAGTAATTCTGTTGCATTTCTAAATAAAAACAGTAATTATATATGAAAAAAGTCCTGAGATTTTTTTATATTTCTCTAATGCATTCAGTTTAATACAAAACTTACTTTACAAGTATTCTAATGAGTAATGATTTCTTTATCTTCAGATGTTTCTTTTTTTTTCTTCTCTTTAAGAAATCTTATTCTCAGGTTTTACAAACTTAAAAACTATTTCTTTAATCAAATCGCCTATGTTTTCTTATATATTAATCAAAACTTAAAGTATAGGTAAATGCTTTAAACAAGAAAATGTAGCTTGTTAACACCAAGGCAAAACAAGGATTAATTAATGTTTAAATAGTATTCTCCAACAGTGTTTGCAATAACTGCATTTTTCTACTAATTTGTTATAAGGAACAATGTGTATTGTATTATACTTAGAATATATCAATATACTATTCACCTTTATAAATCTTTACAGTTTTTTATGATTTAATTCTTTTCTTACTTGTTACCTAAAAATACTTTTTGCTTATTTATCTTCTTTTCAATTCATTGCTCAATACTATTGGAAGGAAACTTTGCAGTTTTTTCCCTTTATTCCTCTCTCTCTATCTATCTCTCTCTCCTTCTTTCTCCTATTTCTCCATGCCTTTCAATTATAAAATATTATAAATTTATATAATATGGAAATAGACGAAACAGTCAATTTTTATTATGTTTCTTATTGAAATTAGCCTACTTGTTAGGTGGAATACGAAATTGTTTATCAGGAGTTATTCATCATTTATAGAACTTTGACTTTGTTTCCCTAATCGTTTAGTGATTATTTTTTCAATTTTAACGTAATCTCATTTGTACTAAATTTTTTATTTATTGAAATAATTATCTATAAGATTTCGTAATCTAGAAAAAACCTTCTCATATTTCTCTTAAGACAAATATACGAAAAGAGCGAAGAATTATTCAAAATACTAATAGAATTAGAATATAGAATTCATAGTTGAAAAATGAGAAGGGTGTTACAATGTATCAATATTGAATTGTTGATACAAAATATCAAAAATTCAAGTGGCTTCTGACAATCACCTATTATCGTTTTACACGAAACAATGAAAAGAAATATAGAATATTTTAGATGTATTAAGATAGAAAACCGAGATGCTTATTTGAAATAACTTCAATCCTATATTTATTAAAAGAATAACTACCAAAATAGCATATTTTAAGCAAAGATTATAAAATATATAACATTTAACTGAGACAAAAAACATTAATGTTTGTAAAAGTTTTCTATTTTTGCAAAGAGATACTTATATATAAATTACCAAGCCCTTATACCATTCTGCATAGTACTCTGCATATAGGATGCATTCTGCGCTGTTTGAGCTGGTGGAACTGAATACCCTGTAGATGGCGCAAACATAAATGAACCATAGTGCGACGAATAGGGGTTGGATGGTGTAACGCAAGTTTTACCATCTCTAACAATCAAGGGAACGGCTACTCTTCTAGGCGATTGAATTGCTGATAATTCCAAAGTTCTATCTTGTTTTTGTCTCTTCATTTTATATCTTCTATTTAATGTGAAGAAAAAGAAAAGATATAGATAAAGTTATAAGTAAGTAAAAGTAATGAATATTTAATACTAATAATAGCACGCACATATATATAAACATATAGTTAGAGATCTAGAGATTTCAAAAATCTATTTTTTTTTTCAATAGATAAATATGTTTTCTTGAAAGTATATTTTTAGAGAAATTCTCTCAATGAATCACGATTCAACCCATAAATTAAAGTTTGAGTGGTGACATTTGATACTTGAAGGTAATTTATTAAGAAAAAATTAGGTTTAAAATGATTACAAACCTATTTTGGAACCAGATCTTCACCTGAGTAGAAGTGAGTTTTAGAAGTCGAGCTAACTGATCTCTTTCGGGAGCACTCAAGTATTTCTGCTGTTTAAATCTCCTCTCCAATTCGAAAACTTGAGTTTGAGAGAATAAAACACGAGGTTTTCGTTTCGTCTTCTGTCTTAGAAGGTGGCATTCTTCGGGATCGATTTTGGTGACTGGATCAACAGAAGTCTTCTTTTTTACCATTGTTTGAGGTGATGAAGCTGGTAGAGGAAGATAATTCGTTTCGGGAGGTTTCTCCATGCCGCAAACTATAAATTAATTGCAATAAAACTATCTTATCGATACATTTTTTCACATTTTTTGATATAATTTTTGTTAGATAACAAATTACTTGTTAACTAGTTCACTTTGTGAAAAAATTAAACTTGTTATCGTAATACAAGTACTTATTAAATATCTTTCTCGTTCTACTTATTCTATTTCCACTAATCCATTCAAGATTAAAAAAAGAGAATATATATATATATATTTAATATATTTAAGAAACCGCTAAGACTGTTTAAGTGTTAAGATATTGCGCAATTTTCATTTACAGGGTCAAAGAAAAATAGTCGCCCTTTAAATATTGATTTAACGGGGCCTTGAAGGATCTTTTACCCAATTAGGCAAAGGTATCCTAGAGTGTAAGTAAACTAAAATGTCCACAAGACGGAAGATGTCTAGGTAGGCTTATTCCTGTTTTCTTTTCTTTTTTAAATATCTTATGTAGTTGGATAGAAACAATGAGACAAGAAATAAAATAAAATGCCCGGCTGGTTTCAGTTAAAATTGAAATAAGAGGAAAATTAAGTATAGTTTGAGCTTAAAACTATATAGAATAAAATTTATTGGTTTTGAAAGATAGAAAGAATATGGATTTAAAGGGAGGGAGTTTGTTCTAGTTTTTATTTTTTACTTGTTTTCAAATTTGATGGTTGATGCGTGTGTGTGTGTGTGTATGTGTGTGTGTTTTCATTTTGCTTTGACCTCACTTTAAGAAAGTGATGAATAAATATATTACAAACATTATGTAATCTTATTAGACAGAGTATAAACATTCGACACTCTAAAGTGTCTTACTGGCTTGGACAAAGAACAGAGTGGAGGAACTTTCAACGTTGTTGTTCTTCTCCTCCCTCCTCTTAATATACTATGATTAAGTACATCTACCTTTAACGAAAATGAAGAAAGAGATAAGGAAAGAAAATAACAACTAAGAGAGAATAAAAATTAATTTAGGTCATCTGTATATCATTGATATACTAAAAATAATTGCAGACAATAAAAAAGCTTAAAAAAGAATGACGTTAATCTTATGCCAAGTAAAAATGCTTTGTCTTAGATATGATAAGATAAGCGAAATAAAAGGTTCTTTTATAAAATTCAAAATTTCAAGACTTCTTCCTCTAGTACACTCTTATATTTTTCTTATAAAAAAAGGAAGCTTTGCGGTGGTCCAAGTAGAATATTATTTGCTTTATTAATTGATCTAAATAGATAAAAAAAAACAGCGAAAAAGAAAACATATATGAATATGTTTTGAAAGAAGATAGTGTAATTAGTTCGAAAATGGTGTTTAGTTGATCGTTTGTTGATAGAATACTTTAAGAATGTTAAAATTTCTATTGATTGAAGAGAGGAAATGGATAGATAGATATAAATAAAGGAAAAGAATACAATATTAAAAATCTTTGCTATAATATGTATCAGTTATACATAAATATTGGATCTTATATATATAAATAAATGTAAAAGCGTAATATTAACCTTTATTGCCGATTGTTAAATCTTGACGATAGCCGACGTTTTGAAGACCTGTTTCATAGTTGGTATGGGCATTTTGAAAGCCGTATGGTGGAGGTAGACAGCAATTCGATGGATATTGGTAGTCACAAGAACTTTGGTATGTTAAAGCTTCGTGCTGTCCGTTAAAATTCATAGCCTGATTCGGAATCTGGGGTCCGTTCTGCAAATTTTCAGTTGTCTGTAAATTTAAAATATTCCTCATCGAAAATCTGGAATCGTCGTGCATAAACTCCATTTATCTGTTATCATTATCCTTTAAGTGGTCTCTTGCTTATAATTGTAATTGACAGTCTCTTAGGTTATGGATATCTTGCGCGTAAGAGGCTAGCACTTGTACTAAAGTACTACCGATATACCTATAGGCCTATTCCAGAGTGGTTAGAGAATATCTCATTAATAATTACAGACACTCTAACGGATGAAAGACAAAAACAAGACTATACTCAACCGTTCTCAACCGGAGGGATTCACTCTAAACGCCTAAAAAAACTTCTCAACCAATCAACGATCAGGAAAAATCTCGCGCCTGCGCACTAGATAAAAACTCCTTAAATTTCATTTTAATGTATACGAATCGTATACTTATTAGCTGTTTAATAGTCTAATAAATCCTAAGTCAAAACTCAAACAAGTCGGCCGCTTCATAATACGAATAAATTAAACTTGTAAATCTATTTAAATTACTATCGTAAAAGGATGATTAATAATTAGCATTGGTTTTTTATTGCCGCTTCGGGCAATCGTTTTCTATACCGATCGTATCTTCCCTTTTTGATCAATTGTCACATTTAAATGGATATTCGATAGCTCGTTAGAAGAGTCTATATATTTCTTTTCTCTAGTTAAACTTATTTAACAAAATCATATTGCGATCTTTAGAGATCATTAACTAGTAAGTTCTATCATTAACCACTCGAAATAAATAGAAATTTAGCTATCATTCATTAACTTTTAACAAGATGAAAGAAGGAGAAGAAGAGAGAATCAGGCTTATATTTTTTCTCAATCTCAAGTAGTTTATAAATTATTCATAAGCCGACCAAATTGAATATCTTAGTCTATGCTTACAAAGCTATTTGGACAAAATATGGCCTATTTTACCTTATACTTAAGTTATTTAGAAATTGCCGAAAATGAGGATCTAATGGATTTTAAAAGGTTTTTTTCTGATTTGTACAACATTTAGAGAAATTAGTTAACCACGCCCTAATTTACATAGATTAATAGATTGAATACGACTAAAAAGACCACTAAAAGCACATCACAACCAAAGATTTTTTTTTTATTGACCTTCAATTGGAAAAAAATTATAGTGATTACGGCCATTAGGGAGGTAAATATAAAAGGGAAAATAGAGTGATTGATTCACTCTCATTATTCACGGCTTTTAAGTATCTTAACAAGAACGGTTTTTCATTTATCTTCATTCTTTTTGTCTGCTGAATTTATTCTGCTTTTCCTTTAAAAGGATAATAACCTAAGCTTTAATATTACTTGTATAAAAATAATAAGTAACAAGACAGAAGAAACAGGTCTGCGCAAATTCAATGATTAAAGAAAGTGTTTATATTTTGATTATTTCCACCACTTTTCCCAAACTACAGTTCCTTCGATGGATCCGATAAGGAAATTCCCTCCTAATGGCCGCGGCACAACAAATCTTATCTCTACCGTTTGTAGATAACGCTAAGAGCATCTTCATATAGGCCTACGAACTAAAATACGGAGTACGTTTGTCAAGATC
The DNA here is from genome assembly GCA_904063045.1 of Dimorphilus gyrociliatus. Classification (NCBI taxonomy): domain Eukaryota; kingdom Metazoa; phylum Annelida; class Polychaeta; family Dinophilidae; genus Dimorphilus; species Dimorphilus gyrociliatus. The sequence goes on from CAJFCJ010000008.1 coordinate 205,856, forward strand.
GACTCTCTTCGGATATTAATCACGCCTGACATCCTGTTGTCCTGCCCTTACGTCTGTTTATTGTAACTTTATCAATTAAGCATACATATCCTCATTTATATATCTCTAAGTCTATTGTTTGTAGCTCTCCAATTGTCTGGAAAGATTGATGATAGTTTATGGTTACGCAATAAAATCTCTGTCAAAAAAAATTTTGGATGGAAAAAAATCCGTTGTTTGTGGCGAGCAAACAAAGCGGAGGTTAAATACACCGAACCTCTTAAGTTTGTTTGTTCGACTTGTTGCCTTTTTAATGAGCTGAATAATTTTTCAATCCTTGTTTGAACTATTTTCTCAAATCGCTGTCTAAAAACACGTGATGATTTCGTTTATCTTTATCTTGTTTTTCTTTCTTGTTTTTGTTTTTTAAGATAAAATGATTGTTCTTTAGACAAATTTTCTCAATTCACAAAAAGTCAATTAGTTTCTACCTTGAATAAGATATTTTAATAATTTATATAAATAAATTCAATTCCTAATTCATTTCTATACAATGAAAAAATGTATACGGAACACTTCACTTATAAGATTAGAATGGTTTAAAAAAGAAATTTAAAACCTACCTTAAATGTTTGAAAAACCGATACACCAACGTCTAAGAAATGAAAAAGGGGTTAATTTAGGTCGAAGTCCAATTGACCAACCAATCAGCGTCGTGCCATAGTAAATATGAATTATGATTGGCGGAGAAGGTTCACCGTACTGTCAGATCGATTAGGGAAAAGTAATGAAAATGGTAGGAAATAGACGATAGAGAACGAAAATAAGAATGATAAATGAGCGACGAATACTGCCATTGTTGCCTCTGGAGGCGATCATTCAGTCACTACTTAACACATATCATTCAGCGTGGTGCCATTCTCGGTATGGCGCACCCCAGGTGTGTCTTTTTACTTACTTTTTATCGCCTCTTTCCTTGTTTAGGCATTTTGCTTGTTTTCTAAACAGACAACCATGGGGTTTTATAATCACCCTAAGCGAAATTCTTATGATCTCTCAAGAAGATCCATTAATAAAAATTGTTCATAAATTCTCTACATCCAATCTTTAAACATATTAATTGAAACTACTAAGTTATCTTTTACCCTAAAACCCTTCTATTTAACAGTTAAGTATTTAATGGTTATATTCATAAAAAAGATAACAATTATGTCACATTTGTAAATGTCTTGTGTAAATAATAATAAAAATGATATTGATAATAACACTAAAAGTAAATCACAATATACGAAGAATAAAACTTTAAAACGTTTTTCAAGGACCTATGCCATTACTCTTTGCCTGGACAAGATTTAGCATCAGGCCTATAAATCGTTTTTGATATGAAAACTAAACAAGCCATTTACAGTTTTAAATTACCATAAAGTAGAATTTTACAAATATTATGATAATGGGGAAGATAGGATAAATTCTATATATTTTCAAAATAAATTGCCACCGTTTGGGTGGTCAATGGAGTGTATATTTATCATAAAGTTTTATCTATCAATATTGTTTTTCCTTATTTACACGCGTCTATTATGACGCTTTTTATCTCCTTTGACCTTCTAATGCTTGTGGGTTGGTGGTAAAATCGGTGGGGATAAGTGTCGAGCTCTTTGTTGAATACTTGAATTATTTTGAAAGGTGCCTGATTTTTCGAGTGCTTCGGCTATAATTAACGACCTTTCCCTTTCGTTTATAACCTCTTTTTTAAGTGTGACTTTGTAAGCCATATAGTCCTTCAAAAGTGTTGTTTAGAACGTAGATTGTTTGTTATAGCAAATATATATATATATATATATAAGTAATTAATTTAACTAGTTAAGTAATACTGTACTTACGATATATATAGAAAACTCTTTGGAATACAGTTAAAAAAAAATCAAACTACGAATAACTTTTTATTTATTTAAAGTTAAAATGTTTATGTAATTAATAATTGTCAATGTAGGCTTAAAGATAGGAAATGTAAATCTGGCATTTAAAATTAATGAGAAGTTTGTGAAATGTTTCATACGGATGTCTTTTTTTTCTCTTAGTTGTTGTTTTTAACCATTTTATTTCAAATTTGAATTGGATTCTACATTTTCAGTATATATGTTAAATATTAATTTAATGACCTAATTCTTAATTTATTCCATTATATTTTAATTGTAATAAATATTCTATTAAACTCTTTACAACTGATTTATTTACATTATTATTCTCTCTTACTTTTCTTATCTATTTGTTATTATCTATGTCAAGTTCTTGTTTTTGTACTTAACACGTTTATGTTTATATATTTATATATAAATTAATAATTAAAATAAAATCAAAATTCAATAAATTAGTTGCTCTTCAATTTACGTGTGTTTTGTAAAGAGAAGCTAAATGTGCTGCCATCTAGAGTAGGTAGTGTAAAACGTAAGATTCCTGTAATGATTATATAGCTTTGGGTACCGAAAAGAGCAGCTAATTGAATTTGATCTCCTTCTCTTTAATTGTCCTAGGATAATTTGTTATGCGAAGGATAAAGAACAAGAAACTAAATATAAATATATTTATAAATCAATTTTATGACTTTTGGATATATTAAATACTTAAGTTTAGAGGGAAAAATCCAGACATGACCTACATAAAGTTTGGCAGCTCAAGAGTTAAAAAATGAAAAAATGATTGTCCATTGAACTATTACACTCTATTATTAGAACTCATCAATTTTTTTGGGGTGGGTGATTTTGGCTTCAAAAGGCTAAACCCTTTGAATAATAATAAAGTGTTTGCTCATTCGGAATGCAGAATTTTTGTTTGTTTGTTGACAACATTGAATTGTAACAAAATAGAAAATGTCTTTACTATAGACTATTTTATTTAAGGACATAATAAAACTGATGCAAACTGGTATCCCCTATAGGTTTTCGAAGCAACAGTATAGAATGTGGAAATAAGTCACCAGAATAGGACTAAAGGGAAACTAACTCATCTATTGATTTGTATATTCAAAAAGATATATTTGAAACATTAGGATAAAAAATAACACAAGATAGTATTACGTATATCGCCTACTAAAATAATTTGGTCAATTTTTTGCCTAGTTTAGAAGGGGAAGAAGAATATTGTAGTGATTGTATTACGTTTCATTTCCTCTTTACTTCTATTCCTGATTACATTTATTGAATTTTCCGTGCAAAAAATAGCATGTAAATTTTATTTATTTGATCTATTAATATCTTATTCGAATTGAAAGATTTAGATATCTTCTCAATGTTTTTACTACTATAGATGGCGTTGGCAATTTAATAATGATAAGAGAAAAAGTTTTACTAAAATTGAAATGTTTGTTTTGACGAAAGTATTGACCTTGAAAATTGAAAATAATAATAAAAAATGGGTTAGAAATTGATAAAAAATTTTAAATCATTTGTAAATTTAAGTATTTTGTTATAATAAAAAAAAAATGGTTTTATCGGGCAAGAATGCGGAGTAAGTAAGCCTCAATTTCGTTCTACATTTTAGATAATTGACTTGAGTGCGTTGAGTGACTTTAATAACGAAAATTATCAATAATTTTATAATATATTTAACAAATAGTTCTCTTTAATTTTCTTATATACTGCATATGAAATATATAAATATACAGTATACTTATATATATATATATATATATATATATATATATATAAATACAGATTATACAACACGTATGTGCTAGAGCTGCAATTTTTTTCTTCTATACATAAAACATAATTATATACATAGTATATGTTTAACAAATAATGCAGTAAATTTCCAAGAAGAGAATGTTTGTTTTTGTTCCAACAAAATGGCACACTGTTTTTCAGTGCAGTTTGGCATATATGAATGTGGTTTTAATATGGTTTTTTTTTGTTAGTTTTTGTTTTAAATAGTATTCAAAGGACGAATAAAATGATTCATAAATTCATTCAATCAGTTATTTCTTTCTTTGTTTTGTTTTTGTTTTTGTTTTTTTTCAAAAAGGAAATAATAAAACGATTCTTTTTATTTCATATTTAATCATCTTTCCAAGTTTTGTGGTTCTTTTTTTGTTTTTAAATTTTTGAAATGAAACAGGCTGGAGGAGTTAGTTGAGAGATAAGCAGTAAAATTTAAACGTTTTGGAATAGAGACAGCGTTTCATAATTAAAGCACCGTATCGAACACAACCAGTGATTTGATAATGACTTCATCCTGTATATTCATTTTTAAAAGTTAATTATATTAATGTTACACAATATATAATAATTAATTACAGTAATTATACTTTATATTATGGATATATATTAATATATAGATATATTAATATAGATCTCTATATAGATATACTCTCTCTCTATATATATTGTATATAATCGACCGATATCGTTGAAATTTCTATTAAAAGTTCTTTTCAAATGCAAATTAATTAAGAATATAAATTTTGAAATTTTAAATACGAAATCCAAAAGCTAACTCTCTTTTACTAATAAAAAGTGCATAATAACATGCATTTATGCAAAAAGTAACAACTATGAGAGGGTAAACCCTCTCCAAAGTTTGCTTTTTAGCATAAATGAAGCACTGCACAAAAAGAAAATAATTTACAAGAAAACTCTATCCATCCTCAAAATTATTTTAAGCCAGAGTATATGTTAGTTACGTAGAAGGTATAAACTTAACATATACATAGATATAGGAAAGATTAGACGCATCCACTGTTAGATTGATTGCTATTAGATAAATAAACCATTGATTAGTAAATCTCCAGGAGAGTTGGATTTCAGTAGCAGCAAAATACACCTTATTATCTCTTTGTTGTTTTTATAGATTTTTTTATACATATTGATTTTAAATGACCATATGAATTTGAAAATATGGAAAGTATCATATTTTTATGACAGATGCCATAAAAATGGCTAGTATTACAATATTTTGATATTTTAGATATTGTACTTTTAGTTAGTTTCTTTTTTTTTAGTTTAAAAGTGTTAAAAAGAAAAGCATACACGAACCATGCAAATATCGGGAAGTTATAGGAAACACCACCATCATCATCATCCATTCATCACTGTGTCAAAAGCACAGAGTGATTGCATGATTGTCTTATCCTGAAACAAGCGATACATGCACAATAAAAGGAATTAATCATAAATTTAGAAAAGTGGAAGAATCACCAAACGACGAAACGTGTCATTTATTCTTTCCTCGAATAAGTATTAGATTTCCCTCCCTCGCAAATATTTACAAACCTTTTTACATGAGTCCATAAATTCTTCAACCGATATAACCCCATCCTTATTCTGATCCATTTTACTAAACACCGATTCAACGTGCTGCCTAGGAGTTGCATCGTTCTCTGCACTATAATGTCCCATCATATCATAGATAGAGCCGACAATGTCTAACATTTCCTCCTTTGTTATTATTCCATCCTTATTAACATCGTAGAGCTGGAAAGCCCACTGTAATTTTTCTTGCAAAGTTCCCCTTGCTAAAACTGACAATCCCATTACAAACTCTTCAAACGAGATTGTCCCATTGTGATCTTGATCAAACGTATTGAACACGTAATGAGCGTACGTACTTGAATCTATAATAAACAAAGGGGAAATTTATTAAGAGCATGGTATTTTTGCTCAAAATTTCCTATCAAGTTATTTTCCCATTTTATTATTATTACTATTATTAACGCCATCTATCGACACGCTTTCATAGAGCTCTTTCTGCCTTTCATTGCAGATATCTTATAGAAAATCGAAAAACTCTATCGCTGTACAAACTAGCCTTGTCAAAAGCCTTGTCATAAATTATTATATATTAATGTTTGCGTGCTAAAACTAGGAAGTAAGGCAAGGTTAAACTAAGTTGAATATTATATTACTACTAATTAGCTTTAGGGATGATCAATGTTTCTTAATTATATTTTCAAAATGAAATTCATAGATATTTCACTATTAACAAAGAATAGCCGATAAAAGCATTCACCCTATGTAGAATACTTTCTCTTTCTTTCTTATTATTATTATTATTATTATTATTATTATTTTACAGCGACGTCAACCAAACTCACTAGAGCGTCTAAGAAGAATTTTTTCCTTCCTATTTCGTCTAATTAATAAGGGAGAAGAGAGAAAAAAGGAAAATTAAATAAGATGAGGAAGGGAGAAAAAGCTTGATAGAGTATTTTTTTATTTAAATATTTCTTGATAATTCATAAGATAGCCAAAAAAAAAGAAAAAGAAAAAAAGCTATAGATAAATAAATAAAGAAACAGTTTAGATACATTATTATAACAAAAGTAAGTATATGCGCTGCTTATTCTCAAGTAGTTATCTCATTGATCGTTGAGGATTTAAAGAGTCTATAAATTGCCACATAAGCAGTTTTTCTTTCTTTTTCTTTTTTTTTAAAACAGAATTATAAAAAATTTTAGATTTATCGATAATTTAATAACTAGATTATACAAATAAACCATCTTAAAGCTTATTAAAGGTAACAATTTATTTTCTCTGGTACAATATCATCTCAATTCTCAATGGAATAACTCTAATAAAGGAAAAAGAAATGAAAGGAATGTGTTATCATTTTTCCAAAGAAGAGAATATAAGAATAAAGAGAAAGATAGAGAGAAAGAGAAAGAGGAGAAAAAATAGATGAAAGAGAGAGGAATATTTCAAAAAAAAAGAGAGAAAAAAAAAAGAAGCTCTAATAATAAATAAATGAAAAAAAATATATGCATATAGTAGTGTACAGAGGATTTGTTTAGGTTGGGAAAAAACGGTAATTTTTAAGTAATTAACCAACCCGACAGCTGCAATCATCTCTGGGGTTGGGAGTAGAGTGGTACAATGGGCTTTTCTACATGTGAAAAAGGCGATGTATTTACGGAGCTTTTCAGAAACAGAGCCACTGTTTTCTCATGTTTATATATAGATTGAACTATAAGGAATTTTATTCGCTCCTATCGTAATAACAATAGATGATATTAACATAATAAATTACATCTACACTGTGACTTTTATCTAGGGAATCTTCCTCTTTTTTTTTTCACAACTAATTGTACAAAACACCTAAATGATTCTTCTATAAACAATATATAAACTTATAAATATATATATAAATATATTTTAGATTATAAACTCACCTCCTTGAGGAAAGAATTGAGCATATATTTCTTTAAACGTCTCCTCATTTACAACACCAGCGGGACATTCCTGAAAAAAAGTAAAAAGAGTTAGGATTCAGTAGGAATAGATTACTATTGGGGATTTTTTGAGAATAATATATGATCTAAACCTAAAAATGTTGTTTTCAAACGTTAAAAAATATAGTAAGCATAAAAACAGACGCCAAAAGCCTTTAATTTCCCTTAACAGTCTGGTATAAAAACGTTAGAGAACTTTTATATCGAGGAGTGTTGGTAAATATTTAAAAAAAAGGGAAGGGAATACCATTTCTTTTCGTATAATTAACTATTATCCTGTTGGATTAGAACGTTTATTAGATTATTTTAAGAAAAACTTAGATAAAATTTTCTTTCTTCTCTTAATATGTAAATGCGTGCTAATGCGGGAATAGACACACTCATTTAATCAAATTAATCACGGAGGATGTCCGTGATGCAACTAGCTACTCTGCATCTCTTCAAGTTGACATTCTATATAGTCGACCGAGTAAAAAGTCACTGTCACTATTTTTAGTAATATTCATCAGGAACCAATAAAATACATCCTCCGGTTAGAAAATTTTTACACTCTTCTCGATTCTTTATCCTTTTTTCTTTGCAGTTTCCTTTATCTCTTACCTTCGAAATATTTAAATATCAACTCTCTATTTACCTTTAGATAAAAAACCGCATATTCCTCTTTTATTTAAGTTAATTATAGAGAATTTGTTTATCCGTTTTTCTTAATATTAATTAATGACCTTTTATAACATCTTCATCTCGTAAAGATCAGCAAAATTAATAAGTAGTAAGCTTATTAATGAAATACTATATTCTAGAATATGATTTATATATGGGAACATGTAAAAAGAGTTGGAAAGGGGAGATGGAAAATTGTTAAGCAGATGGATTGAGGAAAAGATAAAATTTTCAACTGAAATCTCTATGAATAGTAAAGTTTCTTTGAATAATTAAGACCTTCCCCGTAAATTTCTAACCTGTTTAAATCCTCTGTACATAATTTGTAGCTCCCTGCGAGAGAATTTCGTCGATTTGCATAGGGCGTCAAGCCCTTCCGGTTTATAACGTACGACTTGCAGTTCAAAGTCGTCGAGGTCATGATCTATTGGAATAATAAATAATAAGGTATATGATATGAATAAAAATGAGGAAATAGAACATTAGGATCAGAATAGAACGGATTGAAACGATTATAGTTAGGGTCACGCGATATGTCGGAACGGATATTATCAAGGATTCGCTTTGTTACGATCGAATTCCCTAGCTGATATTATCGGTTTTCGATTAATCAACGCAGCAAGAACGACAATTGAAATCGTTACAATGCAATTATTCTATGTTCATCTAGTACTCTCGTAATTTTCATCTATTACTTTATTTAAAAAAGAATTGTAATATGAAAAAGAATTTATAAATAACCTATAATAGTTTATTTACATATATTACAATACACGTGATTTTCAATAGCACGTATCATCCATCCATAAAAAAAAATAGCAAAAAAAAATAACATTATTAACGCAAACTTAGACTCAAAAATATTTTTAGACTTATTAATTTTATCAATAGATTTATACTTAGATGATCTTAATTCTACATATAGCGAAAATAAACCTAGAGATTAAGTACAACTTTTTTTTTCACTTTTCCCCTCGATTTCTAATTTTTACTATTGTCTTTTTTTTTTTTCGTACAAAAGCATACTCTACAATACGTATACAGTATTAGATAAATTCATAAAAAGATAGAATTTCCATTTTAACTAGGATTGTTTTTTATTCTTTCTACATTAGCAGCTTTTATCTCACGTGATAAAAAGCTGTAAAAGAGTCGAAAGAAATTGGACTTGTATTTAAAACAGAAATTATGGTTTATAAATAATTAAATATTTCATTCTAAATATGTTGCAATATTAGCCGATATCTACGTAGGCCTAATAGGTAAAACAATATATAACATCGAAGCTAAATGGAATTTATAAATAATAGAATAAGATGAGTAAAATTTACGTTAGCTTTTTTTTTAGTTTATCTTGGCTTGTTTAATAAACTAAAATGAGAATATTGGTATTTTTCTTTAAGAATAAAAGGAAATTTCCGTCTACTTAAGACGTTTCAAAGCAAATTGAATAGAGATTTAATGATAAAAAGAAGTGTTGCTTAAAGAGAGACAAATTGGCTCAATAAGAAACTAAGATTGTCAGTGTAAATTATCTTACAGATTTTGATAAAAATAAAGGGAATATAAGCAGTGTCTCTATAATGTTTAATACATTATATGAAACTCTGAAGGTATTGTTTTCATAGATCTTTTCTGTTCAACTATTTACGAACCAACGTCAATGAGAGAATACAGACATTACAGTAAACTGAACAATACTTTAAAGGGAGCTTTTACATAATAGATAAAATATGTTTAATTGATATTTAACCCGAAGGGACAATCGAATTGACTCATTATTAATCAATTTTAATCCACCTGTCAGAATGAACTTATTACTTTTGATTTAGCCCATCAAGCGAGCCGGTTAAGCAAATGATGATAAAATAAATCATTATTTTCTTCAGGAAAAGCTCTGTTAATTTTAGATTTTTCTGAGAATAACAGAAGGATTATCAGCACCAAATAGCCTTTTAGAAAGGGTAAAATTTCTCATTTTACAAAAAACTTTATCCAAACCATGATAGAGAGTATCATTCAGTAGATAAAACGGAATAAATAGTTACATGTTTTTAATTGGAATATTGATGTTATTTATATTTTATCTATTTAATCTTTATATACATATCCACAAATTCATAACATTTCTTTTTGTTTTTTATTGAGAAATAATCTCCATAGAATTGAATAGCATGAAGAATAGAGTATATATTTTCACTAAATTATTTTCTAATTATCAATAAACAAATTATATTAATGCTTTATTAAAAAAGAGAACCAACTAAATACTCAAGTAAAAATTGTTTTTAGAAATTCTATCTTTTCCAGTAAGTTAACTGGTATATCTTTTTTCCAAAGCTTATGGATGCTAATGATTTCCCACGTGTTTAATCAAATTTATAGTCTCTAAGCTATTAGAAAAAAAGACGAAGAGGGGAAAATTGTCTAAACTGTATACAGAATATACAATATATATATATATGTATCTATATATAGACTGTATATCTACACATTATATATATTATACATATCTCATTTCAACGTTCACTTTTTTAATTCAGATTTAATATCAAATTAATAGAATACGTATATATTCTGTTCTAAACTTTTACAAATTTTGATGTCTCATATTAATAAAGAACTAAAAAGATTAATAAAGAAGAGACAGAGTTATTTTATTGATGCTTAACGCCGGTAGAACAATTGCCAAGGCCTTTCTAATCAATTATGATTTGGTTTCTATTTTTTTCATTGAATATCAATGCTAATTTTCAACATATATATAAATTTTCATATGTATATACATGTATATCTATTGACATATATGCATATTGTATACATTGAAGTGCTGTTATATTCGTCGTATAATTGCGTACTTAGATAGGCAAATCTAGCGAGAGGAAGTATATTTTTTTCAACTTCAATTAGCTCATTTCAAATTTAATTATAAGTGACCTTAGAGGCGTTTCTTATTTTAATAACGTGTTATTGTTTTTACGTTATTTCATTCCTTTATTAGTTTTCATTCTATTTTTCACTCATGCCTACTTTCTCTTGTTTCATAACCTCTCCTAGCTGCTTTCTCTCTCCACTCCTCTTCTCTCTCTCTCTAGCTCTCTTGCTCTCTAATTTTCTATTACTTCTATATAGACAACGTAGATTTCCTTTTTTTCTATACATTTTACTTTGCGCATGTTGTTTAATAAAATATAAATAGGTAAATTAAAAGTAACAACAGCGTATTAGATAGTTTTCACCCTTTAACATAGTAATACAATAATTAAAAAATTGCTTCTACCTTTGCTAGCATGCTTCGAAGCAAAAACACTAAGACGCCTGGAAAACTTCCTCGACATACGCCTAGACAAGGCAAACATGATTTATTTCCTTCTAGACCGCATCACACCAAGTAGTTGACTGAAAAACCTTTACGAGTTTGTCGCCATAGCAACAATGTGTTTTGCGCATGACGTCATAAATTTTAATAATTTTCTAGTTATAAAGCTACATCTCTACATAAGTGTTACGTAATTCTTTCTATTTTAACGGAACCATTTTTTTAAAGAGAAATTACTTTAGCTTATGTTTTTTTTGTTATAATAATAGATAAACTGCTCCTATTTCTTTCTCCCATTTCAAACAACTAAAATAAATAGGAAAAGTATAAAAAAAACCTCTTTACAAGACTCTATAAAACTAAAAAGTGTTAGACTCTTTTAGAGGCTAGTAGTATCCTTAGGGTAGGAAAAATGTCAATCTTAAGTATTTTTCAATATTTCACTACTATCTTCATTTCTCTGATATTAATCCGATACTTTATTAAATTATGAAAAGCTAATAGTTTCTCTTTCTTATTTTCATGAATTGTTGAAACTATTATCCACCTGTACGAGTTATTGAACGCTTTAAAGGGATTCAAATATTTTTATCGATACGGGTAAGTATGAGAGAAAAATAAAGTTCAGAACATTTGTAAAATTGAAAACTCGATATGGAAAGCGGAAACAGATGCGTTTAAAAGTGTTTCCTAATAAAAATGATATACAGAACACTTGCTAATCTTTGCAGCTGTTGCTAAAATTATATAAAATTAAAAAAAAGAGCAAGAAAAACTTCTGAGGATTATCCCTCATTAGTTGGCGACAGAGATGCCTTTTGTCTTATGCATTATACATATCTCTTTTTCTGTTTTCTTTGTAAGACGAGTATAAGTCACTATTGCAGCAGAAGCAGAAGGAATACAGCTATAACTCTATGTCAAAAGTAGAAATATAAAAGGAACGTTTCAAGCTCTTTCTCTCCTATTCACACATTATATCGTTATTCTATGATTCACTAATGGATTCCTTAGATAATTTGTCTCGTAATTAAATACCGTTATCTTCCCTCTCTTTGCCCCTATCCTACTCGTACTCTTCATTTCCAATAGTCAAGCTAGTGCGACCAAGAAGTGATTTTTAGAATAGACAGATGGCGTTTCGATCAACTGCCTTGGGAATTTTAACTTTCGGAGCGACATCTAACCGAAATTAACAAAGCGTAAGACGAATGATAAGCTAAAGAAAAACTAGTAAACAATATATTAAAGACAAACAATCATAGAAGCGTATCTTTCATTTTAGCCAATAGATAACAAGCTATAAAATGTTAGTTTTAAAAAAGAAACTTTTCTAAAATTTATCAAGATAATGAGTATTCCTCTCTTGGAGTAAGGCCAATTGTTTTATCAGGAAAGGTTTTACGTTAATTCAAGGGTAAATTCTACAAAGCCTTAAATACTGCTGTATTAACCTATTAGTTTAGCATTTCTATTATACTTTAAATAAAAATAAAAGCTTACGTTTTTATTCCATATAGAGTTTTACAATGAATTACTACAAGTTAAGCCTATTGGAATAAATTTCAAGCACAAAACTTCTACGTTTAACCATGGACTTTTGTCTTTTATAAGATTCTCTAAACCGAAATTAATTAGATTACAAACCAGTAACACTTTAAAGTGTCTTCCCTTTTACTTTTCTTTTTAAATTAAGTGGATATAGTTAGAGAGGGTAAGAAGAAAGAGACAGAAAGAGTATATGTCTAGAAGATAGATAAAAAAGAGGAAGAGAAATGCAATAATTAAATGGAAAAATGAATAATTGGAAGAAGCCAAATTGTAATTTAAGAGTATGGTTCCGTATATATTACTAGCCTACTTCACAAGTAATATTATGTTATATTAATTATAGGAAAGAAAAAAGGACTAAGGCCTAGTTTTCTATAATATATAACATATGTTCAACGTATACAAATTAGTATCATAACAGTAATAATGATTGTAATCTATGGTTAAAGTAGTATATAAAAGACAAATTGACTTTTATAGTTTATATAATATTACTTACAACAACATTCAATGATTAAAGTAAACTAAAAGTAGAAAAACAAATAATTAGTGAAATTTTTTACCCAAGAATTGTTTTATAAGTTGCTTACTGACAAAGAACAAAGTTAAGTAGGATAGAGAGAAAAAAGAATTGGAAAGGAAATGAGTATTGGAAAGGGAATAAGTAAAAAAAAGGGTGGGGGGAAATTTATCTTTCTATCCAAGATCATTTTATTTAATCCAACGGATAAAAGGGCAAGATCAAACCGTAACTACTAAATAGGAACATTTTAATTCCTATCACGTACTTTTTACAGATATCAAGAAATATTTTACAGGATTCCAGTCATTATTCATGAAAAAAGCCTAAGAAGAAAAGTCGTATAAAAGTAGGTGGAATCGTTTTTAATGGCGATAGATAGTTTGAAAAAAAAGAGCATAAAAATAAAATTTCCCGCAGACAGCAGACGAGAATTGATGTTTATACAAACCGTTCATTCCCGACGATCTACCTCTTATATATACATTGGCGCCTTCCTACCTTATTTATTATGAAAATACATTCGAAATGTTAATTGCATTTCAATCTTATCCAACTATTATATTCCGTTTTTTTTTACTCTTTCTTTTTTCCTTAACAACAAAAGTATTCATAGAATTTTTATAGGAAGATAGATATTTTTACAAGAATGATAATTAGATTAATTATAATTACTTCAATTTTATATACATAAAAAAAAGAACACAGACGATTCAATTAAGAAAGAGAAAATGAGATCTTTTTCTTTCGCTAAGTATGAAAATGTGTCTACAACAAAAAGAAAGGAAAAGAAAAAAAAATAGCAGCTATCTAAACGAATATAAGGAAGATGACTATGAGAAAAATATGTCTCTTTCCTATACCTCCTCTAGGATTTCCCAAAGATATAACCATACCCATTCTTCTATTCTGATGAAAAACTGCTGTTTCATAGGAATATGTTGTTGAAAAAGAAATCCTATAATTTTATCAGCTTTTCTCGACAGACAACGACAAAATGCGCGTCTAGGCGGAAAACGCCCAAGGCGACCTTCACCTTTTTCCGGTAGTCGAAAGTTTTGGAATGAAACTCTATCGGTTTGACGTGTTATCATTAATAAAGAACGCCTAAGCGATGAGTTTAGATTGCTAATGGGCTTTTTAAGTCAAATATAATAAAGCAAACAAAGGGGAGGTAAACGATAAAAAATCGATGCCATTCTTTTTTTAATTAGCAACAAGAAGAGTGTATTAAATTTTTATTAACCAAAACCGGAAGTAAAAAATACATTAAGTTAAATGATATCTTAATAGAGTAATAGAAACGCTAAGAGAGAGAATGTAAGTATATCCTGTAAGTATAACTGTAGACAGTAGATTTATGTTTATAAATTCAATAAGATAAAGTTAACAAACAAGATAGGATTAACATAGAGGAGATATATTAAACAATATTCCTAGGATAGGATAGTTGATTTCTATTATATACTATATTTGAAGTTGACAAACTGTTCTAAAATGTTTTCTATCTTAAAAAGAATCGTTCAATGAAAAAATTGTATTCTCTCTACTTTGTCTTAATAAATATTCATGAGTTGTAAGTGTTATTTGTTCCAGTTTTTATCTCATTAAAAGGTTTAAGTGTGGTTTATATAAAAATTGATTATACAATCAAGCAATTAGTTAAAATTAAATGTGAAAAGTTTGTTTATAAACTAATTTAGTTATATTTAACTTATAAATAAATATGTTATATAAGATTAATTCTAGTCAATATAAATTAATATTATAAGATTGAATGTAAATAGAGTAAAAGTATAAACTTTGGTTTATTTGACTTTTTTAAGATACATTCACTTCAATTTTATCCTCTTCGTAGTAGGGAAGATACCTTGTATCAACACAAATATTCTAATAGAAATATACATCAAAGTATTGTATATATTCTTTCTAGAAAGATTATTTGTTGAAAATAGAAACTTAGTCAGCAGGTCAGTTAAACCTAGTGTAATTTCTCAAAACAAACACTTTTCTTACAGACAACACATGCTCTCCGAAATCGTAAATATGAGAAAGCAGACCTTTATGCTTCAGACTACAAGGTGCTAGGCAAATGGATAAAAGGCTTAAGTATTATTTCAGTCCAATTTTAAGAAGTAAAGTTTTACATTTGATAATAATACATTATTTTATATATAAATATATACAAAGTATGTAATATATGGCATGTATACATTAAAATATATAATATATTCATGAAGCATTTATATTCACTCCTCTATGGATATGTATATATTTATATTATATAAGGTGAACATACCTATATATGCTTATACAATATGAGAAATATTTATAAATATTATACAGTATATATATATTAGAAGTAAAAACCGGAAATTAATGCGAAAATGTCCAGAAAGTAAGGCAAGTGTAAGTTTACAAATATGAAAGCCACAAAAGAGACGCAGCAAAGACATCTTGGAAAGCAAATCCGTCTATACCCGCCAAGACTTTTTATTTATTAATTGGGATCTTTCTTCGATTGAAAAGATCGATCTATGATTCTTTCATAAAGTACTACTCTAACTTCTTTAACTATTAACGAAATGAAGCTCCTAATTGACGATGTTTGTAATTATTTGCTGCTCTCTTAATCATTTACCAAAGTACGAAGGCAATCCAAAATGATAACGATACGCTAAAGATAGTTTCTATTTGAAGATATAGATGGCGTCTTTCGGTTTTTTCTATCTTTTCAAAACCATAACTCACAAACCATACCCTATTATCAATCTTAAGTATCTATTTTTTATCTCTCGAAACATTTACGCTCTTAGCCTTGCTCAATATTTCTACTTTTACTTTATCTAGAGTCTCGTCGTTCTATTCCCTAGAGGGACATAAACGAAGAGAAGTATAGCTCTAAACTTTGAGAATATTTTAAAAGATCTGGAAACTTATAGTGGTACCATTAAATAAGATAAAACAAAGATAAACAGGCAACTTAACCTCTATAATCTTCTTTTATGTACTTACTAGTAGTATTTGGATTACAGAACTATTCAATTACTACAATTGTTTTTCTCATTTTAACGTCCTCAATTATGAATAAATGAAGAGGGAGAATAAAATATAGAAAGTAAAATCTTCAATTTCCCAAGTGCCATTATATTTACAATCATACAGTTAAAAATATTCATGTAAAACTAGAAATTTTTATAAAGAACAGTCTCAAGAGAAGAAAGAGTAACTATAGGTTTATTAATTTACAACAATTGAGTTGTGCCATACTTAGTTTGTCACTTTTGGCTTTCGTCAACCTTTCATTTTTCTTTTCTTTTAGTAGGTTAATAGCTTTTGTTTTATTTTTGATTTTTTTCTAGGTAAATTGACAGTTTTACCAAGGCCAGACTCAAATTGATGGTCAGTAACGGCCTAGAATATATAATTTTCCCTTTTTTCACCCTATTGTACATTAAAACTAAAAAGAATACATATATAATTTATATGAAGAGCTAAAAAAAAACGACTATCAAGAGATGACATTGGCAGATAATATAATTCCAATGGTAAAAGGTTTTAAAAAAATATGATCTACCAACCTGAAAACTTCCTATTAACCTTTATCTTTAATATTTTATAAATCTACTCTTTTTCTTCCTTTGAAGATTATGGACAGAAGCGGAGATAAAAACATAAACTTACCATAGGATTCATAACGATGTATTTTTCCAGCCAAGTTACCCATAACTTTTAGTCTTAATTAGACGTCCACAATCGTAGAAAGTGGACTTAATGAATTAAAATGTCAGAGATTAGAATCCAACAAAAGCGTTTCAGGAATATAAATTCTGAACAGTGACAGAAACTTAGTTAAAAGAGTTAATAAATCTAAAATTTTCTCCTCATTGTCTGTCGAACATCGATATATGAACGCTAAAGCCAGTACTGTTTGTCAACCTGTCTACTTCATCAGTAAAAACGTCAATGGAACTATAGCAATAAATCCGCTTGTTTGTCAGCCCTATATATACATATATTTATACATATATATATATATATACATTTATATATATATATATATTTATAAATACATACTTGTATATATACTTATTTCTTTTTATGCTCTCTATATTCACTTTACTGGAAAATAATTGGAAAAAACACTAAAGGAAATATCCAAAATTTTGGAGTTAGACGAAAAGCAACTGCCATATGATGACGTTGGAAAAGTCATTCTGTACCTCTCTAAAGGCATTAATATTCATTTATGTAGGCGAATGAACGCTCCCGAAACATTTCTCCGCAGATAAAAGAACGTCTACTTGATAGGCGCTCATGTCTATAAGTACTTTTACGTAAGTAGGAAAAAAATTTCAAAAGACAGTTAGTACTATTTATAAATTTATCACAATTAACCGAGTACAGTTAACCATGAAATATTTTTTGTTCATAAAAGTTAAGGACACTTCCTATACAGTGGTTGGAAGCTCCTTTCAAGTTACATCATAGGCTTATAAATACCTAGCTAATACAGATATAAAAAAGTCAGTAGGAATTCATTTCCTTCTGATATATATATATATATATATATCTGTATTAAAGATAAAAAGAATACTAATATATTTAACAACTATCAAGCTTAATTGGGTATGCCTTAGTCTATTAGATTATAGATGGAGCATCAAATGCCTAAAAATCTAGCGAACTTTAAGCCGTAAAGAGAAAATTTATCTAGAAGTTTTGTGTCATCTCTTGATTACAAAGAATCCAACTATCTGTAATACTATGAAATAAATCTAATGTAAACATTACAGCACTTGATCATTAGTTTTTTTTCTTTTTTTCTCTTCTCTCTCTCTCTGTTGCTCTCTCTGTTGCTCTCAATCCTTCTTTCTTTCTTTTCTCTCTCTTTGTCATACGTTCTAAATGCATGCATACCTCAAACACATAGGATTTTTGTGGCTTTTTTTTTAGTTGCAAAGATTAATTGAAGATGACATCTTCATTAATAAATTTTTCTATATTTTGGAAAGTTTTACTAATTATCTTTTATTACGCAAAAGATCTAAGCAGCAGACGAAATATTAATATATTACACCATACGGTTAAATTTATATATTGACATGCATAATGAATACTTTCACCATGTTTTGAATCGATATTGCACTTTAAGTATCGGTTTGCGAATGTCAGATTAAGCGCAAGAAATGTATAGTAGATATTTTTAAAGATAAACGATAGATGGCAGCATACTCTTATGATATTCGTAACGGACACTTTGAAAGCGTATAATGTATAATAACCAAACAATCGATGTTAAATAAAATAATTAGCTAAAAGCAGCTGATTTATAAATGAAGACTTTACACATCAGTCGCCATCGCAGTAATCTTAATACTTTAATATATGCAATTATATATATACACATATAACATCATCGCCTAAACATATGTACGCATCTAATAAATACAAAGTAATTGAGGAACTCTGTGTGACTGTACACAAATTATATTTAAATATACGTTTGCGCCTTTTCTTTCACAACTTCAGTACAACTAGGGAGTGGACATCTATTTTTCACAAATAAGAAGATTATGCTGTTTTTATAAGCTGTAGTTTTATAAGTATAAAATACCTTTGATTTATTTAGCTATAAGTATAGTCTTAGCTAAAAGAATGGGTATTGTATGCTTAGAGTAAACTCTATATTGGATATTTGGCATGATCATTATGGAATTTATTCCCTGGGTAGATAGCCTTCCTGTCAGGTATATAATAATTCATATAATTCGGTATCAAATCGAAATCGGCTCACGAAGAACTAAATGATTCACCTGTACATTTCATGAAAGACTGTGGAAAATTGTCTTGAAAAACACTTCCTGTTTGTTCCTATCCCCTAAGCTAGTCCCATAATTATTCCATATAACTTAATTAAATGTACATGAGAAAAATATATACAGTATATATATACTAATATACTGTATATATATATATATAACTATATGTATAAACACATCAATATATATGTCAGCATGTGTACTGTGGAAATTAATATATAGATACTTTTGAACTTTTACACACAAGGAAAGCGTATAAAGGCATAAATTCATAAATAAAAGAAAACTACAATATTTATAATAAAATACTCATGTACCAAATGTGCGTATGTATTCATGTGATTTTTTGTCTGAAACAGATGTTATTTACAGATAATGCGTACTTAAACAACGTTTACCTATTTTAAACTATTCGTGAGAGTACTACAAAATTTTATGGTAAATAGAAAAGTGTCTTCTTTTATTTTACTCTACTTTTCTCTTTACTTTCTAATGACCCCATTTCTATGAAAAAAAATAGAACTAACTCCAAAAGAATCTTCTTATTTTGGTATGGTATGATATGACTAAAGGCTAAACACGGTTTAGAGTCTGTTATACGATCGTTTTCCATTAAAGAAACAGTTATAAAATGCAAACAGTTGCCTATAGAAGTGAATATCGAAAGTTATTTGTTGATATAAAGTCCAAGACAATTGCCAAGGGGTTACTGTATATAATTTGCTTATTTAACTATGCAAATTACAATCCTAATCCCTAGATTTTTATCCTTTCAAAGAGGAAATTTCCTATTTTAAAGTTGGAAATCTGAAAACGAATCGTCAATTCCTATAGGCATTTTTCATAGACAAGTATCTTCTCTTTGAATCTCTTTTAATGAATTAATTTTATAAGTATTGATGTTTTTTTATCCAAAGTTCCGATTTTACGCCAAAAAAATTTCTATCAAGTACTAAATTACAAGAAATAACTTTTTGGAATAGAGCATGTTTTATCTAAGATAGAAAGAGAGAGAGAGAGAGAGAGAAAGGAAGAAGGGGAATGGGAGTGGCGGGAAAGAATTGGGATATGGGGAAAGATAGTGTACACTGATGAAAAATGAAAGAATATATACTCTAATTTAACTTTATGGTACCTGTTTAAAAGGTTCTTTTACTTTTACGAGTTTAACATATATCTAAATTGTGTCAAAATAAATTAAATAACGAGCTTTTTCTCTTGTAATTAATTTAATAAAGAGAATTAAAGTAGTATTTACACTCAATTTATGATCATGATCACTGCAGAAAAATAAAGAGAGGATTTATGGTTAGATGTCCGTGCAGATAATTAAAGATTACTTTACGGTTAATAAATTTTATATAGAATCAAAGAGTAAGAGAGTAAATGGACGAATAAAGTTTTTTTTAAGGCTAAATGAAACAAACTGATATGACTTTATGTAAAATTCAGTATAAAAAGATCGATGAACTTGGGTAGTGCAAATTTTCTCTCTCTCTCTCTCTCTCTCTCTCTCTATTTCGCTCTCTCGTTCTATCTAACAGTCTTTAAATATCTAAATATTTCCTTCTCTATTTCTCTTTCTTTTCCTCCTTCTTTCTTCCTTTCTGTCATTCACTCAATCATATTCTTATTTTCGCTTTCTTTTCCTACTTACAAAAATATTTTTCTCTTTCTCACTCTATTTCCGGTAGATTTTTCTTTCAGTATACTTAAAACAATAAGAAGGTAAAGGATAAATGTCAACACAAGCTTAGCCGCTAATATTATAGTCCTGTTATTTTTTTTGGACAAACTTCGACTTCCAGCATTGGAACGAAGAGAAGACGGGATAAAAGACAATCAATACTTTGTTCGTCCAACTATATCAGATAAACAATATAATTTGCTCGCATAAAAAAATGTAAAGTCTGTCAATAATCAATGCATTATAGACTCGATTATACATCGTCTCTGTTTATTATTAGGCCTGTTAGAAAGAAAAAGGGAGGAGTTTGAAAGATAAAGACTAGTGGAAATGAAGTAGAACTACGGTTCCTTCTCTTTTCCTTTTTCCTTTCGAAACCAAATTTGACGCATACGTATAACTCGTTATATTTGCCTTTCGGCTAAAACCGGATAAGGAATGACTAGACAGTAAAAAATTCCTTTTTTCTTGTCTTCGATCGTAAACTGGCGCATGCGTATATCTAGTTTAAGTCTACTAAAACAGTGCATGTGTCCGGTCTACTACGACTCCATAACATGTCAGTAAATAAATTACTCAATCGGACCTACTTTACTCGGACAGCTATTTTTTATTACGAACCTCTTTTCTTCTTCAAACTATAATTCCTTTTACTTCAAGTACATAATGATGTCCAACTAATCACATTCCGCTTATTGGGCCTATATTAATACTAGAAGAGTGAAAGAGAGAAAGAAAGAAATGAAAGAAGTATTTAAAAAATAAAGGGAAAAGAAAGGTTTTGTAGTCCAATTTCTTATATATTCTATTCATTATAAAATAAGTCTTTTCGAATCCAAAATTGGATAGATTATAATCTATACTCAAATCCTGAAAAGCGGTTTGTAAGTTCATTTCGCACTCGAAAGTTTCACGTTGCCTCCATTAAACACTCTAATTGTCTGTCACATGCGACAGCGTATTTTTCATAGGTGATAAACTAGTCATGGAGTATTTCACTGTTGCTTCATCTCCTTCTCCGTACTCTCTAGTACTTTTGCTCACTCAACGTCTCTTTACCCTTCCCTACTCTATCCCTCTCTCTCTCTCTTTTCTTGTCGTTGTTATTCATTGTAGTTTTTTTCACTTCAGCTCTTCCACACTTGCTTTTAGCTTTCTTTTCCCCTTTCTTCTTATTTTCATTAGGGAAGATTGCGGAGCGATAAACGACCCATATAAATGTGGCGTTCGTATAGATTAATTTAAATGGATTGTAGGCGTAAGCCAGCAGTCGCTTTTAAACGTGATCAAGTAGGTACAGCGTCTACGATTACATCGCTTCCCCTTCCCGATTGTTATAAAGGAGTCGTACGCATGCGCACTAAAGTTTGATTTAAAAGTAAGAATCCGGTGTCAAACTGTCATTAACAAATATAAATATACTGCATTATACACGTATGTATATACACACAAGCCGGTCTATTTAGACGAATATATATATATATATATATATTTGCTATCCGGTTTCGATCCGACGCTATACATGATAGACGGTAGGAACCTTTGGCCTATGATCAATAGATTAAGAGCGAATATAGTACATCTTATAGTAGTTCAATAGGGAAGAATATAATTAAGAATAGACAATGCCCTTTACTCTTTAAGCCGATCGAATAAAATAAATATAAAGGCAAAATATAGACACTAGCTCCGAGCGTTCATAAAAAGAGTCCACATGAAAAATATATCCGTCGGAATTATAATAAAACACTGTAGAAACAATCAATAGAAAAAAACTTTACCATTCTTTTCGCCAAACACTCCGTGTTTCGTGAAATAGGAATGTAACCTTTTTAATTTTCCTCGTAACATCCGAATTTCTTTCTAAAGTGATCAATGAAAGGAAGACAAACGAGCCTCAAACGGACAATGCATCATTGTAGACTTTCAATCCTGACGCGTTTATATTTAATAAATTTATTCCTAAGGTTTTGATAAAAAAAAAAAGCACAAAATAATCTTTTTCAACAAGTTTCTCTTTAAACGAAAATAACGCCGCCGTCTATAAAGCTGAATGTGTAATAACATAGGACAAGTACAGCAAGTGGGGGGCGACACCTGTTGGTCGATTCTCTCAATGAATTTATGATGAAAGTCTATGCTGAATGTCAATTAAGCGCCATAGGCTATTTATTTTTAGCGGGAAAAAATATGAGACGAAAAACTGGTAAAAATAAATCAGAGTTACGGGTCATAACGCAGTCGTTTCAGGTCAGTTAGGCCTACACAATCTGCATTATTGCGGAGCGAACAGCGTGACGACGGCAATTTTTTGCGGTTCTTACAGCAATTTAAGCAATAAAGACAGGGAAAAAAGAATCTGAGAAGAGACAGGAAAAGGCGGCATCTGGCATTTTGTGGCTTGAGTGATTAGCAAGCAAGAAAGGAGCATCTTGTCCTTTTACATAATCTCTACGTTAGTTATTTATAACCTTTATATAGGCTTTCTATTCTCTTCTCTTCCGATTATGATTAGGATTTTGATATTGTATTGAATTTTAAAAAATTGTCTTTCCCACTTTTCTATTTTCAATTCTAATTTGCGAATTTCCAATTCTATTCTTTTCGGTGGTTAGATATTTATCGCTATGGACGAATGATTTTTAAACAGATGCAAAATTTCTCATTGATATAAGATAACTATATACACCTCTGTCCAATTTTCCTCCTCTCCTTCTTTTTAACTGTTTTCAGCCTACTCCTTCCCTTTTCTTTCCTTCACAGTATCTTCAAGCAACAAGCCTATACTCTTTTCTTATACGTTAATAGCCGATGAAGTGTCAGATTTAATTACTAAACACTTTCTTTACAGATTACTTGATATTTGTGTTGGAATATTTGTTCAATGATTACTTAAGGTCGAAAATTTCGCTCCCTTTCTATGATATCTTAGTCGTGCTATTGGAGGAAATCGAGTTAAGGACTGCAGATAAGTTTTTTCAATTTGAAAAATGAGATGAAGCAAAGCAATGAACCAAAGAAACTAGATACAATTTTTATCAGCTTGCATTAAAATGGAGGTAACAGTAAAGAAGTAATATAAAAGGAATGTAAAGTAACTTTTTAAAGAAAAAGGCAATGTGTATATATAAATAACAAATTAAGAAAAACTACCAAAATTTTAAGAAAACCTGATTTAATTTCGTCAACATCGAACACTAGCATCTTTTCATCTTGTATTCTCTAATTTTCAATTGAATATTTAATAATTTAATCAAACTAACTCCTGATAAGAATATTAGGTGAATTTAAAGGGGAAAAAGAGCATATAGTTTTAAAACATAGACTCTGCAAAGGGGACAAGAAAGTAAATTCTCTATGCTCACTGGTGGAATAGATAGTAATGGCTAGGAATTGAAAAACAAAAAAGAAAAATTATCCGCTTCTCTTTAGTCATTTTGTCGGCATTGAGTTCAATTTCAAAGAAACTTAGTGAAAACTTAATTAGCTTAAGTAAAAATAGACTGATGGGAAATGTTAATATTATTAAATTGCACACTTTAGATCTACTTTACAGCTTTTCTATTAAAGGATATTATTTTAAATAATTGTTAACATATCATATCATTTAGGAAAGGTCAAAGGACAACTTCAGAAGAAACGCCCCATGGATTAAACAGAAAAACAGCGGAAGTTTCAGTAAAAGGATGAAAAGAAAATCTGAAGCAAAGAAACAAAGGCGAGCTGGTGTGGAAGAGCAAAATTGGTAAAACTAAGAGACAATCGCAGCTCCTAGAGGCCTACTCTCACAAGAGTTTCTGACGCCTAAATGCTCTCTCTGTTCTCCCTTTACTCTTACTTACATAAATAGACTTTTAAGAGGGGAAGGGAATCGGCTTTCTATTCTCCGAAAACGGAGTGTATCGAACGTTTTTTTCCTTCTCTCTGGCTCTAATTACCTTCTCTTAAGCATTTACGACAAGGAAACTAAGTTAGCGGCTTGAAGCGGGAGCGAATTAACGAGGACACTGTAGTAGTCAACACGGAGAAATTCGCATGGGAACCGTGTAGTCAACGTCCTCATTTCCTCTCCTGTCGGTTCCACAAAGCAGAAATCTTTTCTGCTTCACGTATCTGATAATGGCATCTTTTCATCAATTGGGCCGGCTGGTCAAGGAAAGGAAAGGTATATAGGAAAAGAGAAAGACAAGCGATTTTGCTTATACGATCGAAGCCTATCTTACACGACATTACTTCGAAAAGGAAATCCGTAGAAAGACATAAAGAAGTAGTAGTAGTAGTGGTAGTAGTACTAGAAGCCAACGTCTACAACAATCGATAAGGAATCCTCCGGAATTTTTAATTTTTGCCCATTTCTTATTGATCTATTTCTCCAGCTAATAATTATACTTAGTAGAAAATAATGAGAAACAAATAATACTAAATATCCTTTTCGAATAGTAAAATCTCAACCACCAGGCTAAATATTGGAACAATTAGCCGGAAGAAAAGTGCGAAAGCTAGACTAGGTGAAACTGGAGAAAGAAACCTAATTATTTCCTTGAGATGTATTTTCCGAGTTTTTTCTCTTACTACCATCCATTTATTCAGTTTTTTCTAGTGAAGCTCCCTCCTTCTAGGAAACCATTTGATATACCTCCCTCCGAAATTATTGAAATATAAGGTATATATGCAATATATATCTAACAGTATGAGTATATTCTGACTCTCTATATATATACTTTTTACTGAAATAGTGTAAGATATATATATATATATATATATATATACAGTATATACACTAATATATATACTGTATATAGACTGTATAATATATTATTTTGTGTTTGATAACTGTTTTTTTTCACTCGGAATAGACTATTAATATTCCGGTTTAGCTTTACAGTATTACAGTTTATTTGTCAGTATATTACCCGGTCACTATAATATTTCGCATGCGTCTGACGTGACACTTGTTTCTTTTGTCATGTCATCACTTGTATGTTTTTACCTACTCGGTCCCATTTCAATTATGATTATTTCTTCTGTCATACTCATCTTTTACAAATTACCCAATAAATTCTAGATATAGTTTTCTTTCGTGAAAAACTAACTCTACGAAAAGAGAACACTCAGCTACCTTCTGAGTTTTCTATTTGAAATAAGTTAAAAAAGGTTCATTTACAAAAGTTTGATTTCTTCTGTTAGCCTTTTTTCCATTATAGTATTCTTACTTAAAAACAGCTAATCAGAAGACTTACAAATTGACGCCAACTACCACTATAAGAAAGAGAGAAGAAAAAGAGTAGCGCTATAGCGTTTAAAGGGTTCGTTTTAGACTTTAAAAAGTAATTCCCTATCATCCACTCTATTACCCTGGTAAAGAGACTTGTTTAAATTTATACCGTCTTATGGCAGATTAGAGATAAGTGTTTTAATACCTGAAAACAATTATTCTAACCTTATGAAGAAAACATGACTATATGTAAACATATCTGTGTATTGGGAGATATTTACATTAGTCATCATTTTTTTATTTCTAATCGAAATATAGTAATTGGTTGCCTAATAATAGTATATAGCATATATAGCTATATTTACATTGTTAGCATATATGTTATATAAATATAGAGTACATATACATATAGAGAAAGACACAGAGTGAGAGAGATAGAGAGAGAGAGAAACATAGAGAGAGAGAGACATAGAGAGAGACAGAGAAAAAAAAAGAGAGGAAAAAAGGCAGAATATCATGTCTTTGTTGCAGTCGTTAAATTATGTATGCGTATATAAATTACGAAACATAAACGTAAATCTAATTAAGGTATATTTTCAAAATTAAAAATTACTTTTGTCAATTTTTTATGTAAATTACAAGAAATTTTTTTTCGATATTTCTAGAAGCCAAAAAAATATTACAACGTAGGCTGAAGTAACGCCTAATGAAAGAGCGTCTTGTTATAAAAAGAGATTTTCCCTGTTATTGGCACCTTGGGCAGATTTAGCGGATCGTATTATGAGATATTGACAAGAAGATTCATATGCTGCTAAAAGCCATCTAGTAATCATTGTACGTGGATTCTTTGATTACGTAGTGCATGATTGCACAAAACGGATTGAGATATCTCATCGGAAGGAAAAACAAGGGGGAAAAAATGCCATTCAAACAAGTTGCATAATTCATTATGTTCCACTTATCATTGATTTCTTTATAGCGGTCCTTAAAGATGGATCTAGTTAATTCTGAGACGGATCGTACATATGGGAATTGTCATATAAAACAATGTAAGAATGAAGGAAAGTGAAAGGAAAAAAAGTAAAATATACAGTAAAAAGAATCTACAATTTATCAGAATCTCCTCCTCTTCCTCTACTTCTTCTTCTTCAATTTAATTGATTTTTTTATTATAAATAACACGAATAAAAAAAATATTTGTAAAAATAGAGATATTTATAAATATTTACTCCAAATATTCACGTATATATATATACATCAATGTTTAGAGTAAATAAATCTAAAAATATATATTTATCCATACCCATTTACGACTCACTTTAAAGCGTATAATCTTTAACTTAAAAAAAAACTACTTGTCTAAACTATATAGCCATAAAGAATAAAAATCCTTTAGAATTGATTTTTGCAGTGATAATTATAAATTATTCATAATAGAATAAGTTGCTAATAATAGTGTAGCTACCTACTGTTTTGAAAATTCTTTCCTGAGTGAAATTCCTTTTTTTTTTGTCTAAAAAGAGAATATATTTATTTATATCCTTTACAAAACTGCTATTATCAAACTTGTATACTTCTTTTAGGTTAATTTTTGAACAGGATGTATATAAAAATAAACCTAACAGTTCTATTTTAATGTAGAATAGGAATTTTTACAATATACTAATGATTAAGATCTCTATTACGTTTCTTTCTCCCCGTTTCGCTCTATTTTCCCTACTCTCTTTTAGAATGATTAACAGGGATAAAAAGATTTTTGCTAATTAAAATATATTACCAATAAATTGATGAATAACAGTTAAAAATTACGTTAACAGACTTTCCATATAAGAGTTTATTAATATACTCTAGCAGAAATTCAGATAATGTGATTATAGGTGTTATATCTGTATAGTCTTTTGTAGCAAATGTAGAAAAGCTTGCTTTGTATCATGAAAAATTAAACTATGAAATGTTACATTAACTAAGTTACGGCTGAACATTAATGTACATGAAGAGACAAAAATGCAACAGGAAGCTGTTTCCCCCATGGCTGTTTGTCGACCTTCTCTAGTCGAGGCAGGTTTGTCACTGATTTTTAATGAGAGTCACTCTTTTTTTTTCATTCGAAATTTAATGAGGAAGAAAAACGTTTTAAACTAAACACATAAAATACTAGACAGAGAACCAACGAAAGCACCGGATGAATACGTCATACTATCATTTCATCTTCTTTTATCCTATTCTGTAACGCTTAATCTCATCTCCTGTCAGTCATTGTACCCACCGAATATATCTTGCTTTATAAATTTTAGCCTTACCATCGCTCTTTTCAATATTTTAACTTGTCAAATGCAACAAGGAATTTATCATTTGTAAATGAGTTTAAAAGGCTTTTACTGCTTTCTTGTCGGAAGGGAGAGAAACAGTGGGTGTTGGAATATAAAAGATTGCCTCAAAAAAGATAGCAGAGAAGAGTGAAGATAAAAAAATAAGCAATGAAAAATATTTCATAAAGCAGCTGCGCAACAGACCCTAGTTTTTCTTTCCGATCAATTTATTCAGTTGGAGACTGCAAATTGTCAACAGAATATTGACGAAAGCCGTTTTACTGTCGCGAAAGGAGTATATTCAAACTAGATGGCAGTGTTATCTGAGATGTTTTCTTCATGCTCTCATGCTCATCTTTTTATATTTAAAGATAACTGAATATAGGCGTCTGCACCCTTTGAACTCGACCTCAAACTTTCAATGAAAACATTTTTATCTTTTAGTAAATAGACTTTTTGCCAATTAAGTAACGCTAATCGCTAAGTTTTTTCGATCTGCATACGTTTTACTCAAATTGCACCTTCCTTCAATGGGTAATTCTATCATGCACAATCATGAAAAATGAACGTGAAGTGGTCAACAATTTACTCGGAAAATTCATTCATGGAAATGAATAACTCTGTAAATTCTTTGAAAGATTACAGGGGAAGTTAGATATACTGTTGAGTTATGAAAAGAACCTATCACAATTGTCATATAGAGAGGGAAATTTTGATGATTTAGACCTTCAGGCGGTAGATGGCATAAATCATGATCAAGCAAGCAGAGAATCAAATGACACAAAGGAAACCGGCTCATTTTTTATTGTTAGACCATCTAGATTTTATTTACTTACATAAAAAATATTATAAAAGTAAGGAATAATTCGTGCAAGTTATTAGTTGCTCATTTTGAAATTCTCTTTAGTGGCTGATAAGTAATTACAATATTCCATTCCCATATGTTCACTTTAATACATTAGCATGAATCTAAATGAATATGTATGGTAGAATGACACAGGGGACACAAAAAGCAAGACAGAGAGAAAGAGAGAGGGAGAAATCTGGGGGAAAAAGAGAGACAGGCAGATTAATATCTATAAGTAACTTATTCGTCTTTCCTCAAAAAATACATCTCTCAGGTGAATATCTTAATAAGAAGGATAAATAAATTTAGACACTTTATAGCTTCCTTAAAAGGTCATCGCTCTAATTATTCATCTACATATATACCTCGCTAGCAAATTCTTTTTGCCGCACATACAGATTATTCACTTGAGGATTGCCGGCTAAGGATTTTACCTAAAACTAATAAAACATTTCTTAGAAATGCTAGTAAATAACCTAAAAACCATTTCGGATCCTTACGTTGAAGCATTAACGGGTAAAAAGAGGAATAAAAAAGGAAGAAATAGAAAATTCCTTTACAAAAATTTGCTCATTCTTTCCCTAAAAACTTTGGATTAATGGAATAAACATCAGAGAGTAGGACTAATGAGGGACAAACTCAAAGAAAATAACCGCTTAGATATCGGATTAGGAAAATGAAATGTCCTTCTTTTCATTTTGTCTTGGCATTAATATCGCCTTCAAATTCGTGTTGTGGATGATAGCAGAAAGATTAGAAAAATGGATCCGTTTCCTTTTTCACATCTTCAAATGGAGCCAGCGGCCTAAAGCTGTTATTAGTAGTCTCATCCCTAAGAGATTTGAGTAGGAAATGTCACCTGCCTCAAACGATTATTAGCCAATTAGTCTGAGATTTCTTTCGATAAAAAAATGGTTCCTTTTAAGTCAACCCCTTTATCTTTCCTATTTTTCATGTTAAAAATAAATTACGACAACCAAGTAGCGAATAGTGCACAATTACCGCCAGAAAAATTTAATAGTTTTTTGGTTTTGTACTCATTTGCCTAATTGCGGGAAATTTTTCCCGATAACCTATTTCTCATTATTCAATTACGCTAATCCGTTCGTCATATACACTTACGCCTCCTACGCATTACTGCTGTTATACGATTTTAAGTAGTTTTCTCTGCCTTTGACTTTCTTCTCTCGGAATTGGATTTTTGTTTGATCAATAGATGGCGTATCAGAGTGAAAGAATTTGCTCGTCAACTATCTCTTTGATTACGTCGACAAGAATGTTACAAAAATTGTAAAGTGAAACGAGCAAATACTATACTGAGTGATTTTAGTTTTTATTATTCCTGTCCTTTAGTTCGTTACGCCCCTATGCCATTTTAGAGAGAGAGGGACGCTTAGACGAAATACTAACATTTTGATTGTAGTTTTAAGGATGTAGAGGTCGCTTTTGTATATGTCTTTTAGCCACCTACTGTTTTTTTATGTTGTAATAAAATCTAGTGAAGAATTAATAAGTTAAAGGACTGTAAATTAGGCTTACAGCATAACAAAACTGACTTTTACTTTAATCAACTTTAACACGTTGAAATATGCTCATCCGGGGACAAAGTAAAGGGCAAAAAGAAATGACACTGGATTTATCAACCCTCTCGGTAAACATGGCTAATCCCATGGGTAGTATTTCGCCTTGGAGCTTCGTTTCTCACCTAACCCACTTTCGTTACTATTCTAAATACAATGAATATCTAAAAGTTTATCCGGAGAGCTAAGACCTAATCTCAAAGTATACCAGGCCCATAGAGCTTTCCGAAAACAATCATTTACGCCCAAGGACAAAACGAAAGATCAGAGAGAAAAATAAAGTTGCTTCTTAGTTAAATATCTATAACTATCATTCTTGCTTAAACGTTAAATTATCAATTTAAATCATTATATTAATAATTTAAACAGTCTTTTAGTAAGATTTCATAACGCAATTTTTATTTAATTATGATAATTAAAACAAACTATTTATTCGCTTTGAATTATTAGATAGAATAAATTTTACTGCTGACACTTTCTATATTCGCCTGCCATATAAAATTTCAATAAATTTTCCTTTAGCTAAGCTAATTATTTAATCATGTCACTAGTTATTTGTCACTTGCTCAACGGCTTATAGCTCAAGATTTATACATGGGTGGGCCAGATGAAAAACTGCAGATGCATTCCTTACGTTCTACAAGTCACGTAAATTTTGTTCATAGGCTCCACGTAGAGAGAGAGAAACGTAAATATATAATTGTTAATAAAAGTATGTAATTTGACAATTTTTAACTTGATATCATTAAAAATGAAGGATGGTTTATTAACTAAAAATTGTATAGTTTTCTATGGAAAATATTACTTCCATTCTCGTTGTAAACCTACTCTCAATGTCATATAAACAAACGTGAAGACGATAGTCTCTCTCTCTCTCTCACTATATATATATATATATATATATATATATATTCAGCATATACATGTTCAGATTTTAGTTGATCTGTTAAAATATATATGTGCTCCAGTCGGAAAGCATATTGAAAGCATTCGTACTAGACTGTATATTATGTTTTCTATCTATATCTTAGTTTCTGTATTCATCTACTCAACTGCTTTTGAATTACAACGCAGCTTAAATAGCAGGTATCTAGGAAAAGAGCCCACTGGTTCAATACAAGTTAAACTTTTAGGAGGTAGCAAAACGTCCGGTAATATAATAATTCGGAGAGGAGCTCATTCTGCCTGGGGTGGCATATGTGATGATGGCTGGAGCAAGAATAACGGTGACGTCATATGCAGAATGCTCGGTTTTGGAAAATGTATTGCCATAACTGTCAACAGCAAATTTGGCCATTTATCAAGTTACTCATAATTTTTTAATTGTATACTAATATATTCTCTATTAACTCTTTTCTCAATAATATAACTATAGATAATAGAATTTGGTTAGACAACGTAAGATGTAACGGAAGTGAAGCATCGCTAGAGGATTGTCACCTATCTGCGTGGGGTTTGCATAATTGCGATCAAAAGGAAGTAGCCGGCGTTTATTGCGGACGTCAGAACGATTTTGCATTAAAGAAATCTGCTAAAACTTTTAAGGAATATGCTATTAGAATGAAAGGGGGACGAAATCCAACCGAGGGCCGCATTGAGGTCAATACTGGTTATTCTTGGGGTACAATCTGTGCCGATACGTGGACATTAATGGAAGCAATGGTTGCTTGCCGACAATTAGGTCTGAAATATGCCAGATCTCATACAACGGTATATATCAAGAGCTCATTAAACTATTTATCAAAATTAAACCTTAATTGTAATGAATTAGGTAAATTACAATCTCTCATCGAGCTATAATATTTCTCCTGTTTCAATAACTAGCAAGGTTCAAACTTCTTCGATTTAAAATAATATGGCTAAAGCTCTGAATTAGGCCTATCAAGAAGATTCATGACGCACCAGGGTCAAATTGATTTCTGCTTTCGGTTCCGCTTCAAAGTGCCAAAGGCAGTTAGGAAAGTAGCTACTATAATTTTGATATAGGCCCATCAAGCAGAAAAAGCGACCAGGGTCGTGCTTTGTTTTCTTTCCAGATTTTGTTTTCGTCCCTATAGTTTATCCTAATTTTGAGAGTATTTTCTTAATTTATCAGGTTAAATAAAGGAATTATGTAAGACGTCTGTTGCATAAAGATATTAAGTCAATATGCCACTGAAAGTATGCAACTTAATTATATTATAAAGGACAACCTATATGGTACAGACAGTTGACCCAAATTTTTGACACCTGTAATTAAACATGGCTCTAGGAATAATAATTGAAATTGCTTAACAGGCACCTTACTTTGGGGGAAATAACGTCTCCAAGATAATATCAGGTCTACACTGCACTGGGGAAGAATCAAACTTAGCTGAATGCCACCATGAAAACGTTGGTAAAGAAGTTAGTTGCAGGGACAGCAACTTAATTGCGGGAGTATTGTGTACGGAAAGTAGGTTCCACTTTCTCCAAATAGGTACCATAACTCTCAATATCTGCAATCGACAGGGTTACCTGATTTACAACCTAACGTAACCCTTCTAGAGGAGACAATTTATTTGCAAGATAGACCCATGTTTCTAATGCAATGCGCTATGGAGGAAGGCTGTGCATCTTCGACAGCCTTTCACATTCAAAGAACTTATAGGGGTTTGCTCTTTAATTATTTTTAAGTAGCTCTAACATAAGAACAAAGATTAGCTATTGACAATATTGAAAATTTTCAAAGGCATGAATACAAGTTAATAGGAAACGGTAGTCGGAGAATTATTTCTATTTTCAGCCTATGGATTTCCAATATAGATTTAGACCTAATAAAACAGATTGGCAAATATACCGGAGGCGTTTACTTCGTTTCTCCAGTGCAACCAAAAACGTCGGAACTGCGGATTTTCATCCTTTTCTGCATATGGACGATTGGGAGTGGCATTCGTGCCATATGCACTTTCACAGTATGGAAGTGTTCGCTCACTATGATTTATTTGACAAAAATGGGAAGAGAGTTGCCGAGGGTCACAAAGCTAGCTTCTGCTTGGAGGACGTCCAATGCGATAGCGGAATAGCAAAACGTTATATCTGTCAGGGTTATTCACAACAAGGTTTGTTGTTTCTATTTCTTTATTCATAATTATCCTTCAATCTATCTTACTCGACGCCTAATGCATTAAGAATGATTTTTGGTTGACTCTGTCTCTCTCACTTCTCCTCTCCCTCTATCTGTCAGCAAGTTTTTAGTATAGACACAATTCTGGACTTTTAATTTGTAATCTTGTCTTTTCTCTCTTACTTTTACCGATATTTCCTCTTTTCTTCTAAATTAGCAATCACCGGTGCGTATCTATTTAAAAAAATTCACTAGGGGGCTTTAACGCTTTTGTATATTTTTTTTTCGACTTTGCAGTTCTTCCCTTCAAGTAGAATTTCAGTTAAGAGGGAAATAAAACACTATATAACATGGGATATCCTTCGTTTTTATTCCTATATTATTAAGTCTATTGAAAAGAATGCTATCAATACTTCGTTTTTTCTATTCCCGTTGATTAATTTTGTTATTATTTTGTAATTTATGCTATAGAAATTTA
This sequence comes from Dimorphilus gyrociliatus, assembly GCA_904063045.1. Taxonomy (NCBI): domain Eukaryota; kingdom Metazoa; phylum Annelida; class Polychaeta; family Dinophilidae; genus Dimorphilus; species Dimorphilus gyrociliatus. The sequence goes on from CAJFCJ010000008.1 coordinate 240,133, forward strand.
GGATATTGATAGTAACCAGAATTCACGAGATTTGTGAAAGTTTCTCCTAGACCTTAGGTGTTACTTCATATTTCCTTACTTTTTATACATTCCGTCAATTACATCCGTACATTCGATAACCTTGAAGCTTGTATAATTAGCTGAGATTTTTAATCTAATTCCTTGCACGAAAAACAAAAAGACGCGACTAAAATATGCTTGAAAACGTTATAGACACTTTTAACCCTTCCTCTCGTCTAATCAAGGCATGTTTTTAATTCCCGTTTCACAAATTTTTTAAAGTATACCATATAATAAAATCTGTCAATTAAAAAAGCCAAAAATAGAATTTTACAATAGAACAAGTTCCTAAAGAAGATAAAAAAAAATATAGCGTCTATTCTATCCGATATATCTTTCTTTATCAAAAAAGAAGTAAAAATAATTGAAACAGTAAATGAGAGTTATAGAAAAAAGGGTTTATCTTTTAGAAAAGTTTATAATATATAAAAGGAAATTTATAAAATGAACAGAAAGAGGAAGACAGAAAGAGAGAGAGACAGAGTGAGTGAGTGAGTGAGTGAGACAATCACCAAACGAATTTTTATCTTGGAGAAGAAAATCCTATTTTAAGGCATTTTGGCAATAGATTGAGGAAAATTCCCTTATTCTGTGTGTATATATTTTGTATTATTCTTTTAATGTTACTTCTCTAAATAGCTAGATCTTTCGATATAACATTCTAGAACGTTTAAATAAAAAGATTCTGTTCGTGACCGAGTACCTAAACATTCTCTAAACTTATTTTTAGGTAAGAGGTTTCTAAGCAGACACATATAGAAATTTAAATAGAAACGTGTTATAAGAAGATGGTGAGAAAATGAATGGATAAAAAGGATTCAACATTAGGTGGTATAGAGGGGAGGGTATAGGAAAACGTTTACTAGGGGTGTCAGGTTTGAAAAATTCATATATTCAGCGGAATGTCTTCAGCGCGAAATATTTCGCTTGTACTTTTATTTAAAGTCTAGACAAAAAAATTGTTAGTAAGAGAAACTGTGTTATTTCATCCACGTAGAGCATCTTTCATGCAAGGTTAATTATAATACCAAAGGAAACATTTTAGAAAATAAAGCAGATACTTCTTCTTCTATAATAATAGACAAAAGATGTCTTGAACATTTGTACAAGGGCAGGAAACGTGTGTAATTTGTTTACTAATAAAGTATTTTGGGCGGAATATTAGGTATATTTTGGTTCTACTAGAGAGTTAAACTCTTCGTTTTCACTTTTTCTAGGAATATCGGTTGGTTGTTCGGATATATACACCCACGAAATCGACTGCCAGTGGATCGACATGACCGAGGTGGAACCAGGCGATTATATCTTCCGCATGCAAGTCAACCCGGAACGGAAGATTGCTGAGTTAAGCTACGCAAACAATGCGGTTGTATGTAAAATGCGTTATGCTGGTGTTTCAGCTACCGTAACCGACTGTAAATTGTGCTCTTTATAAGAATTTAAGACCGCATAACGTTTGAATGAAATGTTGACAAAATTAAAGACCTAATTTAACCCTTCCGCTTGTTTAATTAGCAAATAAACAGGAAAAAGCTGTTCACTGTCTAGTTTGGCGCTTATTTTGTTTTCTAATGAGCCTTTATAACTTTATAATTAAATACGAAAAGAACAACTATATGCTATAATATCAAATATGCAGTATTTGAAATACAATAAGATAATAACAGCATGTGTAAGTATTTATCTCAATATAAATCTACTAATCGAGAGATTTTGCATATTATCAATACATGGCGATCAGAGTTTGTAATTTTTAATCTATTGCTATTTTAATAGCAATTTATTAAAACATTAAAGGAAAAAAGGGAGTGAATATATCAAAAGAAATATATATATATTTTTATAATCATTTTCCCAACGTCTAGACTTAAGATCTTTTGATTACAACTATAAAAAATTATCCGTACCGAAAATGACAATTAAGAGAAACTGGAAGCAAGAGTACAAATGCCGGGTGCAATTCTTATTGAATTTTGTCTGCTGTAGTAAATTAGTCTAGGCACTCGAAGCAGAATTCACTTTTTCTTGTTGGAACAAATGCAAAAAAGAAAAAACTCAATCATCTTCTTATGTTGAAATTTTGTCTATTATGGCTAAATAATGTTAAAAATCTTTCGTAATAAGATTTTTATATGTCTCAGTTAAGAAAGAATTTTCTCTAAGAACATTAGAAAAAGAAGTAACAAACTCGGCGATGACGTCATCTAACAATATGACTTTTCATTTAGCTCTGACGTCGAGGACGGCTGAAAGAGCATAAGAAAATAGATTTTTTTTCTGGTGTACATATTGCTTAATTTTTTTCACTTGTACCGGAAAGTAGACAACCTGCCCATCTTCCTTCCCTTTCAGCAGTACTATCGTTGCATCAGTAACTAAACGAACAAAATATTCAGGGGCTTCTTTTTGCATATTTCTAACATCATAGATATAACTGATCATATTGTAAAATAACATCTAAAAACACATAATTCCTAAGCAATTAATACAATAACGTTCTAACTTGTCCGTTACCACTTCATCCATCATTGTTCTTTCTAGTCACGACTTTGTAGTAAAAATACACAAGCAATCAATCGCCTATAGAAATATGTGTTTTCTGATTTTTCCCCCTATATTTTCTTTTCTTCTCATCCCACACCTATTCTTTTTCATGTCTCATTCGTTTCTTTTGTTTACCAACTCACCGACTTACTCATTCATACTTTCATTTTTGATTTTCATTGAAATTTATATATACATATAGTGTATATATACCCACCCTCCTAACTTCAAATATATAAGGCAAAATTTGTTTTCCTGGGGAAATTAACCATCGGTTTTGGGACAGGTGAACTTTTCTATCGAAAATATGGAAAATATCCGCCTTTTATAAAAGGCCGTTTCCTGAATATGAGCTCTTGACGCCAGTTGCGAATGAAATTGACAAGATGAAGAAAATTTTTTGCTTAATGGTGAGGGCTTTCACTAGGAAAATGTTGTGACAAAGGCATTTCTCAGTATAATTAGTGATAGGAGGGCATTTATCTTTATAGAGGGATGTAAGGGAGTTTTATGTAAACTATATAATCAATCTGTTTACTTGCTAGCCATAACATGAATAATAAACAGTTTGTTTACCTTTCACTTACACACTAATATGCTATACACAAGCTAACTATGTGAACATTTGGCGAATAAATGGCTATTTATACATACATAAATCATGTATTTTGTATTGTTTCAAAATATATAATTGTATGAAATTGATACAAAGAGAGCAATAATTTTAATTATATTGGTATCATCATAAAATTTAATTTATTGTAGATTTAAAAAGAGAATTCATTCTGCAATCTTTCCTTCAATTGGTCTACAATTAGTTCTCTTTTCCTAATAATTTATAAGATATTTAGACGGACGCCGAAAATGAAAAAAAAAACATCGAAAAGGAAAATTACTCATCAGTTTTTGTTACTTAGGACTGATTATTAGAAAAAAACACAAACAACAATATATATTTAGTACTTGTATCTCTGGCTTTTCTCTTTTTTTTCACTCGCTCTTTCCTGTCCCTTTTCAATTTTCTCTCACACACTCTTTCTTTCTTAGTCACCCTTTGTCTTTGTCTTTAATTCTAAAGACAAATGAATTCACCTAGTTTGTTGCCCCCGCCTATTATTATTATTATGATCGTTAAATAGAAGATTTCTATTCATTCTTATCTAACAATTCATAAGTAAAAATAGTTAAATTATAGAGAAAGAAATTTTAAATACATTGCGTAATTAAATGAATTAAATATACTGTCTAGATCTTCACAAATGTAACAAAACATTAAGTCGATAAAACGTGAATATTTTACTAGATCTTTTTCCCGTAAAAAAATAAGCTCATTTGCATTATTTAATGCATTAATTAACTATAAATGAGAATATGTGAGTATAGTTTATACAGATTAGATCTTAACATCTATTAATAGTTAATAAATTAAAATATAACAAGTGATATAAACTACGTATCTAACTTCGCAACCTAAGAGGATATTATTGATTCTAATAATTTCTTTTCACACTATATCAAGTATTAAACTTCATTTTTAATGTATAAAAGTTCTTTTAAATCTCTTTTGTTACTTGAATTGAATATTTTTAATAAATAGTGGGAAATCAGCGAAAGGTAAATAATACTAATAGCATTATTAATTATATAGGTAACAATGTACACAGTTAATACTTGTTGACTAACCTTTTTCAAATATGTATCCATAACTAGCTCGAACGAGTCTAGTAGTCCAACGGCATAGGAGAGAGAACCTAGAACCGTCGCTTCGACAACACATTTTTAACTAGTAAATACTATGTAATCACTTCTTCACTCTTAGTATAAATCTTCGCAATTTTTTAACATACTCCCGACAAATTCCCTTTATTTCGCCAAATTAGTTATCGATGTATTAATGTTTCATCTCACGAACAGCATGCTTTTAAAATTCAAATATATCCCATAGTTCTCCGTAGACTCACTATTAAATCATTCAGCGTGTTCATAAAACTATTCACGTCCGTTTTTTTTTTCAACGAAAAACTTAAATGCCCTACTACTTTAAACACCTGCTGCAAATAGGCCTAAGGTGGGTGACAAACTGCCGGTTGACAAATATATTTTACCGATAGACGGAGCTAGTTAGCAACTAAAAACATCTGCAGCCAAGAAGAACTTAACAATTAAACGGTTAGTTGAGTAAGATTTTCCCTTCTTAAAGTGTTTTTAATAGGCTGATGACTAGTAAAAAGTAACAATGGTTTAGTTATCCAGAAGAGATAAACAATACAGACTATGCTGGCATAATCAATAGCCAATACAACAGATGCCAACCTTTGCACACCTTTCGTAACCGTCAATTGTTAAACTTTAAAGTAAAACTGTTTTCCTCACTCCAGTTTTTTTATCCATATTTTTTTTGTTCGCTTTTTGCTCTAAACATTAACAGATATATCTTAAATTTGTTTAAATATCTAAGTTTATGTATATAAGTGTGTGTATATACATATGTACAAAATGTATATATTGCACATATTATATATTCTCTCTAATTTCCTTCCATTTTCACAACATGGACTCCATCTTCGTTGTTTTTACCTTTTTTTACCTTTGCGCTTACCTATTCATTTTATTCATAAATGTCGTTTAACAAAGAAAACAAGGAGAAACCTTTAAAAAGGGAAAGAGGCGAAAGGTGAAGTAGTGGGCGTTTTTCTGTTAAGGTTTATATCGGGGTTAATCCCTATGAATAGCCAGGGTAATACCAAATGCTTTAGACGTTTAATCACAACTTAGGTCAAGCTGTCAAAGTGACCGTTGAAATGGTTTTTTTTTTATATTCTCTATATATAAAAAAAGATATCGGTAGAGAATAAAATACGGATTATTTATCTCACTAGTTTTACTGTCCAGGGACGACGAAAAATTTCAATAAAAGACAAATAAAATGGTATTAAAAGTAATGAGAACAATCGAAAGTGATACCACGTTTTGAATGGTAGTTTTCATAATTTGATAACGATTTAATGGAAGCGGATAAAATATATAATAGCAAGCTCTAAGCTTTACGACGTTTAATTAAAAGTTATATGGTATTCTCTTTATTATTTTTCTCGGTTGGATTCAGATCTGATAATTTTGTTGTTTGCAATCATATTTAAATAAAAAATTCACATTAGAAAGAAAAACGCCCGAAAGTGACGCCATCTCAATGCTTATAGTCTTTGACATAATTTAAACAGAAAAATAGCATTTTATTATTGAATTAATTACTTGTTAATGAAAAAATGTTATATAAGATAGAAAAAATGCTGTTATAATCTTTTAGTTATCAATAATTTATGTAAAAATACAATAATTAGACCAATTATTAATATAATGGAATTCAGTAGTAAACATCGAAGGTATCGAAATATTGAAATTAGTCACCTTAGACTTTTTGAAATATTTATCTATTAAAAATAGAACAAGAGAAAAGGTTGTTTTTCTCCTCTTATCACTGTTTAATAAATTTTATAGTATATTAATAAATATGTAGATATGAAAACATTTAAATGTCGTATTATTGTTTTCTATGTCTGTCTGTTTCTCTCTCTCTCTCTTTCTCTCTTTTCGTTCATATCTATCTTCCTTGTCAGTGGAAAATATCCTATAATTCTTTTTTCTACTATTCTTTTGACTATTAATTATCTTTCGTAAAAAAGTTACATTCTGAAAACGGAAATTTTGCATATGAAACCTGAATATAATTGCCATCTGAGATATTATGGCTTCTAATGAAAATCGTTAATATAAGTAGCCATTTGATACACTGGTTTAGGCCTTAGTTAACCAAACTTGATTCAGATTCTTTCGATATGGATTTCTGCATAACTGATATTCATTTTACAAAAAGTTATACTCATATTTACATCTCGATTCTTATAATCTATTCATGCTCTGATATTTAAATGTACACTTTTTATGCATCTTTATGTCCTTATTGATATTAATATATTCATTAATGCATCATATTACTTACATACTGTATTAACGTTTACATACACATTTCTTGTTTTCAATTTTTCATTTGGAAAATTAACAACTAATAACTCTATCTGCAGGATTAAAAGTTTGGCAAACCTATCGAGTCGCCGCCTACCGGATTAAAAACTATACCCTCTAAGCAATAAAATATGTCCTTGCACAACGTAATAGTTCAATGAAAAAACGTCTAAATTTTTCTCTTATTTTCCGCTAGGGCGTCTAACTATGCGCTCTTTTCCTTGTATTTGATGCTCGTCGACCTTCCCTTTCCTCAATATGGTACTTAACTGCCACATCCATTACTATATATGAGTACTTTGTTATTTATTCAACCTCCTCTCACTAAAGGACAAATTTTGCGTTATACCGTCTTATTCTTTGAGGGTGTAAATTTACATTTGTATATATATATATGACTTATTTATTATTTATATATAAATAAAGAAAAGATAAATATTACCCGCGAAAAACTTATATTGTACGATATATTGGTATAGAATGAATCCTTTTTTTGCTCTGGTTTCTAACCGCGATTCTCGATTTTAAATCGATCTGACGTTTTGGACAAGAAAATAAAGACTTACGTACAAATCCCACTTAAACTAATGGAATAGCAAAGGTACTCACCTGAAAAAGAAAAGAATTTGATTAGTTAAGCAATTATTATTCTATTTTAAATGAGAAATAAAATAAATTAGATAAATTATAATAATTAAAAGAAGTTTTTCTACTGAAAGTTAGGGATAAAAGTCGATAAAACAGGAATAATAGGAAAGAAAGATAATTAGCGTATAAACACAGCTGAAATACACTAGTCTCTGATAGAAAGTACTCGTTAATTAATCTGAACGCATCCACACAATAATTACGAGTTCAAAGATAACAAAAAAGAATATCTCAATAGTATAAGTATTTAATATCAATAGAGGTAGACCACGGGAAAAGGTAATTATAAGACATTTACAGTATATACAGTACATATCTGTACGAATACTGTATATATTATATCTTCTTTTCTCCTTGTTTACTGTATTTCAAAATCAGCGAAATGGATCATTAAATTTTTAACCAGATTGTACAGAAGATTGATAGCAAAAGAAAAAAAAATCAATTGAAAAAGAATGATTCTCTAATACCTTTTACTTCTCGTCAGTTTTTCAATAATATTTCTAAGGCCCCTTAGCTTAAATTAGCCATTTAATTAAATCTCCCATCTCCCTACCTCCTCCTTCACTTACTCCCTCCTTCCCTCCCTCCCCTCTCTATTGCTCTTTAAGGAAAGAGGATTTAAGTTACACTTTTATTTTCTTTTTAAGACTTGCTTAAAATCTTGTTTTGTGCAATTTATATTGATTTTTAAATAAAGAAACAATCGTATTTGCATATTCCACGCTGTTCATAGACTATAAATGCATAGAATATATAAATTCAATACAGTAGTTTTAATGTATTTTTAAAAATTATTATTCTAATGGCTTGTGTTTTATGAAATGCTCTATTTCCGTTTACTTTATTATTATTAGATAAGGAGAATATTTTATATCTTAGTTGTAGATTGGATTAGGCTATTAAACGATGCAAAAAGAGCAAAGAGAAATAATTTCTCTCCCTCTCACCCTCTATCTCGCTCTCTCTCTCTCTCTCTCCTTCTCTCTTTGTAATGAGTTAGCCTATCACGTCCTTAATTAAGGCTAAAAATTGAATTAGTGAGAAAATTTCGAAGGACTATTAGAAGGTTTACAAGACGACCTCCATAAATTCATATACAATTCAGGTATAATCCCATAATATTATTAATTTTGGGATAATTCTCATGAGATTTCTTTGAGCTTTTCTATTTAGTCTTCACGGCCTATAATCCGTTAATTATTATCGTTAATGGCTTATCCGAGAAATAGCCTAAATTCTGTTATGAAATTGAAAGTATAAAATCTTATCAAGCTATCATAGTGTTGTGACGCTAAGATATGGTGAATAAAATATAAATTTAAGATATTCAGTTGAATGAATAAGAAAATTTTGATAGAATATATCATATTGGTAAGCTTATCCTTCAAATATGCGCTCATTTTTCTTTTATATGCATAATATAGTTTTCAAAGTATTTAAATATGTTAATTTTCTTCCTATAGTTAGACTCTTTGGTAATGTAAAATCCCATTAATCAAAACATCTCACATTAGATCTCACGGTTCTCTCATAAACGAACAACTAACGAATCAAGAAAAGATCACGTGATTACCTTGTACATCACGAAAATAGTATATTAGTTTTAACCACATGAAATAAAAAAAATAACTGATTAGTAGACTAATTTGATCAATAAATTGATGGAATAGGTATTTGAGAGTGAAGATAGAATTGGATTAAGGGGAAGGGAAAGAGAAGTGTAGGTGGAATGATTGGAGAGCAAGATGGGTTGAAAGGTCAATCTTGTTTATATGTTTTGGTAAGACTGCATCGAAGAGTTTGCACGCTTGATTTAATTCAAATACAGCCTGCGTAGATGGATAAGAAGAGAGTTTCGGAAATATATTTCTTAAATATTAAAAGCTTTGAAAGTGTCATTTTCTCTTATTAAATGTCTATAAATTTTCCAGCCTTTTCTCTCACTCTATATCTATCTCTATTTCTTTGCTAAAGATAAGCATAATTTACTTAGGAGCACAAAAGAGTTTATTTCCTATTCTCACTTTATCTAACTATTTTATCTTCCCTCGTTCTTATCTCTTCTCAATATACATTTTCGTTTTTATTGAACGACCGTGAACTTCATTCGAATCACGTAGCACAAGGCCTCTTTAGAATAATAACTATATGTAGAAGAAAAAATGATGGATAATATCTGTAATATAATACTACTTATTGTCCATTTGATAGTCTTTATGGACATGCACAAATTATTAAATGAATAGAGTATATCCACGATTTGCTAATAGCATACAACAATGAATTAGAAGGTGTTAAGATTTAAATACATTTATAAGAGATATATAATATAAAACCCTTCAACAGTGTCTTTATTCTTCCTTCTATTATCCGATTTTCCCTTTCTTTCTCTCCTCCTCTTTGTTCCTCGCCTTCTCTGTCTATCTTTCTATCATTTTTTTCTTGATAATAAATAGACTCTGGTCTATAATAGATAAAAGACAAGAATTGACAAAAAAATTTTCCCTAGAAAATTATCTTCGATGTTTGTTTCTTTTCGCCTAAGTCTATTCCATCTCATCAATTAATTATGATTTTTTTCCCTTACTCTCTTATACCCATAAGCAAAATGCCAAAAAGGATAAATTGAAATGAAATTTACAGCTAATAAAATATATAAGAAAAAAATTACGTAGCTATCCAACTTTCTTCTATATTTTTTTTCATTCGCAAAAAATCAAAATAATACCAGGATCGTTTTCAATCTTTCAAGCACCTGTTATAGGCCTACGATTACTGTACAAACAATAAACAAACATAAAAAAAAATCAAGTGAGCACTTTATAAATTATGCTATGTATATTACAATCATAGTCAAGTTGGGAATAATAAATGTAGACAGAGAAAGACAAGCCTCAGGACCCGTTAATTAAAGACAATTGAAATATGACACAATATTCTCGTTTGCAAACAGCATTTAATACGAATTCGAATGTTACAGATGCTGTTTTTACTTAATTAATTATTGTTAGTAGCAAAATTCAATAAATTGAAATATTTTACGGGTAATGAAATTCAATAAAGTGGTTTCTCATAACAACTTAAAACCCTCTGGTCATTTCAATAAATTTCATGCACATATATTATCAATAAAAGCGCACTTTACTACTTTGTGACAATTATTCATATAATTAAAGCAATCTGCACTCTCATATTTCTTTTCAGCAGTTATTTGTCGAAGCTATTTATTTAATGATCAATTCTTAACTAACATACGGAAAATCCATTATTTTCCAGGCATCTATCTATTTCAGTTATCTTTATGCTTTACTCTTTTCTATTCTTTCTTTGTCTATCTTCGTCTGCTCTTCCTGATCATTCTCTTGCTTTCTTTCTCTTTCTCTTTCTATATGCAACAATACTCACAACCTAAATGAGACTCTACGGATAAGCAAAAGATGAAAGACTTTGTTTATAATACAATGATATATTGATCGTTATAATGAGTTTTGATCGAAAAATGGATTCAAGTCAGAAATAAAGAAAGGCGTGAAATGAATACATAGACACAGGAATATGGAGAGAGAAAGAGAGAGAGAGAGAAAACGAGGCAAAGAGAAACTCAGAGGTTGATTGGGTTAAAAAGTAACTTTGTAAAGATTGAAGGGGAAAAGGTTGTCTAATAAATAAACTTTGGAGGAGTTTGTCAATTATCAGCAGTCGATGTTTTCAATAGGTCTGTCAGATTGATGCAAACATTACGAGAATGAAAAATTATCCATTATTTTTATATATTATGGGAGATTAAGGATGGTTGGTTAGTAAGATTGAACAGAGCTCTTTCAAATACTCTTACTAGATTCACCGTCTCCTTGATTGTCCCTCATAATTCCCGTAGACGTTCCGAGCATCTTTCCAAACTTTTTTACTCAAAAGAGCATTAAAGCCAGGAAGGCTTAGCGCACGAATAACGAATATAATCCAACACGGAAAGAACTATTCCCCTTACGTTCCGTATACGCCGCTACTTTGCAGCTGTGTTCGACAGCGCCCTATAACCGACTTGTACAGCACGCAACGCAAAGAAAAAAAAAGGAATTCGTGTGAGAAAATAAGATGAAAAAATGCGCTATAGAGAATTTCCAACACCTGACTAGACCATGTCAAATCTAAGTGAAAGGTATCTTTGCTTTCAAGCAAATCTAAATCATTTCTCTCTTACAGTATTCGCTATAGCTTCAGATTATTCTCATGTTTTACCATTCTTCCAATTTACTAAATCAATTTCTACATTTCTTGCTTGTGTCAGTTGGAAATAGACAGCAAGAACTACAGAAAGATATCTTTTGTCTGTAAGCATGAGCAAAACACGAAGACGAAGGATGCATTATTCGACATGATTTATGATTATAAGTGTATCAAAATAGAATACAAAAAAGATAGACAAAAAACATAAAGAATACGGACAAGAGTAAAGATTCATACGCCTTCATTTCTAATTGTTCTCGCTCTCACTCTCTCACTCTCCCCTCGCTCTTTCTAACTTCATCACCTGTTTTTTCTCTGTATCGTTTCCTCCGAGTATAATATATTCTAGCTCTCGGGGTAAATGCAAACAAGACGGAATATAGTCTTATTGATAAGTTAATAAATTATTACATGTCTTTTATCTCGTTTGATTAGCATACGAGTGTTTTTTCTATCAAACTAGAAATAGGATAACTCAATCGATAATATCTTATAGTTAACTTTTACTCAAAAGTTCACTATTTTCTCACTTACATCTCTTGCTAAACCCTCTTAAATTGCCGTACCGGATGTTCCTGAAACAAATTAGTAACCTTCCCATTCTCTTATTGAGGATTACTCTTCGAATTTTTCGTTAATTAAAATAGAGAATAAAAAGTATACAAATAACGAGAATTTACGTATCAATTAATTAAATAATTCCTTGGAGAAAAAAACTTTCTTCTCTCTCTCTTTCTTTTATTTAAAGTAGTTAGAAAAATGCGCAATATGTTCACCATTACGTTGATATTGTCTAAAAGAAATGAGAATAGTAAGAGAAAGGAGGCAACCATCGTCAAGATTTAACAAGATAAACACGTACATATTGTATAATAGAAGAAAAGAAGAAAAACAACAGAAAGAATCAATATGAGTTTGAAGGATTAGTCCAAAGGCAAATTTCTATTTTCTTCTTGCAAGAGACAAAGAAAAAAGAGAATAATAGATTCATTTTATGAGCTTTTACAACATTGTTTCAGATACTTTCTGGGGACGCTCAACAGATAACCTAAAGGTTAAGTTCCCTATCAATGTAAATTTCTCCATCTGCCTTATTTCTGTGCAAGGAAGAGGAGGGACGGAGGGAGGGAAGTAGGGGAGCGGAAGTGATTACCGACGGAACATAAGATGAGCATGTTTTCCCAGAATTTACACTATCATTGAAACACGCTTCACCAAATAACCTTTTTTTGTACTGAAGGATACTAAAAAGACTCCTGTACGAAAAATAGTCCAACCGTTTCAGTTAATGGAAGCCTGAAAAACCCGCAGGACGTTTTTTTACGATTGCCTCTTACTATTTGGCCTAAGCTTTCCGATCTTTCCCATAGAGGTTATTCCCCTTCTACATCTATTTGTCATTATATTTTGCGACATTTTAATATTATCAAAGTATATTAATAATACGTAGGATGGATTGATAAATTAGACTGGTAAACCTATTCGACTGACTGGCTTATTTCCAGTAAACGATAAGAAAATGACTAAATGTTATTGTTGGTGAATTGTAACAGAAGTTCATTCTGGTCAAACTATTAATTATCGTTTGAACTTTTATACTCATTAAACGATTATAATGCAAAAAAACCAAATTTTTCTGTTATAATAAATATTACAATATTTCTTGTTTTTTTGCCCCTTATTTCCCAAGGTGAGGCGACCCAGGAACAAAAATAAAGTCATCATACGGGGAATAGAACGAAAGTGTTTTAATTTATATATACAGTTTATACTGTATATATATAGTATCAACTTTAACATTAGTTGGATTTACGTTATTCTAATCAGAATATTAGCTTATTATTTTTATAGTTGGGAATTTATAGATGTAATTAATTGTTTTATAAACTTTTAAGCTAGTTACTTCATTGCTAAAATGTATCTGTAAAATGTATCTGTAAAACTTTTCAATACGCCATTGGTTCTGTGTTTAAGGCTTGAAAGATTAATTGTAAAAAAAATAGACTTGGAAAATAAAAAATGTATGGACGGCAAAATTCCTATTGAATCCTTACGAGAAAAATCAAATAAAACGGAAGTTGAATCAGTCTTTGTTTGTTTTTTCTTTATTAAACCAATTTATGTTGTAGTCTTTTAGGAAGTTATTGAATAGGGAAAAAAAAAATCAACGAACTTCCCATGGTCAGATATTTATACCTTATTGAGCTACAATTTTACAAACGCAGGAAATGCCTGATCGATAGACATTCAAATAGCGTCTCTTTTTTTAGAGTGTCTCTCTACGAATCACAGCTGTTTGACAACAGAATTCGTTACAATATTGCTTATTCGTTTTACGTTCGAAGAACATTTCAACTTGTGAGAAAAGTATAAAAATAAAATTTAATTTAATGATTTTATGCAAAAAAGGAGAGAATTTACAATTCTAATCAGCTTAAATGATGATTAACTTTTTGATTTAAAGTGTAAAATTTCGTTAAAGGGCGTCAGCGAATAGAAAACGCTTTAGCTTACCGTTTACTTATCATATTTGTTAATATATATTAAGTATATATTCGTACAGGCATAGAATATACCATAAAGTATTTGCAAAGCCGATATTGTGGTCAAATCCAGACTTTCTCCAGAATGAGACGAATATTACTTTCCTTTGCATTGATATTAGATATAAATGATAAAAGAAAAATTTTTAAATGAGTATAACATGATGAAATGTTAAAAGAGTTAGTAGCCTTTTTCTATCAAGAGAAAATTTACGCAGAGACGACTCTGGCAAGAGAAGCAAATAGTCAATTAGGGAGAAAATTCAGTGATGGATGAGCAGGTTTTGGAAAATCGACCGAAATATTTAGGTACATATATCTATAGACTCTATGTATATTGTAATACTTATAGTGTATAGCTTTCATACTAAGTTACACTAAACATACGTTTATATTCCAGTCTCGGAGAAACCAAACAAAGACAGTAAATGCCAAAACAGGCAACAAAATGTCAGGCAGACGTCACTTGTTTAAATCGCATTGCACTAATTACTAATTTCCAGCCATCACCTGAGTCGAATATGTAACACTTTTTACAAAGAAGACATTTCCCCAGCGGCACATTTTGGATATCCGATTGCAGAAACTACAAAAGGAAAATATGGGAACGAACAACTGAATCATTTCTTTTCCTGATTGATTTCTATAATGTTTCTTCATTATATAACAATAATGGAATAAAATTAGTTTCTATGTCAAAATATACTTATATTGCCCTTGATAAATAGTGATAAATTGGGATACAGGAATAGAAAAATGAGACAGAAAGTGGAAGCGAGGGAAAGAGTGAGAGCGGAGAGAGAAAGAAACAGAGAGGCTGAATGAGTGAGGGATATGAGATGGTTAGGAACGACAATAAAATATGATGACCACCTGAATAAATTGCGGCCAGAATCATAGAAATTTTATTTCTATATTTCTATTTTGGCTTTTCTTCGCGTTGTCATCTTAAGTACGATAAATGAGAACTTAAGTTTAATGCCCGAAGGACTAATATTAGGTAAAATCCCTGCTTAAAGTCATCCAATATGATAAAAGTATTTAACGAAAACCATAAAAAAAACAAGTCAGTAATAGCGAATAATAAAGTTAAACTAATAAAGAAGTACTTTTTACAAGTTCTTAGTCTAAGCTGTAATAAAAAGAGATGTACAAAACGCTTCTTTAAACGCTATATATACGCAGATCGCTATTATCAGCAAGCTGTTCAGTTCATTTTATGAGTATTCATTCTAGTACTGTGAAATGATTTAAAGCCTTTATTCGGATATATGCAAAAGTATAATAAACCAAAATTATTGATTATACTGTATTCTAAATCATATTTACTATGAAAATAGAATCACTTATTTCTTAGAACAAGTGACGCTTATTCTGATGCTACAGCTATATTTTATTAACCACGATAAACCCCTATATGGAGTACTTTATTGGTTACACCAGGGGAACGTGTGGGAAATAAATAGATAGAAACAGAATCCTATTTCCTACGATTACAAACGTCTAGTAATTTAAGAAAACTGCTTTACGATTAGATATTTACGAGCAACTTATGGCGAAGTAAAGGCCCTAAAATCTCCGCCTGAGTTAATATTAGATAGTTATAACATACGCCTGGTTAGTTAAGGATTCAATCTTATTGATCGTTAGTATAATAACAATGAAACATTTTGTATCTCTTTTACTTAGTATAATAGACCCATTTAAATCAGCTCATACATATTAAATAGATGTTCATAAAAATCCTGATACTGTCAAAGCATCCCCCGAGAAGACAGTAGAGCGAAAATACGTCAATATTTAAATAATATACAACTACTGCATAAAAAATGTGACGAAAATTGAATGATCTTTTCTAATTACACTCTTATCATTGTACAAGTATTTTTCTTTAATTATTTACCATAATAAACTAATATCTAACATTAACTTATCTGTTTTATACGCTAAACGGTGAGTAGATTTTGTGTTTGAGGTAAAGCAAGAACAAATAAGCAAAGAAATTGAGGTTGAATAAAAAATAAGTAAAAACTATAGATGAGAGAAAAATTGGGTGTGTCGTAAATAATTTGAAAAAGGGATAATTAAATCTTATATGGTGCATGTTCGTACACTCACGGTGTCGCTGTGGGCAGATACACAGCAACATCCTATCCACAACACATTTTCCACATGGAACTCTCTTCTTGATGTTCTCTACGAGCTCGGCGTGAACAAATTCCACTTCTTCCTCGTCCTCCTCCTCCTTTAAAGATGTTGCTTGAACGGCAAAGCGGCTAGAGACAGCCGTTGCTGATGAACTCTTTCTAGACGGCATTGCCGAGTTTCGTCTACTAGAGAAATCATAACTCTTTCTATGAGAATAAGCTGTTGAGTTTCTCCTATAAGTTGGAGGAGAAATTCTCAACATATCCAAATGAACTGAAGTTGCTGCTCCATACATGTCTGATGAATATTATCCTAATTTCTTTTTACTTCTTTCAATCAATTTAACACTTATATGTGAAAATAAGTCTGCTTTATCTGAAATGATCGTCGAAACAAGCTGTTCGGAGATATGGCTTTTACGACATTCGTTTCGGCGATAGGTGGAGTTAGTAACGATTTTTTTAAAGCGACTCATATTAGACGTTTTACCATGGCTTATCGCGATTCTTGACTGAGCCATGTAATTATCGAAGAGACCTTGTAACTTTAGAATTTTTATAACTAGCGATTCCAAATGGTGTTGTATCCTTTTAAGCTAATGATTCATTTCTCTTCGATTTTCTAATCAGCCTTTCAGAATTGGCTGAATAGAAATTATCCACATTTAAACACAGTAGCGTTGTTTAGAATTGATTTTTCATTTACCATTTTTTAAAATTAATGTATCTATTTCTATTGTAGTTATTAGAATTTTATAGCCTACGCTATCCAACACATTTTAAACGTTAAACAACCACTAAACTTTTAAAATTCCTTCTGTCAAATATTTAATTATAGACTTGAATGTAGTAAATCTCATCCATTGTCAATTTTATTACTAATAATTCTCCTTTTCATAGATTTATTTTGTTCAGGTAATAAAAGCAATTACTGGAGCTAATTTTCTAGTTTAACATCATTTTAGTTACACTGTGCAGAAGATGATTAACAGATGGCGACACGATCTGTAACATTACGGCTAGAATAGAAATTTTCTAGTAGTCAGCTGATGGGAAAATACCTTATCTTTTTATATATAGTTTGTTGGATTTAGTGTATAATAATTGTCAAAGATGGCAGCACAAATTGCTCTTTTTCACACTGAACTTACTTTTTAGACACAAAACTCTCTCTCTCTCTTAAAATAAGCCACATTCCAATCCTTCTCTCCTTATTCTTCTCCTTTATTGTTATATCTTCTGATAATGCTTGATGAAATGTAACTAAAATGTTGTATGTAATTGGATAAAATACCATAACAATGTTATCAACTGGTAGTTTTTTTCAACTAATAAAAAGATAGATTCTGTCTCTCTTTTTTTCCACTATCTCATTTTGATCTTGCATTTCTTCAAAGATGTCTTATTACTTAAAAGTACTGAGTATACTACTTAGAACTTCCTATACAAATGTCAAACTGAAGGATTCCATTCTCTATCTTTTATTAGAGTATAAGAAAGAGATAGCCTCCCCAGACAACAGCCTGAATTAAGGAATAATTTGAATTTTCGATTCAATTACATCATTAAGTTCAGTTATTGGAAGTCTCAAAGATGCATCAAAAACGTGTTGGAAAGAAGAAGAGAGAAAAGTAAAGTTTACTTTCCTTATTGATATATTCATTTTTTAGGCAACTAATACTTAACAAATTTTCTCATTTACGTAGTCAGATATCGTTTTTACTTTATCCTAATTGCAGATTAAAGTAATAAATCTAACCAATTAATCGAATCAAATATATAGCTTATCAAGTAACTAATAAACAATAATACACGTCTTTCTCTCTTTTTTTTTGTATTTGGTCCAAGAGAAATTTCCATAGAAAAACCACCTGCAGCAATCGATTAAGACGGAGTACTGCAAAATGAAAAAGAAACACTCCGCTTTGGGACTGTACTATATAATAAAAAAATAACACGCAAACGGTACATCATCGAAATCCCATCGAAATCCTCGTTTTCTTCTAAAATAAACAATGTCCGAAAATCGGACAAAGCCCTCTCTTTTACGTATTTTTTCTCGAGTTCGGCACGTTTCTCTACGATATATCATTCGCTTCACTTGATATCGCCATAAGTGATTTGGAACGATGCCTTCTAACAATAGTTGAACCGAATGTGAAAAGAGAAATAAAGAGAGAGGGATGAGAGAGTGAAAGAAAAACGAGAAGTATAATAGTGACAGACTATAATCCTCCAGGTCCTAACGGTTCATAAATGTTCACGCAACATTAGCGAAACTTTCTCTTTGATACATATTTTTCTTCTTTCAATCTTTCTTTTTTTTGGGGGGGGGGAGGGGTTTATTCTTTCTCAATGCCTTTTCCCCTTTTCCTTTTTCCCTTTTTATAACATTAGAATCAATTCAGATGAGATACAAAGTAGATAAGTGAAAGACTTAACTTCTTATAGCCTCAAGAAAAAAATTATTTATTTTATGCAATTTAATGATATGGCATACGCTTTTCAAACACTAATCATTATCCGATAGAAGTGTTATTAGATGACCTTAAAAAACGAGAACAAAGACTGGCAGTTTATGAAAAAATCATAGTATTTAGTATATAAAAAATATATGTGGATTGATGTATTCATAAAGAATTTACACTGATGGAGTTAAGTTCCCCTTATTATTCAATAAATTTTGAATCATTACTGAACAACCTTAATCGATTCAAGTAATTAAACCTTTTAGTTTACCGATTTCTCTCTCTTTTTTCCTGTTGCTGCTTTCGTAATTACAGGCAAACTTTATTTTACGGAAATATGGGTGTGACGTACATTTAATCTTCCTTTTTTTTGCCCTATCCCTCTCTCTAATACTCTGTAGTGTAACAACCGTAAAAAAAGTCGATAATTATTAGGTCAAGCGTGTATTCACCGCAGCTCGAGTTAACCAAATTAAGGCTTCATCTATGAGATTTCTTACGAAAATTCCCCTAACATCTATTCCTTTTCTTAATATTAATAGAGCTTTAATAAATTTTCTTTTCATTTATCCTTTTGATTGATTAATAAGAATTCAAGAGATAATCAATTAAGGAGAGGGGGGGAAAAGGCAAAGAAAGTAAGAAAAGATATCAATATATCAATATTGATAAATTCTTCGAGAGAAAAAAAGAAATGAAAAGGAGAAAGTTTAATTAGATCGCTGTAGGAAGTTGATCATTTTGTCGTGTACAAGGCTTACATAAGACATCCGGGTAAATTGCCAGATGCAGCGGATTTCAGTAATGAATATCGGTTTTTCGTGACGTCCGATTTGCAAGATTTTATCCAAAAAGGAAAATTCTTTTTCTATTTTATGCAATAATTTTTGTTTTTATAAATTTTCAGTTTTTGCAAAATTTTTCATTTATAATTCTTGTTTTTTATTATAGCGGATTAACGAGATTAACGGTATTAGTGTTTGGTTTTTATTGCTTTAAGTTATTAATGCTAATTTCTTATCGAGAGAGAAATTTCTTCTATTAATTATTCATTTGGCAATTAATGATCTTTGGATTATTCTTACCATTTTATATCATTTCTTTCTAGTTTTTACGAAAAAAAACGTTATAAATAATAATAAAAAATTTTCTCCTCTCTTTTTTGACAATGGCTTTCTTGTCGTATTAGAAAAATATTAGGCCTATTTAATACATCATTCCATGAAATTGCCAAGCAAATGCCACAAAGATGATGAAAGACCGAAAAAATCCTTAACCTTAAAGAGATGTAGAATAACGGGAGAATTTTCTTTCTAATATAAATCTTATCTTTCCTTTCTAGCCTGCCCGCCCACCACCCACCCCTTTTTCACCCCTTATATATATACCCCTCTGTTTTTCAGGCTTTCTCTCTCTGTCTCTGTCTGCCCATCAGTCGTTCTCTTCCCTCTCTCTCTCTTATTCTGTCAAGCTATTATTCTAAAATTTTCTTTTGCTAACGTATTCTGTCTCTCTTACATCTTTTCTTAAGGTATGAATTGAAGACGTTTAGTCGGTTAAAAAAAGCCGATAAAAGCGTTATTTACCACCGCAACCCAAATGAACGTATATATTTACGTAGTGTAAGAAAAATGGCAGCAATCCTGTCTCTCTTAAACTCAACACCGTCTTTGTTCGTCCTATTGATTTCTGATCAAAAGCTTCAGCATTCTATAGGTTCCTCAATCTCATATTCTCTCACCCCCTCCTTCTTTCCTTTTCGTTCGTTCTGTCCCTCGTCTCCCTTTTTCATTTACTTCTTACCGCGTGAGAGATTCTTCAATATTCCCCAAAACACCGCCCATTTCGACTTTCACCAATTTTTTCCTATCTCTATTCCCTATCCCACAGTCATACCATGGATTACAAAATTTGATACGGTTCAATAGATTTTTGTAAAATTGGTGATGCCTTGACGCCTTAAGGACGCGTTTTATGTCTAATTGCAAAATTGACTAGGCAATCGATGACACTATAAATACTGCCGGTATTTGCGGTATCGACTACAAGAGAAAAGAATTAAATTCATATAGACAATCGATAAATATGTTAATGTTAAACAGAAACACTATCCGTAAATGTGATAAACAATGGAAGAATTTTTATATCATTACCTTATATATAGTACATACATCTATTTATAGATTTATAGACATATTTATATAATTTCTCAGATAATTGTATTGTCTAGTAGACGTTTAGTAGCTCCTTCAGAAAATATTAACAATACTATCTCGTGTAAATTCATTATGCAAATGGAAGAAAATTACTTATTTTAGGTAACCTTTGACCTTTGTCTCATAAGTAAAGGAAAGAAAATGGGTGAAAGAAAAAAAAATGCACAAATTTGTATTCTTTTTTTTTTATGAAACATCAAGAAATTGCATCGAACTTGTATAACGAAAAAGAGGAAATTTGTAACAAATGTAATTCTCTATTACATGAATACTTGTGTAATTTTCCTTTACAAGCCCTCACTGGATATTAGAAACACCTTACAATCTTTATATACATCCTTTTACTTGTTCTATTTTCTGGCAAAATACTTTTACGGTTCATTTGTTCGTTAAACTTTTTTAAATGAATAAAGAACGTTGTACCATTTCTTTCTAATATATACAACCCTTATTAGCCCTAACCCTGAGGGCCATAATTCGGGGTCGAGTCGTTTCCGAATTGTCAGACCAAATACTCTGATCGTGTCTTAGCAAATCCTTATTATCCTTTCTATTATTATTTTATTATTGTTATTATTCCCAATCAATTAGTAGTCTACAATATTTAATAGTAACGGTTTCCCATCTAGCAGGAAGAACCATTAAAAAAACTGATGAACTGAATAGAGAGTTTAGTAATTTTCTTTAGCCGTAGCAAGAGAAATTTTAGCAGAATAAATCTACACGTATAAAGGTATATATCGTATATTCCTTATACCTTTAAACTTTCTCCTTTTAGCTTACTTCTTAAGAGGAAGAAAAAAGGAAACATTATACGGATATGAGTATGCAGTGAATAAAAAAATATTAGGCTTTTCTTTTTTCATTCAAAAATTCTATTAGTGATATTCAATTAGCAAAAATTCTTATTCTTTTCCTTAGTACTAATAGTATAATTAGAGGTCATTTCTATTCCTTATTGAGATTATACGATTTGTAAAGATTTATTTGGGTAAATAAGTATATAAAAGGATTGTAAAATGAGATAAAGTATATAAGTTGATAAATAAGGAGAAATTTATAGGATATTTACGTAATTATTAATTTGTTGAATCCGGTAGTTTTTGTGACATTAAAATATATATAATATTGACAAACTTTGTAAAGAAAAACTCTATACGAATGTATTATTAATTAAGGCCTACAACATTGGCGCATGAGCCGTATAATCGAATACAAACAAGATCAAATAAAACAAACGTGCGATCGTCAAAAAACTTTGCCGGCAGCTTCGTTTATTCCCGATCACGGCCTTTTTTTTCAGGAGTCGGAAAAATGAAATTTTTGCTCCGTCGATTGACATCAAAGGAAATAGAAGAGAAGTTTTCGTCTCCTCTATTTAAAGATGCTATTTATTCGTAAATACAAATATATATCTATATAGTTTATAAATATATAAAAACAGTAAGAAACCATTCATCATTCTTTCGTCACTGTGTCATCTAAAAGCTTAGATATCAATAGTAATAGAAATTCTATTAGAAAATTAGTCGGATTTTCTCTACAAATAATCTTTTTATTAAGGAACGAAAAGATGCGAATATTTCGCAGATAAACTAAACGGCTCGAGCCTGTGAAAAATACATAGCGAAGACATTCAATCCCTTCGAAACACTGTCTGACGATCAAAGTCAATTGTAGACAAACTCTAGGCCTGATTTTATTGGCGTAAAACTCCAATAAGCACTTTACTTCTAGTACAACGCCTCGCGCATACGGATGGAAAATTAAGTTTATATTGTTCAGCCATCAACCGACCGTCAGATGGCGTAAATGAGTTCAGGTATCCAAAAATCAAGTCTTGCTCATTCATCTATGTTTCGGTTTTTTCCGCCACTTTACGGAGCAACCGGAATTCAATTACTAATTTCTTACAAAAAGAACGAATTTTACTAAAAGAGGCTATCGAGTAACGCTAATGAGTAGAACGTCACTGGGAATATCAACTAGCAAAATACGGTCAACTATCGATTTTTTCATCCACTTTTCTCTTTCGCTTTTTCTTCTCCTCTTTCCCCTCCCCCTTCCATACCGCCCCTCCTTACGCCAACTATTATATTGAAGAAGAAAAGCGGCGATTCTTTGTAAAAAATCCCTGAGGTACGAAGAGAAAAAAGGGAAGCTAAATTGACCGTCTTCTGTCGAATCGAGTGCAACGACGCAGCAGGAAACGCTTTGTCAAATTAGCGCAATTTAATCCGACGATCTCTATGTTTACATTCTGTTCTATAGACCTACTAAATGTATTTTTACAGTTTTCGTCCGGTTCTTTTTTACATTAAAAAGAAAAAGGTTAGAGAAGTATAAAGGGTTGGGTGGGGAAAATAATGAATGAAGAACACGAAAGAACCTAAAAAGTGCAAAGAAAAAAAAAGGGGGCGGAGGGAAAGTAAGGTAGAGAGAGAGAAAAAAGAAAATTTTTGTAAAAATAGAGTTTTATAGGAGGATTATTTTAGATTTACAGACACATCCGTTTGTTAAAATAAAAGTCCTCAGAAAGAGTTTGTTTCTAACTTCATTTTAATTATTTTGGAATTTGCTTGATAGTTAAGAGGATTAAGAATGAAATGTATTTTCTATATATCTACTCATATGTATAAATACACTTTATATTTATAAATATACTAAACTAGCATTATATTTGTTTAAGTTGTTTAAGAAAACCCGCATTAGAGATAAAGGAGAAAGAAGAGTAGAGAAGGATCTTATGACTTAATGCCGTTAAAAAATTTAGCGCTGGATCGTGGCTAGGTTATAAACTATATTGAATTGGAAAATGTTTCCAGTTTAAAACACCGCTTAATCGAATTAGTAGATTGATTCGCCGTCGGAATTCTTCAATACCGTACTAAGAGGCTAATAAGATTTTCATAAATCTATCATTTCGGACTTCGGAAACGGAAAAAAAAACAATCCAATTAACTTAAAATACTATTACACTTAACTTCCTTAACGATATGGATAACCACATATTAGTTACATTTGTAAAGTGCCACTAGAAAGTCACGCCGAAGGCGATAAAAATTAGAAGGTAGACAAGAAGGGCGTTTCTAAGTTGCCTAAACTAAAAGGAATATCAATAATAACCTGTTTTCTGGTAACATTTAATCTAAATTGTACATTTACGAGGATTAATGCTATTTTTACTTTAAAATATTATTTTTTTTTTTAAAAAAAAAAGTTATTTTCAATTTTTTATTTATTTTCATTCTTTCCATCTTTATTAGTTTTTTTTTATATTCTCCATTCATCTTTTCTAAAAAAACTACATTCGGTGTATTTTTAACGAGGATGCAATAACCTTACATTTCTTTAAAAGAGTATTTATTGTCAATTCCTAAAACAACTGGTGCCTTTGTATATATTAATAGATGAAAAATTGTTTCATCCAATTGATGAAATAGCTATTTTTTGGTTTTTTTTTAAAAAAAAAGTAATCAAGTTGTAAAAAAAAAAAAGAAAAAAAAACAAACAAAAACCTTGTGTTGGTTTACTTTTATAAATAAATTTTTAATCTTTATTGATGAATATAATCTAAACATTAGCACATCTTTTTATATTTAGATAGAGTTTACAGATAGATAAATATATACATATATATATATATATATATATATATATATATATTCTTTATTTCATAAACTATCCATACAGCTTTGAAGATGAAGAGCGAACTAGAAAAAAGGTATTAGCAAATTTTGGTTATCTAATTAAAAATAGATAGAGCCAGTTTCTTGAGCTAAGAGAGTAAAAGACATCACAAGCACTAAATATGACAGACTCAAAAACCCAAATGACCGTAAGGCGCCGTCGGGAAATCAAAGCAATATCAAAGCGACAAGAGAAGACGACTTGGCGGCTAGTTTGCCACCTAATATTGCGATTAGCTTGAGTATTCTACTTGTTATAGTCTAAACAATTATAGAGTATGTCCTCTTTTTGAAACTTTTATCCCTTAAATAAGTTAAATAGAGAGTAATACGAACCAATTCCATTGGATTTACGGCCAGTTTCTTCTAGATTCTTGCCGTTTTCTGAATGAAATTTTCGAAGCACTGGACCCACTGCAAACAGGGTTTTTCGAAGTTTATCCATTCTAATATTGAGAATTGATCCTTTCCGCTCTTTACTAAAATTTTACTTACTAATGGCATAGAGAAATTTCACATTTCCCCTCTCATCTTCAGAGTCTGTCGACGGATGCATGACTATTCCGACGTCACCGTTAATAGATGTCGTTTTTAATACTTCTGCGCCATCTAGCTAATGATATCATTTACTGATTTAAAAATTATCTTTAACATATCCTAATATGATAAAATTAATAAAAAAAGAACCGTTAACGTAAGATAAATAATAGAAGATGATAACGTATATATTCTATTTCCTTTTAATATCTGCAACTCTATTAGCCGTAATAGATAGATTACTTATGCTAATCCTACGATTATCGATACTTATAGTCCAAGAATTTTCAAAGGAATCAATGGTATGCATAATTTATTATAATAATATTATTTATTTAGTATAACTATAAACGAATCAGATTTTGCATATCCTTCATTATTTAATCCTTAGTTAAACTTATTGAATTAAATTAATTTTTCTATGTCTAAATTAACTAAAATTGATTATAATCATAAAAAACAACTCTCTTTTTTTATGTTGCCCTTTTCCATCAAATAATAACATTACCCTCTCCTAAAATTTTACTTTCAATTCAATATTTTAACCTTAATCCCACTTGAAAACCAAGTGAGCAGTTTAATTTTATACTTTCTATTATTGGTTAGAAAGAGATTGAAAAAAAGGAGGTAAGAAAAGGTCAGTGGAGAAAAACAGACACTGAAAAAAAAACAACAGGCACATGCACATATACACGTATACACTCACATATATTCATACATACATACATGCGTTCAGTACACATGATGTCAATACTAAAAATAGCATAGTACTCAACTATACAATAGTACATTGAAGATAGAACAACAACAAAGGAAAAGATGTTGTAGATTCTATTAATTACTAATATAATTAGCCATTCAAGTACTTTTTTAATGTTGTTTGGAGTAGTTTACTAATTTGAATATGCACAAATTGATAAAGATTACAATTATCCCTTTTTTTATATTTCTTTATGAATAACGATCTTTTTAATTATTTGTTTTAATATAAAAATATATTCGTTATCGAATAAATAGAAAAGAAATTGCATTTTCTTCTTTCTCTCTCCTCTCTCTCTCTCTCTCTCTCTTTCGCTTTCTCTTTGTTGTTACCTTTCTCAGTTTCTTTTTATTAATTTTATCAAAAGCCTATTTTCTTTACCTTTTTAGTTCAAATACTTAAGAAAATCATAAATGATTGTTTCATAAAAAATAGATATACCGGAAATTTACCGATTTTCGGGTAAAATAACTAACAAGATACCTTTTCATTTTGAAATATAGTAGTGTAAATATAAAAAAAATAAACTAGAGTAGGATAGATATATAGGCTAAGAAATAACAGTAGGCAAAATGACTCTGACAAGTGGAACAAAGTCTTCTTATGTTAATAAAGAGAGAAATCGAATATATTTTTTTTTGTGTTTATAGATAAACATATAAAAAAAAATTTGCATTTTGTATAAAAACAAACTTATTACTTTTACTTTTCCTTTTTTTCATCAATTTTTATTCATTTGATCATTTATAAATAAAATTACTATTATTACTATTATTCCATTCATAAAAAAAATTCGTTAGAATAAATAATCATTTGTAATTAATATAATTGATAATGACAAAAATTTCTCTCTCTTTTTCCCGACATAATAGTTAAAAATTATGGAAGTTATCGTTAAATTTCATTGGAATGGATTTGTATTAAATGTATTGAAAATGATTAATTGGAAAGGGAAAGATTTAAGAAACATTATAATTCAGGAACTTCTTCTAATTGCAAAATTTAAATGGTAAGCATGCATTGAAGATAATCTTTTGTCAATGTTTAACAGATTACTTGAGTTAGCTCCGCCTCATGACGTTTCTTCTTTCAACGCTCTGCCCAGTCTAAAGTCCATAACAGTTTGAATCCCAAGAGATATTTCGTCATGTCTATATCACTTCCAGCTAAAGCAGAGAGGTCCATGTAAACCCATTTGTGATAACGCATTTTTTTGTCCTTATATAGAGCTATATAAGACAGATTTATAGATGAGATATTAAAGGGTAAAAGGGGCTATTTTTTTATTTTGATGACATTTGGAAACTATAGATTTTTTTCTGGATCTATGTTAACAAAAATTATCAATAAATCTGATCATAAGAAATGGTCCCTATGCAATGTTATATGCACTAATTCCAAGACCTCCATATACTAGATATATCTTATTATCTGCTTCATCATAATGCTATCCTTGAACTATTAACCTAAAAAAAATGCAACGATTTAGGTACAATTCTCAATTTTCAGTTTTCTCGCCTCACAATATCTTTCGTGCTCCTTTTTTTTCAAAGTTGATAGATAGGAGACTTGCCCACAGAGCCGGAAACATACGGCTAATGAGATTCAGATCCCATTAAAAAATATCTTTGTCCCTGTTAACACTTGATAAATATAAAAAAAAATAATTAGATATATTATCTAATATCTTAAAAGTAAAAAATCTATCAATAAACATACGCATACAAGTAAAAAAAGACTTGTACTGTATACGTAGAGTATATATGTGCACAATATCCTGCATGTAAATAGTTATACTTGTTTACATAGACAATAAATTGTCTACATAGATCACATAATATTTAGATAGTAAATAAGATTCTAAGATAATGACCTTATTAATTATTAAAATATTTTTTTTTTAATAATATCAATCAACTAATTTTTTAAATATTAATAAAAATTTCAATTTATCAATTCGTTAATAACAAAAAAAGGAAAACAAATTCCATTAATGCAATGATATTAATAAAAGTCAATAGTATAAAAATACTATAGATAAAAAAAAAGTAGAAACATAACTAACAAACTAACAGATTTCTTTTTTCTCTTTTTGTTTCCTATCTATGCTTTTGCTTGGAATTGTGATTTAGTATAATTAGGTCGGTTTACTTAGAAAAATCTTTTGATGTTTCTAGCTATTTTATGTCCGTCTATCTCTCTCTCTCTCTCTCTCTCTTTCCCTCTCCCTCCCTTTCTCTCTCTCTCTCTCTACAGATCAATAAAAGCTCATTTTTAAAATAGTACAAAAAGAGAAAAGAAACAAAAAAAGTCTGTTTTAATCTATTATTTTTTAATTGTTTTTTTTTTAAAAAAAATACAGTAAGAATGTAATTTTGTTTCTATTAATTGATTCAATTTAAATCAATTATTTTTCAACAAAAGCAAAATTAATAAAATTTGGCAATTTTGTTTTCAAGTGTCTAATTAAAAATCAGAATAAAATAAATATCGAAATATGTTTATTCTAAAAACGAAATAAAAAAAAAGGCGTCGAGTAAAATGCCAGGTCAATAATTCGGTTGGACGTCAAGTCGAATCGACAAAAAAAACCAGCCTAAACTATTCGACGCTTCACGTATTTTCATCACCGACAGCTAACAAAAGAACGATAATTATTTTTTAATGTTTTTTTCAATTCTCATCTAATTGCTCCTCTTTCCCTATCTATTAGCTGTCTAACTTATCTCTTTCGCTTTTTCTTCCCTCTCTTGCTCTGTTTTTCATTTTCAAATAGGCCTATTCTAACATTCTTAGCAATCCACGAAAAACGCTTACTATCAGTAATTGAGGAGAAAAGAAGAAAAAATTAGAAATAAAGAGAGTATCTAATTTTATACTAGAATGAAAGAGTTTCTACTTTAGGTCTAGATCATTTCTCTTTGTGAATATAGAAAAGAAAATTATCGATCATTAAGTGTCTTTAAATAGAGTTCATCAACGTCGGTCTATGGTCAAATAGAATCGAATTAATTAGAGTAGTTTACACAATTTGAAAAATTCATTTCTACTATTTTGTTCCATTAATGATAAAAGAAGAAAAGGATCATTATGTTTTGGCTTTAAAGTTGTTCTTGTGAGTGAAATAAAGCTGATTTTATAGTAATAATTAAAGGAGCAGGGAACATTGTCTTTCCAATTTAACATCTTATTTATCTAACTTTAATATGTTTATATTTAGAAAACGACGAAATTATCTTAAGAATAATTAATTCAATAACTTACCTACTTAATTAATAATGATTGTTTATATTTACACTATAACGATTTTTTATTTCTTGTTTTATTAAGAATGAAAGTCACCGGATAATTCAGCTTGTTCTTGTGCATCTATTCGATGAGGAAACCATATTTGAGCAGTAAATTTTCTTTTTTTATTAAAATATTGACTTTCGATATTCCAAGATAAAGAGTGACCATAAATTGGTTGAATCAATAATGAGTTGGATGTAGTAGGGGAAGAGTTGGAGCAAATTAATATAACTTTACCATTTGATTCTCCCATCCTTTTCCTTTTACTTGCTGTCATTACACCACAAGACTCAAGTATGCCAGCTAAATATTGTATATACCGCACTGCCAGCCTTAAAGTGTCGACTTTTGATAGTTTTTTATCACTTTCGCTTGCAAAGGGAACTTTAGCCCTCAGGCGCTCGAAGGCGTCATTTATCGTTTTCATTCTTTTACGTTCCCTCATATTTGCCGCCTGTCTTTGAGCATTTTTTCTTATTTGCTTTCCGTCAGTTTTTTCATCATAATACTCAGTTTGTTGGTAACCACTCAAGTACCAATTAATATTAAAATCTATGTCACTGCAATCATTATTTGTCGGTAGCATGTCCCGTCCATCGAAATATTCGTTAAAAATTCTCCTTTCATACGACTCCATCCCTTATATTTAAATTAAATAAATATAAAACTAACGATATTGGAATGAATTTTAATTGATAGACTAAGAATTCCAAATACTATAAAGTAACTTGTATAAAGATCACTTTGTGCGTTTAACTGTGTAAAATACCATATGCTCTCCTTCGATGAACATTACTTTATAAAAAGAAAACAATACGTATTTCTACATGATCTATATTTATCATTTTACCAATATTTTCAACCTATTCATCATCATCTCGTTGTCTTATTAGGTAAAAAAAAAAACTAACAGCGATTTCGACTTAATTCATTTCTAATCTAAATCCTTTTTACAAACTGTCAAGCGCCATCTTTTGAAATCTATAGAAATGATTTTTTTTTCTTTTCTGTATCTCTTCTTTCTCGTATCCTGTATTTCTTTACTGAATGTCAAATTATATACAAAATATGTAAATTTTCATTTTTTATCATTATAATGAATTAAAGAAACTTTATCAATTTGCATTAAATAATGTTTATTTTTAGGGATAAAATGAAACCTTTCGCGAATTAAACCACCAACTAGAAAAACACTCTAATATTATGATATTTTGCCTCTACTATACCACAAGGTAAGCAGGAAAAATAAACTGTTTATCCCAAGGTTAGCTTAATGAAATGATTATAAACAAATACTGCGTCTAGTTGTCTACATAATTCATTAGTTCTATCTCTTACTTTCTACAATACATACACAATCACTCACTTCCTTATTCCTATAGCTTATTAATGAAGATTTTCATTAGTATTAAGAAAAAAGATATGAAAAGAAATCCTTCATTACTTCACTCTTCTTGTTTCTTTAGCTTTTAGTACATAAACAATATACAGTACACGTGTTATTTTTGCCAAGTAACTTTGATAGTTATCTACTGTACTTGATAAAATAAACCAATTTTCTATATTTGTCATTATAGTGTTTATTAATATCTTTACTGTGATTAATGGTTTTTCCTTATCATTTTTGTTTATTATAAAAGTTTAATGCTGAGAGTGAGCTTGTCAACTAATTACCGTTAAAAATCTTAAATATAAGGAAGCTTTCTGTAAGCTTCAGAATAAATGATACATGTTTATTTATTCATTGGTATTCTTAAAAAAATAAATTTCTCGAATATCAATTATTTTCTCTCCTTCTTCATCCTATAGTCTTTCTATCTCTTTGCTAATCATCTGATAAATCATTCAATAAGGAATCAATCATTTTTGTTTTACTTTTTCCTATACAAAAAACATCGAAGAAGTGGTAGGAAGAGATTGAAAACCGTTGAAAGATATTTTGTTTTTCAGACGATTCGTGACATGGAAAAAATGATAAACACAAAAGCAGCCAATCATAAGTAGAGATGAACGAGATTAATTCTTTTTTTGAGAAATTTTATGACTTTCATCTTATTCTATTCATAATCGATATTTTGGAATTTTGTTAAAATGTTCCTTACTTTGGGGAAATGGCTAGAGAAAAGTAGAAAATGCAATTCAAATTCTTCTCTCTATTTGGAGTACTTTCAATTTTCTTATAATTTCTTTTCCATCTTATAGAATCTTCATGAAAAGATAATGAAATTACAAATGATAATGTTTGTAACCTAGTGCAAACAATTGTTTCCCATAGCCAAATAGGATTCGCTCGTTTCAAATGACTTTCGTACAATATTTTTCCCCTCCTGCTTCAAAAAAGCATTATAACTAATAGCAACAAAGTCTTGATAGAAATATCCATAGATTTAGTTGATACTATTAAACATTCTGGAGTATTCGTGTAATAACTCGCAAAGCTTTCTCAAATGATTTCCTCCCTAAGTAATACAAACTGTCCTGTACGTTTTGTCAATTGCCAAAGTTAAATATGTGCTTCTTCAGGTCGACATACTCCCAATTAGCCTAGCTTTTGCCAATCTTATTTATTCCATGATGAATTACTGAGGATAAAATTCTTTAGGAATATTATCTTTTTCTTCTTGTTAACTATATTTAATAAAAGATTTTTATTAATATTCTATTTTTCAAAACCAGTTATGTAACAAACCTTTGAAGAGTAATAGTATATTTAAATAAATCAGTTTATTTTCATCGTTTCCTCCTTACAACAACTTATTTAAAGTAGAGAAATCATACATGAAAATAATTCATCAGCTTTAATTTTAATAGTTGTAAATAAGCGTAAAAGTAATGATAAAGCATTTAATAAGTATAGATTAACTATGAAATGGAAGAGAAATGTTTAAATTGGCCGAGAGTATATGATAGTTTGAAAATCCTATCAAACTGATCAATCATTATATAAACTGGAGATCTTTATCAAATAGATGCAATCTAAAACGAAACAAAAACGTTTTTGAAGGAAGTCCCTTGATATTTTATTAATATTTATAAATATTTAATAAATTAAATAGTAATTATTTAAAATGCTTTTTGTTGATTACATGTTCAAGATTGACTAAACAAAAGGTCTCTAAAGACAAGCATCTAACAGCTAAGCTGAGACTATATCTCTTGTTTGCATAATCAATATCTTTTTATTACATATAAAATGACTAGAAATAATTAGAACATGTGTTGCATACTATTTCAAAGTTGTCTTTTGTCAATAGTAGTATTCAAAAGGATTTTATATGAACCTAGCAACTCGAATAGTTTTTACCGTGTAATTTCTTATCGTTCATAAGAATCACATCTAAGAGACATCGATTAAAAACTTATTAAGTTACTTTACTATACTTTCACTTTTATTTCCACCTATTTTAATATAAATAAAGTAAGAAGATTCTGTTAGAAGTAGTATTGTTCATAAGCAAAACGTACCATCCTTGTTTGCTTGTCGATATCCATATCAATCATTCATCATTTATATCCATCAAAAATGGAACTTTGCCTACAACTTTTATTTCCTAAACAATTTTTTATCTTTATTCGGATATCTATCTCAAGATTTATCTAAGCTAATTCAGATAAAGCACTTTTCTGGTACATATATTTTTAACATTAAATGAAAATACTGATTTACGTAAATAAATAGCTTCATTTAAAAAACTATAACCATACTCGACTTTTCCTTTGTTATATATATTGTATATATAAACGAAAACCAAACTCTTATCGAACTTGTGTCTATTTTTATTCATTAAAATTCTATTCACGACCTAATGGAAATTATTTATATTAAGCCTTTAGAAATTTATTAACGAGCATATATAAAAGAATCTATCAAGACACAAGATCCAATTCAGAATCATAAAAATTTATTTCTAACTCATTTATTATGCAGCATGTTCCCCCTTTTATTTTTTCAAAACAAAATACATTCAATTAATTTAGCCATTATCGGAAGCATAGGTTTACCGGAAATGGTCATTTATTTTTCTTCTAAATGGATAGATAAAAAAGATAAGGTTATGGAAAATATATATATATATATATATATATATATAGTATTATAAAGTTAAATAATTTAACATAATATTTATACATAAATACATAATATAAATTGATAAAAAAGAATATGTGCAATCAATAACATTCTATACTGACAAGCCTTCTTTCTCTCTTTCTCTCGTTCTCAAATATATTTAGTTACATTGTTAAATATTCGTATTATTGAAAACTGTTCCTTATCATTTCTATATGCCCTTAAAATCATCTATATAATTCGGTTATAAAAAATAGATGAGATTACGAATGATAATCAAAGTCCTGCGTGAGGATATTGTGCAATAAATTTCATTAATTTAATTTGAAATATAATAAAAAGCTATAAAAGAGATAATGTTAATGTTAGTTATTTAGATTCCATAACTAGTTAACTTTAGTCATTTAGATTCCATATAATTAATTACCAGTCATTTTCGGTTAGTCTATAATGCAAGTGAATCTTAAGAATGTTGATGATACGATGGTTTAATCATCTCAAGTAGACCAGTTCAGTTTAATAATATACAGCCTTTATAATTGTATTTCCCCCCAGATACTTAGGTTGGCTATAACAATAAACATAAACGTAATGATTGTTAAATAGTTTTAAAAGATATTTCATAGGTTTTCTTTGCATTAAACATATGAATTGATTATGAATATCTGATTATTTATTTTGTCATAAGACATTGAATGGGTGCATTATATTGGTTAATATATAAATATATACTAACACAAACTGCATAATTTCGAGAATTACATTAAAAAGTCTGTTTGATAATGTATTAAACTATAAAGAAAATAAATGAATAAATTACGTATTCTCCATACTCTTTCTCTTGTAAAAAAAAAAACAGTTATTGAATAATCCATTTTTTTTCTCACAGCTATTTAATAAAATAGAAAAATCCCTAGTGACGAGGAAACTGCAGTTCCTATATCAATTTATATTAGAAATAGCATAATAAGAATTCTTAGAATTAAATTAGAAAAGAGATGGGAGAGTAATCCTTCGCTCGAAATCGAATATATCAATTATCTTGATAAAATTATTGAGTAATATTAAGTTTTGGATAAAAAAGACTTTACTCTTTGAAAATTTTTTGTCAATGATTAATCAATCAAATTTGTAATAACTTTAAGTAGGAAAAGTGGAAGAAGAAAAACTAAAGTTAAATCAAATCTTGGAAATTCGCTACACGGATGCAAATATACCGTAAATGACCTTAAGATATTAATAAACAGTCATATTTATTATCAAGGTCGAACATATATAATTCTGAATAATCTAAATATAATTATTTTAGTTTCCAAACAGATGACACCACCTGCTTATATTAGCTATTTTTGTAAAAATATTGTTTATGAGAAAGCCATTATAGTACCTGCATTTATGTAAAAACGCTAACACAAAAGAGAGAGATTGTCTTGTTAAAACTGCAAAGTATAAAAAATGATAAAAATTATTATTTTGCAGTATTTAATTTCTTTTGTAAAGATTTTGATTACTTATCTCACCTTACACAAATAAAATAATTTGATACTTTTTATATATATATACATATATATATATATATATATATAGTATATGGAACTTTATCTTAATGCATAATGAATATATATAATTGATGGTTTCTATAGATATTTAATAATAACTTTTTTAACAAATTTCCTACACACATACATACTATATAATATACAATACATAAGTTAAGACCATCTGCAGTGTTAATAGATTTTGTATTTTATTATAAATACTTTAATTTTTAACAACTTACCTATACGAAAATACATAAATGCATAAATTAAGACAGAGTAGGTATATTACAGGTAAAAAGAAACTTGTATTAATTGATAAATTACAAGAATATCCCTGGCTTATAGTTTGGAAAAGAAACTATACATTTTTAAATATAATATATTCAATTTTTCGTTCATTGGAGTTATATGTTAATTATTACATTGGGAGCTAGCTTTGTGTAAAATCCATCACTATTGAACAGTCATTAAGGCACCAAAACTCTCATAAACGATATGCCAAAAAGTTATTTCTATAAAGGAGAATAACATATTTTAATACATTCTACATTCAGATGCGTGATATTGAAAGTATTCAAAATCACATTCCATTTCTCTCATACATATAGGACAAGTGTGCGTTTTATGAACTCTCTTCTGAGATCTTGTCTTTGGTCTAATATCTTCATCCGAGTTAGACTCTCTTATTTCATCTAAATTTATATCGTTTAATTTTCTTTTTTTATGAGGAGCAGCAACTGCATTGCTTTTTACTATCTTTGAATCATTTTGTTCATTATAATTTGCATTTTCGTTGCATTTCTTGTCTGAAATATCCAATGTAGAACTGGACGATTCTATATAAAATATACAAAAAAAAAGCATATTAACAAACATACATTTGCATAATGTTAAAAAATTTCCTCATAGGAATTACCTTCATTGTCAATAACTGGAATCTTCACTCGAATCAGCCTTTGTCTGGAATACTTTAAAGATAAACTAAAGAAATAATTATCCATAAATTCATCAGTGCAAAGTTTTGAGAGTGATTTTCCTTTCAATAAATCAGTTCGAAAACGAGGGCATTTCAGAAGATGTTCATTGCTTTCAGTTTCGGATTGCTAGTGAAAATAATACAATATCATTAATAGAGAGAAATCACTAGAGCTCTCTTTAAGTGAACAAAACAAGCTTACGGTTTCTTTGGAAGATATTCCATCGTTATTACTATTTTTCTGGGCTATAGCAGATTTGACTCGTTCGTCTATTTCAACTATTCAATGAAAAGTAAAACTTTAAAATTCTGCTTATTGACAACTTGATAATGAAAAATACAGACAACTAATATGGGACTCCACTTCATCATCCACGCTATCAATAATTGCTTCCTTTTCTTTTCTGAAGTCAACAGCTCTTCGTTTTCTACGACTTTTCTAATAAATCAAAAAAAAAAGACTTTTAGAATAGGACATATTATAATATATAATATTTTGTAATTACCATAATTTGGACTAGGAAAGCATCTGTTATAAGCAAACCTTTGTCGTAATAGACCTCATCTTCAGTCGCACTCTTACCTTTAAAGAAGGTTATACTCAAAAAATAGATGTTGACCTTATTAAATCCTCAATTAATTAACTGTAATTACCTGTATTTTTATTGTGGATTTCCTTTTCAACTTTGGCAGATTTTTTGACTCGATCATCTATTGATGGAAATAAACAGCAATTTAATTGATGCATAAAAATCATACCTTAACCATTAATTGTTAAATTATACTAATTGCAATATGCTGTACTAACCAGTAGCTTTGTTTGTTTCAGTTTGGTCTATGCAAATGTCTTCATCATCTTCAGCATTGCTATTATCGCTCTCGTCGTCTGTACAGCAATTTTGGTCAGTCGTCTTGGATTTTTTTGCATCATACTCTTCATCAGTATGGCACTGGGATGTATCTTTACGTCTCTTATTACGAGTAGATATATAATTTTTTTTTTCTATTTGCGAGTCTTCAGATGAAATATTTTCAGTGAGTTCCATTGCTCAATTTGAGTCTACACATCCACCAAAAATCTATTATTCCCTTAATTTGGAAAAATATACAAATCTATAAGCTTATTTTAATTAAAAAAGAGGTTAAATTACCTTTCTGCAGTGTAAAAGATATTATTCAATGAATGCATTCAATGATTTTCTTGTCGTGCTTAATGAACTGTGAAATTTTTAGCACAGTTCAAAAGAGAAATAATCTACAAAAATCTTTTTGATGATATTTATAAATATTTTAGATAAACAAATTGATTATTTTATGAAAACTATGGCTAAAAATTAAAGGAGAGTTGCGCAAAGCTTAGAATCGGCTTCCTGCCATTAGAGTTAATTCAACGAACGGATGGGAGCTGGAACCTCTCTATATTTCTAAAATGTGACTACCTGATCGGTTACATTGCGACAGCATGCCATACCTATTACGTCTTATCATAAAAATGGCGCTTGCTGATGACAAACATTAGCAAAATAGTAGCTTATTTTTTGATTTTTTACGCTACTTTGGTCCATCACGAACTAAATTTGGACCGTTGATGCAAGAATAAAGTT
The DNA here is from genome assembly GCA_904063045.1 of Dimorphilus gyrociliatus. NCBI lineage: Eukaryota > Metazoa > Annelida > Polychaeta > Dinophilidae > Dimorphilus > Dimorphilus gyrociliatus. The sequence goes on from CAJFCJ010000008.1 coordinate 277,479, forward strand.
GTTAAGTTGTATTGGACAAGCTGTCGTTTTATCTCTATTGAAGAAGAAAATATTAAATTCTGTTTGGTAGTTTTCATCCTTATCATTATGCTGCATGCTGTGGAAGATCCGATAGAGTCTAGCAAATATGGGAATTACTAAAACACCCGCGATCCCCAACGAAATCAATATGAGTGAGCCGCACGACAAAAATGATACAGCGAATCGAATTCGGGAAAAAATAAATGGCCAGGGTAAAGTTCACACAGAGAGAGCTAACTTCGGTTCTCCACTGGAATCTGACGATTCTGAGTCTTCGTGCTCGTCAAGCGACGATCATGATAGGACTATGAGAAGAGATTGTTCTAGCTCAGATACAGACTGTGAGGCTAACGGTCAAACAATTCCGGAAGATACAAATAAAGAAGGGGAAGATAAGGTCATTGGTAAACCACGACGAGTTGATTCGATTTCAACATCCAGCGTCTCCTCATTAAATACAGATTTTTCAGTGTCATTTAATTCTCAGTTGTCTATGGATATGACCGACTTTCGAAATGTTTCATTAGATTCGGAAAGCAGTGTTTCTGAAATTGGTACTAGTAAAAAAGACACAGACGGACCTATAACCACAATAGCCAGGTAATAAATTTATATTTTTTAATATTACAAGGAAATAAATTTATCTATAAAACCTTTATCTAATTTCTGAGCTAGCTCGAATGAAAATCTATATACTTTAAATATAGGACTGTTACAAGCTTTTTACTATCTATAGATTTCTAGTACATCTCTGTACCTTAAACATTTACTCGTAGATTAAGAGTTTTTTTCACTACGAATAGACTATGAGTAATGTCCGAATATACTTTTAAGAAATATCATTAATGTTATATTATTATTGTTATTGCTATTATTTATCCTCCATGTTACATGTGCTTCGTAATTTTATCTATTCTTTTTACTAAACTGGGATATCAGATCTAAAAACATTAAATATATACACACGCATATATATTTGTATATATTGCTTGTTGAACCCTCTACAATATGTTTTACACTGATAATCTTAATAAAGGTATTAAATTCCATTAAACGTAGTAGTAGGTAGGATCAAAGTTGTTTCAAGTAAGTAATTAAAACATTTTTTAACAAAAGAATTAACACAAGACTAGCTCAAAAATTCCCTTGAGAAAAATGTTGGCTGTAGCTATGCCACGCCCCATTAAAACAAACTCGTTTTGTACTCTACCGGTTTACATCAATTTTTTCTATTTTTATAAAGAACTTTCTTCCGTAAAAAATCCGATGTCACGGAAAAAAATTCAGAAGAAACTTCGTCTACTCCTGATATAGTACAGTCTGAAGAGGAAAATCGTATTGGGGAGTTGAAAGTAGCGAAAGATAGTGCGAACCAAAACAATAATGTAAAGAGAAAAAGTGGAGACGTTGAAGTACCAAGTACAACTGCTTTGATTTTAGAACAGAGACCAATGTTAATATTCTTTTATAATAATATCGATTCAATTGCATTATATTTAATATGCGTTTAATTGTATTTTGATCAGTAATCTTCCGTCCAAACCTGAAGAGGAAAGGGAAAAACATAAAAAGCAATATGAAGACATGATAGCTGCTGCTAAGAAGAAAGAGCAAAAAGAGTTAAAATTAAAGAAGAAGCAGTACGCTCAGCAAATAAAGCACGAAGAAGAACTACATCAGGCATTGAAAGTCTGGCACAGCGAAATCCTACCTCATTGGCATTCTATGTTAGTTAAGAACAATTAAATTATCTTTAGAAAAACCTTTCGTCGGTGGCTACTTTATTTAATTTCAACAAGTTAATGAATTGAATTTTCATATCTGTCGGTGCAACTCCGCTTGGCACCATATCTTTCTTTTCTGTCTGATAATATAGTTTAATCCGTTAGTTGCCCCCGAAAATGGTCGATTTTCGATTGATTTTTTTTCTCTTTTTATCGCCTTTATTCCTCAAGTATTTTCTTGATAGTCTGTCCTCGAACAAGAGTCTTATAAGATAAACTGTATAAATTGAAACCTAAAGAATAGCAGGATACCCTTGTCTAGGAAAATTGTTCTTTTAAAACATTTTTGCACTGTTAATTTCTTTTTATAGGAGAGATACAAAAAAATCTCGAGATTTGTGGTGGAAGGGAGTTCCACCGGCTGTAAGAGGAAAAATTTGGCAATTAGCAATTGGTAACGACTTGAATATTACTCCTGAGTTATTTGAAATATGTCGAAATAGAGCCAGAGACCTTTTAAAAGCATTAAATCTTCAAACAGAATTTCGTTGCGATTGTGGAAATGGTTAGTAAATAATCTAATCTATATATACATGTACTTATATATAATACAATATACATATAAATATATACAGTATATATAAATAGCACATGATTAGTATTAATGGATTGCCGTGAAAACTAATGCTTCTTTTTCATTCTATAATTTTATCGTAGATGAACTCGCTGCCTGCAAAGAACAATCTTTAGAATTGATTAAATTGGATGTATCCAGAACTTTCCCTCAACTATGCATATTTCAAAAGGTAAGAATATTATTTTGTAAACGCTTCTAAATCCATTTTCTGAACATAGGGAGGCCCCTACGCGGAACATTTACATAGCCTTTTAGCCGCCTACGCCTGCTACAGACCGGATGTAGGATACGTAAGTATTTAAAGAATGATAACTAAAACTTAGATTATTTCTACATGTCACATGCTACTGATTCGCTCCAGATAGTCGCTATCTGGCTTATTATAGAACATTAACTATTTCTTATAATAACATTGATTTCTTTTTATGGGCAATTTCTTTAAAGTTCAACTTTCTAGTTATTTTTACAATAGTTTATTTATCTAATTAGTGTTCTCATATATTAAAGAATAACAATTTAAACAAATCTTTAATTACATAAATATCATATTGTACTATAGTGGTAGGATTCAGCTGTATTATTGAGAAATATATTGAATATTTTATATCTCAAATTAGTGATTATTATGACGATACTATAGTAAACTGAATTTTTTAGGTTTACTAATTCGCCGAAGACGATTAATCAGCAAAACGTTTATAAAAGATTTATGCGGCGTCTTTTAATAATAAATTTATGAAATTTTACATTCAAAGATATATAATGTACTATTTTTACGTTTTAGGTACAAGGAATGTCATTTATAGCCGCTTTCTTGTTGCTCAACATGGAGGTTGAAGATGCTTTTATATCTTTTGCGAATCTGTTGAATCGTCCGTGCCAGGTTGCCTTTTTTCGATTAGATGAGCCTTTGGTAAGTAAAAGATGATTAGTCTTAAAATTAAGCTATTTCATATAGATGAGAAGAAATTATATTTACTTGTGTTTTTTCATTTATAGATGAAATCCTATTTCGACGTTTACAGCATGTTTTTTCGAGAGAATTTACCTAAATTATATAAGCACTTTGAGTTATATAAACTCACACCTGATTTATATTTAATCGATTGGTAAGTTAATGAATAATTAATGTATTGATAACTTAGCATAACTGATATCTAATAATAAATTATATACAAATATATAGAAATATATATTTATCTTTGATTTTATTTTGTTATTTATACAGGATATTTACTTTGTATAGTAAATCATTACCGTTAGATGTTGCTAGTCGCGTTTGGGATGTGTTTTATAGAGATGGTGAAGAGTTTTTGTTTAGGACTGCATTAGGTTTGTTAAATTCTTAAAGTTTTTACGTATTTATTCAATCTAATCGTTATCTATTGACAATGAAAAATTACCGTTTCAAATTTTGATAACTTTTATACCTTCAATTAATTCTTCTTTATTTCTATTAGGTATTATGAAATATAACGAAGATATTTTCTATGGAATGGACTTTATACACGCAGCCCAGTTTCTTACACATCTTCCTGATGACATCGACTGTGAACGCATGTTTAAGTGTATTGAATCGATTCATATGCAGATAGAAAAAAGAAAATTTCCAAGTTTCTTAGCCGCAATTCAACGAAATATCTCATCTGCCAATCAGAATGTACAGCAATCAAATTCGGCTGCCGATTCAGCCAGTATATCTTCGCGCAACTCAAATTACTCACAACGAGAGGGAACCAGTGGTAATGGATCTTGAGTCGTCACAAATAAAAATACTTTTTTCCACACCTGCTCCAGTCGTTGGAAAAGAGAAGATATCTAACTCTACATTTCACTCAGCAATGCAAATTATGTGTTTATTTAAAAAAAAACAAACAAGATAACGCTTCTTTAAATCTAACAAAAAAAAGCGTCTAAAGCATTCCTCCTTGTCTGTGTTTTGAAAAATACTGTATCAAAAAGAGAATATATTCTGCTCAAATCAATTTTAACAAAAAAAAAATTGTACAGGACCAATTTGATAGCAAATTTCTACACTCGTATTGTACAGTACATATATATATATATATATATATATATATATATATATATATATAATATTTAGTATACATATTTAAAAATTGCTTTTAAAAATTCGTATAAAACTGCTAAACTGCAAAAAAATAAAACGCAAAAAATCTGCTCTTGTTTTCACAACTTCGTCATATGAAAAATAGTTGACTGTAAAATCTGTACAATTATACCTGCTTAAATGTTATTTTATTAATATGTTGAGTGCAATGATAATACAAAGTATAAAATGATAAAAAATATAAAAATTCTTATTTTTGAGTGGATTTACTAGTTTGTTTACTTTAATTTAGATATAAACAAAGGATCATACTATCTGATAGTATGATGAATTATACACTTTTTGTTTTGTCATCCTTTCTTAAAACTTTTTTTATGATAAGTCTGTTCATTTTTTATTATAATTGTTATGCTATGAAACACTGCTTTCCTAAAGCAAGTAGCTAAATTACTGTAAGTACTGAAAACTCAAGTATTTAAGTGTTTAATTAGCTCATTCGTTTTGTGACGATTTCATATCCCAGGCACGTGCAGTTACACACAACAATTCGTGTGAGTCACGTGAATAGAGCGTGAGCTCCCTCTGATTGGCTATGCGAAAAGTTGGCCTCTGCTTCCTACGAGATGGCTCCTCCCTGAACTACACCTACAATGACTGGATTCCTATTCGGAGTAAAAATATGAGACTTAAGAGCCAAGTCGGAATACTGTTGTTAATATTCCAAGTTGGAATTTTCTATGCTATTTTGATTAGGAACTGCAACCATACTAGTCTTAGTTTGTGTACATCGGCTTTTCTGCGACTTTTAATAATTTTTGGCTGTTTACGTTGTAATATGAGATAATTTCTTCTGTCTAATTGATGCTAGATCTTAGCCGTAATTAAAGGTATTGAAAAATTTGCCTAAAACTTTTCGATTGCACAATTACAGTACAAAAACGCTATAAAACGTGCGAATGAAGTCAGCTGATTGGTAATCAATGCTACTTTATTACATCATTTCGTTTTTTTTACAGAGAAAAATGGAAATACGTGACAAAAATGAAAGAGAGGCTGTTGAAAGTTTGCTATCTCTCTCTGATCCTGGTTCGCTAACGCCTCCGCACTCGGATGATGGATCAGAGGCCATGTATCCAAAATCAAATATGATGAACGTAAGTTTTAAAAATAGTTGGTCAATGACCGTAAAATATGGACACGTAGTAAAATTATATTAACTTTCTTTTAGTTGGCTGCCAATGTCACATGGAAGCCACCAAGTCCACCACCCGATATTCATCCTCTTATACCGAAAAAACGATACAGAAATATAAATTTGGATGAATTCGCTGCCAATGATAGTAGTCATTCCGCAATCTCCCCTTCACCTTCCGTTTCCAGTACCCCAATAATTACAGTGCTCGTTAAAAAATCAAGTGAAAATCTGCTTCGAAATTTTCGGCCTATTGCTCCAGCTCCTCCAGGAGGATCACAAGATGATAGGAAAATAGATACTCATCCCTCCATAAAGAAACGCTCTTTCTTATGTACATACAAAGATTGTAAAAGATCTTACAGTAAAAGTTCACATTTAAAAGCTCATTTTCGAGTTCACACAGGTGTGTAGAGTTTACTAAAAATGTATATATTTATATAAATTATTAATCTCAATTTGTATTATATTTTTTCTTAATGTATTCCAAATAACTAGGTGAGAAACCCTATAGCTGTCCATACGAAAAATGCGACAAAAAATTCTCAAGATCAGATGAGCTCTCCAGACACAAGAGAATGCATACGGGAGAAAGAAAATTTGAGTGTAGAATATGCGGGAAGCGCTTTATGAGATCAGACCACCGCAGTAAACATTTAAAAACTCATTCAGATTGATTTTTTGGTGTTTCTTTTCTAGTTTTGTTAAGAAAATAATCCAGATACTTTATTTTACTTTTATTCTATTTGAAATTTAATGTATGTTACGTCTATGCTAGATTGTGTGACGTAATAAAATTATCAGTGATATATTCTATATATACTGTATACTATGTATATAACTTGAATATATCATACAATTAATTCTCTTATCAACCGAGTATCTAATGTATTTAAGCCAACTGTGAAAATTTCCATTAAAACTGGAAAGAGAATTCATCAAGTGCAATTATCAATGAGACTCTAGCTTTTTATGGATTTACAAAGACATATGTTCAGCTTGCAACAAACGAATTCAACGGATTAGATCTATGAAAGAAAAACTATTAAAAGTATTCTTAATTCAAATACTATCGACTTATAATAAGTAATAATATACTAATATTTTAAAACATTAAATAAATTCACTTAACTATGATACTAAATAAATTCTGTATGAACAATTAAAAATCAAGTATAATATAGAGTTTTCATCTTATCACAACAGAAACCTTTCTAATGTTCCTTAAAGATAAGATCTACTACATGTAAAGAAGAAGTTTTGTCCGAGAATAAACTCTAAAATAGTGTTAAGCATCTTTAAATTCTATTAGGAAATTGTATATTGCATTCTTAAAAAAAAAGAGAAATTTCATTATAGGTTCCTTTAGTTGTTGTTGTTTTTTTGTTTAATCTATGTTCTTTTGTGTCATAGAATACTTTAGTTTTTTCCAGTTTATTTAAATAGTTGTCAATGTTGTCAATTAGACACAAATAAATACATTTTGATCGGAATATATACACTTAAATTTTATATTAGACCTTATATGTCCTTAGAACTAAAATATATCAAGTTCTAATCCCTATTCAAAAGAGTTTTTAACAGAAAATATCAATTTTTATTAATAATAGTTATTCATTATGTTGGTTTTGATGCTTATTTTCTTTTTAATTGCGAATATGTTTTTATATTTGAAACTTCTTGGATTGTTTCATAAATTTCACTTCCAGTTCGAGTAAATAGGAAAATAGAAAACAGATGGCGTTCGTATTACTGTAAAAAAAATATATTTCTTTAGGCATAATACACATTCATTACACTTTTAAATATTGTCAATAAAACATAATAAGAATAGGCTTAATCTAATGATTATTCATATCATATTACAATGCTAACACTAGTAGAAATATGTAAAAGATCTCCAAGGAGGAAGTAAATTTTATGAAAATTAAAGTAATTTTTTTTATGTATGATAAGCTTTTCCTAGTTTGAAATGAATCAATTCAGTTATTTATAGATATAAAGAGGGGTATGATTTTGAAAAAAGTATGGAATCAACAGGGGGAGGGAGATTTTTACTCATTCATCAAATGAGGAAGTTTAAAATAGTTACGACTACCTCTTTGTTACACATTTCACAGTGGTACGTATTTTTCTTTCAATATATTATCACCTACATGCGAAAACTCATATTTTGCAATATAGCAAAGTTTTAGTCTATGATGGCTTCCTTTTTTTTTGCAATACTGGCACATTTGGTAAAAGTCTATTTATATCTACATATTGTATAGCATATCCTGTAAATGTATTAAAATCTCTAAGATTTGTATTAGTGTACAATTTACTATTCTTAGAATAGAACTACACAAGTAGTTGTGTCGTTGCTTTTTGACTCTAAGATAATACCATTAAATGGGTATTTCTCTTAATTTAAAGTATTAGTCTGTACTTGTTTTTACTTTACTCTAATCTCTTTGATTATATAATTATCCACAGTCTCTTTGAAAATTTATTTATGTAATTTACGCATCTTAGGTGCAAACAACACTCTGTCTATCTTATCATTTACGGTTTAACATTATAAAAATGGACATTTGCAAGGCATTGACTAGGCGCCATTTTGATTTGTACTAAAGCTTTAATTCTTTTGTACATTGTCTGATAAAGTCACGTGTGACAACAAAGTCAGAAGGGAGAACTCTTAGATCTTCCTCCACTTTAGTGAATTTATTTTTATTTTGAGTTACTTAAAGACGAACCAGAATTTGGTATGAAACCTGGACTAGCGGAAGGAACCTTGATTGCTATATTTGCCCTGTCATCATGGATAAACGTCAACAGTTTATGGGTAGAAGTACCAATTTTCATTCAAAATTTACCAGAAGCATGGTCCCTACCATCTTATTTGTCAATAATCATTCAAGCATCTAACATCTTCCCATTTGTTTATGTTCTGTATGCAAAGCGTACATCCAAGAGCGGTCAGATTCCACGTTCAAGATTAATTTTTTTAGTTCTCTTCGTTACTCTATTGTCATGCTTGTCACTCATTTGGACATGGCAAAAGACAGTTGCAAACAAAAGTATAGCTCTCTTTGTTATCAGTTTCTTTATGTCTGGTGCTAGTTGCATTTCTCAAGTATTATATCTCCCATTTATGGCAAATTTTGATGCAAATTTTATGCCTGCATTTTACATTGGTGAAGGACTCAGCGGTCTCCTTCCCAGTTTATTATCGCTTGTTCAAGGGGTTGGGGAAAAATCTGGATGTGTCAACTTTACAACACCCGATAACAAAACAGGTATTAAACCCGTCTATGATCGTCCAAAGTTTTCTGTAGAAGTATTTTTGGGAGTTGAAACGAGTCTAATTGGAATTTCTTTATTCTCATTTGTTCTACTATCTTATAGACTTTCAAAGCGAAAAGGGCATTTACAGAACGATTTGAGTTCTTCCGAACAAAGTCTTTTAGAAAAAGACGTTGAAATAGTTGAAGATAACGAACCAAAGAAGATATATTTCTGTATACTATTTGTAATTGGATTTTTTTCAAATGGTCTCTTAACTGCTACGCAATCCTACTCATCATTACCATATGGAGATACAGTTTATAGTTTGGCGAATCGATTGTCTATTTTAATAAACCCTCTATCTTGTTTTGCCTTATTCTTTTTGAGATTACCATTATCAATTATATACTGTTGTCTGTTAATTGCTGGAGGATGTACAACTTATCAGCTGGTCCTCGCCTTTTACAGTCCTAACCCACCGATAACTGGTATTATTGGCTCGATATTAGTGGTAAGTGATAGGTATAAATGAGTATTGTATTTAACCAAAGTAGCTTATTTTCACAATGTCTTTCTAAAACCGAACGTTAAGGCTTAGATTTCCCGATTTTGCTCTTTAACAATAGACGACGTAAAATCTGCAAGTTCTATATGTGTTTAGGGAATTTCCAGAGAGCTAAATAAGGATATGTAAATATTATACTTATGAACATGTTTTACAATTATCAATATAATCTCTATCTCAATCCATAACTTTATATCTTTCCCGTCGTTAAACCATGCTATCTTGCTCAAAGATATTTATATATATATATTAAATTAATTGATATAAATAATTTCAAAATTTACATATCCCGTATATAAAAAAGATCGCACTTTTCAACCTACAATTCTTTATATTTACTATCAGTAATCGTTTTAGTTGGTCAATGAAGATATTCTTTATTTTTCATTTTATATAAAGTATTATTATATTATTAATATGTAATTTTACCCCTTTAATATTATTTTCTTTATGTATTGTATTCTATATAAAATACTTGGAAAATTTTTAAATTTTTGGTATAAAAAAGCATTTATTTACATTTTTTACTTTCGTTTTGCATAGGTTTCAACAAATGTTGTCCTCGTTGGCCTTTTTTCGATAACAAAAGTGTCTATTGTAACTGTATTAACTAAAGGAGGAGCATATGCATTATTTCTCTCCGGAATTATCTTTCAACTTGGTTCATTTACTGGAGCAACTGTTGGAGTCTTTTTGAATATATTTAAAGTTTTTAAATCGGCACCGCCTTGTCCTTAACTTCTATTTAATTTTACTATTACTACTACCGTTTTAAAACTCGAGTTCTTTTCCTCGAAATTGTTTACACAGAAAGAGAAAATAAACGAAATAACCTCTAAATATGAAATGACAACTTTTCTCCGTTAAATTTACCTTTTATATATCTAAAAATACATTTTCAAATATATTCAGGTGTAATTTATTCAATTTCAAGTGAAATAACCACTTTAATTCAAATACTTGAAAAGAAATATTCATTCAGAGTGGAAAATTATTCAATTCTTAAAAGCATGAATTATTAGTTTTGTTCTTTTAGAATACAGTTTTTTATATGGTGCAGATTCTTATATCGTTGTTTTCTCTTTAAATCAAATATATATCGTATATATATATATATATATATTCATTACATATACTTTCAAAGTAAAACTCTCCCTTACAACATTTACCATCATCTTATACACATTCTACTAAAGTACAAATTATGGTTCCAAAAATTAAGCGATAGTCTATTGAGTATATATTTCTTTTTCAATTTTAATATAAAGAATTTATTCATTACTTTCCTATTTGTTAAGTTTGGCAACTGAAAAATACAAGATATTCTTTTTTATTTCATTTGTTAAGAAAAAACAGCGCCCTCTACTAATCGGAAAGGTAAATAAGTGTATAAACTTGTTTGTGCTTTTCTCTTAGTAAAGTTTCTATTTATATCTTCATACTTAATTTAGTATTATTTCAACATCTCTAAATAGAAATCTTATACCAGATAAATTTATATTCAAAGAATAGTACTTCAACTTTTTTTAGTCTTAATCTAAATCAACATTTTATCGCTCAAGCTATATTTTTACATTTTAAAAATAAAGGACTTTACACAACCATTAAAAGAAGCTGAAACTTTCAAAAGTAATTTCAGTATTTTTTTTTAGATAATCAATCTTAATGGATTGCGAACCAAAACCGTCCAGTTCTAACGAAACATTGACCGAACCAGAGTTAGAGAGTAATAAGACATTAACTTTTAAAATAACTTATATTCAATACTACTTTTAAAAAAATCACTGTTAGATTCGATAGAATCTTTGAAAATAAATGAACAATTAAAAGAACTACTAAAAGAAAAGGGATTTAAGATCAGCGAGATATTAAAGAGTAAACCGTCAAACTTGAAATCAGGTAAGATTGATAAACCGGAATATAGACAAATAAAAGCTTATAAAACTTACTTTTCAAATTTAATCATAATACGTGTCTTATTTATCTTTTGTAGATTTGGGTATAACAGCTAAGGATGCTCTATTAATAATCAATGCTGCCAAAGATGCGGAACCTACCAGTTCGGAAAAATTTTCAGTAGCTAGTCGAAATGCTCTTGATATGATTTATGATGCTCCCAACGCCAGTATACTAACTTTCTCTAAAGCTTTAGATGATTTGCTAGACGGGGGCATTTCAACTAATTGTTTAACTGAGATAGTGGGAGAATCTGGATGTGCTAAGACCCAGTTCTGGTAAATCTTCCTTCTTTTTTCTTTATCAGACAATTTTACAATTTATTTTATCTATGATAACCCCATTCGAATATTATTTACAGCTTGCAAATTGCGGCTGCTGCAACAATACCTCAAGAAATGGGGGGTTTAAATGCATCCACAATATATATAGATACACACAATGGAGTATTTATAGATAGAGTAAAGTCAATAACTCTTGGTGTAGTTGAAAAATGCCACAAATCGGCCAGGGAAAATCAACTAGGTGAGTGAAAGACATTTAAAACGTTCATAGCTTGGGAACAAATGATATACGACTAATTATAATTACTTCTTCTTATTTTCTTTTTTAAGATATTTCAAAAGAATTAGAATCTTATACTCTTGAAATGGCTCTATCAAAAATTCTAATTCAAAAGCCAATAAGTCTTCAACAGTTGATGATTTCAATAGGTCGCTTAGAAGAATTTATTAAATTACATTCGCAGGTATTGATAGTAAATCATGTATAAGTAATTAGAGGATTTCTATTACTAATTATCATTGTTCTTCAGGTGCGTGTGATAATTATCGACAGTATTACTTTTCCCATAAAATATGTTGTCCATGATAGTGAAGAAAGACTTAAAATACTTCTTTCTATCCATGCAACTCTAAGGGAACTATCACAAGATTATAATTTAGCGGTAAAATTATTTTATCCTTCACCTAACCTTAAAAAGTGAACATGTGCTTCTTTTTGCAATTTGAAAATGTTAGGTTCTCTGGACAAACCAAATGACTACAGGGCCTAATAGAGATTCTGTAGCTGCGTTAGGCGATAGTTGGGCTCATGCATGTACCCAACGTCTAACTTTTTCCAAATTAAACGACGACTTTCAAGCAAACATATGGAAAAGTTCATCAAATCAAGGAAACAGTATAGTTTTCAAAGTAAAGGCAAGTATATATTTTAAGAGTTTTCTTTGATTAGCTAATTCCCGTTGTTTTCCCTTTTCTTTCGTTTATATTTCTAACCAGTTTAAAGTCTACAAAAAGCATGAAAAAACAATCTTAAGCCTTTTGTTTTTTCCATGCTATTTATACTCTGAACTTGGTTGTTTTGTTAAAAATGCACCGATTGCAAGAAATGCATAACTAATTGTTTTCTTGTATTTCAACAGGAAGAAGGTATAAGAGACGCAGAAGAAACTTAGATTTTTATTATGTATAACAAAAATATCATTTCATATAAATTTAAAAGACACTTATTATGTTGATTTGTATACTTGAGTAAAGGAAATTTACCAAGGAAACAAGACTATACTTTTTATTCAATACTATTCTTAAGATAAAACTATCAATATATTAGTAATAATGAGATATCTGATAATACATTTATTCTAAATATAATATTTTAGTCTAATATTTTATAGAACTTGTTTAGTTCGTATTAAAGCTATCTGTAATCAACCAGTTATCATGAATTTCCCTTAATTAGACAATATCTTTATCCCCTTAATCTCCCTACTTAATTGATATTGAAGAAAATTTTAAGGAATTTAAAATTGGATAAAACAAGAGTACTATAGATAATTTTTGGTTTTTCCATCATTTCATAAACATTCAAATGAAGTACAGTAATAAAAATAGAAAGAATTATATAAATAAATGTAAAATTCTTATCTTGTTGTATAAACACATTCCGTATATATCAAAGTATTTTGCAAGGATAAAGTATATATTATATCTTTAAACTTATGAATATGTATATGATCTAATTATCCTACTTCATATCTAGCGTTAACATCGAATAACACTACACGTCACTTTGTGCTTTTCGCATTGTAAAAAAACATGGTTGATTGGAACATAGTGGCCTTAGATATATAAAACTTCCTTATTGAAATTTTTTGACCTATCGAATTGGCCAAAGTGTTTTTAGCTTGGCTACAGGTCTAATATCATTCAGATCTTCGTTCGATTCCACCGATCAAACTGTACAAAATGTCGTTAGCTCTCTACGATAACTCGACCATGTCGATACGTGAGTAAATTATATATCTTTATTATCATTGTCTTAACAAGATAGTTGAAAATTATTTGAAACTATGTAATTAATATCTTATCATATACACTGGATAAAAGCCTTCAATTAGTATATCAAAGATTTTTTCTAATGCTATAAAATAAAGGCCGCGATATATAGTTACAATGAGATTTATGAAGGCGCTAAAATTTAAATATAATACACTATACTGTATGCCAAAAAAAAAACCTATGCTATATAATCAAATAGAGTCACTCTTATTCCTTATTGAAGCTGGAAAGGAAAGTAGGAAACTGTATCCTATTTTTTAGACAAATCTTTTATATTAATATTATATTAGTCTATTCCGAGAACCTTTAGGTTAGCTATAGAAATTTGATTATCAAAAGACTTTAACAAAAGTTTAAATGTGTTTGGTTTTATCATTAACATAACTAGTGTATTATTTATAGATTCCAAGTTTTTTTGAACTATAATATAAGTTTTGCGACCGTATCAGTATCGTTTCCTTCTTCCCTTGTGTTTGCGTTTATTATCTATAAAAGTATTAATTAATCCATCAGTAAGAAACGAACAATTTTCTTTTTTGTATACACCTTAATAAAGATATACTTTATATATATATATATATATATATATATATTATAGCTTCTTTTCTGAATATACCATTATTCAAGAATTTGTAAAAGGTTTAAATATATATAATTCAATATCAAGTTTTCCTACTTTCAAAACGAATAGCTCAAAAAATACAATAAGAATTTGTATGTAAGCGAGGGAAGGGGAGATATCCCAAGTTCAATAGCCTAATAATACCTGTAGTATTTAACATAATATGTCTAAGCTTGTCCTTTACTTTCATCTCTTATATATATATAAATATATTTGTAAACACCATACTTTTTCAAATTCTTACGATATAAAAAAATAATCTTTTAACAAACTAATGAAATTATTTAGTTGTCTTTTAGAAAGTCAGTAGAAACTCTGCACATTTTTATATTTATTAACAAAGTTATATTTTGCCTGACAAAACGTTTTCAACAAGATAAAAGTAGTAAAAAATCTTTCATCAACAATCAGAAAGTTAATTATTTCTCAATTTGAATAGTTATAGTAATACTAATATATAGAGAATTGTCATATGTAAACTTTAATGAAAGAAAGCTCTTAATTTTTATTATTTTTCCTTTATATTGCTTTGCTTAATACGTAAATTGATTTAAGACTGTTGCTGCCATCTATAGTGGTAAATTTTTTATATCTAGACGCTTATAATAAATATGATCAAAGGTTAAGAATAATATAAAAAAACTGTTTCCATCAAGACAAAATAACAATTGGTATTTTGATACAGTAAAGATGTTAATAGATTTCCTTTCATTTGTAAATTCTTGTACTTGAAAATTTTGTTGTATAAACAAACCAGATGGGAGACAAAAGTAAAATGTTCTTTTAAGCCTGAAATTAGATGATATCAATCGATTACGTGATAAGATTAAGTATCATAAAATGTTAGATTTTATAGCATGTTCAATAATCTCTCATTCAAATTCACTGCGTCCAGAGATAAAATATTAAACTGATTGTTCAGTGAAGGAAAGCTCAATGAACGACAAGGAAAAGATTTTAATGAAATACCATTTTAACTAACCATTTGGGAAGAGGAAGAACTTTATTGATTTTTTTATCTTTATCAAATAGATCTATTACAATTGTATATATCTCATTAGTATTGTACATCTAATTCAATATGAAAATCTACTATTCTGAACATATTATCTCCCTATTGCAGTGTCAAACTTTGACGAGAGCGATTATACACCCTTTGGCTCAACGATGAGTAACGTGTCGAATGAATTTATGGACGAACATTTTTATTCAAACTGTAGTAAGTTTCTTATTAGTTTAATTTCATAAATAGTTAGACAAGGAAGGAAATATTTATACTTCCTCTTTTTATTATTTCCTACATTGTGTCATTTTATTTAGCACACTCTTCCGATACTATGACCAATTCAGGTTCGGACGACTCTTATCAAGCTGTTGAGTGGAAGAACGTTATACCAGAGAAATGGGATTGCGAACTCGTCCAGAACTATATTGCTCATATATTGTATCGAAATGAATTTGATAATGACAGGTAGGCCGGCTACCTTTTTCTATTTTCCTTTTCAAACTAAAATTTCTTTTGATGAACTTTCTCCAGGATAGTCATTACACAGGACAAATTTCGTGAATGTAACGGACAAAAGTTAATGCGAATGCAACATCACGATTTCATACAACTTGATCCAGACAGTGGTACAGTAATATACAGAGAATTCCAGGAACTAAATCGAAGTATTCCGAATTACCCACCTGACCCAGATTCGAGTGACTATCCGACTTCACATTATATCCCTACAGCTCCTCATACGATCACGAAAACTGCAAGGAGCAAACGGGAGCCTGCAGCAAAAAAACCAAGAACTCCAAGCACAAGAGGTAGAAAACCAGGTCAACTGTCCAAAGGCAATCATCTTTGGGAGTTTTTGAGGGATTTACTTAATGATGATAGATCTAACCCTCATCTATTAAAATGGGTTAATCGCGAAGAAGGTATCTTTCGAATAGTTAAATCTGAGCAAGTTGCCAAATTCTGGGGGGATAAGAAGAAAAGACCAAAAATGTCGTATGAGAAGATGAGTCGAGCTATTAGGTTTTGTAGAGATGTTGGTTATTTTGGCGAAGTTCCAAAAAATGTAGGACACCCCAAAAAATTAATATTTAAATTTGGCAATAAGGCCCACGGCTGGGATAAGAAAGATCCTAATGCTAACCTTGATTTTCTGAAGAATATTTCATACTAATTTCACAAAACGCGAATTGAAACTTAGCCAACTATGTAAATTATCCTTCATATACTTTTTAAAATATTGAACTTGTTTATGTTCCATAATTTTCCTAAATTCTCACAAATCAATCTTGAATTGTTATATTGAACTACAATTTTGTTAAACTCATTTATTTCAACGCAATTCTTATCGCTATAAAATACATTTACATTCATGTTTTTGTCGAGCTGAAGCCAAATTTCTTCTGAAGGTTTTTTACGACGTTGTACATCCTGAGTTAGAGCAATTGACTTTCAGGCGTTTCCAAAGCTGTAATTTTGGAGGAATATAGGAACATTATAAAATGAAATACTAAATCCAATATCATAACAGTGGAATAACTACGTACAGCATTACAATGTCCGTTACTATACCTTTGAAGAAATCTGGAATACGAATTACAATTGAAAATACATATATATGTACATACATATGAAGTAACCGTTTATTATTCGTTTTTCTTTTTTGTGTTATAAAATAATAATATAAAATAAATCAATTTTAACGATTATTTAATTACGATCCTCTTTGACTTTCTACTGTCGCTTCGTTCTTAATACTAAGTATAAGTAACACTAATTGTCGAATTGTAAAAACATTCTAAACAAAGAGAAACCATAATTTCTATCTAATATGGTAAATTATTATGAATGTTCAAATTTTCAAATCAAAATATTAGTGGGCTATAAAGACGTTAACCGATCTTTAAACGCCAAGCAAGTTACAGCTTTTTGATGTCCATCGTACTCTCTTCTGACTTTGCCTGTTTCTAAATCCCATACCCTTGCAAGATTATCGGAGGACGAAGTCATCAAGTGTCTCGAATCGCTGCTAAAGGCACAATCCCAAACCCATCTCTGGTTGGGAACAGCACAAAGGGTAGTATACAGAGAAGAATCTGATGTTTTCCAAATTTTTGCAGAGCCATCGGCAGAGGTGGTGGCTAAATATTTTCCATCTGGACTATATTTGCATTTTAAAGCATACTTCCTATGAGCCTGTATTTTTTTTTCTACAGCTATTGTCTGAGTTTCTTCGTTAATTGAATTTTTTAAAGGCCTGGAACGTGTTCAAAATTTTTGCATGAACCAAATTTTTAACTCAATGAAAGCATTATTTTAAAATGAGATTAAATGAAATATTTTAAAGAAATAACAAATATTTTCTGAAACACGTTCCAGATATATAGATCACCCCTATTGGTAACAGCAGATAAGTTTGAACCCGTTACGTCAATGGAAAGATCTTGAATAGAACACTCCTCTACATTTCCAATTTCTTCATGGTAGTTTGCAGTTAAATCCCAACAATATACTTTACCTTGTTGGCTGCCGATGTACAGAACAGCTTGGTTCGGATGCAAAACAGCTGCGTTTATATAGTTATCGATTCTGAAACATTTTGCACATTGCAGGCCTCGAGACCTTGATCTAAAATCCCATACGCGAATAAAACCATCTTCTCCCGCAGAATACATCCACCGACTGTCTTGTTCAAAACCGACTGATAAAACATTTTTTTGAACACCATTGCAACATATTAGGGGATTTGAATTCCCTGATTTTGCATCATAAACGCGTATGTTCTGGTAGCAACCAGCGGCCAACAGTTTACCATCGTTTGTTAACTCCAAACAATTAATCTGTGTATCACTTTGGCACTGTATTGTTCGTTCACAATAGCCTCGCTGGGCTTGCCAAAACTTGATAGTATGATCATATCCTGAAGTAACAAAGATTACTGTCTCATCCCCTGAATCAAGAGTTTCGTTCATATTTTATAAATGTCAAAGTGCAGTTGATTAAGAAAAATTATATTGCAAAAGACCATAGATGTTTTTCATTCCTAAAGTATAACAGTCGTCTAATTTACTCTCAAAGAAGTTTCATACTTAAAATTATCCGAACAAAATTTGAACCGGAAACGGAAATAACAATCAATTTTGGACATTTTTACTGAAAAAAGTAGTCGAAAAATTCTAAAATTTCCCTTAGGATTTTATAGCTATTTTTAATTAATAAAAAAGTTTTAGTAAATTATAAAAATTTTATGACTAAATAAACTGGTAGAACAACGGAACTAGTTTTGCGTTAACGACTTAACGTGCTCACTGAAGAAGCTGACATTTGTAATTAAATTTCTACAATTTAAGGGATGGCTACAAATTCGGATGTGAATTCTGAATTGGACAACTTTCTTAATAAGGTTGATGAATTAGGTGAGCATATCGAAGCTTCTTTTGAAGCTCAAGTTTATTGAGTCTTTCGGTGCCGCTTTCGTGAAGATGCTAGAGTTCTATAACACATGCACATTATTTTTTAGATGATCTTATGCATGGAATTCGATCCTCAAAATTAGACGATGAAGACGAGTTGAATAAACTTGAATTGAATACCATACAACAACTCACGAAATTTAAATCTGAAAAGGATAAAACAAGGGACAACAAATCTGAAATAAATAAAACAATAATAAACCAAAAGGCTTTTACGGATAATCCAGCTGATATTCGAGACGGTTTTTAATACATTTGATAAATAAATCACGATGGCTGATCAATCTTTTTCATATAGAATTCAAAGCTGCTGTAGAAAAAGATGCTTTGGAGCGTTCTGAGAGAAGAAAAAAGCATATTCAAGAAGCAAAATTTTATAAAGAAAAAGGAAATACAGAATTTAAAAATGAAAATTACGAAAAAGCAGTGGAGTACTACACAAAGGTAAATATGATCTCATAACTAACTTTCTTAAATTGATCTCATTAATCTTTATTGTAAGATAACTTTTTATACTACTTTCAATTTTTATTAGCTATAATTTCATTTATTTAGGTAAATACGGCTCGTTTAATTAAGTTTTATCGGCGATCGCAAAGGAATGTAGGTGAAATGCTTATATTTTTTTAAACGAAAAAAAGAACACAACGAAAAATAAGTTAATATTACGTTCAATATCTTGAAAGGATGTAATTTTCCTGATATCAACTAAATAATAAAATATTATTTAATAACTATTATATTCAGAATAAGACAAACAGTTTAATTTAATATAAGATAAAAAAAAATCATCAGGAGAATCTATGTTTAATTTGCTATGGCAACCCGTCTGGGATTTTCTTCCAAGATTGTTGAATAACTTATCTAATACAAAATAGGCCTTATTTATATATAAGAAAAAAAACATTTTCCATAAAACTGTATACAATAAAAAGAGATGCAAGAAACGCTAAATACATATCTAGTTAAATGAACACAACGTCTACTTTTTGCAGTTAAACCACAGCTAATTCTCTTTAATTTCATACCTGCAGGGTATTGACTTGGTTAAGGATATGATAGTACTCTATACAAATAGAGCGCAAGCCTATATTAAACTGTCAGAATATGAGAAGGCTTTAAAAGACTGTGACTTGGCTTTAAGATTGGATGATAAATATTTGAAAGCATACTTACATAAAGGAAAAGCGTATTCAGCTCTAGGAAAGTTTGATGAAGCATTAAATAGCTATAAAACTGCTATATCTTGTGACCCAAAAAAGCAGAATGTTGTTAGCCTAATTCAAGGTCCATAAAGTTTCCAATCAAATTATAAAAAAAAACGCATCGACTTGGAAATAATTTTATTTCATTACGTTTTTAGGATACATATCTGAAGTTCAGCTGAAGAAAAACCAAGCAAATTCGTCAGGAGATAGGAAAGAAATTCAACTAAAAACTGAATGTGTAGTTGACGTGAGAATTCTCTAGCAAAATAAAATACACGTTACGTACAGTAATGTGGTTTTCTTCAGGTTTTAGATACATTATTTATTAATGGAACTGAAGCTGTCCATGTACATGGAGGATTGAGAATACTACAGAATATACTTTACATACGTGAGTCTTTGTAGTTGTCTGCTGGTTTAATAAATATTCTAAAATATCTATTTTTCTCATTTAGCTGATGCTCCAATTATTTTTAAATCTAACGGTGGACTAAGATTGAGTAGTGAACATGATCTAATTGTTAGATGTCTTGAATCCGAGCCAACGAAATTAACCAAAGATGAACTTCAAGTTTGCAGTTCAGTATACGCTTGTTACGCTGCTGCTTGCATCAACGATGGTTAGCCAATAAATAACTATTTTCAACGCTACTAACTGTAAATACTTTTTCTGTCTAGATGAGCATAAACGGGTAATTTTTCTTGAAAATGAAAAATTAGCAGCTCAAACTCAAAAATTCTTAGACGCTCTTTTGGAAAAGGCCAAAACTTTGCATGTTGATATACTTGCTTTTATACGAGTAGTTACGTGCATTCCGATTGGAGTAGATGCTTTTGCCACAAAATTCGATGCTTGCAGGTTTGTTTTTTAGTAAAATTCTGCAATAAACCATTTCTCAAAATACATGAATCATAAGAAAGCTAATTAACCTTTTGAAAATATTTTTAGATTTGTTAAAAGTTGCGTAGATCTTCAATCATTTTATGAAAAAAAACTTCCAAAATTGGGAAACGATATTGTTGCTATTTTTTTTGAATTATTTAAATGTAGAAAGTAAGTAATTTGTGAAAATGTTCTTTTTACTATATCGATTCTAAAACAACTATAGATTTCGTGATAAAATGGTTTCTCAAATTAATGGCATATCAGATATATTTGCGGATTTCATGGTAAATATATACTTTTCTTATATAAATTTACATTAATATATAAATGCAACTATAGAGAAAAAATTCAAAGATCAACAATATTCGTTTGTTATCAACATTTTTAACTGGTTTAACAAGTCTTGCTAGGGATCAAAGGCTAAGAAAATTATTATCTGAAAGAACATTATTTTGGACAAGCATATTTGATGTATTGGTAAATATTTTCTTTGTTTTATTTCCAAGTAGAAGAAACTGTGCTGTTATCGTTTTTTTCCAGGAAAGAGTAATTAATCCTCTGGCTTCATCCGATAAACCTGAATTTTCAGTACAACGAGATTGTATGTTGCTTTTGAACTGTTTATGTTATGAAAATAGCGAAATAATGAAATCAAAAAGTATTGGCAAAATTTGCTCAGCAATTTACCCTCTATTGAAAGCAGAGGAGCATCAACTGCAGCAGACAACTCTTCATACGTATTCAACCATTTTAACAGGTTGCAAAGACATAGCAATAGAAATGATAAAATGGGGTTTCGTCGAGTATTTAATAGAATTAATGACGGTAAGATAAAAGAAAATCACTTAAAAATTTTAGCTGAGATACGTTTTTTTAGGATGGCGAAAAATTCAATGGTAATTGCCTCACAAGATGTCTTTTGGCTTGTACGCGAGCGGACCAATCAACTTGTAAGATGCTCACTTCTTGGTTGCCTGGTTTGTACAATTTTTGCTTCAATTTAAAAATTATTCAACTTTTTTCTTATCAAATTTTTATTATAGCTTTAAAGTCTCTTATAAATCTCCTTGACTTGGAGGATGAGAAAGCCGCCGGAAACGCAGCGCTAGTACTCACAGACCTCTTAAATCATGATAAGAATATATGTAACACTTTAAAAGCAACCGATATTATACGCAGACTATTAATAATGTGCAAGGATGCAAATTGTCAAAAAGTTCGAGTTAACTGCGCCATATTTCTTAGTAAAATAGTAACAACAGATGAAGAGTAAGTTATAAAATAAGTTTTTAGAAATATTATAATAGTATTATATTAATAATTATCTTTCCTTCAGGTTAAAGATAAAGCTAAGAGAATTGGACGGTATAGGAATTTTACATAATATGTTAAAGTCTGTCCGACTGGAGTAATTTCACTGAAGATGAGAGACATCTAGATAAAAAAAAAATTTAATGCTTTATACTACTTGATCAAATTTCTAAACATAAGATCTGTGATAAAAAACATGTTTAGAATCAAGTATGTTGTTCAGTGTCGTTTACAACGAAAGTCGCGTCAGTAAAAACACCCAAAATTAATTGTTTGTATTTTTTAAAAGAAATTCGATATGTTTGTTGTTTGTTGCTTACTGCTATAAGCGAGGAGATCTGTCAGTCCTACTCTCTTACTTTAAACAATTGGGGAGCAAAAAAAAAAAAATATGCAAAATTTTGCCAATTTTCTAATAAAATGATAAATTCACACTTTCCGTCTAGTTTTGGCAATGTTAATTATGGTTTTTAATCATTAAGAGAGTCAATATGAGTCTTATTTAAGAAATGCAATAAAACTTTCAAATCAAACTAAATCAATAAAATAGCTTTTAATCTTCACAGTTATTACGGTGTTTAAAGCTTCAAACTCTTAAGCTATTGTCTATTACGTGCTAAAACATGAAGTTTTAGAGATTAAATTAATGTCTTTGTTTAATTGTAGGAAATCCTTCTACCGATATATTGTATTAAAACATCATTTGTAGATTGACAATATGGGACAGAGTCAATAGATAACGTTTTATAAAGTGCGATGATTCAGTTATAAAATTTCTAAAATTTTAGCGCCAAAATAGTTCTAAATAATAAAGATGGAGCCACTGTCGCAGAGCATCCACATTTTGGCATATTCCTTTATATTCGCCAAAATTTGAAAAAGATGGAACTTGATTCGCCGCCACCTTCCGATAATCACAATAAATCGGTATCCGAAAGGATAGATAGTATTAGGGCATTAAGAAGAAAGGTGGATGTGCTAAATAGCAGCATACAAGATAAGATTGGCGATTTGTCAATTGTCAACACTGAAGCTGAACAATTTGAGAATCATGCGCTAAGTTCATACGATTACATAAGAGAGACTAACGTAGACGCCGACCAGGTGTTCGATTGTAAAGAATTTGGGACAAAATTTAGGTCGCACGTTAGAAGTATTTATGGCGAGAATGGACTTTTGGAAAATGGCGGAATTTCAGAAATGGGTTGGAAAAAAATTGGGGAATCTATTGGTAAATATTATAAACTATTTTCTGGTAAAAAGTCGTTTGCTGGCTGTCTGGGGGATATCCCACCGGAAAAGAAAAGGCAGAGTCGGTCGCAGATCAGACGAAAAGATAAGGAGTTGATGATGCTGTCTCAACCAGGGGAAAAGGCTGTGGGATCTGAAAAGAAAGAGGAGACTAGCGCACTAGTTTTGCATGTTCTAAAATGTCTTCGTCATAATTATAGAACAAAGAAAAGAGCAATAGGCTTTTACGAATTTGTCGTTGATCCCTTATCATTTGGTCGTACGTTGGAGAACATTTTTTATTTATCTTTTCTAATTAGGGACAGACATGTAAGGATGTTCCTTAATGCAGACCAGCTCCCTGTAATAAAACCCGTGTCGGAAGAAGAAAGATCAAAATTTGCAGAAGTAGCCGAAATCGATTCGCTTTCAACTCTCTTTACCGTGACTCATGAAGACTGGACAAAGATAGTGGAAAAATTGGGTATGGAACATAGAAGCTTAATATCCCGCCCAAAATGCTAATGAGGATTTCTCTCAATTACCCGTTAGACTCTGTATTATTTTTGTACAGATTTCTTTTTATATGGTGTATTTGTTTATATTACTGTTTATCTCTCTTACGTTTGTACTGACTTTATCAACGAAAGACAAGTAGTAAAAAGATTCTATACTAAGCGGAAGTGAAAGTTCCAAAAAAACGTAGGAGAGGTCGGTAAACGCTTACCGAATTTCCCCCGGGAGTACGTGTTTTTTTAGACGATCCAGTTCTGTTAAAAAAAATATATAAAAAAAAGCCTGGACGCCATCTGCTGGTGGTTAAAATTCTGATTATAGTTAGTAAATTGGCGGCTCCTTTCACCATATCTAAGAAAATAAATCAATTAGGAGAAAAAACATATTTTTTCTTCAGTTAGTACAAAAAAGGAAGAGTTATGTAACAAATTTAAGAATGAAGGCTCCCATTTGTCTCAATAAAAAGGGAAAGTTTACTGATAAATCTCCGTGTTCAAAAATCTGTCTCTTCCTTTTCCCGAAAGGAAAATAATAAGATTTTAAATAGTATAGGCTTACAAGTGCAAGCGTGATCACTGGTGTTTCTATAGGTAAAAGCTAAACTTTCCCTGAGTTGAAGTTCTGGTCGAATTTTCCTCTACTTTGTTAAAACACTTTCCACGAAAGGACATAACGCGAAGATACTTTCCCGACATCTCTTTATACAAAAGCGGTTTAACCTTTCATACGGTTCGGCAGCATCTACATCTTTCTGCCCAATAGGTGGTTGAATTCGGAGAGTTGGGTTTAACTTTCGCAGAGAATTCGCATTGGGATAGTGCGGTCTGGTATAGACCCAGTAACCCTTCTTATTGGCTGCAAGCGGTCATCTCGCCATGGCGACGTTGCGTTAGCATGACAACCGAGTAGGGTCAGGTCAGGTTAATTACGTAACAGCCCGATGGTCGGAGAATGTTATGTAATTTCTCTCTCACCTCCGCCAGTCGCTGCATTTTGCGATTTGCATTCGATCGGGACACTTTACAACGCTTATAGACGGTGTACTTTTTTTTATAACTACCTCAGTTTTTGTGATTAGACGGGAGAAGTTCACTTCAGTGTAAAGAGACAATAAACATAAAAATGCATCACTCCCCGGAAAAGTCTTTCGATCAGACGAGATTTTCTTCGTCGTCTAATACTTCTACGCCATCACCAGGGAATCCATCTTCCGAAGAAGCATCAAATTCTTTCTTTAGTCCTGGAGCAAATTCTAAAATTGGTATGACTAGTCCGTCTTCATCTAATGGAAAAATGAAGAAAAGTAAGTAAATTGAATAGATCTAAAAGGAATAAATTATTAGTATAATTATTACTTTATACTATAAGAATTAAAGTCTCTTCAAGGGGTGCATTTAAAGGCCTTGTTATCACCCAAAACCATAAAAAAAGAACTAGCTAGCCATAATAAAAAAGAAATTGATGTTAATTTAAACTTTTTTGTTTTTTTAAAAACAAAAGAGAAAAAGAAATGAGCAGTTTTTTTTCTATTCTATTTACTTAGTTTTTTTTATAATTTTTTTATAAAGTAGAGAATAGAATATATATATATATATATATATGTGTGTGTGTGAATGTATGGATGTATGTATGGATATATATATATGTGTACATGTCTACATGTTCAATCACATGACTACGTTATGTACTTTGACCCGAAATTGACCCATAGATATAACTTAACGTGTATCAACAACATGAATTACTTTGTCTAATGGATAAACTATTAATAGAGATACATAAATTCGAAGCATAGAAACAAAGTACCGTATATAGAATTGTGTACATGTATGTAAACTCATCTTTAGAAATATAAATATATAGGCGTACCACTTTCTTTTAACAAATTGCTAAAGTAAGAATAATAATACACCTTTTTTTGGTGTGTTAGGTGTTAATTATAGGTTTGTAAATGTCTCCAAATAGGCCGATATCAATATCTGACTAATTGAATGAAAATTAGGTTTAAACGGATTAATTTTCGTGGAAGCTTCTCTTTTTACGAATATATATTTAAGGTATTTGTTTTGTCATGTATAATACTTGAAATGTGTAACTTAATCACGTGACTACAAGACGGTCAGTTGGGCCTATTGTTATTTTTCTAAAGAATCCCGCTTGGGTTTCAGATTTATGTAACAATAGTCACGTGACTATTTACACAGTCTGACGACCCGATATTGACCTATTGAGGTAGATTTTACAAATCACCTTTAAATTGCGAATTGATTCTTTCCTTTTTAGAAAAAATAGTTTCCGTTGAAAAAAAGTAAAAGTAGAAATTCGAAAATTGTATTTATTTTCAGTGCTTGATAATGTATTTATACTAGAAAGTTTGGTTATATTATTTATGTAACATGTAAATGCGCTTGAAACGCATGCGCATTGCGTGACGTTGGCATGGCACGCGCAGTCGGACAAGTGCGGTCATTTATTACGCAATCTGTTCTTATGCAATCCCCCTATTGTATACGCGTTTCACTGCTAGATGCTTTGTTCCAAGGATGAAGGTTTGTTTATGCCTCCGAGTCTTAAATATATGTAAAACCATTTAATAAGTGATTTTTTATTGTATAGTTGAGAAAGTTGTCCGCGCAATGAGTACTGTATTCTTAATTTGTCTCCCCTTTCTTTAAATAACCTACTATTGCTAACATAGTAACAAAATCTGTGAGTAAGGAGAATTTTTAGGGCGTAATTGATGACGCAGCCTGGGAAAATGCAAGTTCATGCAAAACTCCACAACATTAGTGGGAACAGGTTACGTAACTGACTGAGTGAGTAAGCGGCAATTGCATAAAATTGAGGTCATACGAAGGACACGCATAATCGCCTTTAGCCCCGAACATTTTCCATGCGACGCATATGTTAATGATTAACCTTAATTAGTCTGTCATAAAATATACATTTCAACGATAGTCGAATGAAACAAAAATGAGCATCGCAAACTGCAGATGTTCCAACATCCAGCTGAGAGTTTTTGACCGTTTGTGCACCTGGCATAGTAAAGACAGTTATAATTAGGCTTGCGTAATCGTCCAGGTGTGTCCGCAATACGTACTTAGATGGCACGTTTAAAAAAAATCCCTTTTGCTATTTTTGTAACACAAAGATAAATCACCGCTCCGACTTTCCTTTCTTTACCAAGCTTTTTTATAAAGTTTACTTATAACTTTCTCTGAGTGCCTTTTTCTTTTTACCTCTAACAATAGAGTTTAATTTAACGGAATAATGTAAGAATTATTCGCTTGTTAAGTAATTCGTCATTAACTCCTGTAAACCATATGGCTAGAAGTGAACACAAAGAAAGAGCAAAAGAAGCAAATCGTTAGCCCTTTCTCTCCTTAATAAAAAAAGGTATTAAAAGTTAAAAGGGAAATATGCAAGCAATTTTTATTAGACCCTTACGTTACGTAAGTATTATGTAATTTATATCGATTAGTGAAATTCCCTTCCATAGGAAAAGAAGTTATGTAATTTTATACGTTAAAAATGAAGTTAAAACACGAATATCCTTCTATTGAGAACTTTGCCGACTTTTCCCTAGTTTTTTCATAAACAAATTAAAATCAATTAAGTAGATTAATAGTCCGAAAAAAAATAAGTTGAGACGTGCGGTTTCGCTGATAAGGCTGACACCCTTTGTTGCTCTTTGAGCATAATTGCCCTACTCGTCTTTCCTTTATTGAATAAAGACTTCTTCCAAGTCAAAACAATTAATAAGATAACAATTAAATATCCGCTTTCGTTGTTATTATCTTATTAATAAAAAAAAATTCAATAAATATCGCTTTGTTTGTTCGAAAGAGAGAGATTTGTGATTAAAAGTTTGTCTTTATCAATAATTCTTTTGTTTTTATGGTTGCTTACTTATTTACAGACGCCCCTTATATTCCAAGTTATATGGACTTGACAAATGGTCCGGAACCGTGTGTTGTTTGTGGAGACGCGGCAACGGGTTATCATTATCGGTGTATGACATGCGAAGGTTGCAAAGGTTTCTTCAGAAGAACAATACAAAAGAATTTACAATATCACTGCAAATGGAACGGTCAATGCTCGATAGATAAAAATACGAGAAATCAGTGCCAGCAATGTAGATTTCAAAAGTGTATTAGGGTTGGAATGGCTACAGACTGTAAGTTATTTAATTATTTCCTTTAATTAAGATGGTTTTTAATTGAAAAAGTTACCATTTCCTGTGTTTTCCATCACACAGTAGTCTTAAACGAGAAACAAAGAGTCGCTAAACGCAAACTGATCGAAGATAATAGGGAAAGAAGGCGGCAAGAACAAGTAAGTTTTTGATGACCGTTTGCTATACAAATAACTATTAGTTTTCTCGTTTCTTAAAATAGACAGTACAAAGCACTCGAGTTAAACAGCAGCACGAAAATTGTATTCACGACTGTTTGACAAATGAAGATAAGATCTTGATTGCCGAAATAATGAAGGCCTATTCACAGACTAATACTTCTCAGAATTATATAATAGTAAGTTAACCAAATAAGATTTAAGGATCTATACCTTATATTTAATGACTCTGAACAATCATTCATGAACTTTTAGCCCGAAAGAGAAATTCTCGGAAGGGAGAGGATGGGCTCAGCCGATCCAAAATTATGGAAACATCTTGCCGAAGTAATGACCCCTTCAATCATTAGAGTAGTTGAATTCGCAAAAAAATTACCCGGTTTTAATCAATTGGATTTGGACGATCAAATCCTGTTGTTAAAGTCTTCCTGTATGGAAATTATGTGCCTAAGGGCGGCATATAAGTATGATGTACGAAATGGATTGTCAATAATGGACGGTGAAAAGGTAAGTTTTATAAGAATTATATATAAATATATTGTTTGATATACATTTTGTTACATTCTAATTTTAATTTGAACTTTTAAACTATTTCAGGATAGCGGTTTTACTCTACTTATTGAACCTATAAGAGAATTTGCAATCGGCCTGTCTAAATTACAGCTGGATGATACAGAAGTGGCACTTTTAGCTGCTGTTTTGCTAATGCAAGCAGGTAAATATTTTTCTTTGTTAAACCCTATTTAAATATTTTATTTGATATTTTAATTAATTTTCTCTTTATCTTGTCAGATCGTTCTGGTTTGAAGAACCAAGAAGAAGTTGAATCAATACAAGATTCCATTTTAGGAGCGTATAAACGTTATATATCAGAAAAAAGACCTCATCAACCAATCCATTGGGCAAAGGTTTTAATGAAGGTATAGCTAATTGGAAGTTACTTAAAAATTTATCTAACTATTCTCTTGTTTTCTATTCTTTAGATTACAGACTTGAGATCCATAACATCAAAACATGCCGAAAAAATTATGAATATCAAATTAGATCAAGCTTTTACAATGCCTCAACAAGTTGCAAATGTTTTCGAAGGTGCTACCAGTGTTGAAGTTACAAGTGACTATCTTCCGTCTTATCCTAGTTGGCCTTTAATGCCGTTACACCACGTTGTTCCAAACATGACTTCCAAAAGCTGATTTGTCTTTCTCAAACTCTGTCTCTCTCTCTTTCTCTCTCTGTCTGTGTCTCTCCTTTCTATCCCTTTCTATCTATTTCTATCTATTTTTCCATGCATATGTTTGTGACGTTTTTTAAAAAATAATTTTTTAATACGAAAAGGAAGAAACAAGAAATAAAATTTGCACAGAGCTTCGTTTTTGTAACAAAGGAGAAATTTGTCTCTTTCTTTCCAAATTACTGATGTAGTACGCCATCTATCGGATTTTTGACAAAGCAAGCACCATTCGTT
This sequence comes from Dimorphilus gyrociliatus, assembly GCA_904063045.1. Classification (NCBI taxonomy): domain Eukaryota; kingdom Metazoa; phylum Annelida; class Polychaeta; family Dinophilidae; genus Dimorphilus; species Dimorphilus gyrociliatus. The sequence goes on from CAJFCJ010000008.1 coordinate 307,324, forward strand.
TACGGTTAATACAGACAAGCTATAAGGGATTACAGTAGTAGTTTATTCTGCGATAATTTGACGAAAGTAGCTGATTTATGTTTAATAAATTTCATCATTAAAATATAGCTTGAAATGAAAAATAAAGTTTAATTATAGGATAATCGGTTCTCACTCGGTCACTGGGGCATTTTTTATTACATTAACAATCATATGGGATAGAAATGATACTTATTCCGATATAATTGGAAGGTGGAAGAGTCATTAAGGATACTTGAAGCCATATTATAAATATACGCTTATTCGTGAGTCTTTCTTTGTCTAAGGGTAATTAATCGATTATTTATAAGTTAAATACAGACAATTGAACAAAAGAAACAAAAGGGAGTATTTAGTTTATATATACAGAATATAAGAACATATATTTGTAGAATGTTTAAGTAGCAATAGATTATAAATAGCTATATATACCTATAAATTTACTATCTATATTTTATTAAAAAGCTATAATAGAGTAAATTATTAAAAAATGCTAATTATTAATTTGTTCTATATTTATTGGCGGGGGAGTTTCGAAAAGCAGCTACAGACATTATTCATGAATGATATTTAATAAAAAATTATCAATTAAAAAACTTTTACAAACGAAAAAACATAATTTTAATGAAACGAATAGAGAACAAAAAAAAAGTTATAATAATAAAGAAAAAACAAACAAATATCTCTTTTTTTTTTATCATATAAACTTTAAAACTGTACCAGACTAGTTACAAGACTGGAATGTGGCGCAACACAAAAAAGCACATAATATCTTATAACTTTTTTTTTTTCCTTTTAAGATGGTTTGTTAGTTTTTTTTAATTTTTAAATAGACGTTTAGCACCAGCATAAGCCTGAAAAATCATTCAATAAATTAACCTATTAACATAAAGAGTCTTTTTTTGCCGTTTTTTTCCTTTTTGTTATAATATGTATATATAAAAAAGAACAACAATAGAGATCCATAAAGACACAGTCTGTATTTGCTTGATGTCTCTATTTTATAGTTTTTCCTTTTCTTTTATTGTTAGACCTTTGTTTCTGAATATGAAAAGTCGGAGAGTAATGTTTCCGGTTTGGCTGTGGATCCATCGGGAGCCATTCGAACGTGAACGTGTCTTCCTCTCCCCTTACTTGGAACACGGACTAAATCTTCGTCGGTCTCGTAATCCGTATCGTCAACGTTTCTTTTCTTTGTTGTAGCTGTTGGTGGATTAGATACTATATAGATTAACTTGACTGAGAAGATTCGACGACTCTTGAAGAACTTGAAAGAAATGGTGCCAAGTAGATGGGATAGTAACATTGATGCAATGAGAGCGCAAAGTACATGACCGCAAACGACGGCCATCCTTAGAAGACCAGATGCAATTTCCGATATATCATTAGAGACGCTGGAGGCATACTTGTCTTTGAGGAGTCCTAATTCGTAAGAGTATATGTAAAATTGATGTTGATGAATATCATAGAATACTATATAAGCTGTATATAAATATATATATATATATATATATATATAGAGTACAAACCTGAATAAAATTTAGGCCGTATTGGTATAAATTTACAGGGTATAATCTGAATATCTAAGATAGTTTCGTCAACTTGAATATCGCAAGGATCTTCTTCATGCAAGGATTTCTTTCTTATTGCACAAGCTTCTTTTAAATAATTTTGACTTCTTCTACGTTTTTCACCGTTAAAAAAGGAAAGAAAAGTCTGCAAGTGAACTAGTTCGTTACGCGCTTGTTCTTCAAAAACGGGAAGGGTGACGTTGTTAAAATGAACAGCCTGTTGTTTTATGTAATTATTGGTCTCATTTGCTCTCACTCTTAACGAAGCAGTTAGAACTTCGGTATGATCAAAGAATTCAGCAGTAAATAGAGGCCTAGTCGATCGAACCGCAAAGTGGATTAGGGTCAATAGAGCGATAGCTATTAATATTTTTGGCAAAAGAGGATGCTGAATCATTTTGGCAGTCTTCGAACGCCACCTAATTTTTCTGCGTGGTGGTTTCTTCGGAGCCGAGTTCAAAGCTACAGAATGCGCTGGTATATCGATTTGCTTATATCGGTCATCAACATTTTCGTTAGTTTTTTCTGGGAACGTGCTTAGTCTCTCCGTAACTTCGAACCCTTTGCACATTGACTTTAAGTATAATACTGTTCTTGTTAGTCTGTATAGTATTATAAATAGATCCATAACAAAGAAGACTATTTTAAGCGTGCCAAGATGCAACGAATCTTTTAATTCATTTAGGCTGATAGTTTCCTGTGGAAAAACGAATAATTAATAATTCACGATTAATTACGTAATTTCCTCCGTAAATACCTTATCCAAGTAAGATTCCCCTTCGTTTGGAACGACAAACTTATATTCATAGCCGTTAGAGTTCATTCCTTTCATTGACTTTTTCGGTAATTTTTCAGAGAAAAATCTCACAGAGTCCAATTGGTGACGAGGAGTTTTAGACCCTCCAGGACCGGGACATTTATTAAATTTTGGCAATGGTAAACGCTTACGAACTGGTAATGATTTATTGAACATCTGCCAAAATTGAAGTGGCCACAGTTGGGCATTTTGGACTTCTTCTATGTTTAAAAAAGAGGCAAAATCGACCTCTTTTCCCCGGAGGTATTCATTCTTTCGAAATGCCTTTGGCCTCTCGTTTGAATATCTAGATTTATTGAATAAGTCGGCCGCGGTTTTAGTCCAATTACTATGATAAATTTTTTTCAAATATTGCCGATATCTAAAGAAAGTCTTTGATAGATGATTATTTAATTCTTCTTTGTAGAGTTCAGAAAATTCCGTTACATTCTTGCTATATGCGTACATTGCGTAATCGATATGACTCCTCATTAAGTGACTAATTGTAGGATCGTTTGATTTTTTATCAACATCTTTCCTAAGAGAGTCAAATAACTCTTCAACATAGACGGAGCAGGAACTTTGCATTGAGGTAACTAACTTAACTTGTTGTATGAGTTCGTTCTCGCCAAATTCATCGATTTTTAGCACTCTTCTTCTCGTTTCATTACCTCTATTTGTCTGATTGCGGAAGGCTGCTTCCACACCCTTAAAATCACTTGATAGTATATAGCTTAGTACTGTATAAAGTACTGTAAATGTAAAAATGAAAGTGTAGAGCATTTTAAAGACGCCATACGTAACTATAATCAATATTTGTGATTTGCTCAAACCGTTCCAATGACCGCAGCTGGTCGATGAACTGTCTATTGAATGAGTATCTGCTGAAGGGATTCGAGTTGAGGGCCCTTTAGGATTTTTTCGAGTACAATCCAAGTAACAAAACACGCTAACGGATAAGAGAGCCAAAACCCCACAGACACTAGACAAGATAATAAGGGCAACTAAATGTGGCATATCCGGTTCCTTAAGTGTCACTTTTTCCCTCTTTGCTATATATTTTGGATGTTCGATCACCATTCTTGTTAGAAAAATTGAATAGTTCTTGTACGGATCTTCCAGTTGAACATCGTATGTCCTTGACTTTAAATACATAAAATTCGGGACACTAAAAGAAATATTAAAAGTTGGTTTTGGAGCACAACCAACTAATAAATCGATTTTATATAATTCTTCAGGTCCTCCCCCTCGTCTACTATTTGCTCTTTTCTTCCTGTCGTTAACTCTAACTTGCATATAACCAGGACAATCGCTCATGCGGCCAGTGATGTTAATTACCCAAATAGCTTCGTCCCTTGTCAACGTTAAAGAAGCTTTAAGCGTCTCGTCGACAATCAGGTGAGGACCATTTTTAAAGTACCACTTGAAAAGGCTTTGATTACCTGGCATAATAAATTTGACAGAGGGAAGAGGGTTATTGCGTTTAATATCATATTCGAAAGGTTTGTCAATTTGACTTTCCGAATGAGATTTTATAGTAACGTTAACGTCTATATAATCTTTCTCGTCTCCTAAATCGCCCGTATAATACGGTATAAATTTTGATGTATTTTTATTACAACTATCCGAATTCCTTCCAGAGAACCATTTAGAAGTACTAAATAGGGAAAAAAGAATTTTATTAATAAAATTTTATTGATATCTCTTCAAAATGGGCTAGAAAATTCAATTACCTATAAGCGAATGGTTCCTCAAATTGCACGTATGTTAAAAAGCTATTATCAGTTGGCATTTTCTCGATTTTGAATGGTCTATTCTTCTTAACTTTCTTTTTATAGGGAAATAATTTGTATGAAATTGGTTTTCCCGTTGGATCGTTATAAATATCGAGGATAAAATCTTTCTCCATTTTTAAATTTGTCGTATGTTTAACAGTTAGAAAATCTGTTGTGTAGCTTCCATGAGTAAGAAAATCTAAGCCTTTACTTTTAATTTCTTTATATCTTCTTTCAGAACGATAATTTAGGCTTTCAACTTCAATTTCATAAAATAGTTTGTAAAGTATTTCCGGTTCTTTGCTTTTTATATGACATTTAACATGATAATTACGAGTACCAGTTCGAAAATCAGCTTCGAATGCTGGTTGAAGTGTAAATGTATAAGCAGAGCCAGTTATACAGTTAATTGGTGCATTGGTACATTCAGGCTTAACAGCTTCTTTGCAATCTTTCAACGTATAACAGCCGATGTAATCATCTGTTGCGCAACACTCTTGATTCGGTCTACCCCGTCCCTTAGCTGTAAGTTATTAAGTAGTAATTTAATTTCAGTGTAGGGATTGGAAAGGAAATAACGATTCTTACTATTTCGGCGGCAGTTTCCTAGTCCTACGTCTAAACATTGATTACATCTTCTAACGGGATTGTTACATTGCGGAGGGAGACTCGTGAGAGGTTTTTCTTCTTTTGGGGTTTTGTTAAAAATTTCCCGTAATAAATTATCGCTCCTTGTGCATGAGAGAACGTTTAGATAGCCATTCAAATCTTTCGGAAACGTACCCTGTACAAAAGAACCAATAGGCGAATTGAATCAATGCAGACGGGACGGGGGGTAGAGAACAAGAAATGAGAAACGAAAAGAATAAATAAATAACTAAGGAATTATAGCAGCAGGCAATTTTTTATTGGAATTCCAACTACCTTATTATTATCATTATTTTCTTTTATTCTTCTTAGAGGAGAAGAGTAAAAGAAGGATGTAAGAAAAGAAAACGATTAATTTCTTTTATAAATTAACGTATTTTTGATAAATCGGCTGCTATAATTTCTAAAGTAAGACATGACACCATTCGAAGGATTATCCTTCAAATAATGCAAAAGTTAATAGGATATACGAGCATTGAATACCATATATCCTTATATTCCAATTGCATTATGCGATAATCTCTGACTAACTGTTTATAACTAGACGTATAATCTCTAGAGTTTTTACTAAGTTAGACTAGAAATTATATAAAGCGGTAAGTGTTTTTCTTTTCTCTAATGTAGTGTACACCTAATTAAACATGCATTAAACGTTGTCATCGCACTTAATCGGTTACGTTAAAATGCACGCAATACTCTTGTGCATATTCTCTTTAATTATTCATGCATCCTCCATAAAATGTCATGCTACATTATTTTTACACTTGAATACTTTTTTCACGCGATTCTTTTCTTTCATTTGTTTCTTTATTTCTCGTTGTTTTTTTTATATAGTTTGAACTTTTTTTCATTACTCTTAAACACTTTATAAACAAAAAACCAACCAAAATAGAAAGTATATAAATAACTTATATATCTATAAATATATAAATAGTTATATATATATACATATAGATAGGATAAGGAGTAAGAAAAAGTATAAAAATAAAGGTCTCTGGATGGCTTATTTCCTTGTATAAATTGTTAGAAGTACTGCTTCTGTTTCCTTTTTCTAGTTATGATTGAAAGAAAAAAAAGATACAGGGAAAAAAGAGAACAATTATGCCGCATAAACATATCAATTTGTCTCTTATTCGTAAATAATAAAAAGAACAAATAAAATAGTTTGCTTGTTTATTTTCTTCGTAGTTTTGCTGTTTCTTTTGTCCAACAGAAATAATAAAATAAATAAAGAAAATATTGATGGAAATATACTCTAGTTGATTATTATAATCTTGTCTTTCTTCTTCTATTTTCCCATATTTCAATACATACTCTATTTTCGAATATACTATATATATATATATATATATATATATATAGACATGTATAGTATATCTTATTAATTTATTATGTATATATTGAAGATGATTTATTTTCTATTACCAGTTGGGATTGAGAATTGCAAAGGTTTCATATTTTTACAGTAGATAAAAAAGACAATTGGAGAAAAAGGATTGAAAATTTAGAGAGAGAAAGAGATGGAGAGAAAAAGAGAATTGGACATCGTGCAGTAGTTATTTTGAAAAATAATAATATCATATTTTGTGTATATATATATATATACAGATATTGTAATCGTATTTAACTAAACTGTATATACACACATCTCTTATGTCTAGAGAGATAAAGATATATGAAAGTAAATAATATAAAATGAAGTAAATCATCATACAGAAATAAAATACAGTTTTCTTATTTTCCTTTTTCTTTTGGTAAACAACTCAAAAATGTTGGAACTAGATAGTTTGATTTGGAGAATAATCACGTGACTGAAGATAGTGAGCTGTCTAAAAATTATTTTTTTTTTTTTTGGAATAGTGAGAGATTAAAAATTTGGAGAGAAAAAGAAAGAGCATTCGTGCGTTAAACATGCGTATCATTTAACTAGGGAGTTTGATTTGAGCGTTTTTTAAAATTATCACGTGACTCTTTTTTAAAAAAGGATAAGAGGAACTTAGGATTAATAAGGAACTTTTAATTGGCGTAACCATTTACCTCTGTTACGATATAAGCTTAATCCTCCCAAGTAGCCTACTCAAAACCTCAAGAAGACATTTTTAAGCCTTCGAAATTAACTTTCTATTTTTGTACGAATTCAAAGAGTTCACGTGACAATTGTAAAAAGCTCTGATTAATAAATAATAAATAAGAGGAATTTTGTGAACTGGAACAGCATGCTGAAAAATCGAACATGCGGAAAAAGTCCCAACTGGTTACCTCCTTTTCCGTCTAGAGGGCCCAACGTGAAGTCACGAATTGGAAAAGATAAGAGATATTACGCGGCAAAAACTTTCGCACGCATGCGCAGACATGAGAAAAAATGATAAAAAGATATTTTTTGTCCAAACATACAAAAACTAAATTGAAATTAATAAAAACAAAAAGGAAGAAGAAGAAAATGATAAAGACAAACAATGGAAATTCTGTTAAAATTTCTATCACAAATCTATTAAAAAGACTATATATATTAATATTTTTTAATATATTAATAAGAAGAAAATGTCTATAATAACGGAATGGAAAAGGTATTAATATCTAGATAATGAATGGGAAAAGAAGAAAAGAAAAAGTTTGGGAGTATAAAAAAAAGGAAAAAGCTAAATTTTAGCTTTTTTCATAAATTATTAAAAATTCATTATAAAAAAAGCATAAAAATTAAAAATAAATAACTCAGTTAATCTATTCTGAAAAATTACTGCAATTCTATATACTGCAAATATATAAATATACATTTATATATTCGCTTATATAACAGCAGTAATAATTGAAAAATCAACTTGTCTACTTAACAAACAATGCTACAGAAGACAAACTTTTATCTTAATAATAATTAATAGATAGTTAAATAAATCATAAAGTAATTCTAACAAAATAACTGATAGTCTATATATTAACAAGCAGCGCTAGCGCTGTTAATACACTATAAATAATTTTAATAAAATATATAAATAGAGAAACTAACTTTATTAAGTAAGTTTCTTTACTAAATAGATTGTTTTCTTTTAATTAGAGAGTTTATACATATATAGATATATACATATATATATATATATATATAAAGAATATATATAATATACATATATATATATATATATATATATATATATACTGTATATATATTTATATATATTAAGAGAAATAGATAGTGTATGTATATTGAAAATGATTAAACTTACCATTTCTTGGCAGCCCTCATTCAAAGTTCTGTGATAATAAACTTCACCGTTATTATATCCAGGTGGACATTTAGTTAATTTTGGGTTATTAGAGTCGCAAACTATCTTTCTAGCCTTCGTTGTTCTATCAGCCATAATTTCCACTAAAATTGTATAGTATGGTGGAATGGGATGTCTAAATGTAATATATTTATGTATGAGAATCTATTTACAGTACGTACTGTATAATTTTGAATATTTATCAAACCTGCATTGCTTTTCTGTGACAGATAGAAATCTTAAGGTATCATGATAATTATCCTTATTCTCGTCAGTCATAAAGACGTTATCGCTTTCATGAGCTACATCTTCATAATGCGGTATTGACTTCAGTTCTTTTATACCGACAGTAACCTAGAGAAATGTAATTTGTATTTAAACGAGAGCTATAATATCATATTTTTCCAATTCAAACTAAGTTGGAAAACAGTGAGAAAATGGAATTGAAGAAATGGAAAAAAAATAAATGTCGCACTTTTATTTTATGTTTTCTATCCCATGTAGAAAGTGCTTGAAAATTATTACTTGTGAAGTAGAAATTCGAACTTTTATCTTGTAATTTATCGTGTAGATCGTCCATAACAACGTTGTCGGAGACCTCTACTTTCAATTCTGTGGGGAATTGATTGTTAGGATTTCTTCTTCTTGGCAATTTAGCTAGTCTGTATATATATATACAGATATATAAAATTGCCGAAGATACTGTATATGTTTAAAGTTGGATGAATCAATATAGGAAGATTATACTATACTTTTATATAAATATACAAAGTTCATATACAGTATAATAGGTTTAATTAATTCTTAAAGGAAAGAAGAATGTTATTATGTTAGCAGTTATGTTAAGCATATTCCTTTCATGCTTAAAATAACGAAAAGTTGAGAAATGAAGCAAAAGAGGACAATAAAACAAACTAGTAAATACATATAATTCTTTCATTACAGTAAGTCACTTGTTTAGAATAGTATCGTTCTTACCAGGATGGAGTTAATAAACAATAGCTTTTTTTTTGTTATATTTAATTTGCTACGGCGTCTAATTTATATTTATGTATTTTATACGTTATACATATAAAGAAGACATACAATATATAGATATTGATTTGTTTGTATGATATTTATAAATATTGTATAAATTTATGTCATATCGAAATTAAATACCAATCTATGATGTTTCTACGATGTTCTTATTATCATATCCATTTAACTACTCTGTTAATAGAATTTGATTGTCCTATCGATTTGTAATAAATATAGAAAAGACATAAATGATAGTATAAAAAGGTTAGACAATTTAGCATAAAGAATTCATGCACGCGTCTACGTCGATTAAAAATCCCTCGTTCCGACGATTTATAAAATAACAAAGAAGCTCTTTGAAGTAATATTTCAATAGAATATGGCAACAAATCGTAACTAACAATTCAAAAAGAGTTTTATAATCTCTTCAGGTATGAACCTCCCATTATATAAAAACTAAGTATAGTATACTATTTCCTATAATTTATACTTAGTCAGATTCGTGAGAAACTTTTATAACCCTGAATAGAATTTTAATGAATTAAATGAATAAAAAGATCTTATAATAAATTAATTAAGTAAATAGACATCCTTTTTTTGTCCTAATTTTATAAATAGAAGGGAAAGGAGACAAAAAAAACGTGAGTGATATTCTCTTCTTTCTTCGTGTGTCTATGATGCGTTTCTTTAATTAATCAAAAAAGAAAATTGAATAACTGTGGAAATGAGAGGAAAAAAATTATTTCTCGATTATCAATAATTTCTTTTTTTTTCGTTAAGCCGATAAAAATATTGGATTAACGAATTGTTGGAAATAATTCAGCGAAATAGCCAGTCGAGATAGGGCGTTGAGCGGATAGATGCAAAACGGAAAATGGTAACTTGCTTTTTCTGTCCTTATTAGCTGGTCGTTGTTTTGTCCAATCTGCTAACACAAAATTGGGGATTTTACCCCGTCACAATAACTAAAGATCTTTAAACTTGGTTTTATTTACATAAGAATTTTATATATATGTTTTTTTTTAATTAATAATAATGATATACATTACCAATAAGAATAATAAGACCTATAGGTGGCGATGTAATAATAAAGAAATCCTAGATTTCTCATACATTATAGGAACCATAGTACAAAAAAATAGGCTAATCATCATAAATTAAGCGCAATCATATAAAATTATATGCAATTATAAATTCGAAGATAGTAAGAAATTGAGACAAATCCTACTTATCTTACCTTCTCCAGCTATTTTTCGATAATAATTCTTTCGCCTTATTATTTCAATTTAACATTGATATTTGTTTTTTTATCTCTTTTGTCAAGCAAGAAAATAAAAAAAAAGTTTCCCGTCCAAAAGTGGTAAAGATAACCATTAAGAAATAGAGAGAGAAGAAAAAATAATTACGTAATCGTGCCAAAATAAAGAAAAAATTGAGAATTGTAATACAAGTAAACTAATCGGGAGGAATTAATGAAACGAAAACATCAAATTCAATTTTCAGCCGCGTATGAAACGAAAGCAAAGCTAAAATACCTAATGTATAATTTGTAGGAGCAGGCCTCCTAAATTTTAGTTCTGAAAGAAAAACATTAGCTCTTTCAAAAAAAAAGTTAACGAAATAGTGCCAAAGGATTTTTCCTTTTGAGAAGAATTTTTTCACAAACTGTTAAAAAGTTAGTTTAGATGTTTTTCCTTATTATATTCTAATTATTTATCGTATGTGACGGTTCCTATCTTAATAAATATTTGATAATTGTAAAATTTTTGTTGGTTGATGTTTTTTACTATGTTAAGTGCTTAGCGAGTACCATTTTACCCCCTCTATTTCTCTCTTCATCCTTTCACTCTTTTTTCGTCTTTGCATCGTTTACGTCAGTGGTAATTATCGTCAAAAAGACGACAATTTTCGAAAATTTTAGAAAAAGTGCATGACAAAACAGAAATAAAAATTAGAATGGAGAGACAGACGGAGAAAATAAAAGAAAAATGAGGGTGGGTATATATGGGTGGGAATAAATACTTTAAACAAATAGAGGTGAAAAAGGTATGTATACGTATACACACAGACGCAGTCATTCACACACGCGTAGGAGCACTTGTGTACAGCTTTTTGGGATCAAATTTGAAAATAACGACTTGAAAAAAAAAAAGCTAGGGAACACATTCACAAATGTGCACATGTTACCATAAAAAACTATAACATCAATCAACTGTTTTCATTATTGTTTACTGTTTCAGCTTTATGCTTCTATTCAATACTATTTTACTATTTTGCTTACTAATAATGTACCTAATGTGCTTTTTATATTTTATACAAGTTTTATTAAAAGCATTGCAATTAAAAAAATTGGCAAAATTGCAGAATTCTATTACGTAATCTGCTACCTAATCTAATCATCTACACAGAAAATCGTCCGTCACAAACGATAAACCAATTAATTTGGATGCCTATTGCGTATTTATAGATATATATTTATATATAAGTCAGCTAAGCAGAAATATACAAAAGCGGCTGTTCAAGTACTACACGCTAAATGGAAATAAACAGAAAACAACAATTGGAAATACTATTTGTGAAAATATGTAATTTTAGTTATTTTGTTACTTGGTTTTTTTATGTTTCAATTTAATTTTTATAGAATTTCTTTCATTTTTTAGAAATGTGTTAAAGATAAAAACAAAACCCAAACAAATATTCTTAATAGAAATTTTTTTTTACCTTGAAGGAATGTTGCTGTTGTTTGCCCTTGGGTGATTAAAAGTGGGTAAGCGACGTCTGAAGAGAAAGGAAATGTATACATGCATTATATTTATATATATATATTTGGATACATAAATACGTATACAGTTAACAGCTATATCTAATTAGATATTCCAATACGTATAAAGATTTAAGAGAAACTGCTTTGGAAGCAAACGTAGTAAAGTAACAGTAATATCATATAGGGTACTTACGCATGCATTTCCTATCCATATTCCTTTCGCAGGCTCTTGCTTCATAATAAGGGCCTTCACAATCAGAACAGGCTGTATTCGATAAAATTATTTAGAATTAAGAAATCATTAAGTATCTTGTTTAGCAGATCACATGACTGTGATAAATAAAATAGCCTTAGCAAAAAACTAGTACGTGCTATATTAGGTGTTAGGAGGCGACGCAACGTCTAATCGTAACACGGATAGGTAAAGAGGCCGTGGTGATTTTCTTTCGCCCTATTCCCTATTCGTCTTATTACCCCTACATTTCCCAAAGACTTTCCTTTTCCCTTCGTAGTTTCCGCCGTTGTAAGTGTAATTACTAGGAAGCACACGATACCATAATTTGAAATCGATAACTCTATATTGAATTCGTTGACCGATAAAACCATTATCATCGCCCGACTTTACCTTCATGTGAAGGTTGTAAAATGAACGAGAAACTGACTTCTCTTTTTGGTAAATTTTTTGATAAAAGAAATAGCTTTCCTTACTTTTAGTAACATTAAAAATCTAGTTGCGCTGAGATAAAAGCATGATCAGGATAAAAAGAAGGGAATAAACTCTAACAGAAGAGCCCCCCGTAATACAATTTTCTACTGGTCTATACAACGGAGCATTTATAAAAGGGAGAATTTTCTAAAAAGGCCTGGCCACAACGGAACTCAGCTATAGCCAATAAGAAGATGGAACGGAAACGCCGGGGATGTTGAAACGACGAAGAGGAGGCTGCTATCGAACGACGAAGAGAACGCTTCAAGACATTTTCAATCAATGGGCGCTTGCCAATCTTCATTTGTATTTAGCTAGTCCCTACTACGATTGTCGATTTTTCGTCGTTTTTTTTTACCCTTCATTCTTCAGTGCTGACCGACGCCCTCATCTCATTTGATTCGCTTTATTTGCTGTTCGTTTGCTAAATAAACCTCACCCTTTTCGCTAACAAATTTTTCACTTTCCAAATTCCAGTTAGATCAATTAGGAAACACAACTTCTACCATAAATTTATTACCAAATTAACTCAAGATTGGCTTGTACTAGTTTGTGTTTAACACTTGCAAAAATATTGTGACTGGGTTGGGTGACTACTCTCTTAGTTCCTCTAGTGTATAAAATGAGGTGATTGAGGCTTAATTTTCTCAAGTAAACAAAGTGTCTCCTCTACCAATTTTCTCCCTCTTTCACTCTTTCTCTCTCCCATTCTTTTGCTAAAAACTCATTCAACCCTATCATTCCTTCAAAGTTTCTTTCTTTCCCTTTTCTGCCTCTTTCTACATAAATATACAAGTTTTCCAAATGTTTGTACATTTTTGCATATTTCTTTGATAACGATACGAAGGGCAAAGAGAAAGAAGGCGGTGGGATGGTTGATGGAAAACTTATATTTGAAATTCAACTCATATATAATCCTTTCCCGACCTTACGGTTAATTACGATCCTTTTTTTGTCATTATTCCCTATAGAATACTAGTAAAAAAAGCTGATATAAATTAAATAAGGATTTATCTTATTAAAGTATCAGATTAAAAAATAATAATTATGTAATGAAAAGGTAGGAAAGGTGGGTATTAATCTTATTTTATTCTGTAATAAATACCTCAATATAAATGGACATTGAGGCCTTAGGGATATGTAATATATCTCTTATATAAAGTTTTAGATAGTATATAATCAATAGGAATAGAGGGAAAGTGAAAAAAAGAAATTGAAATCCTAGTTCTTCTAAAGATTCCCTCCTGTCCCAAGCAAATAATTTTCACTACCCAATATCTCACCCCTGGAGAATCGACATCGTGATTGCTCATCAGAAACCCTTACTCAAGGCTCTTTTTTTCTTGACCGTCATCCAAGTCATTTCGTTTTCGTTGCCTCTATCCCCTTTTCCGCTTATTCATTTTTACACGTTTCATTCACGCACTTAATAGAAATAATTAAGCGAAACGTCAGTCAGTAACGAATTCATGCGCGTAGTTGGTCTGTTCTACTATGACGTTTTCGTTTGATGTATCGCTCATGTTTTGTTGTTTTTTTTCTCTTAGTTTCTATTTGTTTATTCTGTTTTCTTAGAGTTTTTAACCCTAAAGGACAGTTTATTTTTTGAAAAATTATCATATTTTCTTAATCAGATTCAGCTGGGGGGGATAGTCGGTATTCTAACAGTTTATCGTTTATTAGTGCTGGCTTAACCAGTATCAATAACGGACAAGATTAGCTAGTCTATACAACTGGGCTAAATCCCTCATGAAAAGCGTTGCTAGTATTTCGTCCGAAAAGCAATTAAATCGCCGCAACTGCGTCGATGATAAACGGCTGAGGGTAAACATGGCAAATGAATATGGCGTCGAATAACGGAAAAGTAAAGAAAAAACGGTCTGCTGCATAGATCAATTCAATTCATATAGATATCTCTATAAACAATTTTCATTCCATAATTAAACAATTCCTTTTTCTAAGTCGCGTCACGAGCGGACATCTAATCAAGCGCTTGTTTCGCATCTTGTCGATTGACAATACGTTAATTGCGATTTTAAGGGGCTGGAGGCTGTTTAGTTACGAATTTTTTTAAAACTAAATTGAATAAATAAGGATCTGTAGAAACGTTTGATTTTCTTTTCTGTTTATTTTCATAAGCAAAATGGAGAAAAAAAGCTAATTTTCTGAATAAATCCAGTGGATGGCTGTATAAAAATCGGCGCATAATTGTTACGGTTCGACATACTGCAAATATTGGAATGACAATCGATGCGCTTTGCTGTATAAAGAAGTATTTCCAGTGAAGATTGTCAGCGGAGACAAAAGATCAGACAACAAACTTATAAATCCTTAATATCTTATTGTTTATCAATAAGAGATGTATTTAAATAGAATCGTCCCTTTTTAAAAAAACGGATATCTCTCTATTCTTTTTTTTATTAAAATTGAACGTTATTCGTTTTCTCTTCTTTTCTTTTTTATTTACAACTTCCGGAAGCGTTCCTATTAACGTTTCGAACCTTAAAAACCACCTGTTCCGGACGTTGTCCATTTGTCAGTTTAATTACATACCATGTGTAAAAGTGTACAAAGTATATTTTCGGAAAAATCGAAGTATAGTATTGTATTTTTTTTAATGTTGCGTCATTAAAAAGCATTCTCTTTTCAAAATACTAACGTTCCTTCATTTAAATATTGAAATGTTCAATTTAAGAAATATCAGTGTTGTACACGTTTTGAATATTTGACAAGTCATAAACAGTTAAAATAAATATTAACTAAGAAAATTGCCTAATCTTAGCAAACCGATTAAATATATCAATGGTCAATATATCGAGATCGATATATGTACAAAAATACAACGTAAGATTTACACAAAGAGAATTGTAAATTAGATATATACATAAGAATACTTGAATAGAGGAATATATGTATATATAATATAAATGCATTATATATTCAGAGATTGTGGTGGATGATAACTATTTTATGACTACTTTTGGTATATCAAGTATTTAGGAAGGAAAAAAAAATTAGGCATAAACAAGTGGAAGCTCATCTCCCATAAACATTGTTTTATTACTTGAAATGGGTCTACTATTTGAACATTTTCCCAATTTGCCTCTTTTTTACTTTATACTCTAACCAACTTGTACATATTTCATAGTTATTCTATCCTATACCTTTTTTATGTCTTTATAAAAGATAAAATTGCGGATGGCTGAAGTTATCGGATTATAATTTTAAAAGAAAAAGACTGTCGAATTAATCAGGCATAGAAATAGACCTTTATCTAATAATTTTTAATTGAAGGATTGATCTAGTGCATTATCAAATAAAAATGCCCTATTCTCTTAACATAAAAGCTATGTCTTCTCTCATTCTATGCTTCTTAGTTAAATTTTTAGCTTTTTCCTTTTATGGATAAAGAAGGACAGTATATTTTATAAAATAAGGGAACGATTAGTAGGGCTTAAAATATGAAAAACTATTGATTTTCTTCCACCTCTAATTAAACGATTAAACACGAAACCTCTCGTCAATATTTCGTACTTTTTCTATAGGCCTTCTGGCCTACTTATAATAATCCGAAATATTCTATAACTAGAAATTCCCCTACTCATGAAAAAAAAAAGTTACCGTTCATAGTAAACTGGTAAATAATATTTATGAAATAATATTAATAATAAAAAAAATTAGCATAACTTACGTGAACAAGTGTGATCACCCGCATTCGAACAAGGTTTTGATTCGTAGGTTTCAAAAGGGCATCCTGCACTACATTCTGCCAAAAATATTAATATTTTAAATAACAGGAATTTTTTGTCCCCTTTTCCAGCTTGCATAACTCAATGTAACATTTTTACAGAATGTAAAATGTCATTTTTAACTTTTATTCCACAGTTTATATTCCACGCGGAATGCATATGTGAAAGCTAGTACATCGAGCTCTGTCTCATTCAATTGTGGACAATCAATGGCGATAGGTGGAGCTGAAGTCAACCTTCTTTGAATTCGTCTATTTTTTAACAACTTTTTCAATAAAAGCGCGAACTCTGCGGGAGTAAATTCTTTGTAGAGTCGCTATATAGTTAGAACTTTCCTCATTTTCCTTAATTAAACTTAGCAGATTTCTTGTTGAATTATTTACTGCAAAGTCACGACAGAAAATTGTACCAAGCCTTAACAATATATGAGAGGAGAGCGGATGGAAGAATAGGTATTAAATAGGTTTATATACAGCAAATACTAAATATAAATATAAATATAAATATATTTCTCAATACCTATTAACACTTTCCATCCCTTTTATCCACTCCTATTCTCTCTTTTCGAAAAGAGAGTAGCTGTATACGTGCAGTGAAAGGTATACTGCATACCTTTATTATATGATGCAGATATACAATATACTTATACACATATATGCATTGCATAAATCTATCAGAAAATGAAATGAAAAATAGGACAGTGAAGCGTGAGCGCTGTTTGCGCGGTAGCGTCGAATGCAAACTTTGCAAAGGCGTCGACTCTTGCCTAAGGTCATTCATTATCAAATCCGTCTGCTTTTACTCTTTCTTTTTTAAACAGTATAAATTCGCGATATTATATCTGCGAATTTTGATGATATTGTTCTTATTGATTACACATTTTGCTATGATAAGGATGTCATTTAGAGGCGTTACGTTATATTTTCTCGCGTTTTAATATCTTCATAAAAACAATATGCTTACGTTGGATATGGAAAAATAAAACGTTATATCTCTATTGACCACGGCGCTGAAAAAGGCATCTGTTTTCTGCCTTTTTCGTCTTTAAAGTCTTTGGTTCTCTAAGTAAGCGGCAAAGTAGCGTACCTTATCAGTCATTCCTCGAAAAGCTATCACGTGATCAACAAAGTAAAAGCAGATTAGACGCTTTTCGTCGTTTTAATACAGAGTATATACGAAACAGTGTCAGCGGCCTTAACGACAAACCTTATCCCATGAGACGATATTAAGCACTTGTCACAGAAGAGACGCCGCTAAAATTGGCGGGGCTTGTACAACAAATACAAACCATCAGAAAAACCAGTTCTAAAGTATACAAATGAATTTTCTAAATGGGCGTAAATATAAATATATAAATAAACAAACTTGGCTTACATAAACGCAAGCGCATATTACACTACCATCGAATACGGCTAATATAGGCCTAGGAAAAGCCAACTGAAAATTTTCTCACTAGGCAGTTGGGAAATCAAGCAACGGCCGAACGCCGGCTCTCTAATAATATTTACGGCCCAACGTATATTAGGTTTATCGTTAATGAACAGGCAGTTAATCGCTGGGCATACGGTTTTAAGCTATTTTAGGAGCCTTTCTTCGTTTTGTACAACTGGTTATGGGGTTACTTTAAAAGACAAATCATGTTTAGTACGAAAACTAAAACCTTATCAACCGATAAAACGTCGATATAGTCATGAAATAAAAAGTTTCTAATAGAGAATAGAATACTCGGCGCGCATCGACTCGCGACTAATCTGATTACAAAACGCTCTTTCTTCAAACACTCCCCAACAAGATGGCCTGTTTAAGGTGAAGCACTTTTCCTGCCTTCCTTTGCAAACAATCTGATTTAGCATTCAACACCGTCCACTATTTATGCTCTACATAGCCCTCTGGCTACATGGCTAGATAGAATTTAGTCGAAATCTATCCAATATCTCTAGTGAATTTTCAGACGTCGCTTATTGGAAATGAAAATAATTTT
Source organism: Dimorphilus gyrociliatus (assembly GCA_904063045.1). Taxonomy (NCBI): domain Eukaryota; kingdom Metazoa; phylum Annelida; class Polychaeta; family Dinophilidae; genus Dimorphilus; species Dimorphilus gyrociliatus. Next base: position 325,609 of record CAJFCJ010000008.1, read on the forward strand.
GTTATGCAAGCCGAACAGGGGGCAAAGAAATAACTACGTATTCACGCCCAATTGTCAATGAAATCGGGCTGGAAATCATTATTATTATTATGTTCCGGTTCAATGTTTTCCTTCCCAGCGGTACTTTGAACCCATATTAATAAGCGGAAAAGGAAATTGAACGGTTTCTTTCTAGGAAGATTTTTATGAATTTTTTTTACTACTTACTTTTACACTCTACACCTTCCTGGTAATAGCCAAGACCACATTCACATATGTGCCCTCCCTTTGTATTCCTGCAAGCCCTCTCAGCAGGACAGGCCAGTTCGTCATTCTTACATTCATCGAAGTCTGCAAAAAAAAAAAAACCGTTTTGTTTGCATACCGTGATGGAGAAAAAAAATGCCGTTTTGTAGGCCTATGTGAACCGTCTATCTCGTTTTCGCGTCGTTGGTGATAATGATGCTTACCGAAACAACTGTGACCGTTGAATTTGTATCCACGAGAACAGACGCATTGCTGGGTTGCTGAATCGCAAGTAGCCAAGTCTTGATGATGGGCATATTTACATTTCTCGAATACATCTAAGGGCGAACACGGCTTGCTATCAGTATATAATACGTCATCCAAATCTGTTCAGTTGTAAATATAGAGAGTTGATAAGTTAGAGGGACATAAAAGCGTTTTAATAGGTGAAGAGTATATTTCTAGGGGTTCTTCTAGCATAAAATCGACTTACTCAAGAGTCGGAATTCAACGATTAGAAACAAAATACCAGATTTAAAAAACAATATTATCAAAGCCTGGTAGTACATTTTCATTATGTCGTTTTAAGACAGCGCCATTAATATTAAGAGGAAAAGGCGTGAGAGAAGCGTAGTTTTGCATTTGGACGGGTCATAGGTTATATTGTATTTGGTTACGCGATTGATTGGTCTTGGCAGTTACTCTATATCGAACGATTTCTTGACTGATCTGTTAGTTGGTTTCTATATGAGTCTAGCATATATTTTATTATATATATATTTAGACGCCTTCGGGCTTTTGGTGTATAAGAACTCATCCTTTTCAGCCTCTTCCTTCCTTTGCTTTTCATTTTCTCATAATAAGTAGCTATTTATGTGGCCTTCTACATTCTGTTCCTTTTAGCTCTTAGTAACTTTAACTTATTTATTTTTACTTATCTTTAAGAATATGAAATACTTAGCCGTCTCATTGGTTCAACTTGAAATAATTTCTAAGGAAATTGTAAAAAATACCCTTTCTTTACCAATCCCTTTGCCCTTCCCCATCTCCCTTGGATCGTTTTCATTTTACTCCTCCCACCGCCCTCTCTAACAATCAGGAGGCTTTGACGATAAAAGTTGTCAAAAATCGACGATTTATTGCACCCCATATTGGCACCTACTTCAAACGTACCGTAAGTTATTATTTTCGTCTTGTTGGCCGGTCTAACCCAAAGTGATCGGTGAGTTGTTACTTTATTGTGATTATCCCTCTTGAAAAAAAGACGAACAGCACCTGTGAAATGAATAAAAATGAAGTAGAAATTCTCATTTTTATTGTTATTATTCGTCTTATGTTCTTCTTCAACAGTATTAAACTATTTACAAAGTAATACAATCATAAATTATTAATATTGCAGGTGTTATTAAGTTTTCTTCTCCATCCATCGCCATTCTGATGGATAATAGAATGGAGAAGAAAGAAAGAATCTCTATACGGAGTATCGATTTAAGCCGAAAACAAAAACAGCGTCAATAAATAGAGTACTCAAAAATAAGATAATACTTAAAAGTTGCTAAGAATTGTGTCTTAGCACTCTTCTCGATTAAACATTATTCCTAATGAAAGAGAGAAGGTTAATAATACCATAGAATATGACTTTTTATATATTTTTGACGTAAAAACGGGACTCGTTGTTATCTGATATGCATTTTAAAGGTGCATATATATAATAAGGGACGTAAAAAAAAAAATTACGAGGAAAATATAACTCATTGCCACACCTATCGACTTACCAATTTCGAACTCTTTCGGTACTCTAACTGTAATTAAAGCGTGAGGTTCTAGGCTACAAGTAGCTGCGTAAGTGAGCGTTGAAATTGATACTATAGCCAAAACAGACACTGCTAAGACTGTAGTTCTTGAAAGACTTCCGCTACCGCCTCCTCTTCTTGTCAACGTATTGTGAATTGGCGGAACCTTAGGGAAATATATGAAAAATTAAGCTTTTTAGTGCTTTGAATAAACTCTTACTTCTCCATAAGTTGGATCCGGTATACGGTTTGGTGGTGGAGGTGGTCTGAGGGTTGACGCGACCAAAGATTCCCCATTTTCGCGAAGTTTCTTCTAGAAAAAGGAAACATTAACGCCATCTATATCATTTGTGAATTGTGAAAAAAATTAATGGTTTTTGGCGAATATTATTTGTAACTCAATCTCTTTAGCAATTGATAGAAAGTCAGACTAAAAATCGGATTGATGATTTTCATTAAGGGAAATATTATAAACGCATCGCTAGAGCTGACTATAAGAGTTTTAGGAAAGAAAAAAGGCTATAATTGTCTAAGTTATTTTCTAAACGGATTACTTTTAGGCTTTAGAAAAGGAAATTACCAGTATAAGGAAGGGGGGGGGGGGGGGGCAAGGAAGAGTATTTTAAAAGTTTAAATTTACATGCTTACTTAGATCTTATGAAGATATCTACTTTTGGATAATGACTTTTTATTACATAATAAAGTAGCAGCACTCTTAGAACTTTGAATGTCATCCTACTTCATTTCTCCAAGGCTCGAAAAAAAATTTACAATATATTAACGTTCTGAATGAAGATGGCGACACCAGTTTTGTCACAGTCAATCATCAATCATCAACGCCCCGAAAAAAACAACCGGAATTGATAAATCGAGTCCGTCGCAACGGGAGACGACGAGCGTGCATTGTTTTGCTTGACACGGTCTGATGGTGAATGATTGATTATTACCGAGCTGAATTCTGACAGTTTCCTGTCCATTTTCTCCTACATTACGTCTACTGAAACAGTAACGACGGTCCTAAATAGCCTATTAATGTTCTTAAGCTAGCGACTGTTTGGTGAAACTGAATGTATAAGATTTCCTGCGGAGGAGGAGAAATTCATCGACTAAACAAACCTTTTGCGAGTATTCGCACTGTCGTAATGAGGCTCTTTCTCCAATATTGCCTGGAAAAAATGAAAGAAAGTCAAATATAAAGAAGAATATTTCATATCAGTTCCGCCATCTATCGCCTTTTCTCTTGTGCTATTTGACATGTACAAATGAACTAATACTTACTGGACAAGAATTTTCGACGCCTTCGGTTGTACTTGAGAACTAGCAGTGCACAGAAGATGAGTACTATTACGACCGCAACAGAGATGCCGATGGCGATCGTTAAAACGTTCCTGCCGGCCCCACCAACAAACTGCAATTAATTGTAGAAAGAGTTATAGAGTGAAACTGCCAAAATAATGAATTTATCTTCTTTTTTCATTTATGTTATAAAAGTTAGATGAACGATTTGTGGAGAGCAAATGAAAGAGAGTAAAAAATCTAGGTCTTAGAACTGGCGACGCGAAAGGAAGCCTTTTCCGTAAGCCCGCGTAATAAATCACTCTCGGTCGAAAAAAAAGCGGCTAGAAGATAAGAAAGAGGGTACCGGATTAGCATAAATAATAACAAAACAGTTGCGGCGTTACTCCATTAGGATAGCTATGTCGTCCATAGTGTAACGTCAAAAGTGGTAAAATTACACTCAACACGCGTGTAATTTTTTTCTATGATCTCAGATTGGTAATTTTTCATTATCTTTCATGGTGGGAGAACTACTTCAGTTTTGCACTCTGCTTGTTTTCCCTTTCTATTCTATCCCTCTTGTTTCACTCTCTTATCTCTACCAAAAAATCATGCTCACTGACTGAACACTAATTTCTAAATATAGAATTAAAAAAAAAGAAGAGAGAAACCTAATTAAAAACTATTATACTCCTTAAAGAGGTATATTTTATAATTAAGCTCTTTTTCTACATCACCTGAATACAAAGAAATACATAGAGTATGGAAGCATAGAAGTGAGCAAATAAGTTTATATACATGTGCCTTTAAAAAGTCTATACAAATGGGACCGTTTATTCTCATTTTTAATTAATATTTTATTTGATATGTCTCGATTAGATACGGATACGCGCTAAAAGTCAGGAACAGTGCAGTAAATTTACACCCAAGACTGCGGTAGTCGGCTTTTAAGAAATATTGAAAAAGTGTTATATTATATTTTATATTGCTTTATTAGGTTATATTAGCATTAACTGACACAAAGAAAGGAAATTTCCGTACATAAGAAGCCTTTAACCTGAAGATAGTGACAAAGACAGTGCTACAGTAATAAGAAGAATGTGTGTGAGAGAGGGAGAGACTTGTGTCTGCCAAGAGGGACAAGAAGAAAAACTCAGAGTTTTCAGTAAATTATTCATTAAACAATGATACGCTAATAAGCGATGGTTTTGTAAACCCAATTGGGGAGAAAAGAAAGACAAATACGCATGGAAATATTTATGAGAAATAGTTCTAAAACTGGAATATAGATAGAGAGAGCCCTCTTGTATAATATACTTTGTCTTGTCTTTCCTTGTACAATATCGGTGGGAAATCGATCGATCTCAGCTTTGATAAATAGTGGAAACTATTTAAAAAAAGAGAAAGAGAAAGGGCTTTCTCTCTTTATGGCTCTTATCTCTTTTATTATTATTCTTTTTTTTTCTTTTTCCATCATTGACAATTGATGTTTTATAAGATGATACACAGTCTAAAAACGGATTTCATTAGACGCAGCAAAGAATTGAAAGTTAAAAAATACTTCAGTATCTAAAATTAGAATAAAAAGAAACTGGTAAACTATTTCAAATGCTCTTTTCAATTACTTTTCCAATAAGTCAGTGGTTTGGAAATTCGACGCTTTTTGATGTAAATTTAACATCAACAACGATAGAAAAGAACTGCTCGCGAAATTATTCAATAGGGAGAGAAGGAACAATAAAACTATCGACTTGTCAATATATTGTAATTATATATTACATGTATATATACTGTATATTGTACATATTGTAATACACACAAGCATGTTGATAGTAGAGTAAGCTACATAAATATATGTGTATTGATGGTTTATGAGTGAATGGATGGAGTAAGGAGAACAAAAATAATGATAATTAACAAGAAAACATTGTAAATATTGAATAAAGTTGTCTTATCGCAGAATAATTAACTATTTTTTTAGAATTATTAAATTGTCTGGTGAATCTAAGCCGTTGCGACAACCTTATAAAAATTTCAAAGCTCAATGGTTTTTATAGAGAGAAAAAAGGAAAAAGTTCGTTTGTAAGTGACCCGCAGGTGCGATATAAGGGCTTTGCAGATCGCATATGCATTAATCAAACCTCGTTTAAAAAAGATAGCCCCAACTATGCAAGTATCGAACGTCTCGCACGCAATGTTTATATTTGTATGAGAGACGTCGCCAGTCGCTCTTTTACATAATGCAACGGCAAACATAGTTAATCGCAAAGCTGGATTTAATAAAAGCCTAAAAAATTTCACTTATCGTCCATTGGATAACCTTTAAAAAATTTGACACGCTTGTCTAAGAAAGGGCGAAGGGTAGTAGAAGAAGTTAGCAGATTTTCTTTCATCAGGCTCCTTTTATTTGACTACATAAATGCGCACGTTGCACATGCAGTGTTTATTACATATTGCATTCTATGAAGATAATCAATGGCTTTTTTTAGCTCATGTAGCTAGTTTGCTAGATTACATTTTGTACATGTTAAAAACACGTAGAATAGCGTCTGGTTCTCGTTATTATTATTGTTATTATTATTATTTTCGCCATTATTATTATTGTTGTGTTGATAGAGTTTTTATACAGTTGAAAAGAAGAAGAAATGAATTCCGTCTAGGAATTTCCACTCACAATACTCCCTAATGCGGAAGAGAAATTGCGGTATAGTCATTGGGTTTTATTGACCATCTGCAAAGGTTTACTCTATGAAAGTGGTTTTAGAATCTGGTCACCCAATTTAATTTAAATTACACACAAATCAGTAAGATCTTTAGATTCTCCTTTATCAGGTGTTTATTTACATTTTTCTCATTATTAAAGTTCCACTAATTATTGAGAAATTCTTTTATTAATTCGACCGTATAATTTCACGAAAATAATTACACACAGGCATTTAATTTTATGTACTTGAGCCAAAAAAATTTCCCTTTCCCTTTTTATTTCCTAGGCCTATTATGCAAGGATAAATACACTACTTGATAAACATACACAGTTGTACTTTAAAAAAATATATTTTACAGATTCTACCTTGACACTTTTTCAAGTAGCGTCTGTGAAGGATAAAGTTACTGGAAAGAGTAACACTATTTCCTAAAGAGACATGGATATAAGCTCGTAAGAAAAAAATTCTGACCCTAATCGAACAAGACGACATACAAATTCGGTATTAGAGATAAGATGCTTGCGACCTAGTTTTCTCAAATACCCTTCGAAGAAAGAATTTTTTGCAGTCGGCACCACCTGCGACAATCTACTGGAAAAAATCCGATACGACTTTTCTTTTATACATTATACAATATACGGGTAACATCGATTTTTCCCCTCCTCCCTACAAATGTATATCTACATTAGCACTTCCTTTCAACTAGATTAATCCGAAAATAAAACAAGAGTATGTTTATAGAGTTTAGAGACAAACTCGGTTACAAGAATTCAAAGGGAGCAATATAATAAATAAAGTGGATTAGTGTAAAAAAAACCAGAGGTTAGTACAGTCAGCTTTTATTGACAGCTGGCCATAGTTTTTTTGAAAACAATCTTTCTCCCACCTAGACCGAAAAAGAAAAAAATCTCTAACTGCCGCCCCCCCCCTGCTCGCTTTCTCTTCTGAAATATAACGATTTACTATGTAAACGTAACCGCAAAAGCGATACGTGACTTTAATCGTAAAGTTTGCAGTCATGCGGAGTCACTTGTCGACTGGAATTTAACGAAGCCCGACTTTTTGATGATATTCTTTTTCTCTTTTGCTATCCAAATGTATACGAAAAGGAAAAAATGTCAACTGGCATCAATTTCTTTGTGAAATTCATGTAATTTTATATCGATTTAATCGATTTAGTTCTTTAGGGGATATATTTTTTCTTAACCTAATTTTTCTTACATTTCGATGTTTAACTTCTAATTATCTTGTACACGGAATATCTCAATTAACAATGAAGAAAAATGGGTGCACAACACACATATATACAAATATATATAAATATATATATTGTATATACATGTAGAAAAAGAGAAAGGATAGAAAACAAAATTGTTCCCAAATGATTTTTAAATTTGTTGACCTTTTTGCTATTATTATTTGTTTTATTTGCACATCTGTAAGCATATTTTATTTTATCAAATTCGTATTCAAAGTCATATATATATAAGACTTAGTCATTAAATATTACCTCGAATGAATACTTGATTATATGATAAACGTATTTATAAACTGTTTATATTAATGTAAGCTAACCAAAAAGAGTTAAACCTATTGTTCTTTTTTTTCAATAAAAGCTGTCTGCATAAATGTGTTGATAAGTTTAACGAAAAGTTAATTAGTTTTAATTAACAATTATCTAATTTTAACGATAATTCAAGTGTAAATGAGTTGAAAAAAAAGAGAAAGGAATTTAATAAATGTAAACTTTTGTATTCGTAAAGAGTTACACTTTTATTACCGAAGTAAGCAGATGTTTTATATAAAAATTATATACACTATTTATAATTTGGTGAGAGTAGTCGATTTATGTAATAAATTACGAATAATAAAAGGAAGAGAAAATGGTTTCAATAACAATATTTCCCAGGATTATGCATCCAAAACCGATTAATTAATGATTCTTTCAGGATAACAAGTACGAGATTTTCGCTTCAATAATCCAAAGTAGCGTTAAATATTTTATAATATTACTATAGATTTACTTATTAGTAAATGAAAATTGAAAATGTCTACACTACGTCACCTATCATTCCATCGATTAGTTTTTGTTTTTTTTGTTTTGTTCTTGTAACGTGTATAGAAAAAAGGAATAACAATGAAAAAAACGTGTCAGTTTTTTAACAAAGACAACGCTATTTTTATGGCTATATAATAGCCATAACGATAATTAAATACATTAATAAAATGTTTCTCTTTTCACTTAACAGTGAAAAAACAAAGTGCAAACTCTTGCAATGACAGAACTTTTAGGTATAAGTCGGTTTCAGGATTAGACTTAACTTTATCTGACGGTCGCGTTCTTGAAAAAAGCTAAATGACCATAGGAAGATTAAGGACTCAATCCTTAGAGCGAAAAATATATAAATTTAAAAGATGGCAAAAATCCTACATGATTGAAAAATTCCAGTCATTTTTTATGAGTTTACAAAGATACTACGATCATAAATGCATAAAAAGAAATCTCTGACTTACGATTTGAGCTACGATGATTGTCCCATTATGAGGTCCTCTGCCAGTTTCCCATTCTTTGAATTTTGTTTCAATTCTCTGTAATTCGTCCTCATCTGGAGCGAGAGGTAAGACCGTTACTTCAAAAGGAGTTTTTACGGTAGGGTCACTACTCTGTGGAATCTCCTTTACTTCTACGAACGCCTGTAAATGAATAACAAAAAAATAGTATACAGGGAATAGGCTCTTAGGAATCTAATTTGGCATGCGATACGTTCGTCAACTAGCTAACTTATTCCTCGGACAATACGATTAAACAAAGGTCTAGTATTATCTTTATTCAGACGACGAGGCGCTAATGAGTGAGCGTACAGTGTTTCATTTATATGCTTATCATTTTGCAAAAAATTACATCTCAAATATCCACTACAGCTCCTTTTTGGCTGGTAGTGCTTTTACTACCCGCTGTGAGCTTAATTAACAAATAAACAAATCACCGAATTAGTCGGTCACCTTTAACGGGTGCTATATTTCTTGAAAGGTCGTGCAAAGCGACTTGACTAATTATCTCTTATTTCTCCCGGCCAGTCCTCCATTTGAAATACTTTATTAATAATCAGAATAAACAATCCTTATTAGCAGACACATAGAAAAAAAAAATTGTTACCCAAAGCTGAGAAAATTATAAAAGCGTCACTATTTTTAAAAAATTCTATCGCACACGAATATGCATCTGTGCAGTAGAACTGCAAAATGCGAACATGGAATCATTAGTTTAATTTAACGTCACGCGAACCTCCAATACGAAAATACAGGACGAGAAAAAGCGCTAATGTAGAAAACAAGTGGAGCATATTGAAAGCTTGACTTTATGGTAACCAAACTTCCCATCTCTGCTTTATCAAGCGTTCAATGATGCCAACGTATCCAGTTGTATTTACTCAAAAATGCGTAGTTCCTGCCACTTTTTCGAAAATGGATATAAAAAGCAACGTTTCACCGTTAACACTTATAAATATATATATAATTTTATATATATATATATATATATATATATATATTGTCACTCTCCCGGGCTCTCTTGCCCAGTCTTTACTTCCATTTTTCATTTCCATCTGTCAGATGGCGTTCGGAAGGTAAGTGGGGACTAGAAGTAACGAAGAATTGATAGATAATGTTAAAAGGATCGACCCAACTTTCTATATTTGCCAGCGGTTACGCATGCGCCTCAAGTCTTACGCGATCCTGTTTTATTGCTAGGCGTCTAATCTCATACTAGCTTTTTCGCGATTGGGCTAGATGAGCCAAATCCGACAGGATTGCAAACTACTTCGAAGGATCAACGCTGTTGCAGCCTTAGTAATATTCTCTCTCAGACCCGTTTAGCCGTTTGGTGTGCATTTTTTATGAATGTTCGCCCTCAAACCTCGTAAAATGGGAATAACACGAATCAAAATGTATGCTTTGGAGACCACACGCACAAAATTTACGATATTGCCGTCCCTATCCCCTTCCTCACATTATTTTATTCTGAAAACCGATTTATGACCCACAGGCCGTCAGACAGATATAGTAACGTCGCTCATCACAATATATATAAACGTTCAACGCTTCGACAAGAACTATATATATAGAAAAGACAGGCGATACTATGATTAAACTATATACTGGTATAAAAAGACCGATAGCAGTTTACAATCGAATTTAGAATCAAATAGGTTTTTATATTACTGATTTCTTTCCTTTTACTTTTTCTTGGGAATTCACACTTATTAGATATACATGTAAATTCAATAAAAATTATACAGGTACGTGGTATGATAGTATAAAAGCATAGTAATACGATATATCTACTGCTAAAACGTTCAAGTAACGGTCAGACAACAAAACATAAATAAATATTGAAATGTCAATGTTATAGTGCTTTATAAATCAAGTTGACGTCGAGAGGTCGAGCATGTTCTAATCCCGTTTCGTACGCATTTTAGAAACATTTATCCAAAGCAGTAGCTTTACGTTTAGGATCAACATTATTAGCGCGTATTAGAGGTGCAAAGAAGAATATAAAATAAGAGAACAAAGATTAGGACCCGTATTTACTGTTTAATATATGTGGAACCATTTTTAAATATTTCTAATATAAACATACATCTGTATAACACAAACTATTGCTAAAATGAGACTACGAAAACTGCTTTTATTGATTCATATATTGGATTTTCACATTTCAGATTTTAACCAATCGTTAGTTAACGTTCCACGTTTATTTTTCATCAACACGTCTCATTCAAGCCTATTGAACCGACAAAAGATCTCTATTTATAAAAACCTGCGGGAATGTTGTTCAATCTTATAAAAAAGAAATATCTATCCTATACTAATTGCTCAATGATAGCTTTAACTATAGAAAGATACGTTATTATTACTGTCGTATATATTCGACTCGTATATTTTGTATCCGCAGCTTCCTAAAAGGCTTTAAAACATCTACAATCTCTTCTTCCGGTTCATACTACGCCAACGTATCTTATGAGGTAAAACGGCCGGAATTAGATTGTTACTAACTTATAATGGAGAATTGGTTCTACCTAAGAGACAGAGGGTAATAGAGTAAAAAGATGACGGAGGGGTGGAGGGAGGGAGAACTAATTGAATGAAACGTATATCATTAAACAGGTATATAAGATGGAAGGAAAAGTCAAAGAAAAAAAAGCAACAACAAAGTGTTGAAACGACATGATTGTTTACAAATCTCTTTTTAAGCCTATTAATTTTAATTCCTTCGCTGTGAAAAGTCAAGAATATCGACCATTGGTGTAATTATGGACAAGCTGAAGACTTATTTGTTTACTTAAGCCTACACGGGCGATTGAAAAATTTTCTTGCATAATAATAAGTTGTTTACATTCGGAACGGCCGATTCAGTTTATATGCTGCATTTCACAACATAGTAATAAGATAAAACATTCACGGTTAAATCGAACTATTTTTAAAAAATAGACCTTTTTGTTTTAGAAGATTAGTAAAGCATTCTTAATGAAGAATCAAGCATAAGAGGAAGTGAGCGTATTATAGGCCTTCTATATATATATACTTTCATAAACGACGTCTAATGTGACTTACCTTTATGTTACACCTTATGTGTACTTCTTGAATAGTTTTGGCTTTGGATTTATAAGAGATTTTTTTCGCTATTCGTAAGTTTTCGCACAATTTTGAGGACGTTTCTTGTAGAATAACGTTTAATATAAAAAAGGTATAAAATCCACAAATGACTTTCATCTCTTTCCTTTAAGGCACGGCAGTCATTTCCATTTGTGTTTATATGTCTAAAATCATCATTTATATCCGACTTTATTTAAATTTTTTGGGATAAGCGCCGTAAAATCATTCTTTCGTGTCGTATTCGATATAAGAATGCAACTGAATGCTGATTGGTTCTGCTCTTACCTTTATCATACTCACTCCTTAGGGATAAGTCCATAAAATATTATTAATTTTAAACGATATCTAATAAAATCATTAAAAGCTTATTTCTTTTGTAATTTTATTTACTTGTTATAAATGAATGAATATTGAAATTACGAGTATTCTACTTAATTTTCTCTAATGTATAGTAGTAGTAACAAAAAGTGGGGGTATATCTACAAACTGGAATACTCGTTTGGCGGAATCTTAGCAGACGCCGAAACAGGGCCATAATATACATTTTCGTGTGTAATTTCTTAAATTTCTTGCATCCCAAAGGAATTCTCCGTCTATAAACGATTTCGTCATCCACATAATACTCGTCTGTGCTGATCAAGATCAACTCCTCTAACAAACATGCCCTAAAAGACGAACGATAAACGTAAGTTTGTAGCCCGCGCTTTTTCTTCTATATTCTCATACACTCATTTCAACTATTCTCGTCGTCAGATGGAAAACTCAGTTGTTCTTCTCCTACTTTCATTGATTCATTTGTCACATGGTGTCTCGGAGTTTGTAGTCTTTGATAGTCTACCAAAGGATTTGCTTAGGCCTTCAGCTAAGTTTATTGTACGGAGTTCTTTTAAGGTAAGCGATATTCTCTTAAGAAAAAATAATGGAAACAGCTTTTCAATGCCCCTCTACCCCAGTAGGCCTATTTACGCGAAAAATTATTGATCAATAATCATTTAGGACTCCAACCCTTTATTGATCAACAAAAAAATATTTAAGTCACAATTGCTGTTTGATTTTTTTCTGATTGATAGCCACCCATATCACGTTTATTATTCGAATATACCAGTATTAAGATAATCCGTTTGCAATATTTTTTCACCTGTTAGTTTGTTTTGCGCTTTCACTCATCCGCCTATAAACACGTATACCCATGATCCCTTCCTATTTGGAAACACAGATGAAATTATCTTAGATACAAAAGTATTTGTGGCGTCCCCTGACGTTTTGCTCGACAATAAGCAACACGTGGCCTATGTAGTTGCCTAATTGACTGTTGCAGCTGTCGCCGGCATGTGTTACTAGTTAATAACTAATTTTGAATTGTTAGAGGGCGCTAGAAATAATGAGGAGCGGAATATGAGAAGAGGTTTGACAGATTTAAACAAAGCTCGAAAGAAAATGTTTGTTTTTCAAAGAATAAAAACGGTTTCGCGTAATTTGCAGCGAACGTGAGATCTTCTGTTTATTCTAAACCATAAATTATGCTTTTGTGTAACGTCGTTTGCACTCTGAAACGTGATTTCTTCGAGTGATTGCTGTATTAAGTTTTATAAAAAACATAAAAGATGTTTTTATTAAATTCCCTGAGAACAGCAGGAATCTTTCTCCCCTTTTTCACCCGCCGTCTCCATCTTAAAGCTGAATTCCGTATTTTTATGGGTTCTATCGTATGATTTCACGTAATTGAAGCCCCTAAAATAGCATGATGAATAATTGAGCTGCATAAAAAATATAAAAGCTACTGCTACTATATAAAAAAGGAACCGACCTGAATCTTTCCTAGGGATAGCTTTTCATCACGCATTGAAACGTTTTACTAATTCCTTTAGAGTACTCACTATAAATTTATATTGAAATGATCTGACTTTTCTCCATATATACACTGAAGATTCACTTATTTACCTATTCAGTTAATTTGAACAGGTGAATAAAAGAAGAGCGGGAAGAGTTTCAAATATATCCAAAGCGATTTTTGGCTTCCCTGTTATTTTTTTAGATTACGTACTATTTACACTGGTTTCAGGGCGTCGTTTCGATTGTGTGCTTTGTAGGGGTTATAACATTGAAGTTTTGTTAGTTTTTTCTAGCCAATATTCACTCTAGAATTTCTCCAAAAGTTCGAGTCAAGTTCATACAAAAACAAACAAACGAAGCTGTTCTAAATTTTATTGACAGTATACAGTCGCGTTCAAGCGTTATTGTTTGAACAAATTCTCGCGAAAGGTGGCGAATCTTGGGCGTTGTTAATTACTCGTCAATGTTTTGACAAGAATTCCGCTTCAACTTGAACACCTTTTAAGAAAAGGCTTTGACATAGTCGTTTGCCACTTTGTATGTTGATTTTTCCTATTGTATTTACATTTTCGGTATTTTTCTGTTCTCTTTCTTACGTTTATTTTATGGGCTATAACATGGCTTTGCCAAGTAAAATACCGAAAACCACCGAACTCTTTTACCTATTTCGCCTGTAAGTAATTAAGGTGAATCGTAAAAAAGTAAGCTAGTTCTGTAAACAAATCGTTTCTTAGGCATTTTGCAATCAGCTTGTCTAAACAGTTGCTCTGACAAACTGACCTTCCTCTATCTCCACCCCCAAAACCTGGTACGCAATACTTTATCAATAAGCTCATAAAATGTGAAAGAAAATGAAATAAGTGACGCTAAGGATTGAATGCCGTCATCTATTTTTTACATCTTAGTGTATGACACAGAATGTAATTAGCTAATTGCTGATTGATTATACGCAGTTATCCAGTCAAACAAGTAAATTACATTAAGCCAGCGACAATGTTTCATTTTTTAAATTATTAACGCTTCGCTAAACTCTTTGTCGACCCTTTATAGGCGAAACGCAATTTTCCCTTTTTTGGGGGCGTTCTCTTTCACCATCCCTTCCACCCCTTCCAAAACCTCTCTCAAACGCGCTAGACCGACACTTCCTAACGAAGAATAATGATTTTTCATATGGGACTAAAATGTATTGACCGATACGATTAACGGCTTCTAAACTTCTTCGCAACCAAGGATTTTTTCCATCAACCATATTTTTTATCCTTCTAATTCTTAGGATGAACGATTTTCGAATATATTGCAGTAAAACGTGTTCGCCTTCTTGATACGTCTAATAAATCTCTTGGGGATGATGATCCCCACAATGCAACGCACTCGTTAGTATATCCTGGTGGCGCCTCGTAAAACATCATCTACAGCTACTTAAACATTTTAAGTAACAATAAACTTTGGTCTGCTCTCCAGCCGACTAAGAACTTTAACGAGAATCCTAAAAACTTTTAAACTCTAATACTTCTTATATTTAGCACTTTTTCCCATCAGCCACTTCTAAGTTTGAGAGACATATGAAAGGGTTTTTGGTATGACATGAAAGTAAATGACCGGCCACGTAGGACTGTTGTTTTTGCAAAGACAGTCTAGTCATTTTGGCGTTTGTTCTTGTTTTTACAATAACCTCCCAGGCGTGTGCCGATTGTTTATTCTTTCCCGTTTAATATATATCACCTTGTCCGTTTTCCAAATACCGTCTTTCTCTTTTTTCATTCTATTGACTAGCAAGACACACAGATGTAGCGTACAGGAGAAACGCCTTTAGGTAGAGAATGTGACACCACCGTTGACATTTTACACCCATTTTACCGCCTTTGTATTCGTTTCGCTTTTTTCTCTACCTACCGTTTGTCCCAATTGACAGAAAAACCGGAGTCTGCTGTTTGAAAAAATATGTACGTTGTATATAAGCTGCCGGATTCTTTGACGGTGGATTGAAAGCCGACAAACACGACTATTGGCCAATTAAGGCATCCATGCTCAACGAGTATGCGTGTATTAGCGGTAGTCAATGGTAATAAAGACATGGATATAAACTCTTCTTGTCTATTGAAACTATTTGACGCCTTTTCCTTCGTGGTCAATAGCGGTCTAGGGCATTTAATAAAGAAATTTCTTTTATAATATAGTACCTATAAAATGTCTTTGGACTACTAGTAAAATTTCTTAAAAGCTTTTTTCAGTGTTTCTCAATCAATAAGGAAGGTTGGCGTTTCGGACGCTTAATGATAATTAGTGTGTATATTGTATCCACGACGAACCGTTGCAGCTGTTTGTAGATTGTACAAACAGCAAAAATTGGACGAGTAGCTGAGGGGCGTCTAGAAATGGATATTTTATTTGCGTAAAGCTTCACGGCCAGCTTCACTTTATTAATAGAAACATCTTTTTCTTTTGCTTATTCCCTACTCATTTTTACTCTTCCATGCACATTTTTTTCGCCGGCTTTATCGTGAAGAAAACAGCCAGTAATGAAAGACCCAAAATAAGCAACTACTCTTTAAACATAATTACTCTTACTTTATTCTTATTTGCGTCTTGAACGTTTATATAGACCTATTAAAACTCGTATTCTCGACCACCTACACTGTTCTTTCTCTATATTTTCCATTTTAAGCCCTTCATCGCCATCCCCCCCACAAATCTTACATACCACCTTCTTTATATGCACCCTTTCTATAGCGTCATATTTTCAAGTCTGTGTAATGATTGGAGGGAGGCTACTCACTCTTGTTTATAATTGTACGTCGCTTCCTTATAATTGGCGGCCATAGCGTCTGTCATGGACCGGACGCTGGTCATCCACCGAAATTTTCCTTAATTATTTACCAGTGTGCAGGTGTAGTATAAAAACTGATTAGCTATATTTACTCTTTTCTTTTTGTGTCTTTTGTTCCGGATTATTAATGTCTGTCCGTATTATTTGGGATGAATAGAATGGGGAATCTAAAGAAACATTCTACTATGTAAACCAAGCACAATATATTGTATAAATGCGGTAAATTGCAAAATAAAATGTATACATGAATTCACACAGGTAAATGCTGCAATTTTTTGTTTATACATCTAGATTGAAAATAACATACAATATTTGGACAGTTGAGCTTTACCTGGTTATATCAACGGGAGATTTGGCGTTAGACGCCGCTCCTCTAGGCTTTTCAGCTATCGATCGCAATGCGACGACTTTAGGAGCGGATCTGAAACGGTTCTGCGAAAATTGCCCATTTTCCCCCTCTTTTTCGCTAAATCGGATTCGTTCAGCGTCCGAGTCTGCATTGGCAATTTAGGCCTTTGTTAGTCGTATTCGTTTTCTGACCGTATATATTTATGGGAAAGGAGTCTAGCGAATTATTTATCGAGCTATTACTAGATGTTTTAGGGATGATATATTGGTGTATTTTTACGCTCAATTATTTATACGAATATGTAGAGGAGACAAAACCCATCGACCAATTGCCAATATCCAGCTGAAGATGACGTGTGTTGCATATATTAGACGCTTTTGGCGACTATATCATGTTAAAGGCTAAGAAAACTTTTAAGAAACTTTTAAACCTTTCACCAAAACTAATAAATGTAATTTATTATCGCTTGGGCGATTTTAACGCTCACATGACATTTTTTAAATGCAATCCTCATAGGATTTGTGACGTCATCTAACGAAATTTGTAACCCTTAACCCCAGTCGTAGTTGAGCTTATCGGTTTAGCGCGGATCGCCTAACTGGAATATTTAATCGTAGTGGGAGGATAGGGAGGGAAGCTTCAATAGCGTGTAGAAAGAGTTGATTTCCGGTTGGATTCTCATCTGCAAACCGGTATACGTGAAGTAACTGCGAACTGAAGCTTATTTATAGAAATAGGTAAGGGAGTAGTTCCCTGTCCGTCGAAATGTTTACTCTGTATATCGAAGCCGCCCGGTTCATTATTAATATCTGTATTAAACAAACTGTAATTTGAAACATGACAAACAACATTGACAAACATTTCAACCGTACACTAAACGACGGTCTGTCCTTGCTTTTAAAGAGCAGATAAAAAATTGCAGAAAGGAAAAAATTCGACTAATCAATCTAGATACATCAATTACACGCCGAATAGTCTTTGCTTAAGGGCCTGAACTAAAAAAGAAGAATTCGTTTATTTGTTGTCTAGGCCTGTTTGTTTAAGGCTCCAAACTTCCCAGAACGCCTCTCTAATATTGATTAGCGAGCTGGAGACAAAAGTAAATTAGACACCCGAGTGGAGAAGTAACTACTTTTACGCTGTAAAGGCGTTACATTCCGGCACAGGGTACACAGCCCCATTGGGATAGACTTCACGTGACCGATTACCTAACATGCTATTAAATTGTCTATCTTACCCTCCCTATTCTTTTTTCTTAGTCCCATATTTTATCTTAGCTGCCATCAGGTCTCTCAGATTGTTTGTTTGCCATTACCCCGTTTGACAAGATTGCAATTATCTAGAAGGAAAAACAGTGTAATTTACACTTTCTTAGCCGTTAATGAGATCAAGAACAATACTGGATAATACATTGTATCCATCAAACAGCATACTGCTTAGTACTGATAAGATCACCAATATATGGACATTTTCTTTAATTACGTTTTGTATAAAAGCTTAACCATATACTTACCGTTGAGACTCTGCGCACGGCCGCTACTAGACAAAACAGTATAGCACCAAAACCCGGCAATACTGGAACTTTATTATATTATAAGAAGAGTAAACTGCGTTAAGAGTTTGAGAAAGCATTTTTCTTATTATTATCGCAAAGTGGAGACAGACAGAGAGATTTGAATTGGTTTATTGTGCATATTTTGCAACTAAAATAGAATGAAACAGTCAATTGCACAATGAAATATTTTAAAAGAGTAGCAACTGTCGGGACGTATTATCTGCTTCTCACATTTTACGATCCCTTTAATTCACTCATTCATCAATAATGCATTAAAAAAGTATACAAAGGCTGCTTTGGAACATCAAAAAGCTGTCTAATATGAAAAAATAGAGTATCTACTGTTTTACAGTTAATTTTTAAAATTTAAATAATCTTTTAAATAATACTCAAAAATAATATTTATGTGAAATCTAATATGAATCGTTCTTCACCTGAAGCTTCTATTGGAAATACGGGAAATAAGCCAGACTTAGTAAAATATGCTGAACTATTGCTTATGCTTCATAACAATGTTAGAGAGAGTTTAGATGATTTTAAGATAAAAATAAAATTGAAAGTAGACAGAAATATTCAAGAGACTGTTAGTTGTAAAGTAAAATCGATGATTGGAATAGAAAATATGGACGCCTGTCTAACTGTAGTAGCCTCCAGCAATTTCTCATCATCTCTTTCACCGACGCCTCCGACCAAGATGAATTCAAACGTAAGAAGTTTAAAGTCGTTAAGAAGATTAAAGCTTGAGCCAAACGATGATTCGAAAAGATCCTCTATAAAACATCTAAGTAAATACTGCGGGATAACTGAACAGGGAAAAAAGTTTTTTGGTAAATTAGACAATGCTTCAACCACCATGCACATTCAGGCATAGATTTATATATACGATAGAGTGGTCATTTTGGATTATAATTCTTTCAGTGATTATATTGATAGCTAAAGGGGTCGTTCTAGTTTTCCTTCTCCTTGAAGTTGTTGATAAGTAACACTTGATTAATGATTCAGTTTAAATTTGTTAAGACTAATTAACTTATTGAAAAGAAATTAATAAGGCTTACTCTTACAGCTCTTATAACGAGACACAAAACGTTCTCGCTCTCTGTGTTCTATTTCTCTCCCCTTTTGCTGCTTTCCACCTATTTTACTTTTACAAAAATCTCTCTCCTCAATAATTCTATTTTCTGTAGAAAATCAGCATTATCCAATATATTTGAGGTTGGTTAGCTTATAAAAGCTATTTCATTTAGGTTATAAACGGTTGACTGTCATCTCCAATCGTTTACGTATTAAGAAAATGAAGGAGTAGGTATA
Organism: Dimorphilus gyrociliatus; assembly: GCA_904063045.1. Taxonomy (NCBI): domain Eukaryota; kingdom Metazoa; phylum Annelida; class Polychaeta; family Dinophilidae; genus Dimorphilus; species Dimorphilus gyrociliatus. The sequence continues at coordinate 345,137 of CAJFCJ010000008.1, forward strand.
ATCAGAGAGTGAAAAATTAAATTATTCTCAATTACCTACTTCTGATTATATGATTATCTCTTCTTCGTTTATAGAACATTATTGATTCATAGTCCTTTATTTTTCGTTTCTCCTTATTTCCTACTTTAGTTAAATACATATACATATTGATATTTTTTTTTGTATAACCAACCTAAAAAGTCTGTTTTTCTTGAAAATATTTACATTATTTTTATAATTTATACGCTGTTCTTTCAGTAGATTAAGTTAATTTGACAGCTGAAAGTGCCATCTATTTATTGGTCTTATAAAGTAGGCTAAAAAAATCTTCGGGAATACAGCTATCCTCTAGTCTTTCTTTCTTCTTCGTCAATAAAAATAATATAAAGAATATTGAAATCCAGAAAAACTAAAACTAATGACCGAAATCGGTATATATTACTATGGGTATTTAGAATTCGACTGCAGAGTATTTACAAAAGGCGTTGCATGACATCGAGAAGCTAATAAAATTCAGAAATGCGATCAACTGCCGACGTCTATACGATCTGATCGAAACGAAATTGATCGATTTGTGCGGAAGCGGATGTATGGAGGAAGTGGTCCGCAACTATTTTGTGAATAACGAAAAAATTCCGGTTTATTGCTCAACCGCTGATAAAGCTGACAGTTGTTATGAACAATTACATGATCATATTAGCATCCTTTTGAAAATTAGAACTGAGACAAGAGCTAGTCTTTTGTTAATAAGAGGCGTTTTGGATGACAATTTGTCATTTGAAAAATGTAAACCAACTTTTCAAAAGCTTAATCAAGTGGACAGTAAAATTTCCGAAAAAGATTATAGACCATTAACTGTTTGCAGTAGATTCGATTATAAAATCTAATGATACTTTTGAGATAGGAAGGTGGAATAAATGCGGAAAAAAATTATATAATACTTAAAGATTTAACGTAATCCATTTAAATTAGATATCACATGCATTGCGTGGAAAATTAACCGTTGAGGATTGACGCCTACTTTTCAGCCCTCATCCTTTAAAGCTACCGGCGGATTTTCTTATTATTTCCGAAATTATTCTCCAATTACGTCATAGGCGGTACTCAAGCGGTCAGCACCTGCTGATTTGGCATATATTCATTAAAGTCGTAAATGGGGAATTTTTTCCTGCCTGATCGCAACTTGACCTTTAACATTCGTTCCTAATATCGTTCGTTATACGCACGACATATTCAATTAATTCCACCTTTTTTCTGAATTACGCAGCCTGTCATTATCCCTTTTGATTCGTACGCGTAAATTTACGAGCTGTCGCCGAAACTAATGTAAACAATTCGGTCGACGGTAATTTACCATTTGTCACGTGACGTTTAAAGCTTCCGTGAAATGCACGCGGAAAAGAAATATTAATGTAATCTTATTAGACGTTCTCGTAAGTAAATTTAGTATTTTTGTAAAGGGAAGATTCGCTAATTGTATTAAAGGCAGAAAAGACAGTCTAGAGAAATTTCCGGTTTACTATCCGTTTCCCATTCTTTTCAACTTTGTTCCAGAACGATTCGCGTGGAAACGTTCCAAATTTTTGTTTGAACTTTATTGACCCTTCACATGTTCGCGTTCCATTGTTAGGGCAGAGTGTGAGATTAGCGGAAAATTTTTGTATTTAATAAGAAAATAAAGGTTTTGACTTAGGAAGGAGATTCTTGTTGATAAGATAATGGAGGGCGTTAAAAGCGTTCTATGTCTCATCATATTTTTCCGAAAGCTCTCACTACACCCTGGGGAATTATCGCTAAAATACAGCATCAAGAGGATTACGGGCGTTGCTATTCATACCTGGTTGTCGGCGACGTTTTAACAGCTATCGAAGCTTTAACAATGACGCCATTGGTGTTAAATTGTTTTTAATGGCGTATTGAACTTCATCCTGTTCCCTTCATTTCCCTTACGCTCGATTTGTCCAGCTGCGATGTCCACTATCATCATTATACACGTTCCCTTTGGCGTTTACGTAAGCTTTTGACGCCAAATTGAAAAATGCAGCGATGCAGCTCTGCTATATTCCTTCTCATTCTCCGCCCCGTTGAACAGCATCCACTTTAGAACAAACGCGTTCTAATTTGGCGGCGAAGCGTTTAAAATTACCCTGTTTTCTTTTTCTTCCTTTTACAGACTGTCGTAGAATTTATAGAATCAGACGACTTCCACATCGATATTAACGTCACGTCGGACTCCTATGATGATTTGACTAAAGTGAACTACGTCTACTCTTCGGATGGAGATGCAGCTTTGCTATATTTAGTAAGTTTACAAATACTCTCCACTGTTAATCAAATCTGTTTTGGTGGGAAAATTTCGAATAATAGGTCTTGATCGATAATACAAATAACAAATGTATTTACTTTATTTGGGGAAATATATGAGAATAAGTCGACAAAGTTCTCTTATCATCTAACAATATTACAATACAAAGAAACGAGATTTTTCAGCCTATTTACCCCGCCTTAACAATCGAATCTTTTATTAAGGAAAACTAATGTATAGTTTCACACTATTTGTTTTACACATATCCATTTTCATTAAAGTTATTAATTATCCTACTACTATTCTTTCTCTATCTCTCTCGCTCTCTCTTTCCCTGCCACGTCTTTACTCTTTAAAGGCTATTGATGAATTTATTCTATGCAGTCAATCCTCTTTTTCTTTAATTTAAAAATTTTCTATAAAAAATTACATTAGACATTGGTTGAAGATTTTCTTCATTCCATTAATGGAGAGATTTCTGTACCATATAAGCCTGAATAATATTCACTATAGATGATATAAGGAGTTGAGAAAGACGTTATTTAATTTATGGAGATAATATGTATATCGGGAAAATAACTCTCAATAATATTCAGAATTTTAATACGCTTATATGTCTAGTCAATATCAACATCTGTTTTCTTCTCGTAAAGTACAAAGGGAAAAGAGTCTTTACCTAAAGATAAACAAACTAATTTTAGAGCTAAAGTAACACTGTGTCGTGTATTAGAATGGAGAATGGAGCAAGTCTTTAATAATCTAGCTAACTACCCAAAGGCGTTGTAGCAAATGAATATCTATTTATCAATGCATAAAAGTAAAAACCAGGTATTGTTTACTAAGGAAGTAATTGACTGGCAAGAATTGAACACCACAGAACCTTTTCAAGCTATTTATTCATGCTGATGATTCAATTAAACAATAGATCTTTGTCAGCGGTCAACTGTGAATAGGCAGCTCTTTTAGGCAATTAGCAATTGAATGTATATAGCCGCTAGATGGCGCTGTACTTGTTTCAAGGGAATGAAAACACTATTATAAATGGAATTAATTCTTAGAGTTTGGAATTTTTTATATTCTGTTTGATTAGACATAATTAATTTTTTTCATTCAATAATCTTTTAATTACAGTATGAAGCTGAAAAAGAATTGGAAGGTCTAACAAAAGAATTGGGCATTACATATTTATCAGCAACTATCGTCGCCATCTGTTGTATAGTGTTTATTTCGATAACAATATTCATCTGTTGGTGGAATACAAATAAAAGACCTTTACTAAGTGGAAAATTTCAATTTAAACCAGGTAAAATTTCAAGTTGACTACTCCATTAAAACCTAAGCTTTGCTTAGTAATTAGTTGGAACTCAATATGCAAATGAGTAATGTCCGCGCTGCCACTCTAGTGAGCGTAGACGGTATATAAGAGAAATAAGTATGTAAGTAAGGTTGTACGGGTTCGCCCGTACATATACTAAAATTGGAACGATACAGAGAAGATTAGCATGGCCCCTGCGCAAGGATGACACGCAAATTCGTGAAGCGTTCCATATTTTTTTGTCAAATTAAAATATTCTCTTTCATCCCATTTTATTAATTGTTAATGAACTACGGTAGCTTATAAGAATGCTAATACAATCAAATCTATTATATCTTTAATCTTCTAAAAATAGTTTTATATTTCTAACAGACTCGAGTGCTGCTCCTCTTTTAGACGATTGTAAGTCTATAACAAAATTAAAAAAAGAGGATGGATGCGTCTCCAGTGATGAAGAAGGTAGACGAGGTGCGGCAAGAAACGCTGCTTATAATACAACACCAAAAAGACAATTTCAAGGTAAAGACAATCCTTTGTAACCGACTATATAATTAAGCTCATTATATGCTTTTTATATAAAAAAAAAAGAGAGTATAAATAACTTTTTCTCTTTTTTCATTACTTATTTTTTCCTGTAGATAAGCAAAAAGAAGCAGATTACGCTCACAGGGTTACTTTTGCTAAGGGCGATGATGTCTCAACTAAACTCGCGCAAATTCCTGGTAGGTCTATTTAACCTTTATTAACCTTAGGTCTACTTATTAGTAAAAATCTTACAATACATAGACTGCTATGGTTCGGATGTTCCAGATGTTTTAAAATCTCGTACCAATCGACCTCAACCGGCAGCTGACCTGACAAATACTCAGTCCAGAGGCGTCCACACTGATGATGTAGTTTCCTGTTTAATTAAAGGTAATATGAGAATAATGAATGAAAATTACCATCTATCTTTTTACTTGCTTGTCTTTGTAGATGCCCGAGGCTCACCAAAGTACAGCAGGACCCTAGAGAAACCAACTAGCGTTACTTTTGGCTATCCTGTCGCCAGATTTGGAGATGAGGATGAAAGTTCCGGTACAAGCAAAAGTTCTAGTATTAAGGGCGCAACCATAACTTCTTTTGATAGTGGAAAGGGTAGGCGTTACCTTGGGAAGTCGCAGTTCTCTTCCTTAAATTAAGCTTTTTCATTAAGAATAAGAATAACCCTTTTTCCTTTTTCCCCTCCCACTTAAACCCTCATCCCAGGAGATACAGATTCCTCTAGTTCAACTAGTCTGTACGCGAGGAAAGAGAAAATAGCTAGTAATTCTAGTTGTTCTTCCGTAGCAACCGTTGTCAACGCGGACCGTCAAGGACGATATGGTACCTTGCCCGCCTCTTCATCGAGAGGCTGCTCCACAGATAGGTCGTCGTCGAGAAGTTCGACGCTTGACCGGAAAACCGGTGGTAGTAGTGGTGGCGGTTCTTCTTCCGGAATATATAGTGTTAAGCAGTAAGCGTTTGCCGTTTGTAATTGAATTTCAGAACTAATAGTTTTCCTTTGTTAGCGTACATATTGCAGTCGTCTTTTGTCTAGCTCTGATTGTGTTTGGCTCAAACGCTTCCCAAAGTATTGATCGAACCAAAGCTCATATTAAAATTTATCATCCTTTTGGAACCGTCCGAAATGCATCAGAAGTATACCTCCCGTCTGGCTATGACAGTAAAGTACTAGTTCACACTAAATACAATTTGATTATAAAATGGATGGGTATGTTTTATAATCACTTATTCACTGATATCGATTAATATCGAGTAATCTGACCTACCCTAGATCTGAGTAGATCGATGGTAGCCCACCTACCAATGAATGCTATTGACAAATTGGAAAGAGGGGAAAAGGCAAGCTGTAACCTTCATAGTACATGCACCGACGGATGCGATGTTCTGACCGGGGAATGCGTTTGCCATCACGGCTATTATTTAAACAACGATGGATCTACGTGCGACGGTACATATTCTTGAGTATCATTTTGATAAGTAATAACGCCATCTATTGTATATAAATCCAACTAAAAAAACTTGCATCGGTTTGTCAAGTCTAGAAAAATTGTATTATTACTATTTATATATATATATATATATATATATATATATAAGTCTTTGCCCAAGCACTAAGGAAGCGTTGTTTCATATTATTGTCAAAGTACTTATTACATATTCTAAAGAAAAAATATTCAATTTTTCCGATTGGTCTCTCTTGAGAGCGTCTCAAGGAAAGGGGAAAAAGTCTATAAATGGCCCAAGTAATTTTTATAGAGAAATCTTGAATGGAACTGGAAGATGACTTTACTCTTTCAGAACTTAGTAATATCAAAAAAAAAAGAGACGAATGTATTAAAGTGTGTATAGAAAGAAAATGAATTTTTTATTTAATTCTTTTTCCCTCCAGATATTAACGAATGCAAAGAAAAACCGGATATTTGCAAACCGAACTCCCGTTGTCGCGACGAACAGGGATCGTTCACTTGCTTATGCAATAAGGGATACTATATGCTTAACGGCACTTGCATTGGTAATTTTTTTCCCCCTATTATACTTGTGTTTTTGCAAACGTAAGGAAAAAAAATCCATTACATATTCGATTAATCCATTCTTATTTGTACGTTTGGTTTTTTCCTCACTTTACGATAAGTTTATCTTAAGGGTGTGACAAGCATTCTTATAATTGAATCATCCAAGTTTTGTGACTTGAAAACAAGTCTCTCTAACTAGTTTAAATAAAGCCGGTTAGAGATTTAATTCTAATATAATTTACGACCTCTCAGTAAGACTGTTTCCATTTACAGATCCATCTATTTAAATCCTTTAGCATTCGCTGAAGAACCTATTTATCTATTAAAGATTTTAATTCATTTAAAATAATCTGATATAATTCTATATAGTTAATAATGTAGAGAAAACTTTTAAATGTTATAGTTAACTCATTAATCTTTAAATACTCCCAGTCGTAGACCTTCCAATAAAAAAATAACATTGAGCTGTCCTTAAACTATATTCATTCTAGATATATTATACATACGTAATAATATATTATTTCGTTAGGTGGCGTTATATCAATTAATCTATCTTGTTTCTTGTTTATGATGTTTTTTTTCTTAATAGCTAAATGATGATAATATGAGATAGGGATGGGGTAAAGGCTAAAAGGTAGAACTAATTGCATATTGCTGTTTGCTAAACAGGGCGACGCGGTTTATTTATTGAATTATATTCTTTTTTCATTCCAAAGATACAAAAGGCGTCTAATCAAGCGCACTACGCCGCCTTTTTATAAAGATAGAAGAGAACCTTTGAGCTCTATTTTTTCCTTCGCTTTTTTTTACATGCCCCAGACAATTCTGAATGATTATTCGTAAGGCAAAAGAGGCAATACAAGAAAAGAGATTAGAACCCAGCAATAGAAGGGCGTCGAAAAGTAGTACTACATCGAAAACACAGATAAATGACAAACAAGATTAGCGAATTTATCCATTCGCTATGATTCTTTTTTGCGTTTCAACGGTCCACTCTTTACTATTCCTACTTTCTTTTGTCAGATCCAATTCTCGTATCAAAGATTCGTATCCCAAGAACCTTTAAAGATAATAGAATATCTTTTTTTTTGCAGGTTAATAATATTTGCCTCTGCTTATTACCAATTTGCCCATCTATATGTAGCTTTCGTGTTTCTATGACTACGGCTTTATATAAACTATTAGTCTATTACCCCCCTGTTAGTTTTTCTGCTTTAGAAAATCAGTCGAAAATTGAGGAGCGCAGGGCTCATTGCTCTAAAAATTTGATTTATGGGACTGCTTCGTTAGCCTAGCCTTGTGAAATTTAGGATCGTTAAATGCAACGTTTATACTATATAAAATGCATTTATCACTAATAGAACTGACCAGAATTTTATACCGGAAGTTGATTAGACCCTTTACAAATTTCCCATTTCTCTCTTAAGCCATTCATTTAGAAACTATTGGATATATCGTATTGGGATGAAATCTTGACTATCAACTACCTCTTGAATGTAAGTTGATATGAAACTGCCTCTACCCCTTCATTTTCGCTTTTGCTTTATGAAACTCCGCCCAATTGTTCGATATTCTCTTGTATAATTTCTTCTAACACTGCCCCCTCTCGTTTCGTCCTGTGGTTTTATTGACAGTCTCGCGCCAACTGGCGGCGATGGCGAAACCCTTAAAATGGATTAATCGTTTATTTTTACTCCTAATCTTATTTAAATCAATTCGAACAAATTATAATTCTACTTATTTAAAAGATTGCCAATCTGCCTGCCCGAAAGGAACTTATGAATATCTTCCATGCAACGAAGTAAACGGATCCCCTAAAGAATGCAAAGGTTTGTTTTACTCTAATGAAAAACTAGAAAGAACAAAAGGAAAAACTACTACCATTGCGATTTTATTTTCTTTTTATTCACCCTCCCCATCCGCCAAGCGATAATTGTTTGTATTGACGGCAGTAAATGCGTTGGGGAGAGGGAGAAGGCATAGCTGAGCTGAAGACTGTGTTATTCCTTATGCCTTTCTGTTTCTACCCTCTTATTTAAAGCCGGAACTACGATTTAAGTAGCTTTCTAGCCATCTTCGATTTCTGTCAGAAACATTCGGTAAAGACAGCCTTATAAATTGACCGGTCTTGTTTGTTTCGTTGCTTTAGGGTATTTTACTTTATACGCATGCGCATGTTTCCTTTATCCGCGATGCATCAAAACAAAAGTTTTTATAACAAGGAAGTGAAATACTGACAGCCAGGTCCTTGGGAAATAATTTTTCATCGATTATTTCTTAATAGTCTTACTGGGTTATGAAAATACGTTTAAATATGTCATTTATTGTTGTAGTGTTTAAAGCCATAGGGAGAAAGTTTTTGAATAATGATAAGTTGATTTCCTATGATGCGCAAAATTTTCTAGAATTAAGGCTTATATTACAAAAACATAATTGAATTCTTCTATTTTTAAACTATTGCAAACGATAAGTGTAGAAACATTTTAAAGTAAAATCCATCATAGGATTGCTTATCAAGACGAATTATCTAAGAAACTGGTGACGCCTAAAACGAGGTGCATTTGTTACAACTGTAGTAGTATCGTTAAAGCAATTTATATATAGAGATACAATATGAAAAGAGGTTAATTAAACAATACTCAATGATTATGGTTCACTAATATCGTTTTATGAAAATTCGCAAAAAAAGATAGAGATGGCGTTGACAAATAATTGAATGGAGAAAGGGGAAATCATGATAAAAGATTCGTATTATACGCCTTTAAAAGGAAGAGTTTTCCAACTGTTGATAAACGCTTGGCGATCATTATCAATTTTTTTCTCATAGATTTGATAGGAAATCCATAATCTTTTTGTATCTATTCAATTTATAAGTCTATACGATAGTACAAAAGCGCCACCTATTCAGTCGGGAATAAATATCCTCCTTTGACAGAGTCAAGTGCCTCTTCTTGATTCCCGTATAAAATATATAGATTTAGTTGCGTGTGTAGTTTAGACGAAATTTTATGCGACGTTAATCCTGATTTAATTTCGTCAAAGAGAAGGAATGAAAGGATAAAATATGCACTAGGGAAAAAGTCAAGACTATACAAGCGATGAAATTATATAAATAACAGATGTACAAATTATTAATTCTACGTTTACTCTGCATACTATCTTCTTCTTCAGCCTGTTCAACACGTTGCCAAGAAGGTTACTATGTCGCTAGGGAATGTACGGATAAAATGGATATTGAATGCCAACGTATGTATAAAGATTACAAATGTTTAATAGTTATTACTTTTATTACCAATACTTTTTATTAATAACATTGGTATTATAAAAATAAAATAGTATATTACTATTACTACTATATCCTTTCGTGACTTTATCATACATTCTTTACTTGTATTTCGAAAGACTGATATATGCAAATTCACTTTTCGATCCGTTGACATATTTTTTTTTTAAGAAGAAAACAAATAAGTCTACTTGTTATTGAAAGTAAATTAAGTTACTTTTAACATTTCCTTCTTATTCCAGCGTGCCGGAAAAGATGCGCTGAAGACGAATATGAATTGACACCTTGCCAAGCTTCCTTTAACAGAAAATGCAATAGTATGTTTTTGCTATTTTCAACTCTTTCTTTTTCTTTACTTTTACTCTTTTCTTTCTTCCTTTCTCTTTCCTTCTTTAAACGTAAACTCTAACGTTTTATTTATTTGTCTAATAGAAATCAAAGGCGCTATATCGAATCCGTCTGTATCGAATAATATTATCTACGAAGACAGGACAAAAGTGCAAGAAGCAAAATTAAAGAGACTAGAACAAACAACTGATAGTAACGATCTTACGTTCGAACATATATTCGATAGAAAATCCGGTTTTTATGTTCGTATGAATTTGGTTGAATCGAATCTTAGTCCACTTTACGAGGAGGTTGACCATTCTAAAGATAACGATAATGTGGCCTATAGGTAATAAAATCATTCAACTCTCACGTTTTTGGATAGATATCATCGATCTTTATTTCTATAGAGAGAGATATACGAGAAACGGAAATCTGCATCCGGATGCAAGAGCTATTCTAGACGGCCGTTGCTCCTACCCTATTCCGGTGCATTACCAACTACACTATAAGAAGCACAAGGGAGTTACTGCAAAAGCCGAATATCATGAATGTAAGGATAGAAACTGCGACAGGCCTACAGGCTATTACATGAACCCAACCGAAGAATGCTATAGCGCCGATGTATGTATTATTAGTTTAATTGCATAATTACATTATAATCTCATCTCTTAATATCGTTTTTTAAAGAGGAAAGTTGGCCGAAGTCCAAACTTGGACGAATCTAAGCGGTCCGTAACATGCGTATATCCACAAAAGTTAACTACACTCTTTAATTATGACGACGATCTTCGAAGGGCAAGTTCAATGACATATGATATTGATTCAAGGTTCGTTTTAACTCTGTATATTTGGCTCTATATCCAGGCAAGAGAGAGAGAGATGAATAGGATTTGTCTATAATAAATTCTAGCTATGAATTTTCACCTGACATTATAATAGAACAGCAGGCATTAATGGAACATCATTAGTATTTAGTAGTACACCCTTAATTGAATAAATAACTACTATAAACGGTGTCTGGCATTTCAAAATCTTTTCTTTACAATTAGCTCAAACTAAGCCCTATACTTTATTCTTATCCGCCCTCCAACATAATTATAGTCGTTTGAACGTCTATTTTCAACACATAAAAAAATAAAAGAATAGTTTTTACCTTTATATTTATATAAATATAAAGCCAAGAATTTCCTTTCAAATCTATTTAACTATTTCCTCTATACAAATTTTATTTAAATATATAAATTATTTATAAGAAAACAGAGTAAAATTTTATTATAAATGTATTAAAGGATAAATATATTTTGTAGATGTCAAGAGAGGCGTAAACAATGCCAAAGTTGTATGAGTAAACAAGCGCGTTTTATGAAGAATAGGAGGGGAAGTAGCTCGTGTAATATTACGAATGATGATGCAGATAATGGTCAAAGCCCTAGACTTCAATTATGTTTCAGGTTAGTAGACTATATTTAACAGAAATTGATAAAACTTATAGATAATTATGAACTTAATCTATCAAAACAAAACTATACAATTTTATAATAAACACACAGTTTTAATTTTTCCAATACTTCATTTAAATTGCTTTAAATATAAAATATCTATATTAATTTTTAATGCTTTTTGCAGCTGCGATTCTGCTAAAAATTGCGCATCCGTTCCAAATAACGATTGCTCCGTTTATTATGATACAAATTGTCCAACTGTTAAGTAAGTTCCTTTCATTTCTTATGACCTTAATTCTTTATACGTTATTTCATTATTTTTATTCGATATAGATGCACAACGGGAGATGTTGCAGAATTCATCTTACAGCCTATCTTTCAAAATGGACCTAAATCATTTGCTTGTCATGTACAACCTAAAAAGAAATATACAATTTATAAGTTGGAATATAGTGTATTTATGGCTAGAAATAAGAATTTGGTGGAGAATAATCAGGTCAAACCAATACATGAAAAACCTTTATCAGCTAGTCTTAATGTTGACGATAATCCTCATCCATCCTCGTCAACCATTCAGTAAGTAGTGTTTGACAAATATCTACAAAATGTCCTTGCTAGAAAGGAAATCATACGTTTGATTGTCTGATTTATAATTGATTTTAAGATATTAAGTAGTCGTTAACTCACTTGGCTAATTGCATCCAACTTTTTAAGAGCTAGTTGTTTAATTTTCTGTTTTACTTTTATAAAACAGAGAATTTCACGGGTAATTGACTCTTATTTTGTTAAATAATGAATAGGCCTAACCCTGTTGGTAACATTTTAAATTAAGAAAAATGAGAAAGCAACTCCGTAGGGCATATGTACTAGTAGATAAATTCTGTAATACAAAATGGACATTATTAACCATGCCATGTTCTCACAGACACGACATTCTACGTGTTCAGTATAACACACCGAAGCACGAACGAATTGAAATAGTCGACGGAGTTTCAAATTCTCCCCGAATGGATGCTGGCTATTGGACAGCTGTTGGATCTGGATGGGATTATCGTACTATAACAAGATACAGAGATTCTACTCATAGCTTTATTGCTTTGAATGTCAAAAAGCCATTTGGCATCTCGTTATCTAAATGGAAAAAATCTAATTGTAATTCAGCTAGCAACATTCTAAACGATACACTTATCCGAACTAATCAAAATCGTCTATATCATCAGTACACCGATCTAGCAGTTATCCAAAGAACTAAGGGAGGACCATTCAAGATTTTTAATCCTAGAAAACAACCGTCTATTGAATTTTCCATTCCAAAAAGCGCTTCTCTACTGTCCAGCATATATCCGAATAGTACTGTTCTCGACGATCATTCTCTACATGCCAAAATAATTCGACAAGACAAACAGTTAAAAATTGAAATTCGAGGGAAATTGTTAAAATGTCCTGGCTATTTTGGTTTACGGTTGGCCGATAGCGAATCACCGGAAGTAACGTTGGTAAATTACGATGTTATAGCAACATGTCCGAAAACATTTGACATTAGCATTAAACTACCAACCGAATGCGATGAAACGGTTAACAGAACATTTATAGCAACTATAACAGACTCTCATCGCACAATAACCATCAGAATCTTAAAACCAGCTAATCAAATAGACAAGCATTCCTACGGTAATTATATTGCGTATCTTATATCAAATTAAAAACAATCAAGAAGTAATCAAAAGTAAATTTAATTAATTTTTATCTATTTTACATAACTAACTGTAGGGAAAATATCTAAAAATATTGTATATACATATATATATATATATATTATGTTTTCATTTCATTCTTTACGTTATCTCTATCTTATTAATCTATTCCCCAATTTACCCAGACGTCTTTTGGAACGAGAAAAAGGCTCAAGACAGTAGGTGTTACTAAATTTAGACAAACCAATGTATCAGTATATATATATTTCAAGCATATTATGCTTGTTATCAACTTTTTTCTGTTTTTTTTTCTTTTGCAATCAAAGCAAAAAACAAGAAGAAAAAAAAACATGAAAAGTAACAAACAAAGCATTAAAAAAAACCTTTTTTTTTCCCTTTTACATAACGTTTTTCTATAGCAAATTAGCTTATTAATAAACTTTATTTTTAACAAATATGCATGATATTTTCTCCTTCTACGTTATTTATTTATTATTATGTCTTTTTTTCTTATTATTATACTTTCTTTATAATAGTAATGGTTTTTTAAATTAATATGGTTTTATATGCAGCATAATTACATATTTACTGTATATTAAACATCATTTATATTTTTTTGCAGTGTTTATGTTGTGACAGTTTTTTATATACTTGTATAATCATAACGTTTCAATAAGCACGTGAAAAATGAATTAAGAATACCTTAAAAACTTAATTTTCTTTATTAAGCAGAGGGAAATTACCTTTCTTTCTTAACTTTAATTTCTATTTGAATAGGTACGAAGAATAAAGAGGAAGATTTGGCCAAAGAGATTTCAGTTTCACCTCTGAGTCCATTAGTAATTATAATTCTCACGATGGCAATCATTTTCCTTATTCTCTTGACATTCGCTTTCATCACTGAACCTCGTTTGGGCTATTCATCTAATAGAAAGGACAATAATGTTCACTCTCATCATTTATTTTTCGTTGTCGTCTACGTAACATTCAGAGCTGCTTGCTCCTTAGCTTTGACTTTTACCGTCTTAACTTTGGCTATCCACTGGTGGACAAAGGCTGATTTAGCTAATTTAACGGAATTTGGTCGTTTTGCTATTTCGGGAGGAAATCTTCAAAAATCTGAGGTGAAAAATATCAACTTTTTTATAGAAAACGAATTAAAGAGGCAGCAGGAGAGTCTAAATAGAACTAAAATGGAGTGCGAAAAACAAATGGAAAAGCTAAATAGGCAAATGGAAGATTCTAGATCTCAATTAGTTGCTAATAGAGAGGATGATCAGTTAATAGCAAAATTGGCATTAGAATATACCAAGTTACTTGTAGAAAACTTAACGAGAGATACTTTAAAATTCCGGTAATGAATACTTTTGTTTAAAAAACAAAGAGAAAGTACATAATTAATTAACTAAAATTAATCATGTCTTTAGTGATGAATTCTCAAATTACGCCACTGAACAAGTTCATTACCTATTCCGACAACTTACTCAAACTCCTGAAGCTCTAAAGTCTAACGAATGGATGAAAGGACCAACGGATATATACGATGATGTACGAAGAAAACGTCTTATGAAAGATAAGTCTACTTTAGACTTATTAAAATGGTTAGGTATGGAACATAAAGTTGAAAAGCCAACTTTCGGTTTGTTAATATATTTTTAATTAATTAAGTACATTTACAATAACATAAATTTATTAAAAATAAAACAGATTTTACCATCAAAAGTTTCCCTCAACCGCTCGAGAAACCTTTCTTAGATATAGACCTTCCTAAGCTAGATCCTCCGCGGAGTGTATATATTACGCCAGACTCTTCAGCTTATGCACCACTTCCAATGAACCTTTGGTACTACGAATCTCTGGAAAAACCCATTGGTAGCCACTCAAATAAAATGGAAGAAACTGAAAAGGACGCTACGAATAATAACAATAAGATGTCTTATGCCGACTGGGTCGCTAACTGCTGGTTACAAGCGTTTGCAATTATTATTGCTATTGACTTAATTTGGTTTATACATCGTGTAGCAAACACTTATAGAACGGCAAGAATGATTTTATACGGTTGTCCGGCCCATATCGATTGTAGGAAAACGGAACAAACTGGTGTTAACGGCTCTCCGGTTAAACTACCTAAAAGAGGGTTTTTCCAGTATATCCTCGATTTGAATATCAGAGTAAGTAATCTCGAAAAATACTTTTTTAATTAGTTGGATAGAGATTAAGTTAATCAATTTTTGAATAGATTATGCGTACGGAGGCTATTCCCAAATTAGTGTCGGTAGGAGCAGTTGGAATTATACTGTTTGTTGTAACGATTTTGTCGGATAAACTTGTTAATATAAAAACGGCTGCTTCAATGGGATACTTTGACTCTATTGTTGCCCCTGTTGATATAAGTCTTAAACTGGCAAAAACCCGAATCGAAACGAACGCTCAGAGAATAAATGAGTTTGAATTGCCGGTCTACGAACAGTTGATTGACGCCAGATACAAAAGACTTCAATTAGTCCTATCTCTTTACGCTGAAGCTGCTGATAACGGACTTAGAGAAGCCGAAGTATGCGCCTGGACAAAGATGTTAGATAACAGACTAAGCTGCGATTGTAAAGGAAAGAAGGGTATTCTAAAGAAGATTAAATTTGAAGGATGTAACCTACATCCAGTCTTTCCAAGAGCTTATCGAAAGTTTGTATAGATTAATTAAATGTTACAATAAAAAATTATCTTAAATTGACTCATTTTTACTCCAATAGAAAGAAAATAGTTGACTATAGAAAAGATTTACGTCAAACATTGTTTCCTTATATAAATTCCGCTCGTTCAATAGTAAAGTCCTGCTGCCATCTGACAGCTATATTTGTCTCATCACTACTGCTCGTAGATCTCATTGGATCCGTTATATGGAGTTACTTAAAGAGGTGTAATCTATTAAGATTAAAACCTTTATACGAAGTTGACTGCTCTTAGGATTGAACAACTTAAAACAAACCAATAAACAAACAAACAAACTTCCTATCATCTTTTTCGCAACGAAAAAAGTTGACAATTCTTTCTTGTGTTCGATATTCGATTGTTTTTGTATGAATAATTTAGTCGTATTATATAAAATAATGTAACAAAAACATAAAAACTATTGTGCTTAATGTTGTTTACTGTTTTAGTTGATTAATTAATTAATTAATTAATTATTTTATAATTACGTAAACAGCTCTTTTTTTTGTCATAAAAAGGAAAAATATAAATGCATTGTTATTTAAATAATAAACAGAAAAATTGAAAAATCACTTTGATTTCTGATAAGCATCTACATTTTGACCTCCATTTTTAAAAATAAATGATGAATAATTCATATAGATGGCGCAAGAGTAGAGCCAAAAAGTTTTTAGCTGTCACACACACATATTATTGAAACTTGGACATTGAATTGGTAGGTCGAATCGGTAAAATTACTTTTTTGTTAGTCTCGATAACTTTTAAAGATAATGGTTCTTGTAGTCTTCTAATCATTTTCACTACTAAAATAAAAATTGATAAGTTTATTTAAACTACATTATCGTCTAATAGAAAAAGAAAAGGTTAAACGCCTTTAAATGTTAGTTTTAAATGGAATAGTTTTCAATATATTAAACGTTATATTTTAAATTGTTTTGTTGTTTTTTTTGCGTAACGTAAAAAAAAATGAAAGGACCAATAAACAAACATAAAACTATTAACTAGTATTGAAAAACTACAGCGAATAGAGAGAGTATTTACCATATATTAACTTGGTTTTTTTTTGGCACTTTTAGACGTGAAGCAATAGACACAAAAGGAAAGGAAAAGAGAAGAAAAGTAAAGTGAAAAAGTTTCTTTTGTTGGAATTCACTTGAAACAAAGAATTGAATTGTTAAAATTAAAAAGAGAAAACAAAACAATGGAGGAAAATTGTAGAAAATACATAGACGCTGATGAAGATCATTATGTATCAATTGATAGTTTAGACGAAGAGGAAAGATACGAAGATGATGAATATATTATGAAAAAACCAAGTGGTAAGATTTATATATATATATATATATATATATTTCTTTTATTAATATCATAAATATTGAGAAAGGTAGAAACAAATCGCATCTATAAATAGAAGATTGATTTAAGGCAAAAGATACATAATTATTCGAAAAAAACAAAAAACAAAAAAACGGAATAAGCCTTTTTTTTCTAATTAAGTGAAACCTTTCTTTGTGTTTTATATTAAATTTTTTTTTTTTAACTTTCTTCTTTGTTATGTAGATTGAAAAAAAAACAAAATTATCAAAGTAAGACATTGTAGAAAGGATATTAAATATTTTTAAGACTATTACGTAAGTCTTCAAGTAATAGAGCTTAAGATTTACTTTTATATTATCATATATACGGCATATATGTGTGACAGTATTTTTAAGTTATATTATTAAAGACATTTTTTGCCCTATGGTCTTCCAAAGAGAATATTTTTTTGTTTTTTGATGTTTTTTTCAAAACGTTTAAGTTGTTCTTATATATATATATATATATATATATTTGAAAGAATAAGGGCGGGGAAAAGACCTTTACGACATATCTGTGACTTTTAGAACTACAGGGTCGTTGCGGTCATATATGAGTATGTGTTAGTGAGTCGACTACGTTCAACATCCGCTTTCTTATTTATATCTCTGTTCTTTCTTTATAGTATTTGTTCATCTTTATTAAATTAGGTTATAGTTTAGATTATTTGTAATAGATAAATGGAACTCTTAAAGAAAATTATACTAAGATGACTAGGAGAGCAGAGCTAGCAAGGACAGAGATAAAAGAAACTATAGACTAATATATAAACCAATAAGAATTTAAGGGGAAGAGACTTAAATTTGAAGTGTTAGATAAGAAATATTGAATAAAAACTTCAACAACCAACGGTACATCTAGAGTTGATCTGCGTAGTTCCAACAGGAAATCTAGAAATAAATATAAAATCCACAAAATATTTAAATTCCACAGATATCTTTATTTTTTTTTTCGCAATTAGAATTGATATGTGAGACAAGATGAAAATTATACTTAAAAGTGACATTTTTATAACGCGCACTCGGATAATGTCGACTAAATTTACTCATTCGATATTTAGGCCATACCTGACAGGAAATTTTGAACTAAACACCCCCACTTGTATTAACTATATTTAAAATTCTTTTCCCTCGTATTCGACATATACCTCATATCAATAATAATAATAATAATAATAATAATAATAAAAATCCGTATAATGAATTGTAATTATTTTTAAGCTTTTTTTACACACTCTTTACTATTTAAAGTTTAAGCTTTTTATCAGTTAGATTTTACAAAAGGTAATAAGTAAATTGAATAGAATAAAGGGATAAATAGAATTGAAAATATTATACAAAAAGGTAAAAAAAACGGTTAAATACAAATACAAAAACTCGTATAAAACTGGTATATCTATCATAAATGCCCTGTTGTGATTATTTCAATTGAACTATATTTTTTTTTTGCAACAACTAGATCATATAGTATTTTATTCTTTTATGACGAGTTAACCTTTCATTGTAATTTTTAATTAAGTATTATCTATTCAAGAATTTAAGGAAAAAATTAATAAATAATGCTAAAAAAAGAAAACTTCTTTTATGAACAAAGAGATAACGTAATAAAGGAAGAACAAAATCTTTTTTGTCTATACATGAAAAGTAAATATTTTAACTGTTGCTTTATTTTCATAGTTGGAAAACAGATATAAGTCTTTTATATATATATATATATATACTAATCTTATCTATCAATCATCAGATCATTCATCTCCACCCATTTTTTCTTCCCCTTAGTAATCAATACTTTACTGTTAAAGATAACTTTCAGTTTCTTTTATTTTATGCCTGCAATTTGATCTTAAAATTCCAAGGTGTGTCATGCAGATAACGTTGAGAAAACGGCTACTAAAATCAATATTATCAGTATACGTGTTTACATATTTTCAATATTTCAACTTGAACTTATTCAAGCTTCTATACTTTATAAATACTCTACTTTTATAAATATAAATGTATTAATGTACTTGATTAATGTACTTTAGGAGATAAATGTTGATAAACAATATTTATCACTTCATCTAGTTTCATGTGTTAGATAAGCAAAGCGCCATCTGCAGTAAGCGTTTATTATTAATAATTTTTAAGAATTACAATTTATACTTTTTCAATTGGAATATTTATATACATTAATGTCTCCTTTTTGCAGTTGGTATGCAGGTATTATGTATACCCGTTGCAGCTTTGTGGTGTCTAGTCGGTTATTGTATATTTCGCATGCAACCTCCGTCAAGTGATGACGACTATTATACGATAGAAAAATACGCCTTAAGAAAGCCTATAAAAAAGAAATTGAAAAAGAAGGAGAAGAAAGCTAACGAAGTATTCATGAAAAGACGTCAGAACGTTGAAGAACTCTATTCAAAACCACTAACAGGGAGATCGAGAAAAGCATCTGCAGCATCTCTAGATTCTGCCAAAGATAGTGGCTATTCGACTAAAAATTCATCTTTAAACCTTCCCTTAAGATCTGCTTCAAAGTCAGACGAAGATACCCCAAGTTTACCAGACACAAAATTAAGAGATACCTGTATTAAGAGTAGTCAAGATAAATTAGCCGCCCTTGATGATTGGCTAGACAGGTCATTAAAAAAGTCTGAGAACGATCTCTCAAATATAGATGAAACTACTTTATTTAACGCTGACAAAGCAGACAATTCAAATATTGAATGTCAAAATGAAAAAACTGCAGAATATGACGTAATTGATTCATTAACTATAGTCAGTACGGACACATTGAACAGACTGGCAAATTTAAGAAAGTGTGAAAATGTTGTTTCTGGTTAAAGCGGATAGAAAAATAACGCGAAATATATTAACAATAAAGAAAAGTAAAAATATAAAAGAAAATCCGGTTTTTTTTTAAAAAAAAAAAGAAAGAAAAACAATTTATTTACAAACTTTTGTTTTTACTTGAATTCAAATGGGAAACTTGTTATTGTTTTTTTTTTTATTATTACTCTTCTTACTTGTTTGTTCTTTTCCTCTATTCTTTTTATTTCGCGTTCAATTGTACGATAATCGAAAGACAAGTATTGATATATCATTAATTGTGGCATTACTCTTAAAGATAAATATATAGTATATATATATATATATATAATCATTATAGTCTGCATTGCCACTTAAGTTATGTTCCATCATTTTTATTCAATAAAGTAATATTTCTCTTTTAAAATTGAACTTTTCAATTTCTATATAAAAGTATATAACAAAAGGGAAGAGGCGGCTTTTAAAAAATACCGAATAAGTGGTGGATTAAAACGGCAATAATAGAGAGAAAGAAGCAAGACTTTTTTTTTACTAGTATTTCATATTTTTTATGAAATAGCATATATTATTATTTTCTCTCTTTTCTGTGCTGTTGTTAAAGGCCTATATACCAAAATGGGTGTGAACGATTTACCAAACAGCATAATATTGTAACAAGTGGACTACCTTGCGTGCTCAAGTATGATTCCAAGCTATTTTCATTGTGCAATTTTATTAAAACAACCATCCTTTTGTCTTCCTCTATTTTGTTTATTATGTATAATGAAAAAGGTAGTTGCCCTTATTTAAGGACAGAATGTAAGCTTGCCTCAAAAAGCTAAAGATCCATCAATAATGGAATAAACAACAGTTAAAAAAATAAATAACAGACAACGCCATCTTTCTGATAAAGTTTCTTATTTATTTATAAATTTAATCATAGGATTTTTCATAGAAAAATTAGGATACAGAATCTTTATTTTCTTCCCCACAGCTCTTATATGTATTATTATTATATATATATATAATAATCTCCTTTTCCTTTCACTAAAAATAGGTCTAGTACGAATATATTGATATTTGTGTAGATAAATAGAGAGAAAATATACAAGTCCCTTAAAAAAAAAAGAAGATATACTTAAGGAATTTTTCTCTCTAATAGGATTTTATTGAATTGACCTATTAGCTAGGAGATGATTTATATTAGAGTATAGTAATATAATTTTGAAAAAAAAAGGGAGGAGAGAGTGAGAGAGAATACATTGAATTATGGATTAATAATAAAGAAAAGAGCAATTTATTCGTAAATTTTAACTGTAACATTATTGTTATGTGCTTTTGCGGAATTTTGTGTAGTATTTAATAAGAAAATGTTTTATTTAAACTCATGTTCTGCTAAAGGAGCGGCCTCTCTAACATCCGGTAACTCTTTATTAAATCCTTCTTTCCCAAGAAGCCAATAGGTTCGGACTATTCCTTTACCTTTTAGCATAATTTCACCTCTTTCTTCCACTATATAACCTTTTAGGCTGTTGAGAATTTTTTTACATTCTGGACTTATATGAATTCTTAAAGCCAGACCGTTTGATTCCATTCTGGATGCATAATTTACTGTATCACCGAAAAGGCAGTATCTAGGCATCTTTAATCCTACTACTCCAGCAACAACCGATCCAGAATGAATACCAATCCTTAATTGTAACTGTTTGTTAGGACAATGTCGTATCTTAAATTGTTTTACAGAGGATAGTAATTCCAAAGCCATGGTGCATATTTCTCCGGCGTGTCGTTCGCCATTAGGAGTGGGTAGGCCAGAAACAACCATATAGGCATCGCCAATTGTTTCAACTTTGTAAACATCAAAAGTTTCCACTATATTATCAAAGGTCGTATAGAGGTCGTTTAAGAAATCAACAACCTGTAAAGGGGTACTAGATGCTGCCAAAGCAGTAAAACCGACAATATCACTAAAGAAAATTGTCGCTTTTTCGAATAATTGAGGGGCTATAGTTTTACCAAGCTTCAATTGATCAGCCACCTGACGGGGTAGCATACGACCTAAAAGTTCTTCGGTCTTCTTCTGTTCCTCCGCCAGTTGTTGAGTCCTACTATCAACAAGATCTTCAAGATGGTCGGTGTATTTTTCCATCATTGTCATCATTTGATCTACCAAGTTGGTTCTCCTAACAATGGAAAGTAATAAGGTAAAACTTCCGCTCAACTTAATTCCTGTATGTGGGAAGTACTTCTCAATTTAACTTACCTCCCTTTGTTCATCTTTGTCAATGAGTCTCTAATAGTAATAAAGTTTGGTCGAAATGCTCCAATTTCTTCCCAACACAGTCTCATTAAATCGCAGATTTCCTCCTCTCCTTCGTTCGGAAAAACTTTTGGCCTATAAACTGGATGCTCACTTCTCTTAACACGGCGAACTATCTCTAATAAATTAATGTGAATTTCTTTAGAAATATGACTTTAAAGGAAAAGGTAAAATCATAAAAAAAGGGAAAACAGAGGGTCATTCACAAAGTACTGCTATTTGTTTGATTAGCCGTTAATAACTTACCAGCTGTATCTTCCGAACTATTTCCCCACGGACCAGATCTCTGGATTATTTCTTGTAAGATAATAGAGAAACTATATACGTCTCCCTTCGGACTTCCTGTTCTATTCGCGTCATCCTCTCTTAGATGTTCAGGAGACGTCCATAACAACTCTAATATATAGATATTTCTATATTAATATTATGTAAATATTTCTCTAGAAGATGGCCGAATAAGGAGGCAAACACCTACGATAATAATAAGCAGGATCTCCGAAGTTGTATAATCTTTCTCCTTCTCGAAATTTTCGTAAACCAAAATCAGCAATATGACACGTCCATCTAGAATCAACTAATATATTTGAACTTTTTAACCTCCCATGATACTTAATAGGACTGTCATGAATAGCAGCCATTCCTTGAGCGATATCGTGAGAAAAGGATAGTCGGAATATCCAATCCAATTTAATATTATCATTCTCTAGAACATCTTGCAAACTGCCCTTATTACAATACTGACTAACAACGCAAATTTTGTTTGGTTCTATGCAGGCTCCTATAAATGGATTAAGATTCGAGTGTCGTAACTTCCGAACAGCATTTAATTCGTGGATTATCTCATCAGTTAGATAAATATACGGTTTCTGTATCATCTTAACGGCGACAATATTCCCTTGATATCGACCAATCTTGGTAAATATTTGCGGTTGATTGTTTAGCTTACGTAGTTCGGTCTCGGCCGATGACTTTTGTGACGTGCTTCGAAGGTCTTCGGATACAGCGAAACCCTATTAGAATGTAAAAAGTTCGAAGCTACATAAAATGAATCTATTTCTCTTTTTTAATTAGAACTTAAGGAAGAAAGCCATATGTAAGAGAAGCTAGGTTTATAGGTAAAAATTGATTAGCTATTATTTGTTTTATTCATTAAACAAATAAATCATTTCTGGTAAAAAGCAGATATTTTTCTTTCATAAATTTTCTTATTAATCAGTATTTTTTTTTATAAAAAAAATTAACTATTTTTACTTCAAACGCTAGGTGGCATTATATTTTCTTCTTCTTCTTCTTCCTCGTCTTTGTCTTTTTTCTTATATAATAATCTGCTTTTATCCATTTCAAAGGGCAAAATTTGAAATTCTTAATAAAGCCAAAAATAAGAAAAAAAAATGAGAGAGAGAAAAAGAGAGAAAACGAAAGAGAGAGAGAAAGAGAGAGAGAGAGAGAGAGATAGTGAAAGAGAAAAATATAGAAAAACAAACTGTTAAGTCTCTTGAAAAAATATTTCCCAAAGTTAAATGAATACTCATTAAAAACATAAAATAAAAAACGAATATTAAGAGAAAATAATGGTTTAAAAAATAATTAGCAGGGGGAAGATAAACACCAAAAAAAAATGAAATCATATAAAAATGACCATAATTAGCCGCTAAATCTACCAAGTATATGCACATGTAATTCCACTAATGCATCAGCGTGCAAAGCTCTATCATAATGGACAAAACAAAAGTAAACTACCAATAATTTCGTCGGCATTCTGCCGTTGCTTTGATCAGTCTGATGAAAAGTTTGTTGACGATTTGCAACTCGCTGAAAAAGTAAGTGGAAAAAAAATTCGAGGAACGAGAGAAAAGAGATGATGTGAGAAATTGAGGAGGTACGATAAATGGGATGATGTTTTAAGGAGAGATAGGAATTTGTTTTTTATTTTTTTTTCTTTAATTGCTATATAAAATAGATGTAAATTTGTAGTTTATCAATTATTTTTTAGGCATATTTGTGAATTATCATCTTCTTTTCATAAAGATTAACAAGGAAAAGAAGACATCATTTTTCTCAAAAATAGGGCAAATTTAAATAAAATGTAGTTAATTGTTTTGTTTGCTTGTTTTGGGAGGATATTTCGAAATAAATCACCTTTACCACAGAAGGCGTCTTCTTTAGTTTCTGCTTGGCTTTGGCCAACGTTTGATCCACATTTTCAGTGCTATCATCGAAATCCTGCTTTCAAAGTTTGGCGCGGAAAAATTCGCAGCAAGTGCAGAACATTTACAGTAGAAGATATAGAAAAAGATAACATTAGGACTATATTGATCATGCTTGTTTTGTTTGTTTGTTTACTTGTTTTGCTATAAATACACTTATTTACTATTCATTATAGTGATAATTATAGGATTGTTATATATACAGTATATATTTATATACGTATGTATATATATATATATATATATATACATATATATTCTCTAAAATATATGAGATTAATACAGAAAATGTCTCAAATGATACGTCAAAGAAAAAGATAGAAATGCTTAGATAAGCTTTAAAAACAGAAAGAAATTTGTTAAAACTAACTTACCCTACTCAGCCTACTACCAAAATTAGATTTGCTATGCATTTTTGACATGTCCAAGTCTCCGAATGTGATTTTCCAAGCAGTACTTGCTAATTCGGCAGATAGTTTCATTTTTCTAATTGGAAATTAATAGAAAATTTTTTTTCAATGATTGCCCTCTTCTTTTACCTTTAATATCGTTAATTATATAATATTTAACATACCTATTAATTTTATAAACGGAAAAGCCTAGTAATAGCGATAAGAGGATAACAGCAGGTATTACAGCTCCAACTATCCAGGCTATAGATTAAAAATGTATATATAAAAATTGTTACTTTGTTAAATTAAAAATTTTACAATAAAAATGATGTAAATTATAACATTAGACATGATTTTGTCTTTGTCCAAAAATAGATTGGATAAATAATGATGTAATTCCCTAATTAAAAGAGTTAAAAGTAATATAAATACGATGTTATTCGTATCTATTTTTCCGATTTAAATGACTTTTAGAATAATTAGTTTTAAGTAACTTCTTCATCGGATATATATATAAGATAATTTAGAGTGTTTTTTCTCCCTGGGCCCGAATTACCAGATAAATATCATAAACAAACTAAATACAGGAAAGAGTATACTTTTTGTTTTTAAAAAAAGAAACAACGTATCGTAAATGAGATTCGTGCTAATCGTGACGGTTTGAACCTTGTCTACTCTTTCTCTGTGTTCCATTGTATTCGTATGTGTATTCATATACTTCTTTACTCATTTCTCTTTTCAATTTTAGGAACTTACTTGAACTTGTACACTTTTCTCCGTTCCATCCACAGTCGGGTTCCCCAATGGGAGGTTTAATTAGGCCACCTGGCCAATGAATTACTTCTGGTCCAGTACGAACTATTTCCTGTTTATCCACTGATTGGTTAAAAACTTCTTTCCAACTTCCATTCCAGTAGTTTAAAATAACTCGATCAGTTACGATATCACCGTTTTGGTCGGTGGTTATTCCATCTCCATATGAGCTATTTAGTAAATATTTCATAAGATTATCGTTTTTAGCTTCTATAGACGCTCTTTCAAATAGACTTATAGCATCTTTGAGCAAATCACTTCGAGATCCTCTCTTTGCACGAATATTCAAAAATCCATTGAAGCTATTGTTTAATTGTAGTTGAGTCTCATCAAAATCGATCGACATAAAGACATATTCGGCCTTGTAAAGACCAATAAAGAGGGATTCGGCTAAAGCTGAATATGTTCCCTGTTCATCAGCTATAATAATAAATATACGAGCCAAATCCTTTGCTTTGAGCAGCTCATTTCGTTTTACCTCGATCTTTTTCTTTTCTTCGTAGAAGGTTGTCTTAAAAAAATCTGAACGGTAAACTTTTATGCTTTTCAAAGTTAAAAACTCTTCAAGAACTTCCGCCGTACTAGAAAATGGATCGCAGGATGGAGCCAATATAACGACCCTAGACCATCCAAATTTCAGTAACATCTTCCATACAATATCCGTTGTTCTGAGGATGGTGGATCTAGTTCGAACGAAGGTCGGAAATTCTCGTTTGTTCGATAATTTAATATCAGAGCATGAATAAGAAATCAGAGGTATGTTCCAGACGGTTGCTAATGATGCTAAAGGAATGCATAGACTTTCAAAAGGTGGTCCTAAAGGGGGAAGAAACGAAAAAATCATAGACATAAAACTAAAGATAGAGAAATTAAATCATTTAAGAAACCAAAGTTAAAAATATTATCCACCTATAATAATTGAAAAGTTCTGCTCATTCTTTATCACAATAGTATCTTCTAAATATTTCCAATTATCCTCCATGAAAATCTTGGTATAGTTACTGCTGATATGGAAGCTTTGCATTGACGAATTGAGATCCATCGAAAGTAAAAGAACAATTTGACTGGAAGAAGCTAAAGGTAGAGCAAATAGAAGAAGGAGCATATCTGGAAAAAAGAGACGTGCGAGGGTAACGTCTTTCCAGCGTCGAATGACGCGGCGTCAGTCACGAATACCCGTTAAAGCTTCTACGGCTATTATTCTAATTAGGTGTTTTACCAACAGCGGAAACTAGCCGGCAAAGTCTATAATAAGGTCACTGTCATCTCTAACATGAATAACCTAAGTCAACGTCCTAAATACGACTTAATTAAATTCCAATGATTACGTAAACTCATGCCATACTTCAAAAAGGATATTTCATTAAATATTTCATTCTTTTGAAGTTTTGACCACGCCATCTAGATGCTATACAGGCAATCTAAAGTAAGGCTTAATTAGGAGAGATTAGTTACTTGAACCAATAAGATTGTAAAGAATGTAAATTAGAAAGAAAAATAACTATTTACGAAGACAAAATGATGAATAATTTTAACTTTTTTACTTTGAAAAAAAAGAGTAAAAGGTTCAGATAAAGGGAGAGAGGCAATGGAAATTAACATCGATCCCTTCCTTACACCGGAAAGACTGTAACCTAAAAGAGAGGAACAAGAAGTGTAACGGTGATTCTTTTTTCTTTTAAATTACCTTTTATGCCTTTACTCCTTTCATTATATTAACAGTACGTCAACTTCTACAATCAAAAAAGGTTTTTGGTATGAAAAACTTTGAACTCGAAAGGGATAAAAATAACAACGATTTCGTGTTATATTCTTAGCTGTTTATTAAGAGGACAAAGGTCTATAACTTGCAAGTAAATATGAAAGACTATTTCTGTTTAAATAGAAATTATTAAACGAAAATTGAAGTAAGAAGAAGATGGCGCCCCATGCTAATTGTGCTTTCTTTTCAAGGGCACACCAAAGATCTGTAAATGAAGATTAGATGATTAAAGTAGGAGGTCACATGACTGAAGGAGGAAGTCCGAACCGGATTAGCTCCAATTAAACGCAAAAAAAACACATTGACCCCTTTAATCCCCTTTGAAATTATCTCACAACGTTTCTCATTAATTGCTCGTATAATCGTCGTTAGGAAGTTACCAAAACGACATCTATTGTCAACAAACGCCATCTAACTATCTAAAAATAAACATCAGCCGCCACAAATCGAATATAACGCTTTTCCGTTTGTCCTTTTCGACGTCGTGTCAAAGAATAAATTAGTCTTCTCTGATTTTGGAACGTAGAACAAATATAAACGGGACTACGACCGGACGTCTTCGTGTGTTTCGTTTATGCAAATTGTTTCGCGCCAGCGACCCCAAACGACTTTTCGGAATTCACATTCGTTTGCCTAGTTTGTACAAGATTTTACTTCAGTTCGTCTCTTTAGGCCTAATCAACAAGGAAAAAGATTTCAGAAGAAGTTATGGATAGGGCGCAGTTAGCGTTCATGTTTATCGGCTTTCTTCTTATTTTACAACCGGCTAATAGCTTCGACAAAGCTAGTTATTGCGTAATGGCCTGCCAAAGAGGAACCGGGGGTAATTTTTGTCAGTGTAGAGCAAGTCACTTCGCCGGGAAAAGAAAACGTAACGAAGCAGAAGAAATGGAGAAGGTTAAGGATTTAAGGTAGGCAATTTTTTTTCCTCTTTCTCTTTCTTTTTTTTTTAAACCAAAAACAGATAATTTCACATTTATTACTTGAAACTTTAAATACTAAGTATTACAAAGTAACAACACTCAAACGTGCAAAAAAGTACATTTATTAAGTTATTTCCAATTGAAATATTCTTTATATGGACTTTTTTCTCTTTTTCATCATTTATCAAAAAAAAGCCTATATTCAAAAGTCTAAAACTAGTTATATTTATTCTATTTATTTATATATAATCAATCGACACGTTATTGTTTTTTAAAAGCTTTGTAGGTGGTCATAATTGCTTTTATAATCGAGCATTTAAGCAGAAAATTATCTATCCGACATTTTTATTTCTAAATTTCATAATTATTATCTCATAAAGTATTCAAAATTTTCACTATGCTATTTTCTCTCTTCCCTCCCTTTGTTATTGTTCGTCTCTATCGTTAGACTGTTTTCCGTCATCATAAATGCTATATTCTTAGCCTTTCCATCTCCGATACGATTTATCTCTCTTTCTTACTCATTCATTCATTCTCACTTTCTTACTCATTCATTCATTCTCACTTTCTTTTCTCTCTCCTTCCTCCCTCTCCCCCCCTCTCTCTCTCTCTCTCTGTCTCTTAGAACACATTGGTAAGTCTTATAGAGATGAATTCCTTAAATTTCTTTCTCTTTTTATATAACATCGATAATTTTCAATTATTTTATCTATTGAAATTTCCTTTGAGGAAGCGAATCATATTTTGACCGTCTAGCGACATTTTACCTAAACAGGCCTGTCGACGCCCTAAGGCCGAACGTACTAAAGTTTTTGGGGAGTTTTTTTTAGAAAGTGATTATTCGCACCCTTTCATATAGAGAGACTTTTTTGCATCTATTTGAAATTCCATTGTTTAATGATAGGGAGAAAAGTCTAAGGTTGAAAACTTTTATAATAAATTCTCTCTGTTTAGTAATTATTTTTTTGAGTTTTTGCTCTTTATCTTTCTCTTTATCCCCCCCTCTCTTTCTCTCTCTCCCTCTCTTTCTTTCTTTCTCTACCTCTAAACGCGAAAAAAAAGAGAAGAAAAGGGAATGTTCTCTATTTTTAGTCAAAAAGAAACAATATTTATTGAATTCATAAAAAATATGATGCAGTAAATTCACATTTCCATAAATTTCCTACAAGAATATTTCTGTTCACACTGTTATTTAAAATAATTTCTCTTTCTCCACTTTTTACAGCATTTTATATATATTTATGAATATTCATGAAAATAAACATTAATTCATGCAAAATAGTTATTTATGTTTACCGTCTCTATAAACTTTATAGGGTTTGTCTGAAGGAAACAAATGATTTTTTAACGTGACACTCATTAATAAAATTGTATAAAAATAATTCTACAATAAATAAGCTACTAGCCGACATTGTAGTCAAAAACTTGAATATATTAAACACATTATAATCATTTGTCTTTCTTTTTATTTTTCAAATAGGTTAATCAAACGTTTCCTTATCGAAGAAATAAGAAGGCAAGAAAGGCAGAAATAACAAATGTTAACTATTATGGCAAGATTACATAAGAACAAAAAAATAAAGAAAAAAAAACCCTTCCCAAAAAAATAAAGGAATAAAAAAAAGAAAGAAAATGGAAGTAATGGAAGAAAAAAAAAAAAAAAAAAAGAAATAGATCGAAGTATAGTATAATCTCGTTTATCCAAAATTGTCAAATATTTAAGTATACTATTAGATAGTTTAATAAAAAATTTCAATTTTAACTTTTATCTTAAAATCAGAAGAAAAGTCAAAGAGAGAGGATGGAGTGGCGGAGAAGGAAAAGTTAGACGACAGCATATATATATATATATATATAAATTTTAAAGAGGCGTATCTTACCGTAGTTTTTTAATTTGTTTTTTTGCTCTTTTTTTCTTCATTGTTAGAAAGAGGAGAAGAAAAGATAAAAGAAAAAAAAGAGTATTTAAAAGACGACAGTATAAAACAATTGGTTAAACGATATTGTACTATATACAAAAAAAATCGTATCTTAAGATATATATATATATATAAATATATATACATATATATATACATATGTATATATATATACCGTATATGTGTGTTTTAATTGTCTTTGATTTCACGTGCAAACTATAAAAAAATTATAATTTAGAATAAATTTCTATGATATTTTACTGTTGATTAATAAATTATATACAGTATATGTATATATATGCATATATAATTTATATACATATATATGTATATACTGTATATGTAAGAATAATTTAATTAAGTAAAACCTTTAATTATTTGAAATGAACGGTAAAAGGTCAAGTTATCTATGAAGAACAAAAATCAGATGTATTAAAAAGCTTTAATTATCCACTCATTTTAATGTGATGTACTATTTATATACAATGAATAATTTAAGGTTATATCCAATACATACTATATATACATATATAAATAACCCTTAACGTATATCACACTTTTATTATTCAATCCTTACTTTGTCGGACAAAAAAGCAAATTATTTGCTAGACGTCAAAGTATATTGAAAATAGACTGAATACTGCTAATAAAAGAAAATTTGCATCTTGACAAATTTATTCTTCAATATTGTTCAATAATTCATTTAAAAATAGAAAGGAGATGCTCTTCGTTTAGCTGTATCTCTCTTCCCCCCTCTCTCTCACTCTCTCTTTATATATATACTGTATATAGTGAATAGTTTTATTATAATTCATCTAAAACTTTACTCATTTCTCATCAATTTTGTCAATTTTCCCTTAATCTAAGGAGTTTGTAACTCCATAATAGCAATAACGCAGTCAGTTTACGAACGTCGTCAGCTAAACCAATAACATAATATAGTAGCGATATAGGACTATAAAGTGTCTATCGTTTGATTTTAAAGTACGCCTCAAAGTACAACGGTCTGAATTACTTTTTTTTTTAAATTTTCAATTATTTTCATATATTAAATGACTTATGAATATATAACTTTTTGGGGCAACAGATGTATTAAGCGCCATCTAAAGTTTGTATCATGTAGGTAAAAGTTGAAAAAAAGTGATATTTATTAAAGCTAGTATCACTTATCAACAATTCTATATGAAAGCAAAAAAAAACTATCTTTTTATCACTCTTCCGTTAACTAAACGTGTAGAGCGCTTTCATTTTATCTATTCCGCCTACGTATGTTGCTGCCTTTCTTCCTCTCTCTTCCACTCTCTTTCCGAGTTTTTTTTATATTACATCTGCCCGCTACCCATGCTTGAACACTCACTGTTCAAATACAGATGTTCCCATCGATTAACATCGTATCGTAGTCATTTCGTGAGCGGCAACGCCACTCGAAAAAAGAAATCAGATAAACAAGCCAACTTAGATAAAAAAATTTTTTCAAACGTTCAAGAGATACCACGTGCCACCTTCTCATTCGCAGGCCATTTGCTGAATCACACCCGGCTTTACCCTATAAAACAGCGACGATTGTTCACTTTCAGCAAGTGTAAGATGATGCGAATATTGGAAAATTCATTTCAATAGAAGGATTTAAAGAGAATGAGCCAGTATAGAACCAAACTAAGAATTATACGGATTGAAACTTAATTTGACTAACGTTACAAGCGCGAACCGTTTGAAACAAGGCTGAAAAGGAGAAAAAAGATTTTGTTCAATCGGCTCGCGTTCTGTTCGTTCAGTTACAATCAACGAAATATTTCATAATTGCGGTATACTAAGTATTTTAAACAAGAAAATATTGTTTTTTTAATGTACTATATATTTATTTAATTATTTTATATTACAACTAATGATTTCTATTCATTTTGACCATTTTTCCGCTCTTTCTTACCAGCAACATAAAGCTCTCGTTGCGGTCGATCCTGAATTAAAAAAAGGGGTACAATTAATATACAAGTTTTTAAATTTACCAAACTCAAAGAGGGAATATCGATGACTTACTCGATTTCGAACTTTATCTCCTCTATTTCGGGATTTTTCCTCCGAATGAGGTTTACGTCTGGTAAGAAAAATTATTTAAATTAACAAAGCGTTTTACATAATATTATACTCGATAGAATAAATGCTAAATAAGTAATCGTTTCTTGAAAATCTTAGATGTTTTTCTATTATAAATAAAGCCTACGCAACGCAATAAAAATAAACGTTTAAATCTTAATTAAAAAGGGAACATAATAGATTTTATTGTTAAGTATAATATATTTTTTATTATCTATAACAATGATCAAGAGTATACTCTTTAGTTGGTATTGCTAAAATTATCTATTAAAATAGCAAATACCATGCTTTTCGAATTATAGAAAAATGGTCTACATTGTGTAGACGACTGAAGGCAATAAATTGACAGTCATATACCATTGATTTACATGCCGTGGATTTAAGTTTATTTTGTAAAATATAACTGTAAAGAATATATAAATTATACTGTACATAGCTATAGACTCAATTGAATAGAATAAAAAACTTAATCGAAATTATCTGATCATATTTAATTTTAAAAATTTTCCATATGGTATAACAAGTTTTTTCAATATTCCTGTGCAATAGGTAAAATTAGGTATAGTAAGTCGTCAAATTCTACTTAATCATTTAACATAATTACAACAGCCAATACAAGATAGTAAGTTTTACTACATTCTCGGTGTACTTTACTTATTGATTAATCAATGATCTCATTAACTTTGTTTGTTTTAATGAGAATAATGACCTAAATATTTTTTTAGAACTAAAAATTTTTTAAGTAAAAAAGAAACAGGCGTGGCGTAGTATAGGAACATTTTGCTTTCTATCTGCTTAATGACAAAGACCACTTAAAAATAAAATATGAGAGAAAAAAAAGGCAGTGCCGTAACACGTGGATCTATAAATCTTGTTTTTTTCGTCGTTGGTTTTTAAATTATTGTATAGGAAACTGAATGATTACCTATCTGAACTTCTGTAATAAGACGATGATTTTGTTCTCGATGTTTTTTCAGGACGATCACTAGACTTTGCAGAAGACTGTAAAAAAAATAAATAAGACAAGGGATTACTTTAGTTTACACTTGCTTAGCTCCGACACTATTTTTAAATAATAAGATAAATTGAAATATATTCCTTGAAATGGTGACGCCATCTATTGAAAAGTTACTAAAAATAAATAATAATCGTAAGTTGTATAATTATCATAACGCTTAGTAGTCGTTATTCTTTAATGAAATAAATAAGATAAAGTTACCCTCAATGATGACCCATCGTCCGCGTTGTTATCCTCTCTATCTCTCTTAGAAAAATTCTCATCTCCTGAGCTTTTCTTAGGCTCCGAATGTTTCTCTGAATGTCTATGTGCTTTTTCTCTTTTCCTATGGTGCTCATCATCTTTCCTTTCCCGATCCCTTTCCCTCCTTTCTTTTATTTTTTTCTTCTTTTCAATTTCTTTTCGTTCTTCTGCCTCTCTTCTACGCTGTTCTCTATTCACTCTTTCGACTCGAACTCTCTGTTATTAATATTAAATTCGATAAAAGTTTACAATGTTTTTAGATTATGAAAACATAATACAGCCTATTTCAAGTCCATTTCCCTATTTAACACTAACCTGTCGCTCTTCTCGACGACGTACTAATGACATTATTAAAGGTGTTGTTTGTTTCGCAATATTTTCTGTAGATTCGAACTCAATTAGTATTTCTTAATTAAGATAGAATAAAGAAACCTTTCTCTTTAGCTTTATTATCAATCTCGGTCAACATTTGCTCCAATCCAATATGTGTTATTGGTTTTGATGAGAGATTGTCGAGAAATTTCAAGTAATCTGAATCTTCATAATAAAACAATATTTACGTATTATTGTTTGGGTTATGTAGAATTATTTACCATTTTCAATAGTATTTTTACGAGAATCCTCTTTTTTAGCTTTCCTACTTATTTTTTGATAGGGTGTGTATTCTACCATGGCTTGATATTCATTACCTGTCATTTAGGAAATTCATTTTTATTCAAAAAGATCAATAGTTAAAGTTTTTCATTATTTACCTCTGGCGTCAACAAATACATATCCATCAAACTTACTCGAGAAGGAGAAGAGGCTGTCTTGATCTTTGAATGCAATGTAGGCTCTGCTATAAGCATTTTGTCCCAAACTGTGTTCGATTTATAAACAAATTGTTATATTGGCAAATTCTTTTATAACTACACTTGCCTTAAATCTGCTTTACAAAAGCGGAAATAGTTATGTTCAGGTAATGGTGAAACTTGTTCGATAAACGTGTCTTTGGTCAAAGAAGGTGGTAAATGACGAATTACAACCTTTAAGAGAAATTACGAATTTAAAAACCTCTTCAGAAATATGACTACGGTTAATACCTTTAGAGGAGCTTCTGGTTTATCTCTCGTTTTTCCCCCTTCCTTAGAATCAGTCTTTCCCGACTTACTACTAGACATTATATTTTTTAACCCAATTTAGTTAAATATTTATGCTTTAATATATATTCACATAAATATATCTGTTATCATTCGACAGTTTTCTTAACGAAAAATTTAAAGACTACCAGTTTTCGGTATGAGTCATATCAGATTTTTACAGATTCTCTCTGTTGACAACTAGTATTACCGAAAAATATCATAACTTGCGAAATGGATGTGAAAAATAATAAGCAAAGACAACGAAGATACAACCAAAGGCATCAAAACAATTCAATCAGTTCGGATCCAGTTAAAAACATTGTTCTAAAGGAAGGTAGAACGGCGCGAAATCTCATAGCCTGGAATGTGCCGCTAAATCGCTATAAAAGACGTAGTTCTTCCGAAACTAAGTCTGCACCTCCTAACTTTAGGTCGAGAACACCACCTATATCTAATGGACTAAGTGATAGTTTGAACAGTTCAACAACAAAATTTAAGTTAGTTTTTCAATTCCTATATTCATCATATACATCCGATATTCATTAGCAAGAAGCCATATTCATCATCATTTTATTATTCTAGATTTGAAGGCATAAAGAAATCAAATCTTCAGTTTATCTTTGTTTGTCCAATGGTTACAATGATTACTTTTTTTTCATGTTTAAACTCGTTTTCTTGCTGTAACTAGTATTATAAAAAAAAAAACAAAACAATATACTTCCCAAGGTAGCGTAATCTTTTAATAGAATGTATAAAATATTACAGTACTCTAGAATGTTCTTACATGTTTGCTACATTGTAGAATATCCTCATTTTCGTTTTGTTTAATAATACCTCTTTTTTTTATCAGGAAATCATCCGATGTGCGAGCGAGATATTGGGCATTCCTATTCGATAATCTAAGACGAGCCGTTGATGAAATTTACCAAACCTGTGAACATGATGAAAGTGCTTTGGAGTGTAAAGAAGTTATCATGATTATGGAACAATGTACCAACGATTTTAAATCCCTTATCACTAGGATGAAAGTTATGAAAGAATTTGAAGAATCGGATAAACCAACTCCAGTTGCATGGGAAGTTCGTAAGATATCTCCAAATAAAGCGACTCAGTCCCAAACAGCTGTTAATGGAGAACGATCCTGCGCTAAGAAGATTAGTTATTCGGATGCTGTA
The DNA here is from genome assembly GCA_904063045.1 of Dimorphilus gyrociliatus. NCBI lineage: Eukaryota > Metazoa > Annelida > Polychaeta > Dinophilidae > Dimorphilus > Dimorphilus gyrociliatus. The sequence continues at coordinate 380,887 of CAJFCJ010000008.1, forward strand.
TGTGGGAAAAATAGCGTAGACGTTTGCCAGAGTACTGATTCAAATCCAACTGATGATGAAAACTGGAAGACTGTAGAGAGGTCATCTAGATCTCGGGTAAAAAATACTCCTGAAAAGAGAAATGAAGAAATGGAATGGCAAGACTTAGAAGATGAGTATCGCGAATATTCTGGAAAAAGTTGGAGTGATTTATATGATGCGGAGATAGAAGCGGCAAGAACTCCTGGAAGAGTTGTTCATATGCATGAAAAATTGTCCTCTCCAGCTCGCCGATGTTCGACGACAGAAGTACAAAGACGTCATGAACTAAAACAAGAAAAAGCTCAGGAACTCAGAAATAAATTACAAAAAGAAATCACCGATAAAATGAGAGGCAAGTGGAATAAAGTTGAAAATGTAAGAGCCTCGAAAGAGAAAATTCGTCAATGGAGACGGGAAAAAATTCAAAAACGACAGGAACGGGCTGAAAAAAATCGTAAACAAACTATAGAAAAGAGAGTAAAGAAGGCTAAAGATGAAGAAATTAAGGGAAGAGAGATAGCTTTTATTCAAAGTTTAGAAGAAACTCACAAACGACACGATATAATGAATAAGGATAAAGATTGCGAGGCACGTCTAAATGATCTACAAGCCGAACAGGTAAGAAAGCGAGAAGAAAAAGCTGCAAAAGAAGCTGCTGCAGAAGCTAGGAGAAAAGATTTGGAAGCAGAAAGACAAGCAAAGTTAGTTGAACTCCAAGAAAAGAGAAGGCAACAGGAAGCGGAAAGAGAAGCGCGACAATTGCAAAAAGATGCAGAACGAGCACAAGCGGCCAGAAATAAAGAAAGAGAAAGAACCGAACGCTTAGCGACACTTGAAGCCCAAAAACAAGAACAAATACGTACCTTACAACAGCGAATAGAAAAAAAACAGACAGAAAGCGCTAGAAGACATATTGAACATTTGGAGGGTAAGAGAGAGAAAGCTTTTGAAATGTCTGTTGTAACACATTCAACAACTGATGAAACATTGGATACAAAACCTATTTTAACGCCGTATGATAAGAAAAAATTATGCACTTTATGCGGCGTTCTTATCACTTGTGAAGTACAACTGCAATCTCATCTGAGAGGTAAAAGACACATGCAGGCGGTGAAAGAAAAGTTAGGAAGTGATCAGTTTGTACAAAGAGATTTAGAGAATGTTAATCTGCAGCACATGTCAGATGTGCCTGCGGATAGGCCCGACCTTCAACAAGAATCTGAAAAAGAAAGGCAAAAAGTTCTAAAACGTAGGTTGAAAAAATTAAGACAACGTATGTCGAATAGAGCGTCAGCTTTTGAGAAAGAGAATAGAACAGAAACTGGTGAAGCGACTTTGAATGGAAAGTAAGTTTTTCTTAACAAATAGGGAAATTTGCAAAGAATAATCTTACTCTATTTTTAAGGTTGAAAAAGCTATTATTAGACATATCACGAAACAACGGACAATGTCCCAACGAGCGGACACTAAATGAGCTAATAAGATGTCTCTCCTCTTCAGTAAGTATATTTTAGAGCGGAGAGTATAGCAATAAATCAATTAAACTTGATTTTTTTTCACTATCAAGACTCTACAGTCCAAGCAATCTTCGTCGATAGCGAAGCGTCTGTGTCAAAATGCCCTTAACTCTACATTTTTCAAACCTCCTTTGAACATAAAGTCTCTTCATCTAGCTGCTAACGCCCTGAATCACTTAGTCCAAAGCGACTCCGAAATGTCCTCGTATTTACTGAAGAGCAATCACATTTCAGTAATTATTGACCTCCTTTCAAAGCAATTGGTCCATATTTATCAATCAACCGAGCAAAAAGACCAGGACGAACTTCTTCTAGCTGAACGTCTCTTTCAAATAATTGCCACCACCTTCTCCAAAGCTCCTAATTCGATCTCGATCGACGCTTTTAGTTATTTAATTTGTGCGAGTATTTTGGATACACTAGCTAATATAATGAGAAGCCTTTCTTTGGAAGTAGAGGGTGTTTGGTCATTTTTCAAGGAAGGTTTAAACATGATAACCGAGATTTCTAGACAAGCCAATCTGAATGACCAAAATAAAGAAGAATTTCTTACAACCGTCCGATCAACAGACTTATTAGAAGTGGTCACTTTAATGTATAGTGTCCTTCTCTACTTAGGCGAGAAGGAGCTGGATGACCAAGTTGCCTCTTTATTATGTCAAGCTCTAGAATTCGTCAATACTCTGGCTTTGGTGGACTTGAAAACGCTTCAGGTAATTATATTATTTATTCAATCGCTTTCACTAAATGTAAAATTTTTTGACTTATTTGGATCCATAGAATATGTTATGCGTAGAGGGAACGTGCTTAGAATTACGGCATCTTGCAGCGTTTATACTCAAACAACCGAAGCATGAGAGTCTTGTAAATAAAATTATCACAGCTGTTGGCTTCTTCACGAGCCAATGTGTTGATGCCCAGGTATGAATAATTTATTATACATCTCTCATAAATTTATTTCTTAAATAAATGTTTACTTTCCCAACAGACGGCACTCCAGACTGGTCAATCTCCTACGGTTTTACAGTTATTATCTTCTTTACCAGTAGATTATTTTACTCAAGTATCGCTAATGAAAGTACTTATGCCTACTTTGATTGCCGCCACTTATGAAAATCCAGCTAATTTAAAAATAATTAGCACTGAAGTGTCTCCAAGTCTCCTAGTCTCATTTATAAAAGATGAAATACGTCTAAAATCTGATGAAAATAAACTACTACATCTGTCTCATCGATTACCCATTGTCGAATGGGAGTCAGCTATCGAATACTTTTCCAAACATTAATCGGACGAGAGGCGTTTTATGTTTATTACAAATATTATTTGCTTTATTTTTCTTGACTCATTTCCAAAGACTATGTACTGAATGCAATCAAATTTTTTATATTCTATACTTTATTTATAGAAACGAATAAATTTAAGTTAACAAGATAAAGTAAAAATAAATATAACTGTAACCTTAGTATAAGAGGTTAGTTAAGTAACTATCCTAACTGTAAGAAATGCATTCTTAGCAGTAATAAGAATTGACGGATAATAGGGTAAAATTAAAACTGCAAATGTATTTAGAAAGCAAGCTTATACGAATGGTTCAAACTCGAAAGCTAAAATTAATGTATTAGATGATTCTTTTATTGAATTGGCACAATATTTATCCAAAGAAAAAAGAATATTTCATCTAAAAATACAATACATAACCTTATTTCGTTCTTGCAAATATTATAACATTTTCAATAATGCAGCTGTTATAATATTAGCCAATTTCGTATTGACCAACAATATTCTCTTTTCTTTTGACTCTTTGTCAAATGTTAATTACTTATTATAGAGTATTTTTTTCTTTCAATTGTCTTAAAAGGAGAATAATTAAAAAAAAGCAAAATTGCCATTATAAAGACATAAATAGCATTTACGAATAAAACGTTTGTAACCATATCTTGTTTATATGGTAATTAAATTAAAAAAAAGTGAACTTTCACTTAGTTAAAAATCATTTCTAAAATATTAAAATTAATAATACTTTTCAATCGACTAATAAAGTTATGACCCTTACAACACCATCAACAGAACCTGTTAAACACATTGTACAATCGTGCGACCCTGAAAACCAATCAACACTTGTGACAGTACTCTCATTAGACCCGATTTGTGCAGAAAGTTCCAACTTTTTATCACTTTTTAACTGTTACCGATTATTCTAATTTTAATTCTTGATATAGTAATAGAGAAATTATTTAATTACCTCGTAAATGAAGCCTCCATTAATTCCTGAGCATATTAAATAATTACCCTTTGAATTGAACGCAAAAGATTTCCCAGTACCCACTGAAAAGAGTTTTTGATTAAGTATTCATAATTACCTTAAAAAGATAATAATTAAAAATACCGTTATCATTTGATTGATCCCGATCTTCCATTCCTTGCAGGTGCTTTAATTCGTATTCATTTTCTAAAGAACCGTTAGTCCAAGAACATAGCTGAAACAATTTAATTACGTCAATAGATAAACTAAAAGTAGAGTTCAACAACAAACCGTTCCGGTATTGTCCATACTAAACACATTACTGGAAGATATATATACTGTATTAACTGGGTTATTATGGGCTTTCCATTTCTTGATACATTCGCAACTACCCATATCATATAATCCTAGATCGCCGTTGACAAATCCAGCTAGAAATTTCCTGCCATCGGAATTAAATGTAATACAAGATGGAGCCACTTTCTGCTCGTTAATTTCTCTCTTTAAACAAGAAAAATTAATAGAAATATGAAGTAATGAATTGATTAACTTGAAAAATTCATTATAGTAATATTAACAATCAACTTAGTAGTTTCTAAATCCATTATGCATAATTTTCCTTCTCTGCAAGTTGATGTATCGTGGGAATTTCGTTTACTGCCAGGTTCAACAGCCGAGCAAACGAAAGTTTCCGATACAGGACTGCAAGAAATGCTTTTTATCCTTGACAATGTTTCATCTATAATCATTTCTGATACTGATTTTTTATTTTCAATATCGAATAGTTTCACTTTCCCAGATTTATTACCCAATAGTATCTATTTGAAAAAAGAAAAGAAGCTTTAATTGTTACTTTAAAGTATTTTACTACTATTTTAGATATAAAATATCAATAACTAACTAAATTTTCAGCTTTTTTCACCCATTCGTGTGAAATTAGTGTGGCTTTTTTAGACATAATTGTAGCTTTTGTTGACATGGACTTTTGAGACTCCCAAGTTCTTAAGAAACATTTTTAAGTAATTTTCTTGAGATGCTTATAACTAGACTTACTTTATTATTCCATCTAAATCTGTAGATGCTATTAAACGTCCTGATTGGTTGAAAGAGCAATAATTAATTGTAGAAGAATGCTCCTTATAGAATTCATGACTAAGTATAACGATCGAACTCATATCCGAAGTAGTGGTTTCTGTTTTGTTTTATATGTATTCATTAAAAGAAATTTATATAATTTCAATAAAATGTATATGAAACCCTTATTTATATATATATATATATATATATATAAGTTAACTAAGTTTTGGCAATACCGGATAGGGAACCCGGTAGGGTTGAGGAACAATCGGTTGTGGTAGAAAGGGATTTAATCGAATTAAGTTTTTGTACAGTAGATGAAGATATATCAGTTCCATCACAAGTGTAATCAGCGTTGTTTTCCTATGTTTTTTTTAAAAACATATCAATAATTTTACTATAAACAATATCCAAGACAAACATCTTTTTGTTCTGTTGCCGAAGAATTGGAGTTAGTGTCAGCAGAGTCTTCAGATGACACTTTCGTTGACGACTTTTTTTCTAAATTCTGTGCTAACTTGGGAAGAGAAGTTCCTTCGTCAGCAGCAGTTTTAGAAACCGGAGTTGACAAAGAACGAGAAGTCAATGGTTCAGGTGTTTTACTTGGTAGAGATTTTGGGGAAGAAGACAAAGATGGTCCTTTTCCAAACCATTTGTAAGTTTGACTAGTTTTATTACCCTCTTCTTTTCTTGGTTGTTTACTTGTTTCTCTGTTAATCATAAAGAGAGCAACTATAGTAAATTAATAAAATGATTGACTAGTTAATAGTTGACGAAAAAGAGTTAATTTCTTCAGATGTACTTTAATATCCCACTTACTGAGAAATTACATAGAAATCATCCATTATTTCTAAATTAGCTGCATGGTAAGGATCCTTTAAACCATCTATTATACTTTTCGTGCCGCATGACATTTCATCTCTCTTCGTTAAGTCTGTGATCTAAGGATATAGCAACATGTCAAATACTGTCTGATGTAGATTTAATAAAGAGCCTAATACTCAATTAAGCGATACAAATCATTAACCGAAAAAATTATAAGAAACCATATATTTCAACCTAATCAAGTTTATTTATTGTTATGTCAAGGATGAAAAGCTTCTTACCTTTTCACGTAATTTTTTATTTTCTGCTTCTAGTTGCTGCATTTTTTGAAATTCGTCTTCCAGTCTTAGTAGAGTTGGTTTAAGTGCCAGGAGTTAAGGTTATTATAATTTTTCATTTTAAACTAAGTTATTAGAATTAAGCCTATATTATATAGACTAATCGTATTGGTGTCTTATCTAATAAATTACTAAAATTTAATAAAAGGATATGACTCTTCGAGAAAACAACGTTAAGAAAATTATGTAGCGATAGAAGAAATGTATCTTGCCATTGTTTGCTAAAATACATCGAAAATGTAGTATTTTCTTCTGGGTTTTTTAAGAAGGGTAAAGCTATTTGTTTTTTAAATAGAAATTTTATAAATGTATTAGCATTTTTTTGATATTTAAGATATGTTTTACTTACCGAACCACTCTTTCCATTCGATTCTATTTACAAGATCATGTGTCATCTTGTCAAAAAATTCAGATACTTTCTCCGATTTGTTAGACTGAACAGCACTTATAACATATAATCTGAATAAATCAGTCTCTAGCTTCTCCAATGATTTTTGATAGGTTTCATCTAAAGTGGAAAATATTTTCACATTCAAAAATTTCCAATATTCTTTCAGATGATTTATGTCTGAGTTTGTAATACATTGTTGCAGTTGTTCCATGACTTTTTCGGCCTGAAAATATAGTAGTAGTATAAAATACTTTTTCACATATTTAATGCAATAACTTCAGATACGATCTCACTTATGAACCTGTATTTTTTTTAATATTTTCATAACAAATGTCTAATCCATATTAAAGAATATACCGAAAATAGGAAACTCTTAGCTAAATTGACAAAAAATATAAAATTTTGGCACTTACTTTCATTCCTTTACGATTATCATTCTTTGTATCAAAATCAAATGCTTTAGCAGCATTATTCAAACCTCTGAAAACTAAATATTCTTTGACTAAATCCTCTAATTCAGCAACATCCGCCATTTTTAGTAGGCGGAATGATATTTCGCGCTTTTAGTTCAAAATATGAATTGTTTGAAGGAAATGTGAAAATAAGTTTATTTAAAGATAAAATAACAATATTTATGCTGTAATACTAAAAAATATAAAATTTCTTAAATACTAAATAAATTAATAATGATATACTCCAAACACGGCCGCCACGCAGAAAAGAGAATCCTGTTGAAAATACATTATTATTTTAATTAATTGCATTTTTATATTTCTTAAAATATTTATAATATTAAAAATTAATTAATTATTTTACGTTCATGAAGACATCTTGCGCATAATTATCAGTATCCGAATCCCAAAAGCAACGACATGCCATTCTATATTTGGAGAAAATTTCTTTTAAAAATATTTCAAGTAAGACTGTCTATTTACTTACTTTACACCTTCTCCTCTTAATTCGCCTATTACAACCTGAACAAGTAATTTATATCTTTCATAGCCTAGATCTGATGGAATGATTGTAAGGAAATACTATTCAAAAATATTCCGATGTGAAGTTTATTTTCCCACCTTTAACTTTAGCTTTTATATCTTCTGATATATCTCTTGTCCACATCATACTATCTTCTGCACTGTAAATTTTCTCTTTTAGGTGTTCTTTCAACACTTGGTGAATCGTCTCTTTAACCGCAGCAGATCGAAATCTGTATTACGAAATAAAAGAGCCGTTAAAATCAAGCACATAATCCTCAAATTCTTTTCATTTTAATAATTTAAGAAACAAACTTTGACTGATAGCTTGGTCGTATTATATATGTATTTTGCGATGTTTCCTCATTTTGTTGATTCGTTTCAACTTCGGCCATTTTATTAATCTAAATTCTTTACCTAGCACTTCGATACACTCATAAACATGGCGTGCCTAGTAACCTAGGAGTAGGCTTAAACAAAAGTTTAAAAACAATTGTAGAGAATTGTTTTTGTTACCTAACCATTATTCTTAGAAGAATAAAACATATTCGAATTTAGACTATCAGCACTTTTAGTTTCTTTCACCTTTCACGAAGTAATACCAATAACTAGACAATAGTTGTATGACCTGTATAAGTGAACAAAATCTATCATTTGTACAATAAGCATAAAAGAATAAACAAATAAGCTTCTTTTTTGAAAAACAAATTGATTTATTCCCAATTGATATTACGGAATATAATATAGAAAAGAAATAAAATATTCAAGAAATTGTTGAAAAACTAGGATATTTAAAGAGTGAATTATCAACTCTAACTTCTAACTCAAAATGTTTCAAAAATTTCAAATAATTATGATATTATCATTTATTTTTTTTTCAAGAGAGACACGTAATTTTTTGCGACAATCTTTCATTTTTACAATTTTGGAGAACTTTCATTTTTATTGAATTAAATCCATATTTTCTGTTTGCCAAATAAACTCTTTTAGTTTTCTTGGATAAAGAATATGTTCAAGGTTTAAAAACCAGCAATCATAACCGAAAATTAATGATTTCTTGGCACTGCCTATTCTCCCATTAACCCTTATTGCTGACCATTCATGGTTCTCTTCAATAGAATCATCTGTCAAAAGTGCAAACTTATTATGACTAATTGTGCCAATTAATCCTCCAGCATAATTATCTAAGAACGATTCATTGTTTATCGAAATAATATAAAAATCCAGATGATTGTTTGAATCTAGTTGCGTTTTAATGACTTCAAATAGCAGAGATCTTCCTTTGACGTCTATACGTATTCTAGCCAAATGATTGATTACAGAAATTGAAATGCTACCAATTACACTTGACCATGAACTTGAATCTGAGGAAATTAATTTTTAATGTTATACTGAATGTTACAATAAAAGATATAGTATATCGATCTATTGCTAATAGTTACTTGACCATTCTTTAACCGCTGATGACCCAAGTGTAATTCCCTCTAATGATAGTGATACATTAGCTTTTGGAGACTTGAAAAAAATGGCACCCATATAATAGCGATCTATATGACGACCAATGACTTTCAAATCACAAAGACTATCTTTGTATAGTACGATATAATCTCCTTCTTGGCCACTTGCATCATAGCATATCAAGAAGGTATTCCCTGTTTCGGAATTTATCACCTGCAAACGTTTATACATACTATATATACAATATATATATATATATATATATATATATATATATATATATATTAAATAGTTATGTTTTATAGAACATTAACTTACAAGTTGACCACTATGAGGGTTGGAAGTTGCATTTTCCTCCGATGACTTTTCTATTGTTACTGTTGATTTAAGGGTAATATCGAAGGAGCAACTAACAATTACTTCGAAATATTTAGATAATCTTTCGCCGAATACTTTCCTCGTAGGGATTTCAATATCTGTTTCATCGGCTAAAGTTGAGGCGGGAAATGTGATAATCTTGTCAAACGAATGATAATCATCGGGAGCTACCGCTGTTTTATCAACAGTTTTTACATGGCAGCTAAGTACACCTTCAAAACCACCTGTTGGTGGTTCTACTATTAAGACCAAAACAGCATCGTTTCCGCCTAGTACCTATTGTCAGGAGCATAGAAGAGAATTAAATTCTAACTTGATTGTAAACTATTGTTAAAATTCAAAGTACAAACTGAAACATCAGATGGAAGAAGGAAGTTTGGCGGATCATTTGCTACAATTGTTATGTTGGCATCGAACGAGTATCCTTGGTCACAATCGGCGAGCAATTGAAAAGATTCAGTGGGTTCGCAAACATCATCATTCAAAATTGATAAAACCACATCAACGCTTCTAGTAGTTATATTAAAATATTTTGTTTCTGAAATTCCCTTATAGTCACCAGTTTCTTCTAGAGCGTTTCCATCGTTTGTGGAAATATGACAAAAGGTAACATTTTGCGGAGCATAAAAAGTCATTGTGACTTCCCCGACATCTTCATGCAAAATTTGAGGCAAAGGAGCCCATCCAGAACTCATTATTTCTCCCCAAGCTATACAATACATGGGAAAAATTTAATCAATTTATTAATTACGTCGATGGAAAAAGTTACTATATCTTACTTATTCTACAAATAGGAAGAAGAATTGCAAAGGTTAGCTTTATGACACTGATAATTAAGTTAATATCCATTGCTCCTAATTAGAGAAAATCAGGACTCGAAATAACTTGAGCACATGGGGATTAAAAATATAAGACTGGATATATAGGCTAAATCAGTTTGCTCTTGAGAAAGCTGAGTAGTATTTCAGTGCTAAGTGATATCTATAGCGTAATTGAATCTTATTAAAGAGGAAAATTTAGTTATACCAATTTTCATATTGAAAAGAGCGCCATTAGTGTTTCGAATATTTATCCTATGCTAAATTTTGGAGTCCATGAATAACTTGTTTTATCGCTCACTAAACTTGATATATGTTTTTTTATTAACAAAATAAATGTTAGAAATAGCTTATAATAAGTTAGATAATATTTTTATTAGTTATTATGGCTATGAACAAGTAGTGATTCTTTGATATTAAATAGATTATTGTGAAAAATATATTTCAAGAGTTAACCGGAAGTTTACTCCGCCATGATCTCGTCCTTCCGACCGGAAATCTCCTAGAACGAGACTGCAATACACTCGTAGTACAAAGCTTGACTCGATATTACAGAAAAAACCTTGCATAGAGTGACTAAAACGCAAATTTTGATGAATGTAATATTTAATGTCGTCGTCTGATGAGAAATGCGGTCTGACCGAGAATATTTTGAAGAGAAACTCGCATTTCCCTGAAACCTGCCCACCAAAGAAACAGAGACTGAGATTTAGCACAATGGATTCTAACTGCGTTCGTCGGTCAAATTTTGATAGTATGCCGTCAAACTCGACATTTAAAATGTCTTCCACGAGCAACGTTCCAAAGTATTCAAATAGTAAAAAGATTATGGTGAAAAATCTAAGATGTTAGTAAATTCTTATAATTATGTATTGGTATTGCGTAGAATTTCGAACAAATCGAATTAAAACAAAAAAATTGAGCGAAAATAAGATAAAAAATCATAACATTGCACTCGCATCACAACACTACAAATATATAAATTCGTCCAAATTTATTATAATTCAGGTCGATCAAATGAAAGTAACGAACTGGAGGATCAATCATGGGAGAAGCTGAAGAATGCTGTCATAGCTGTCCATACTGAATCTCCAGTAGAATTTTCCATGGAAGAATTATATTCCGTAAGATATTGACTTTCAATAACCACTAGTTACATTATTTTTTTTTATGTCAGGCGGTAGAAATTACATGCGGAAATAACTTAGCTGATGTTCTCTATAAGAAATTACGTGATGTTTGCGAAGAATTCGCAAAAGAAACATTAAAAAATATTGTAATATGCTCTTTCAATAGTCAATTGTACAATTCTTTCTAATTTTTTTCCCTATTTTAATATTCGCTTTAGAATATTGCTGATGGAATAGGTAATGAGCAATTTTTAAAGATTTTGCAAAATTGCTGGCAGAGCCATTGCAGTCAAATGGTAAACTTCTTTTAAAATATAATTATATAAACAGTGTTATTACTACAACTAATTTGACACAGGTTATGATTCGAAGTATATTTCTATATCTAGATCGAACTTTTGTATTAAAATCTAATTCTATTTTGTCTTTGTGGTATGTTTCTTTACATTTCACATTTAGTGTTTTATTGTTAATTAACCCATTCTGCTCTCCAGGGATATGGGTTTGGATCTTTTTCGTAAACATGTATTAAATAATTCTAGAATTCGAAAACGAGCAATTGATGGAATATTAGAGATGATCCAGCTAGAGAGAAATGGCGATGCTATAGATCGTGGATTAGTGAAAAATTTATTAAGAATGTTGTCGGATCTACAAGTAAGATTTTATTTTCATCCTCTTCTAATGTAAACAATAAAACCATATGAACGTAATTACGAACAAACATTATTATATAATCACTTGTGTTTGTCATTTAGATGTATACCGAAATATTCGAAACGAAATTTATGGACACTACTCAGAGAATGTATACTGCTGAAGGACAGCAAAGATTACAAGAATTAGAAGTAATATCAATTATTAATATCTTAAAGTATCTTTTGTCACAGTTTAAGTTTCCAGGTCCCAGAATACATTTCCCATGTAAATAAACGACTGAAAGAAGAAAATGAGAGACTTTTATATTATCTTTCATACAACACCAGAAGGAAATTGATAAATTGTGTTGAAAATAAACTATTAGAAAATCATGTTGTAACTTTGTTACAAAAAGGTAGGATTGAAATGGTTTGAGATTTTTTTTTTAACAAATGCATCTGATTTTCTTTAGGACTAGATCAGATGCTTGAAGAGAATAGATTAGAAGATTTAAAACTTCTATATGAGCTACTCGCTCGAGTTAAAGATGGTTTACGAGAATTATGCACATATTTCGCATCGTTTATAAAGGTAAATATGACTAATAATTTTTTTGCGTTTGTTAGTTTATTCGGTTTGAAAATTTAGAAAAGGGGCAGACTATATGTAATAAACCCTGAAAACGATGCTGAAAAAGATAAGGATATGGTTCAACAATTGCTAGGTAAGAATTGAGAAATATACCTTTTAAATCTTGAACTTGTAAAACAATTACTGAACAGATTTCAAGGACCAAACCGACAATGTGATAGTTACGTGCTTAAATAACAATGAAAAATTCATTTTGGCTATGAAGGAGTCTTTCGAATATTGTATTAATCAAAGGCAAAATAAACCTGCAGAACTGATAGGTAAACTTAGTCAAACTGACTATTTTGTATTCTTTAGCATTTGTTTATCTTCAGCGAAATATATCGATGGTAAATTAAGAGCAGGCAATAAGGAAGCGTCAGAAGATGAATTGGAAAAACTCATGGATAAAATTATGGTTTTGTTCAGATTCATCCATGGAAAAGATGTTTTTGAAGCATTTTATAAAAAAGACTTAGCAAAGCGCTTATTAGTAGGAAAAAGCGCATCATTCGATGCTGAGAAATCTATGCTATCAAAACTTAAACAAGAGTGTGGTGGAGCCTTTACTATGAAACTGGAAGGAATGTTCAAAGATATGGATATTTCACATGATTTTATGCTCAGTTTCAAACAGGTAAAGAAATATTTACATGTATTTAGCAAATATAATACTCCTTCAATAACTTTGCCTATATATTCGTTGTTATGTCTTGTATAAACTGTATGTTGTTTTCCAACACAGCATTTACAACATACTCCTGTAGCTATTGATATAAATGTTAATATTCTTACTATGGGTTATTGGCCTTCCTATACACCTGTTGATGTCAATTTGCCAGAAGAAGTAAGTTAACAACTTACATTGAATAAAATAATTACAACACGTTAAACGAATTCTTGCAGATGCTTCATTTGAGAGAAATTTTCAAAAATTTTTATTTGAGCAAATATAGTGGTAGAAAACTCCAGTGGCAGCCAGGACTGGGTCACTGTGTTGTTCGGGCCAAGTTTAATAATGAAACTAAGGAGTTACAAGTGTCATTATATCAAGCTCTTTGCCTATTGTTATTTAATGAAGGAGATTGCTTTGGTTTTACAGAAATATCTAGTCATACTGCAATCGGTTTGCGAAATCTATAGTTAAAATTTACACTGTTGTTAATTTATTGTTTTTAAGCAGAGGAGGGAGAACTGAAGCGAACTTTACAATCATTAGCATGTGGTAAAGCTCGAGTACTTACAAAAGAACCAAAAGTAAGATTTATCGTTAAGTTTTATCGTACATTCACCCCAAGTACATGTTATTGGTATTTGCTAGGGAAAGGATATCTTCACGACAGATAAATTTCATTTCAACAAGGACTTTAAACACAAGCTGTTTAGAATAAAAATAAACCAAATTCAAATGAAAGAAACGGTAAGTATTAAGTTAAGAGGCGTAGCCATGACACTAAATACTTTTGTTGTCTACTAACAGAAAGAGGAAAATACGGCGACTGCTGAACGTGTCTTTCAAGATCGTCAGTATCAAATTGATGCCGCCATTGTTAGAATTATGAAGATGAGAAAAAGAATAACTCACAATTTGCTCATCTCAGAAATATTTAATCAGATAAAATTTCCAGTAAAACCATCAGATTTAAAGAAAAGGATTGAGAGTTTAATTGATCGCGATTACATGGAAAGGGACAAGGAATGCTCGAACACATATCATTATGTTGCATAGAAAACTAATTTACGATCCAAGAAAAGTATGCTTATTCTTTTTTCTTGACTGGACTTTATTCGAGTGGATACGTAACTCGAATAGCCTTTTATTGTTGTGTAATATTTCTTGTTGACATACTGTCAAATTAAACAAAATTTTGTTTTTCTTCTCCCTTTTTTAAAATCCAAAAACATATTTTACGCATCTAGATATTCATACAGCATTTTGCTGTTGTTTTCTAAATTCGGGTTCCAATTATATCCGGCTTTATGACTTCCAAGAATTGCCGCACCCACGCATGCATGAACAGTCGGTCTCAAAAGAGTAACTTTTTTTAGTGAGCTCCTCTTCAGTTCCTTTACGAAACCAGATTTCAGTAAATTCCAACTATAAAATACGCTACCAACACAGACAACTTTGATTTCATTCACTTCTTGTGAACTGGAGACAACAGCTTTGACATGCATACCTAATAACTGACCTGCCTCTTCGAAAACTTCCTTACATAACTGATCTCCGTCATTTGCCAATTCAGCAACTTTTATGCAGAAGGAAGCAAAGAAAGGTTTATTGAATTCTCCGTAAAAATGCTTCAATAATCCCATTTTATCTTGAATAGAGAAAAAAGACTTTATTGCATCCCAAGATCTTTCGATAGAATGAACAGATGGTTTTAAGTTGTCGGTATGATCAAAAACAATTTTAATGACCCTGTGAGCTATCCAAAATGCAGAACCTTCATCACCGATAAATTGTCCCCAACCACCGCATCGGATGTTTGTACCATTTGGATCAATGAGCTCGCAGTTGGAACCTGTGCCACTTATCAAAACAATGCCTTTCTCCAAGCCAATAATGGAAGCTAACGATCCAACTGTGTCGCAGGACACGTACACTTCGTTGTCGCAAAACTTACATTTATCAACTTCCTCCTGTATTTTTCGACGGGATTCTGAGTCATCTCCACCGCTTAATGACAGACCGATAGAAAATAATCGGATATCGTCGGTCTTGGAAAGGGCTTCATTCACTAGTTGTCTGATGCGTTGAATGCATTCAGGTATTCCGATTTGCTATAAAATAATGTTAAAAAGAAATTTTTTAATGAACAAAGTCATTTTGAATGGCTATTCAGAGTTCAAAAGCAGCCTAGTTTTTTGTGGGCGGTCAACCGATTAATGACAGAGAATCATAGTTCGCTTGAATTATCTATATGAATTTTAGGGGATTTAGCTTGAATGACTTTTCCATTAGCTAAAATAAGGAAGCGAAAGAAAATACCCAATGGTTAGTTCCCTTTCCAACAATTGATATCAACTCCTTACAGTTTTCGTCATAAATACCAATTTTGGTTGAAGAAGCACCTCTAAATAATAAAGAGCCAATAAGTATTGAATAAATTCTATTATTACGACTAAAATGTTTTATATCAACCCTTCAATCCCGGCAAAAAACAGCTTTCCACTCATACCTCTACTATTCACTAAATTGGTTGTTAGCAGACGACAATTGAAAAATACAAAAATTAATTGTCGAAAGATGGCGCTATACAAAAAAAGAATATGATCGTTTATTTATTTTGGCTTGAGTTGAACAAGAGTGAAAAAAGATGGCAAAAGTTATTTTATCTAATGCTATTCTATATCTTTCAATGTTGGTGTTGTTAAATCTTTAATGTCTTTGTATGTTCTGAGCGCCTATCGGCGAGAAATGAAATTTAAAACGCCTGATCAATCATTTTCGATTATATACTTCAAAAGTCCCTCAATCTAATGAAACACCCTGTTGAAAGGTAGAAGAATGCATAGTACCTTTTATTACGTTATTTTCCATCGTAAATAGTTATAGATGGCGCCTTCAATAATTCGCCAAATCAAAATTATCAAGTCCGTTAAATGTCGAGGAGTTGACTTGTTATGATTCCTTACATGCATAAATCTCATATTTCTCTAACCTTTGCAGTATATTTCTGCAGGAGATACTGACGTGCAGCAGAGGACACCTGTAGAGTTTATCCGGATCAACGAAATAGACCGTAGTTGACCTTTGACCCTCGACTCTTTTCGGTTCATCTCAATAAAAATCGTAGCGTAAAGATACCAAACGCTCTGTACAACTTGTTCTCATGCCATTCATTATCAATAATCTTATCAAATCGCCACTAATTTCATGCGTCGCTGGCGAAGACTATTATTTTGTATCGAACTAATAGGCCTACTGACCACTTACAATAAAAAACTCCAAATTCGAAGTCTTTGTATTATGTTTATAACTTTAATAAATTGCTAGTCAATACCTTATTATTCTTATAATCGGCAGGTTTTTTTTGCCGTTTTATTAGCTGTTCAATTGAGTTCAACAATAAACAATAGAATTTAAACGTAATAATGATATGAAGGTTAAGACATGAAGAAAAGGTTCCTTTGTATTAAAATTAAACAATAAAATTAACACCAACGATCGACGTTTACGGCTTAATAACTTTGGAAAATTGTTAGATAATGAAAATAAAGGGGGGGATAGAGAGCGGGGGGGAGGGAATAAAGTAAAAGAGAGAGAGAGAGAAAGAAAAACGAAGCAGGTAGGGAAGGAGGAGAAGGAGGAGAGAAGGAGGGGGAGGGGGGCGGAAGGAGAGAGAGAGAGAGAGAGAGAGAGAAAAGGGAAAAATATGGCAATAGCAAGGAATATCTTGACAGGAAATGAAGAGAAAAGAGATAAAGATGATGAGAGGAAAAAATGGATTTACGAAATAAAAGTAAAATAGGAAAACGGAAAAGAAGATGTTAGGAAAATTGCCTTAATTAAAAATGTATAAAATAGAAATACTTTCTCCATAAGGCCTATAGACCAATACTTACATACTTCTTTTTTAATAGTTTGCTCAAGTAGGTTAGTAGAAATGAGCATTAAATATCTATTCAGTTTAATACTTAATATAGGAAAAGGTATAAATATCATTTAATACACACAAAAAAAACATACCACAATAAAGTTTATATTATATACAGTAATAGTATTTTATATAGTCCAAAAAATCAAAAATCTCTCTTCTTTGCGAAGAAAATGTTTGTATAAAAGCCACGAAGCAAACTAGATCTTATTTGTTTATAAATGAATCAAATGTTTGTCTAGCGAAAAAAGCGCTCTGGAATTCATTATCGTCCATTTGTGAACGGTGTTGATTGATGCTGAAGATAGATGTGTCATCGGTGTGACTTTTATTAGCGTCGTTATTATCGCCATATTCCAATACGTACTCTATTATGAGTAATTACTCAATGGGGCGGAGGAAGGATGAATGGACAAAAACAATATGGACGCCTGGAAAAATTTTTACGAATGTTTACCGTTAGATTTTGAGGCAAAGGACGTCTGTTGGAGGTTATGGTCGCTGGAAGCGGTTAGTGACACGGAGGCCGATCTTATATGTTCAGCTGCAACGCAAGAAGAACGCCGTTTAAACCTTATTGAAACGCTTTCAGCAAAGGACAAGGGAGTTGCCGCTGATTTTCTCTTAGCCCTTAGTAGGGCAAAAATGACCTCTGTCATAGATTTAATCGCCAATCGCTATGAAAGTTTGAAGCACGTTAAGAAGGAAGGGGAGAATGAACCGAAAGGTGTCTACGAGAAACGTTATAGCCACGTTTATCCAGTTGTCATGGAAGCACTGAGGGACGTGATTCAGAAAATTAAAAACTAGTTAAATTTCAGGGTTCAACACATATAAAATATAAGTATAAATAAATATAAGGGCCTCATAAAACTAACGACGATACTGTGGTATGTCGAGCATGCGCTATGGAAAAAAAAGAACATGTCCGAAAGTCTAATAATTTTTTGCATAGTGTCTTTTTTTTAAAGAAATTATAGCCTATTGGGTCCTTTATTTGGTTGGGGTGAACATATATAAGAATAATATATAGTCTTTTAAAAGCCGTACTTAAAATAGGTTTATAAATCAACATTTTCTGAATCACAACCCTTCAAACTTATACAGATGTAGCGAGGAAGAAGCAGTCCAAATAGCATGTCGACCAGTAACCAGCAAACACTATAAACTACAACATGCCATCGCAATGGAAATTTATAAAATCTACGGTGGGAAAAAGCTGAACGATTTAGGAGTGAAGAGCGGATTACCTAATGATCAGATAGAGAAGATACTCTCCTTTCAAGCTACTTCCGATTTGATGGGTATCGTAACTGCAAGGTACGGAGAGATACTTCGCCGCTGGCTTCAACAAATTATGAAGGGATTTGCTACGTTGTCTTCTGTTATCGATTTATTAAATGAAGTTGAAGTTGATATGGCCATCATTCATGACCCAATAAGACTCTTTGCTTTCAGAAGAACATGAATTGTTCGGCTTGCGAATTTTTAGGTCTGAAAATCATAAAGGGGAAACTTTAATGTTTTTCATTTTTGTATTCATAATAAGTCTATGGCAAATAATCATAAGTAATATACGTCCTCGTATATTTTCTTACTTTCGCTATTTTCTTTTTTAAACCATAAAACAGATTGGTTTTCCCTTTTTTAAATTAGAATTAAAAATAGAGGGAAATTATCTGAAAAGATGAGAGAGTTCCGATTATTTTGTGTGGTTTTATACATTTGTAAAAGATAAACGAGTAGGACAACTTCATTTCCGTGCGGCTATAAAGAAAAGGTGATTTTAACGACGTCGAGCGTTACTCAATGAGCCATTGGAATCGTAAATCAATCGCAACGTCGTAAAGCCTGCGGGAGAAGCGGAGCGACAAAAAAGAAAAGATTGAGTATACTATAGAACTTCGCACTGATTTATTTATCTTGTAGAGGGTTGTATAAAATATTTATACGAGTTATGCGAAAGCTAAGCTGGGTTCATTTGGGCCTAACTTAATTTAAAACGGCTGTCGCACGTGCACTGGACATAGCTAGACGCCCGCCGAGTAAAAATTGCTACATTGATAAAAGACACGCGCCTATCTAAGCTTCACGCGGCGTCTAAATGGCGTTTAAAACGCGACGTTTATGGGTTTGTTCGCGCGTCACTACGTTTTGAGTGGATCACCCGCCGATCGGAGGTGCATTTACACTAGGCGACGAATCGCGTGCGTTTTTTTTCCGTATTTTACGTCTATACCATACTTCCTGCGTCAGAAATGATTACATTCCACCGAAAAAGAGCCCTCCACTATTGTTCCCTCCGTATGGAAGGAATTTGATTACTTCCAACTAAAAGTGAAACAAATTTGAAATGGGCCTAATGGGAAAAATTACTCTCGATTCTAATCGATTTTTTTCTATGCTATTAACTTCAAAAAGTCTTTTATTTAAGTTTTTTTTTTTATATTTTACATATACAACATATCTAAGATTTCCAATTTACGATTTATACGTATATACACAGACTTGTTAAAAGCTATAAATAATCTTTTTTTTGTTGGCCTAAGTTAACTTTAAAAGATATATTTCTTTTCAGAATTGACACCTTAGAATAGAAAAGTCCTAGTTAGTATTGTCAATTGAAATAACTGGACACTTAAAGATTATACACCCGATACAATAATTCGATAATTCGATGGAAGCGAGCAAATTGTACAGCTTTTATAAATGTTATCTCCATCAAAGATCGTCCTTCCACCCCAATCGGCCTGTATGCCATCTTGTATTTCTTCTGACGCGAACTAGATCTTATCAGTCGAATCGCTTGTCATTTCTTCTCTTCTCGCTTTTGCTCGACATTATCTTGTTCATCTGTCGCGTAAAACCCCCTGTTGCACCTGCGAACGAAAAAGTGCCATATTGAGCGAGAGAAAGAATGAATGAACGACAGGAGATAGGAGGAAAAGTACAAAAAAGAATTTCCTCTTCATCGCTCATTCGTTACACCTTTTCCATCTATTCCTTTTTCCTCACCTTCATTGAAAACAGAGCAGTCGTTGTCCGCTAAAGAAACTTTTTCGAAAGCTTTTACGGTCTATCTACTTCCCTCTTTTTTATCTTTACAATACATAGAACAACGGTTAACTGTTATGGTTCATTTAGGTGTATGCGTATATTTAAAAATACGCCTAAATATACAAATATAAATAGTACTTTCGATATATAAACTCTTAAGAACGTGTATGTAATATACATTGTATATTTGTAAGCGTGAACATACTTGAAAGTTTATTTAATTCGTTAATCTCTTAATACGTAATAGCTCTGGGCAAAAGTTGATTTTCAAAGCACTATTGCAGTTCGTATCATATTTATTTTTTCTATCCTATATCAGAGTATATGTAAACTTAAATAGAAGCTAAACGATTCATCTTCAATCGCATTCTTACATATTTGAAAAATATAGATGCGGGTATGGTTTAAAAAAGTGGAATTTTCTGACTACATACCGACGCCGTATGACAATCAAAAAGATAGACGACGTCCCGACATATGGAGCGGCGTACGAAATTGATTAGAACGTATCCAATTAAGAGGATAGGGATGTAGATAAGGGAAATGATAAATAGAACTTTGGCTATTCGTCTCTGGAAGAATAACATAGATGTCCAATGGGGGTATCTAGGAAAAAAGAGATGAGGGTGTTAGAAAACCAAGGTTAGAAGGTAACCACACCCTTTCAACTGTCCCTGCCAGCAGGTTTCTCACAATATTTGCTCATTCACTCCTTCTTCTTAGTCTGGCGGGAGGGGCGGCCACTCGTCTCTTTCTTCTCTTTCCGGAACGAGTGGCACGGCGATTTGAATAACCTCTTTAATTCGTGACCTCTCTTCATACTTTTTTTTCACTAGACTGTCACCTCTCCTCCCCTTTCCATCCCGTCTGGTTTGGCTGGTCAAGGAGTGTGTTTCTTAATTCAGAGAGGATAGAAACTAGAGGCTTCCTCTATCATCCAAGATCATAATGAATAGGAAATAAAAGAAGGGGGAGGAACTATAATTTCTCGCTCTTCTCTTCGATTTCATTCTGCCTTCTTCCCTCCTCGGTCTGTACCCTATGTGACAGGCCGGGCGGTGATTAGCGGGCGTATCGGAGCGAAAAATAACAAACGGGGAGCTACATTGGCGAGTTGAATGCCGACTCCGCATTCAAGCTGCGAAACACCAAAGTCGTAGCCCATTACGTGCCGGTTCAGAGAGCCGTTTTAATGAAGACGACCACGTGCGCCCTGCTCGCCGACGCGTTAAACTCACCTGTATTATACACTTACATATATATATATATTCAAAATGTCACGTGACTTCTCATAACCGTACTCCCTTTCCTTCAAAACATTTTTGACACTCATTCATAGATACAAAACTCTAAATTGATATTTATTTTAAGGCGAGTAAAAAAGAAAAGAAAGATATATATGAGGCTTAAGAATGTGAAGATACTAAGTGATATATGTGGGCTGGCGGCTTTTAAAAGTACATTTCGATTAAGATGTCGTTAAGACAGCGTTTATCTATTCCGCTCATACCCTCTTTGCCTCCTCAATTCCCGCTTTCTTCACCACCCATCGAGTATTAATCTTCGACATTTCATCAAAAACAGTAAAGTTGAAAACCTTTCTCGACGTGCTTTTAACGCGTCCAAGAAAGAACCATAGTCAACTTGACGTACTTTCCCCGGGGAACGAAATGGTCCGATAATGAATCTTTAAGCATTCTCAAAAGCGTATAATAATAAAACGTTATCCATGAATCCATCGATGACCGCTGATTAGCGCATTTTACTCCAGATAAACTTTCCCTTTGCTGTTGATTTCACTTCTGCCCTTTACAGACGTAAAAAAAATTATTTTTTCTTCTCTAATCACAAAAGGATTTAGATTTATTGTGTATAATACTAATATAACTCGGAAGGACACCCTTGATAGATTGATTTTATTCCTTACATTTGAAAGAACCCTACCCTACCCTTTTTGTATCATTCTACAGGTATAGAAAAAAGTTTAAACACTATAATGCTTTCCGTTTATTATCAAATATATTTCGATTTTACATCATCCTACTTGTTAATTATTAGAACAATGGTATGTTTTACCAGCTATAAATAACTATTGAGAATTCATAAAATTTAATAAAGGTAATAGAACAATAGAATTCTTTTAATTAGAGATATTCTTCTACGTTTAGCAAGTTCTGAGGAGTGTGCACAGCATATAGTCCCCAAGGAATGAATACACCTGGCCTCATAAGAAAATAAGAAAGCATTATACCAATGATCTAATAATAAGAGTTTAGCATTATAAAACCATTTTATCCTTACCGGCTCGCGGTTTATAGGTCTAATACAGCTTTGGGCCGAATTAGTAACTTTCATATTCGACGCCTTATGTTCTGGCATGCGGAATGACCCAAACAACTTAACCTTCTTCAATCGTCGCTTATTTTTTTGTTAAAAAAAAATACCCTCCTCTTGCCCGCGACATTTACTTTATAGGCCTATTTATCTCCTCTTGCTCTATCAAACCGTTCGATCTCGTCATTCGACAAATTCCTTAGCACCTTTACGCATTGAAATTACTCTCGCTTATCTCGATGAGAATCTGAACGCCTAAAATATTTCATTTTCAACTTACAACTCTGCTAATCACTTGTTTGTTCGCCTTGTGGATTTTAGAAGCGATTCTTATCAATGCTAATCCGTCTAAGCCGAGAAAATCTTTACTCAGGCTACGTTTTGCAGTTTTCGTAAAGTAGAATGTGTATTTCTCAGTAGGGTGTCTCCTACTTGACCTGCTTCTGCTAGTGGCAGCTCGCTAAATGCCTTACCTTTTAGCCTATAAGAACTGATAGACTTATATATTTCAAAACAAATTTTTTCACTGTATTCAAAAAGACACATAAATAATAAATATACACTTTATACATATACAATTAACATGTAATATATAGCAAAAGATTTACCCCTGCACAAGGGACGTTCTGAAATAACAAACAAAAAAATGACTATTCGCGTACCCCTAGATCCGCTCTTAATTAGTGCTTGGCAGTAGTTTTCAAAAGGCGCCGCCTTTTATAATGCAGAACAAAAACATTAGTATTGAGCTACGGCGTGGTGCAAAGGAATATGCCCTAATGGCGGGCATAAAGGCGTTGGGTCGTTGGAGGGGACGCCCATGACGCTTTGACAAGTGTACCATTCACTCAAATTTGGTTGTTGTGTTAGGCTAGGATGATGATTGTTCTGCTGAGGAGGAGGGGGAGGGGGCTGAGGCTGTTGCGGTGGTGGTGGTGGAGATTGCAGTTGTGAATTGTTGTTACCAGAACTAGATGTCTCATGACTTTCAGGGGTCTCACCGCCATCGTGAGAATCAAAACTGTTATCCATCTCCAATTGGTCATCGCCTTTGCAGTGAATCTTCATATGCTTTCTTAGAGAGCTTGGATGAGTGTACGACTTATCGCAACCGCGAATTTTACAAAGGTATGGCTTATCCGATGTATGTACGTGAGAATGCTTCTTACGATCAGAGCTATTGGCAAATCGTCTATCGCATCCTTCAAATTCGCACTTGAACGGCTTCTCTCCTATAAGATAAAAGAAAAAGAAAACACATTATTTCACGCATCTTCCCACACATATAACATTCCAAAACACGCCTAGGCACTTGACCAGGAACACGGATGTCAGGGGCGAATCACGATGGGGTATTAAAAAAAAATCACCAAATAACCTTTCCCCTCAGAGTATAGTCTATTATTTAAGAAATTCCTCGAAATTTTCCTTATTTTTAGTGTTTTTAAATTGAATAGTTACAGACGGTCAGTCCACGATCAACTCTTTTAAAGGGATTAATGAGAATATTTTTTTAATTATATACCAAACGAGTCTATAGGCTTCTATACAAGAGCTATTTATAAAACCAAATGTGCGGTCAATTATTAAGTCCTATATCCCTTAAATTATACAAATTACCAACTTTAGTCAATAGCCGATTTTTTACTTAAAAGATTACGTCAGTGGTAAATTCCACCAAAATAGTCGTGCAGTCCTATCTCTGCGGGACGCCAAACAAATAGTATATAGTGTAACCATGGAAATTTGTTGCGTGACGCCGCCTTTTTATCTGCCTAGACGCCGCAAGTGACGCCTCACTACAGGTGGGCGTTACCAAGTCCACTTTATTATGTACTGCGTGCAAAACAGACGTAGTCACAGGAATGAGGTCAATAAAAGTGTCAGAAAGTCAACAAATAACGAGCAACTACGGAATTATAGAATTTCTCTACATTCTATGACGTCATAAAGCGTAAGTGGGCGGGCTATGACATCATTAGAAGTATTGGAGGGGGAGGATGAGAATGGAACCAAGCTAAAAAAGAATTGTGGGAACGTACTGATTGACCCCCGCTTTCCTAACCTCCTTTTATTAATTTATAATAATTGGAGCGCCTAAATAAATAATCTTTCAACCTTATATATATCGTTTTGAACAGTCAATAAATATTTAACTTTTTATAGAAATCTCTTAAAACACTACATAATAAAGAGAGAGAGAGAGAGGGAAAAACTGAGAATTTATCGCAATAAAAAAAATACGATTGCCTCTCTAACTCAAACCTTAAATTCCTTTTTTTTCTCTCTCTCTCTCTCTCCTTTCTCAAATCGACAATAAAGACGTTTGCTATAACAAAAGAAACTCCCCGAACACGTTAGGCAGATGTTTCTGCTAAATGAGTTGACTTTGAAGTGATTCCTTTTTATATTCGGCGAATTTTTTCAAATGACAACCTTTTCAGCACCGCCTCCCGCGGAGTTAATTAACGTCGGTTTCGAGTTAGAAATTCTTGTAGGCTGCTTTACGTAACAAGTCTGACGCCTTCCTAAAATTTCAGTAGTTCTAAATTTAGGTGATACCTTAAGGGCAAAACAATTCCTTATTTGAGGCCAAATTAGCTAAGACTGAGGTAGCTTCTATTAACAATTCTTTAACAGATATAATTAAGACTGTTGCAAACAGTTTAAAAAAGCGCGTGCCTGCTAGCGGGGGCCACCAACGGAGACAAACTGCAGCTTAATGCGTGTCAAAATTTTTCGCACATGCATGCACTGTCCGTGACCTTATATGAGTAAAAATATTGTTTGTAAATTAATCATCTTAAGACTCTTTGTTCCGAACTTTATTCTCTTTAAGGACTTGTTATTTTCTTTTTATCGACCTCCCTCCTTTCTCTTTTACTCTTTTAAAAAAGAAGCAAACCTATCTGAACCGTACAGCCTATTTCCTGTTTAGAGCTGTAAACCAGATGAGCAAACTGTCGATGTTTGTCCAACTCTCACTCTAATTGGGGCGCGTACTTTTTGAAGAGTTTGCAACAGGTGGCAAACCTTACGGAATACGAGGAGATTCTTCTCACTTGTTTTAAAGAAAAGAAGGCATAGGAACGTTTAAAGTATCTAAGCCGATTGCGGGGTTTAACCTCAATCCTTCCTGCTCTGCAGGGGGTCTGCTAAGGGTGCTTATTCAAGCTGAGTCGTTTTGTTAGAACCCCAGGCACTGGCCTACTTTAATACAAATACACACAACACACACCTGATACACGCATATATACATGTATGTACATATATAAATATAAATAAAGGAGAGGGAGAGAAAGCAGTAACTACAACCGCGACTCATAAAACCGTCAACATTGAGAATTCCCCGTTTTAATACACCTTTGTGAACGGCACGCGCAAAAATGAAATGTTTTCTTTTTTATTTTCCATATAGAGTTTTTTTTTCCCCTTCTCCTATAGTTCTTGCACGCGGCTGCAGTGGCGAGAAATACTCGCATTCCACTACGTGTGAAGCTAGTATTGTTAGAGGCGAAACGAGGTCGTTGCTTTTTCAATGGAGATTTCAATGACGGAACGCCTACTTTGGTATATATTCAACTATAAATTTCCTTCTCTTTCCCTTTTTATTGAGTTATTATCAATTCTAATTTTTTTACAGAGCTATTTAGTGCTAGTTTTCAAACTTATTTCAATTCCTATTGGAAAGTATACAAAACACGCGCGAAAAAGTACGTCAATATAGTTGGAGTGTAATTCGTATTAATTAAACTCGGGCAGGAACGTAATCAAAAGGGAAAGTGACCGTAACGGAAATGAGGCCATAACGTTCTGAATGAAGCGTATATTTAGCCCGAAAGGCTAAGTATGTTTCGAATGTAATTTCTCATTTATACTATTTTTTTTCCTATAATAAATATGTATATATATAAATAAAGATACAGGTGCATTTACCAGTAATTCTCCTTTTAGACAAACGTAAACATTCTACTGTCTTACTTTTTCCATTTGAACTAATTATACAACTCACAATTCTTGCCTTCTATTTTTATACATTAATAACTAAATATAAACGTGTGTTTTTATCGGTAGGATTTTAATTAAGAGATGGGATGGAATCTAAGCATATGGGGTGAGCCGAAAATTAATGTAATCCAGAAACGGTCCAGGGCGACCATTTGTCGAAAGTGACAGCTCACGTCCAACCCTCTAGTGCACCTTATCTCGGCCGCTGGTCATCATAAAGCACGATTTTCGACAGGTTGACACGAGATTCGGGTGCCGTACGGGTTCGTAAAGTTTTAAGCCGTTAAGATAAGCGATTTTTTTTTCGCGCCCTACTGCCTACCATCTGTATATATATATATAATGTAGAAAGGCTTTCACGTCAGCTCTGCGGGGCTACTACGTTTACTATGTGCTCCCGTGCATTACATAGACTATAAGTCTGGTATGTCTATATGAAACATAGACTTTCTTAAAAACATCATTTTTTAATAAAGTCATCTATATTAAGCATTCACTCTTATATTTACAGGCATTTTTCTTATAAATAGGATTTAAATATGTATAGCTAAGTATTTATAGAAGAAATCTGCGCACAACCGTAATAAAACGAACACTTTTTATTTGGCTCGAGCAACTCCTACTTATAAAGGCAACCATTGTTTGCTTTTTTATTGCGAATTTCAAACGACGCCCTCCGCTAGCCATTATTTACCTATATATCTTCTGTATAAAATAGGCCGAACCCTTCTTTATAGAGGACATACTGTTTTGCAAACAACTGTCAACAACTACAAACAACCGACATACCTCTCCTATCGAGGCTGTCAATCGGACGGAGCTGACAAACAAAACATTTAAAAGAAGAAAAAAAAAGTAGGCCGAATAAAGTTTGGCGGTAGAAGATTATCTGCCGAGTAATCCAATCCGGAAGCGTGTTTGTCTTGGCCGACGAGGCGCGGGAAGGCGAGTTTTTCAGCTTTGTTTGTCGTTACCACAGATTTTTGTTTTTACACGTTTTGCGTAATATACAAAGCGTGGAAATATCTTATCCACTCTACATTTAAGTTGAACTTGAAAAATACGTAATATACAGTTTATATATACTGTATATATATATATATATATAAATATATATTTATGTACGTCTATATAAAGAATATATAGAAGGGTTCGGCAGTTCGTTTTATTAACCTAATTTACATAATTTATACGAAAGAAACAGTTTTAATAATATTTTGTTATGGATTGTTAGAATTTCCAATTCTAAATTGTAGTTTATGAAAATATTTCTTATATATTCTATTTAAGTTGAGTTTACACTTTATGTACGTTTTTCATAATAGGTATATTTTCCTGCTATTGATTTTTTACAACACGCAAAAACTGTATGTAAACGATTTTGAGCTCTTGACGCCTTTCTGTATAATTACATCGTTGTATACGAAATAGACGCCGTTTTTCGACGCAATAACGAGGTTGTTACGTAAGTTTACGAGACTATATCTTGGTCATGAATCGCAATTAGTAGATAAGCAGATATAAGCGCCTCGTTATATAGAGTACCTAGGCCTACAAGTGAATTTTTTTAAAGAAGTATTACGATATACTAACTGTATACGCAGTTATATATTTTTAGAATAGGCACAATAGTCTATAAGCCTTTGGTAGCGTGTATAATTCGGTTTAAGTAATTATCTGCTGAGGATAAACACTATATATGTCATGTGTATATCTTTGCGCTTAATAACGTTCTTTTCACGAGTGCGAGAATAATGCAGCCTACTTACGAAGTCGTTCGACTGTGTAAATCGGTACACAACTTTTTCATACTCTTCAGATATTTTTCTTATTTGAAATCATTGGGATGAGTTCCCCTATGACCGTTTACTATATTAGACGTCTTAAAGATAGGTTAAATTCTATACTACCACCATTCATATTCTTATAA
Organism: Dimorphilus gyrociliatus; assembly: GCA_904063045.1. Taxonomy (NCBI): domain Eukaryota; kingdom Metazoa; phylum Annelida; class Polychaeta; family Dinophilidae; genus Dimorphilus; species Dimorphilus gyrociliatus. The sequence continues at coordinate 409,255 of CAJFCJ010000008.1, forward strand.
TACACTATAGCCGGTAAACTGAAATACACTTTACTAACTGCATATATTAAATTTAACTTTAGAACATAAAACATATAAGACGCCGTGTCAAACTGTCAACGCTAAAAAAATCGAATCGGTCGTACGAATATCGTATAGCGAATTTAATGCTTAAGGAGAAAGGAGCGTCGATTTGAGACGCGTAAAACGTCCGTAAACCGAATTACTCGACTGTCAAACTTTTGGAAACTATATACAAATAAATTGTGGCGATTTTAACGCGAAGCGTAAGGGTCAACCCGCACCTTGAAATAAAGTTGTGAATGAAGAGTCGTTGAGCCGAGGCGCTATATTGGAATGCCTTTAAAATTATAAAAATTCCTAACCGTTTCATAAAAAAACACTATGAACAGTAAAAGTTGGTGTTTGGTAAAGAATAGGGAACAATTTTCTCGTTGTTGATTAAATAGCGTATAATGTACATTAGTTATGAATATATAAAATATTGACGTTCGATTAAGCTAAGTCGATTGTGCTGTTCTCACTCTGTGAACGCAATTATATATCGGCTTTGGGCAAAATAGGAAAAGTATGTATAATTACTCCTACTTCTACTATTGATCGGCATTCTTTGACTTGTTTACTATTTTTGAATCGAGTCAAGCGTCTAAGCATCGCAATTAATGAACAAATTCAACTCACCTGTATGCGTTCTCTTATGTATTTTTAGATTCTCAGAGCGGGCAAACACTTTTCCGCAGCCCGGAAAAGGGCATGGAAACGGCTTCTCACCAGTATGAACTCGAATATGGTTTACCAACTTATATTTGGCTTTGAAGGCTCTTCCCTCTCTTGGGCAGTTTTGCCAAAAGCAAGCATGATTTGTTTGCTCTGGTCCTCCAACATGCTCCATAGTAATATGACTAACTATCTCGTGCATTGTTCCAAATGTTTTATTACAAGGCTTTTTCGAATCTCCTTCAGGGTCAATCCAAAGGCATGTATGTTCCTGCTTCATAGCTGGACCGCCTCTCATATAACGGAAAAAGTTTGGCTGGACATGGGGATTCATGTGATGTTGCATCATTGGGTACCCAGAGTGTCCAAATTGATCACGAGAATATACTACATCTCCATGTAAAGCTGGTAGCCTCGGCGTTGAGTCTAGCGAGGGCAGTAAGTGATGATGCGACGTTAGGCCCTCCATGTGCGAATGTGGTGGGAACATGGACGAATGCTGTAGAAAATCCCTAGTCATGCCAGGATGAGACATATAGGTTCCTGCCTGCGAAAAGCTTCCGTTTTGAGCTGGATCGGCATGAGGAGGAGATAGCTTCAGTGAAGATAAATGGGGCGCTGTTGCTGCAGCGGATTCGACGAAAGGGTTAAGCATGCCTGCAGAGTTCTCTCAGTATGTATCACCGTCAAACACAATTCTTGTTCTGGCAATCTCTTCCACACTTCACTTCTCAATGCTGACAGTAAGCGGTCCCTCTAGCTGTGGGTTAATAGACTCCGCCTATTAACTGCGCGGCAACGCTGATTGGTTGAAAGGCGGAGCGTTTAGCCTGTCAGCGTTAAGGATAGAGCGAGTATATTTTTTCTCAAACTTCTTTGAGAAACTTGCTTAATTAAAGAGAGAATTGTCTTTTTTTTGACCCTCTTCACCCGAATGGGCACTTTACCCTCAATGTCTTTTTTTTTTATAAGATCTAAGCGCTATTAATTTTTACAAATAAGCCAACTGAAAATTCCCCTTAATATTTTCATTATATGTTACAAGATATTTTTAGCGCATTTGAAGAGGAAAAAGTTTCGTGCCGCCTTATTTTCCGCCTGTAAACCAGAAACTGGCTTAATTAAAGATGCAATTGTTTTCCGAACGAACCCCGTGACGTCCCTGGTTTCACTGTCTGTCATTTACTAGCAAACTAATTGATGTCATTGTTCTACCACCGAGAACTCTCTAATCTTTGTACTTGTTGTTCTTGAAAATTACAATTAATTAAGCTTTACAAGTTTAAAACAGAATGTTTCGCGGCGAAATTAGCCGGCCTCCCCCGGTTCGGCTTTAGCCCTATAAAATTCCTCTCTCTATATATATTCCGCCATACAGAAAACTTTGATTATACGTCTCGAAGATCTTAATGATTCGGAAGCCCCCCGAAAAAATTACAGGCTTCTTCAATAACCTTTTTACGCGAGTTGGCAAGCATTCGAAACGTTCAGGCATTAATAACTGAAGCATGATGTCTCATCTCGAGGGATTTGCTGGAGGAAGGCGTATATCTTTTGGCTTTTCCGCCTATTTGACATTTTCGATGTGATTAATAGTTAAAATGTATTTACAACTATAAATATAATCGTCATCCAGATATCCGCACTAGAACTCTTAAGGGAATTATGTTCTGGGAGGGATAGGAATCGTTGAGTAGGCCTACGGTGTCGAATGAATTTAAAACGGCGGACATCTGGCCTCGGAAACGAATTTCAGATAAGCTCGATAAAAGGATAAGAAATTGGCTAAGATAGAATGGAAAGTGAAAGTTATCGATTGGTCATCTGATCCGCACTCGTCGGTTGAAATGAGTATATCCGCTCGTTGGAAAATGATGAGATAAGATTGAAGAACACGTGTCCTCCTCGTATGTGTCCTTCTCCTTTTCCGCCGTTATTTAAACCTACAAACAATACACTAACTGATTTTCCGATTATCCAATAAATCAGGGTACATTTTTCCATCACTACTCCTTAATTTCTCGATCGATAAGAATTTGATAATTATATCTATTAACTTTATCTTCAGGTTAAAACTATTTCCATCAGTATTTAAGGAAAGTTTAAGAATATTTGAAAAAAGAAATATTTACATAAAAAACACAAAACTCATTTGGAAAAAGGCGTTGACATTGACGTTTCCTTCAAACTTTGGATGCAATTAATAACCGTTTTCCCTTACATTTCTCACTCTTTCGTGCTAAATAACCGCCATTCGGTAATTATAATTTACACCTTGCTTTAATTTTACGCCGTTTATCGTCTAATCGAACCAAAATGTTTTTACGTTCTTAATAAACACAAACACAGCTGTCCAATATTAATTTGTACTATAAGACTTCGTAGAAAGAACGGAAGAAAAGCAAACAAAAAATGGGCGTCGAACTGTCATTAAGTGTTCGCGTCCAGCAGCGACGCGGACCATTAAAGGAAATCTCAAAATAAGCTCAACGAGAAAACAAAATATATGTCGCAGTAGGACTATATACACATCAAGTGTATGAAAAATAGATGACTTCGGACAGAGTGGTTTAATATAGAGAACTAATAGGATCATATAAAGATAAAAACTTTTCAAGTGTTGTCCCTCTTAAAAATTTCGGATGACTGTTACTTCTATAAATAGTGGGCGATGTAAAATGTTGCGGATAATATGCCTCTAGCAGTGCTCACGCCTAATTAACCATCATAAGAAGCCCTTCAAGCGCGATGGCACACAATTATGCATTGAAATCTCCGCTCTTTCTATATATTCACAATGAAACCGAGTTGGTGAATACAGATAGGATAGAAACTTATAATATTTACTTTTGTGTAAAATCGATTGTTTCGAGTATACGACAGGGGGCGCTTTGTATAACGGCCTAAAGCCGTTTAATTGAGTTTCAAGTGGGTATATACCCCTATATATACAATAAATATATATAAGATATGTCTTAAATATTATATAAATATACAATATGCATAATATAAAAGAGTAAAGATATTATTATATTTAAAGAAACTCTTGTGGTCCATTTATATTTAATGGTTTAAATATATATCAACGAATTTTTTCATTCATAGAAAGTGATGTCGTAATAGGAAACTGAACGTGATAGATGGTTTAATATTTCCGCTTATGTAACAGCTCATAAAAATAGAAAAAACCCTCTTTTCCTTATTATTCCTTAATACATAATATTAAAAAGATCCCTCTCCCCCCTACCTTCCTCTCTCTCTCTCTCTCTGTCTCTGCCTGTCCTTTCCTCATTTAATTGTATTTTTTTTCTCTTTATTCCAAAGTCTTTGTTTAGGAAAATTGTTTTTTTTTTCATTTCACATCCAGAAATATTAAAAAACATATGGCCAGAAGCAAACTTAATTAGATAACAGTACATAATAGATGTAAACTATTTGACTAGCTTATTTGTCAAATTAAATCTAGTTAAACACGTAAACAATAGGAGGCGGTTGGTCGTCTAATCGATTACCTAATTTGTATACATAAACGCGATATATCAGCGTTCTCTGCAAGTTTCTATTAAAGTGGGTAATATGGAAATATCAATTGTCTATTAAACATTCCCTATCAAAGTGAGTAATCGGCGTGGAGTGAGGGAAAAAGCAAAACATATTTACACAACGTAATTACGCGCACGTGTTCATTAAAACGTATGTAATTCAAACATATAGCCGAGAGGAGAACTAGTTTTATATAAAATTGTAATACACAATGTCGCCTGCGGTTATCACTTGACCAAAAATTTTCACGTGATTCAATCGCTTACAAATGTACAGGTATTGAGGGAAAAAAGACTAATGATGAACACCTGTATGGGTCACGTGACTAGATGGAATCACGTGCAGATCAAATTTCTTTCCGACCACTAAAAGTTACACAAACTGCGTATTATATTGAAATGAGGATCACGCACGAAAGCCGAAAATTAAACAATTTATAAACTGTATTGTAATATATTTACTGTTTATTTTGATCAGGTCTGCTATTCAGGAAATCCTCGGGGAACGTGTAACTTTTCAGGGATTATTATTGTATTAATATATAAAGATATATCGATATATGCTAGATTTGTATTTTGTTAAAATAATTGTGCATTCAGCAGATTTAGATGTGAGGAAAATATAGAAAGAAAAGGAGAAATTGAGAAGGATAGAGAGAAAATGGGGGCGGCAACTTTTACGATATTGTATTCGTATCCGCTCGACCGATTTTTAACGTTGCAGCTGTTCTACGCTTTCTAAATCTCACGTTGTTATGTGCACATTAGATTGAAAATTGAACACATTAGTCGTAAACGTAACGTTGCGCCCGCCGGCACAACGGCCCTTGTTAAAGGCGATTTCCTTATCAAGATAAAATCATAGATAGACGATGCATAATAGAGCTCAAGGTGCGAAATAGTACCGCTCTGTCGGAATTGATTTGATTTATTGCGTTGCGCAGTTGATCGATTCGCTATACGATCAACTAATGGAGATTTTAATGTTTACAATATATCTATTTTTCTCCTTTTCCTTCTACAAGAGTAAATTTCCTTTCTTGTCAAACTTTTCAAATTTTCCCTCCATTTAAAAGTACGTGATCAATTTTCCATTGAGTGATGAGGATGCTTTATTTAATAGAGTAAGGTCTGATACTTGCTGAAAATGACCACACAACAAGAAGGACGAACATTGGGAAACAGCCTGTGGCCGTTCAACCGAGCTTGAACGACTCGCTGCGTTAATTGACCTACTTCGACGCCAACCATAGAGACTTCATTCACAAACGGCTCGTTCGCTAGATTGAGAAGGGAAGGTGACTGGGACCTCCGACCGATGCCGAACGCTTAGAAAAGGGCAGGGCATGCGAGTTAGCCCTGTTGGAATTGCGTCAGTGGGCGGTTAAGGCGGTCTAGGTGGGTGGAGGTGTTAGATCGGTTGGGCGGGGAAGAAGAACTTTCCAAGCTATAGTTATTGACTGTAAATATTGCGACATCTAGCGGTCTTGCTATTCTCAGCTTATTAGCTACTCTACACGCTGGACAAAAATACATTATCAAGAGAAGAAAAGAACTACTAGGCCAAAAACACATATCCAGTTTCACTCAAATTAAATTTGTTCTGGCTATCTATACCTAAAGATAGTGTTTATTCTAGAATATCTTTATTTATACATATGTGCATACGAAAAGCACTCTCGAAGCTGTATGACGCTGTCATAACAAATGGACGCTTCGTGTAAAGCATTTAGACGCTTTACGTGACGCCTGCTTATATAGGGATTCCTCGTTTTGGGATTCAAGCAAAAAAAAGCCTTGAAAAAGAAAGGGTCTGAGATAAGATCAACTGTTTATAAAGCCTAATAAGGGATATAAAGTTTTTTTTTAAATCTTATCTGATCAAATTTGTATGGAGAGAAGCTAGGAAAGAAGTGGAACGTGCGCTCTCTCTTCGTGACGTCATTATCTGATAACGGAACTCGCGAAAATGATTCGGTCGCAGAGCCGCGTGCGCTGAGAGAGAGCGTTAATTAGCGAAGGAAATTCGCCTACCTTTGATTGCCCACTTCAAAGAGAATTACCGCAATTTCACACTACCGTGCGGAAGTCGAGCAGTAATGAAAGGGACAAACAATCACCAGGTACCATAATGTACTAATCAATGCTTTATTTATAGTCGTTAGTCCTAAGTTTACTTCATATTCCAGTTTGTCAATAGCTCTATTGCAAGTTCAAAAGTTTGATGAAATTTTCGATGGTATTATTGATTTTAGGTATTTCATCAATAAACTATTCTCTCCTAAGCAGCTATGATGAAAGTAAAGAGAATCAGGGCAAAAGAGAGAGGGGTATACGGAAGGAGAGAGAGAGAGAGAGAGAAGAGAAAGAAAGAAAGAAAGAAAGAAAGAAAGAAAGAAAGAGAGAGAAACAGACACAGGTAGAGAGGGACAGAAAGACAATTGTTAGTATCCACATATTTATGGTTTATATTTAGCCTTTTGGAAAGTATTGTAAAATAAGATGGAATAAACGCTGTAAACTTTAATTAGTATTTGCTGACCAACTTTCCCACATCTCGGTTAATAGATTAATAACATTGAAATTTTAATAGCTTAATTAGATGCGCGAACTACACACCTTCGCTTGATTAAAAGAAGTAACTCAGTTGTTGTGGCTAAAGAAGAGCACTTGAGGAGGCGATTGCTTACCAAACAGCACAACCCCTTGAAAGACTCCCTCAAGGCGTCCCCCCCATGTTTCTTTCCTAATCCTCTTTCATCGAACCGCCACCGAACCTCAGCGCGAAATCCCGAAAAGGTAAATTGATATTCTTAATTAACCGCTAAACCAAAAGTCTACGTCATAGAGAGATAGAGGCAATTAGGAAAACAAGCTCCGCCTTTTCTAACCTTTGACATTGGGTTTTTTATGCGCATGCGTAAATCTGCATCTTTGTTTTTTTTTAGGAATAGTATATACAATATAGATGTATATATTTGATATAATACTGCAACTTGTTACTCTTTATGTTAATTTCTGTAAGAAAGCTATGGAAAAGTTTCTGCATATTGCAGAATAAATAGAAAGTCGGCTTTACTTTGTTTTGGAGAGCTGAAAAGTAGATTAATGAGAAAAGGAACGATTTTTAGTTACTCTTGTGATTCAGAATCTCAATTTATACGTATCAACGTAGCTAAAGTTATTGAAATTGAAATAAAAGCAACGAATTAAGTGATGAAACACTCGAATAGACGGCGGGAGGTGGTCATATTGCTCCACCGTACTGAATTATTCATGAGTTTAATCGTGCCACTTCGAGAAAAGTCTTTTCGACGCTTATTGAGCGTCGATTGAGGAAAGTTATTAGCGACGCCCACTATTTAGTTTGTTTGGGGAACGTGCGTGTACAAAACGCTATTAGGGAGGGAAAAAGATACAGAATTTCACGCTGTATTAATGAGGTTCGAGTATACGGCTGACACTTTACGCTCTACCGAGTTACGAGTAGAGGACGAGTAAGCGGAGAGTTCTTTCAGGAAGCGTCCATCAAATCATTTACTTTTGAACACGCGTGCTCTTAATGGAGCAAAAATTATTAGAGAGCTGAAGGATGCAAAACTATAGAGTGGCAGGAAAAAGTTTGTAAATTTTGTTTCATCAAACTCAATTCAGTACGACAAACGAATACAAACCCTGTCACGCGTGTACATGTATGTCTATGACATTTCATTAAAGGCTATTGTAGTCATAGAAACAGTTTGGTAAAGTATTGCGTGAAGTGTTGCGAGATTTGGAGAGCAAGTAGGAGATTAGAGCGTTCGAACAATGTAGACTAAGTGGAGGACCGCTGAGAAAAACTCTGCTGAAATTATACGGGAGGGTTCCTATAAAAATAGTTCGATTTGTTTGTCCAGTTTGCGAGCGACTGACAGACGTTCTTATTTTCCTATTCTTATTCAAACTGGGGTCGTCAGCAAGACGTCATTATCGTTAACCGCTGCTATTATTCGCGCTACTAGACGGCCGAATGTCCCGTAGAGACGCTCTGCAAGACGTACGGACAGTTCTAAAATCATCGCGACGTCGCTTTTAAATGCTAAATCCGACCTCTGACCCTCAGACTCATTCACAAAGCAACTGTTGAACGTTTCTCTTTAACAGCACCCTCTCTTCTTTATTCATAATTGGTTCTAAGCTTTAAGGGGGGAGGAAGGAATTAAGATGCTTAATTCGGTTGTCTGAGTATTGAAATGCGGGGGGTCAAGATATGGACAAAAATTTTATAACTCAATTATCTGTTGTAAGAATCTAGAAAGTCAGTCATAAAAAAAAGAAAAAAGGAAAAAAAATCTTTTAGTCTTTGCAGTTTTTTTTTAATTAAAAGCATTCGTCAACCAACTGTAAATTATGTTCCCCCCCGTTTCTCTTTCCTTCCTTCCTCCTTCCATTCATTTATTCATTTATTTATTCTTTCTTTCTTTCTTTATTTACTCAATTCGTCATTCGCGTTAGTTGTTATTAAATAAGGGGAAGGTATATGTAAATTTATAAAATATATAATATATATACCAAAATATAGTTGTATATTCCGAGTAAATCTATATAATTTAAATGAATATTTCATTTTTTTTCAATGAGAATTTGATCATCAATATAAAGCTGTCATCGTGCAACCCTTGTAACCGGTCATTTTGCTGAAATGTATCAAAGCTACGTTGACGTTTCATTACAGTTGACAATAAACTTTTTCGCGCCAAATTGTCCTTTCAAAGACGACAACTTATGAATTATGTGCGAAAAGCGGTCAATTCACGTAAATCAGTGCGCCGGACCACTCGTCGGAAAGATAAACTAGGTCAAATTGGCGGCAAAGACTTCAAAGTAATTCACACCTGTTTCAATAAATGATGTTAATTTATGGGGTTGTTCGAGTGCTTACATTTCGATGAGTCCGTGACGTCATACACGCATATAGTTTTGTTTGATGACGTCACTAATTGAAGAGAACTGAATTTTGGCCGTTGGGTAAAATATTTCGAAAATATTACGCATGTACAGCGTCCAATTTCGAACTTGTCAAAAACAGAAGGAAAGTCACTCAAATAGTGACGTAATTTCGCGCCGTGGTGACGTCACAGAGCGGAACAGACAGCGTAAACAGACGTTGGGTATAGAGAATTCTAAATTGAACTAATTTCGTTATATGTCTGAAAAAAAATGAGTGGAAGTGTTAAAGGAAGAACGCATCTGTTCCCTTCCCCCATCCTTATCAAAGTAGCTCCGTCGACGACCGTGAAATTAATCGTATTACGAAAATATATGCGGTTCACCCTCGAGCAACGATTCGTCAAGTTGAAGAGAAAAAGCGATAAAATAGAACGTCAAATTCACACTGTGTAGTTTAATGACGAATAGAATCGAATAAGAGCTGAAACAAAGAGAGGCGTTCAAAAGAAGACGCGGAAATGAACAACGTCTATTCGCGTTCCTATAATTACAAAGCTTTTCTGAAGTAAAGATTACAAAGTTTATAAGTTTTATTAGTAAAATTTAGAGTCAAAGGAAATTCACCGTCTCTTTGCGCATATAATATTTCATCTTGCTTTATTCGTACATACTGCATATAATGATAAGGAACGAATGTCGTTCACAGACCATAAGAACCGTGGATTTTGTCTTGCTGAGCTATTCCCAATGCAACTCTTATGATAAATAACGTAGCTGTCAATACGGCCATCCATCACGTTCGTTTATTATCTCGGCTAATTAGAAAACGCCAAAATGATTCTAATAAAAAATCAAATATATTATATCAAGTATTCTGCTTTGTGTTTATCAATAAAAGCCTAAGCGCTAATCAATTTTAAAGAGAAAAGAGGAGAATGAATTGAATCTCATCTATATGCGTATAGATAAATATCGAACAAGTCGATTCTCATGTCACACACCTTGACCATTGTCCATACAACATTCATTCTCCCTCAAGACCTCATTTTCTTCGTTGCATACACTCCCACTTCTAAATTGGTTGAATCCCTTCTACCAGACTGAACTATCCTTAATCAATTCCCTAAATCATCTAAGCCTTTCTCTGTAAGGTACATATTGACAATTCTCAATTGTTGACTTTATAGACTTCATTTTAATGGACTACGATTCCAATCGGCTGGTTCCTAACTAGTTTATGTTTATTTAACGTTAATAAGCGAAAAAAAGTCAACAATTACTGCTCGAAGATAATTTATCCAAACTGCCATCTTGTTTTTATTTCAACTCTTTCCTTTCGATTTTATTCTCTTATCAGGGCTCAAAATCAGGGAACCGTTTTTCATTTTTTAGGTTTCCTTAAGAATAAGCGAAGAAGTCTTATAAAGTGAGCTAATATGTAAGGGTTATAAACAAGTGGGTATACTTGTATGTATTTGTTGGAGTTTTACATAAAAAATTGAAACGTATTCCAAGCGTGTTAGCACGTCATAACACGTCATACACGCGACTCTGACATACGTCAATGGGACGTCGTGCACGAGATTGTTGACGTCATTAATATGGGCAAAAGGTAACATAGTTTAAATTTATTACACGGTTATCATTGTTATGCTTAAAAAGTCTTTAATTCTTGTTCTATTGGTCAAAGGTCAAGCTTTATCGATCTGCCTCTTAATTCAACCGTTTAACTTTCCACCTTTCTGGATTTATTCAAACTGAACAATTGACCATCACATATTTTTTTTGTCGACGATGACTTTTCAACCGTGGAAATCGACGCTACATTTCGAGGCCTAACTTTACAAAGGCTATGTTTACATTGACCAATCACGTGACTAACAACTATATTTCTCTTCTTCCGGCGAACATCAAACGTATAAAAATAAAGTAAAGAACATTCCGCAAAGGCCGCCTAGGGCTTAAGGAACAAAACCATTATGGCTACTTAGACCACAAGCAGAGTTAATAGAGCGCAATTATACTACGCCGTACAAACCTTAAGTTTTACATGTCTTCTTCCCGCTTCGTTGTTAAGAAAGAGAGAAAAGAATTGGAAAGAAAAGAAGAGAAAAGAAAAAAGAAACGTGCCAGTTCGTTTGGTTGAACAACGCCTGCGTTCATATTTTAAATTCTTATTACGACACAACGCTCTTCCTTGTTAAAAAGGAAAGAAACTCTAGGGTTCTCTTTATCATTACCATTATTATTTTTATTACTATTATTATCATATATTGGCTTGTCTAAGGAGGTTGTTAAATTTAAGTTTGAACAGAATAACTGGCCCCATTCTAATGGAAATGTGCCAGAACGGAAGACATACGACTCAGAATTACAAAAAGGGTCATCTTTTTATGCGCACGTGCATTAATGTAAACTCTCTTGGAACAGGTGCAAAATTAGCATCCTACGCGTGTGCACACTGTATGGAAAATTAAAGCGATAAGAGATAAAAAGGTGAGCAAACTGAATTCGACCCACCCCAAACGGAGACTTCTCAGCGGAACTGGGCAGCAACCCCGTGATGGATAAATAAGGCTCTGCTGGGGGTGGCTGTTCACTCGGTCGGAATGATGGAAGAACAAACAAACGAGTAGCGCGTTCGTGTTTAATCTATAAATAAACTGGTGATGGACGGTGGAGTATAGAATCGGGCGTCACACCGAGGCGATGTTCTATTCTGAAACCAATTTACATACACAACTTATATAAAGTTGTTCCTGCTCAGCACAGATAGTAATAATAGAATGTGAGTGAAAGGAGGGGAGGTGACGATGGTGGTGGTAGTGATGATGGAGGATGATGGAAACATAAAGGATGATGATAAAAGGTCTTTCATACACTTGGTTATTTATGAGCTTTCGGAGCAGCTTGATATCGAAAATTCGATTTTGTGGAAAAATGAAAAATCGAATCTATCACACTCGCCGCCTACTCATTTAGTGTCGACCGTTGAATAATTCATATAAATGGAACGCAATAAGATCGTTCTCAGCGTTAATCAATCACTCTGTACCGTTTATTGGAAGAGCGCACGTGGCGCGTATTACCTAATTGCGGAAGAAGTTTTTTTCCTTCTTCTACGATGTATATTATAATCTATAACGGCCCTTGCTAAGGGACTTTAAAACTTTTATAATTGGAAGGGCGGGTAATTAGCGAACAGTATGTAGACTCAGCAAGAGACAAGGCGTCCTAAAGAGACGCACGACGAACGTCTCCGAAAATTTCCCAATTCTGACACTTGTATAGCGAAAGTTCCGATGGGCTAGTTGGACGAACGAAACTCACAATCTTCTTTTTTTTTTTTACTAATTGGCCTACATTTGCCGTTCCCTAATTGCATGTCACCGTTAGCATGCCGAGATAAACGCAGGTGCGTCCCTCCGTTATATTTTATTTCCTATGTATTTTTTTTAACCAGCCAGTCACATGACCATGTTTTTTAAAAATATGCAATCACTTTTGAACTGAAAGGAAATAAAGTAAAAAAAACTTCCACTTTAATTGGTAATTCTAAAGTGTTGTAGAGACCTTTGAACATTGTTCAAATTGACACTGCCGATATACGTGTGACGTCATTCGTAAATTCACAATAAGTACTTGGTTTCTGTATATATTTAACGAATGAAATCAGACGAAAACTTATATTTATCTAAATTGTATTGAATTTAATAAATTATATGATTTTTAAAAATAATTTGTAAATATAAATAGAGTACCAACACTCCTTTCATGCATATCTTATTGTATTTCTCTCTCTCTCGCTTTCACTTTCTACTATTCATTTATTCATTTTTTCCCCTCCTTTCCAATTCATATATTCATTTCATCTTTTTATGGAATCTCTCTCTTGCCTATTCTCCTTGAATCCTATTTTACTGTAAAAAATTTCTTTTAAAAGGTTAACGAAGAAGATAAGATCTTTAAGATATCCCCAATTTTCTTTTCCTTCCCCTCTTCCCTATTTTGGCTGAAATCTTATTATTTTCCATATTTTCAATTATCTTTTTCATTTCCGTTGTACCTTGTCTCACGAAGTTAATTTCTCTCGGTGGGAATTGAAAAAAAAAGCAACCTCTTTTTTTTTACCCAACTTTTTATGTATTTGATAAAAAAGGGAAAGGAAAAATAGAATCCATCTTTAAAGAAAAGATCGTTGGTATTTTTTTTATGTTTGTTGTTGTTTTTTTGTTATAAATACCGCAAAAATGAAGGATATTAAACTAACGATGGTAATTTTATAGATAATTATTGAAAATATCTCTTGAATTCTTCTCTTCTTTGAACTTTAGACTGTAAGAAAAAAGGGAGAAAAGGAGGGTAAAAACCTACATTGAAAATGGCATTCATTTCAAACAATAGCACTAGTTTCAATTATTTCATATAATATACTTTATAGATTATATAGGTATATATAATGAAATAGATAGAACATTACAAGAAAGGTTTTAATGAATAAAGTGTAGGTTAAAAGTTCCTTTTTTCTATTATATTTATAAAATCTCTTCTTTTATTGCTAAAAGGTTATTAATTAAGGTTTTATTCGACTTTTAGAATATGTACTAATGCAATAATTTACTTTCAGATGAATAGTTTTCTAGAAAGTTCAACCCGCAGAACTTTGTAACGCATATGACGTCATCAAGATTCGTGTTGAATTTCACGGGCGACGCTTCGCTGATTGACGGCGCGTATAAGCTATCCGCATCTCCCCAATATGGGAAGTTTCATTTCCTAAACGCTAATGTGCCTCTCTTTATCAAAGAAACAAAACGACAAACAATTATTAGCAAATATTGTTATAAATGTATGATTCAATCTTTTCATCTCTATCATTTTGCATAATCCCTTATAGCTATGGTAACGGAGAATGGTGTTAAATAACTATATCAATTAAATGAAGAACAAATGAAAAACTCATAATAATCCGATTTTTACGAAACAAAACAATAATAAGTTGTAACAATTCTATATTATTCAAAACAATAAAAAAAGCTTAATTATCTGTCATTAATTAAGATTAGGGAATGACAAGGTAAGCTTTTTATTCCAATTGTTCCGGCTTTATACTCTCTACCTCATACACGGATTATTTTAGTAAAATAGGTAGAGGAAAGTAGAAACTAATGTTCCTTTCCTCATTTTTTTTTAGACCTTAATCGATATTTAACGATTTTCAAAGGTAGATAGATGTGTTATATATTTTGTTTTAAATACAACAAATCTTTTTTATCTTAACAAAAATCATAATAGCTTTTTCAGTTCAATGTTGTATAAATATGTATATATGTATATATAGTGTACTTTCTCTCTTTCATCTTTGTTTATTTAATATATTCCTTGTGTACTCAATTTAAGATAGCAATACATATTATATACATTTCTATTTGCCTTATACGCTTACAAATAATATATATATATATATATATACAGTATATACACAATCTTCAGTTTGGATAATATCTTTATTAATCCTATTATTCGAAAAATAAATATACCGTATACAAAACTACAGTTAGATCTTGAAGATAATCCAAATAGAAGAAGATTATCTTATCTTATAAACTTCATTATTATTAGCAATAATATTTTAATGATTTCGTTATTAGTATTCAAATCTGTTCCATTTAAAATGTTGGAAAATAAAGTGAAGCTAATGGAGTTGTATATTTGAATTTCGGGAAAAGGAAATGTTTAATTAGCTAGTGAAAAATATATGGAAATTTTCTTTTTTAATTGGTGAAGATGTCAAATTCAATCAACTTTTTGGCAATTTAATTCGCCACTTTCTGCCACCAAGGTATATAACGGTCAAAATAGGTAATTAAGAAAGTGACTGTCGCCTTAACAATTTACAGCTAAGAGTGTCTTCAACAGTGTCAAATTTCTCTCTTGAATGACGATAGCTCTTTTCCATCCTTATTCTTCAGATTCAAGCACAATACTCTAAGCCCGTATTTTAAGCAATTTTTTTCTTTCTATAGGACTACTAATTTAACGAAAGAATGATTTTAATTAGACTCAAAATAAGGTCTGTTTCATATTATCATTATATAGAAGGCGCTAAATACTGGAAAACGTTAAAGCGATAAGACTTTATTACGCCCTCTAGTGGATAGCGTTAAATGTTCACAGTAATAATTTGTATTCTGATATACGTGATTGACATTCATTAGACGGTAAAAAAGAGAGAGAGAGAGAGAGGGGGGGGAGCAAACAAAAAGCAAACAAAAAAAACACGAGACAAAACAATCGAAGAAGAATAAGAAAAGAAGAAAAGAGAAAGCATTGGTAAAAAAAAAACGAAAACAAAAAAACACAAAAATTGTGACAATATATAAATAGAATATTGTGTAAATTTTTCACTTTCTCTAAACCATTGTGTAGAGAAGATAGTTTAGGAAATAAGTAAGAAAGCAGACAATACAAAAATCTCTTAGGACAAATATGAGAATAAAGCATAAATAAACGCTAATAAACTGAGCTGCAAATAGGGAATAGTACTGAAGTAACTTAATGTACACGTTAGAATTGAAAGCCATTAGCATGTTGACTATATAGAATGATATACCATAAACAGTATTTGGTTGATTAAGTATACTATTCTTTCCAAAAATATGACAAACTATACCAAAACCAGTACCATAATCCGATGTAAAAGCTTTCGTACAACTCATTCTATTGTTGAAATCGCAAAAAGCCCTATAGCTTTTGCCATATTTTTTACTCTTTATCTTGACCATATGGGAGTAACTAGCAGCAAGAACACCCAAAATGCAAGTAAATTGGAATAATACCAGTTGTTCCATTTTATTTTCTGTTGAATTGTTTTTAGAATAAATTCAAGATAATTATTCTTTAATCTATTAGAAAGTATATTAAAATATATCTTTATACTTTCAAAAGTAACAATAATAACAATAATAATAACAAACGTTACGCTAAAAGTAACTCTAAGAACGTGTATATTTCCTGTCGAAAGGATGCTTTAATTAGGACCCTAATCGCGTGAAAAAATCTGATTAGAAACACAGTCAGTTTCTAATTAAAACAACACAGATAATAAACTGATGAGCTTTTATTGAAGGGAATTAGCAAGGATAACAAAACTAACACTTACAATAAGGTTAATGAAGTGGAAGATTTAAGTTGATATTTCTTTTTATTAGAATGAAGATAAATAGAAGAAATGAATGAATGAGTCTTTGAATTAGTGTAGAGGAGAGAGAGAGAGAGAGAGAGAGAGAGAGAGAGAAAGAAAGAAAATATGACAAGTGAGAGTTTTATATACTAGTCTAAAAATATATTCTACTTAAATAAAAAAGTATGTATTTAATATAAGCTTTATGCCTTATGAATATTAATTAATTGGAGAGAAAATTGAGGAAAAGATTCCATCTTTTCTAAGTATTCACTAAGCTAGAAACAAATAAGATAAAAGAAAGAGGAAGGAGTTGGTTTTGGTTGTGGTGAGAGAAGGGGGCGGAATATTTGACAAGTATGTTGAATATGTAAAAGTAAATAATCCGAAAAGAAGCCTATTTTGATAAAATGATAACTTTTGTTATAAATACGATAAGAAATCTCTTGTTCGAACGGTTTATTAGATTCTAATATTCTTTGGCTTTGAGCTCTTGACTAAAATAGATTTTCTAAATATAAAATCCTCAAGTAGGTTTATATTGTACGAAAATGTAAATTCTATACGGCAACGATCGGCGGGAGTTTAGAAAATAAAGATGCTAATTACAACTTTTGTTTTTAAAAAGTAACGGACCAGAGAGAATCTTATTTCAATTTCGTGCTGAGTTTATGGCTTATTAATTCGAAACGCGATCTGTAGAATAGAAATAAAAGCAGTTCACGTGACATCCACTGACAAGGAATGAGTAATGAAAGAAACACTTAAAAGTCAATGCATGGGAAACATCTGTCAATGAACTCTCGTCTTTGTTCTCCCCTCTCATCTAATTAATTATCGCTAATAGAGTTTATCAGTAATTATTCAGATCGTTTTGAATATATTGAATACTTAAATTTTCCATTTTTATTCGTCTGCCTCGGGAATATTTGAATAAAACACCTCAGCTGTTTGTACATTTGCAAATATTGCCAGTAGATGGCGAACGATATGAGCAAACCGATTAGTCTGCCATCTGTAAGTAGCATTCAAAAAGGAGCGACTATTATTTTCTTTTCAAATTAGCTATTGTAAAATTAAAGAAACATGTAATCTGGTGCTAGAGGAATTTAGCCTTCTGTTTAGCGTAAAAATATACAGTCTGTTTAACATAGAATTGAAAGATACTATGCGTCTGGTTATTTAAGATTGTATTGAATAAATCTAAAATGTTAGACATTTGTTATCTGATTAGAAAAAGCTTCGGAAAAAAACTATTACAAAAGAATTCTCTTTTGTCATGTCATTATTAAAAATCAACTGGGAATAAGAAATAATAAAATGAGATATTCCAGTCATCCTTGTCGGAAACTGATGGGAATGTAGCTTTTAAAGGGATCTGGAACGTATACAGTATATACTGTCTGTATATGCATAGAATGCCTAATATAATTAACCTTTATTGCAATAAACATTTTATGGCCGTTCTGAGTGATATCCAATAATGTTAAATTAGAAGTATAAATTATAGGCGTCATTAAATTATACACACAAGAGGAAAAGGATTTTAGCTTCTTTCGAATATTTTCCTTTATCTTAACCCATTACCCTGTATTTGTACAAAAGAACAAGTAAAAGTTTACTAATTAATTATTCAACTGATAAAAGCATTTTACCGAACAATTAACGAGTAATTTGTAACTTGGGAGAGAGTGATAATAAGACTGGTAGTATGTTTGTTCGCAATGATAATTATATATTCACAATCGTTGTTTTGGCATATATAAACGAAATATTTGATATATAATAAATTGATAACTCTGGTAGGTATGTTCTCTTATTTATTGATATATCGCTTTGATATCCATTACACGAATTTATGAATAGGTGGAGCAGTACTTCCAAGAAAAGTTTTGGTAGTAGTAATATTAACGATTTTAAGGATCTTTTCTCTTAGAGATACTATTTACTTCTAATTTCTTTCAGCGTTGTCTGTCTGTCTGTCTCTCTCTCTCTCTCTCTCTGCATCTGTCTATCTGCTTCCACCAGTCCCCCGCTACTCTCTTTCCAGTTAACAAACAAACAAATAAACCAGATGAAAAATTAATGTAAAATTAATATTTATACATTTGTTATTTTTTCCTAAAGCCTATACATAGTATGATAGTCATTAATTTAGACCGATAAAATAGTATAGAGGATTTTTTTATACGTAAACTAATTTATTTATTGATAAGAAAAATGAGAATAAAATGACAAAAAACCCCAGCGAAAGAGAGATTGTTTGAACTTCCATATTAATTATAGATTCTTATACAATGAAGAATTTCCAGCTGCATTTAAATATCTTTAGAAAGTAGTACAGGAAGTAATACCTCAAAAGTGTTAATTCAACCTCTAGTTATAAAATAATAGGCCTCCTGGTACAAAGCGCCAGTCTACAAACTGCAGCGGTAAACTGGGAATCGATCGCTTCAGGAAAACTTTTCCAGCCTGCTATAAAACAATATGCAGATAGCCATTACTTTTTATCTATTTTTTTCGGTTCATTTGGTTTATTCTAGGAAATTGAAAGTCGGCGTTCATGAGAAATTACAAAGAGACGTTTACGACGCCTTATTACTTAATGCTCAACTTCGGAATTCTGTTGAAGATTTCTATTTTGACAATTATACAAATCTATCTTCTTACGGCCAGATAACTTCGTGTAAGTTTCTATCGTTTTTTTATTATATACATTGATAATACATATATTAAAAATATGAAGTAAGTATAAATAAATTATATAATAAGCTCTTTTATAGCGAAATAAAAGAAATTATATCGTTAAAAACTTGATAGTGGCATTTTATCTTAGTAAAAGTATGTAGAAAAATATGTATATACTGCATATACATATATACAATATTTCTAACTAAAAGTAATTTCTCTAACCAGGGCCATTTTTCTTTTTAAATAAGTGATGAAATTACTATAGTTAGCACTAGGCCTATGAATTGTGATTAATCTATTCTCTGTAAGAGATATCACAAGCATTACTTTAATACTCTTAAAAATGTTTAATTACAGAGAGCGTAATAATTATAGTAACATCTATTGTATTATGTAAAACAATAATTATCATTTTCAATAGTAGGTTAATTGAGAGAGAGTGAGAGAGAGAGAGAGAGAGAAACAATAAAAGCAATTTTTAATTGAAGAGTATATAGTATTTATTTACAAATAACAACATGTTGATTATTAGCCCTTTAAATACTAGTACTCTTACTATTTGAAGAAATAATAATGAACTATTTCCTAGCAATAAAGAACTTAACTTTTTGTTTGAAAGCATATTTGTTTATACTAATCTCCTTTGATTATTGAGAAAATGAAGGATTTTTTTAAACATAAAATAGCTTATTCTATTAAAGATAGAAATCAATGAATATAAATATCGCATTATTATAGCTATTAGCAATGAAAATGTAATATTTATATATGAATTAAAACGGTTCATTTCCATGTATTTTTAATTCTATTTATAAATAACTTAAATCTTATATTCTTTCTGTTTTAGATTCAGTAAGTTTGTAAGTTTATTCTTAGTGTACGTTTGTCTAAAATTAGGTTAAAATGTGAAGAATTCTCATGAGAAGTTCTCTAATGTCAAAAAAAAAGAAAGAATAAGCCATGCCTTAAGTTAATATGAATTCAGCTATCTAATAACTAGCCATTTTGTCTACAGATAGAAAACTAATGAAAGACTACAATATTGATTACGTGCTAGGAATTGATGATGAAAATTTTCAAATAGCCGCATTATCATTAAACGTTTCATATTTTGATGTCTCGAATTATATTGTTAGAAGGAAGAATGAAGTTAACACGTATAAATTACATCCAGATCAGGAAACAATCAATAACTGTTTGCTGGATTTAATATGTGCTTACAAGTGGAAGCATGTGGCAATATTTTATGAACCTCATTACTGTAAGTTTTTCTTTATAGTCATAAGTATTACTATATATGTATATAATAGCACGTCAATTGGGGACTCATTCCCTGATAATTTAATTTTATGAATTGCCTTAGGAATATATATATTCCATACAGAAATATATACTGTATATAGATATATAAAGTAAACGACAAAAATATTGGAACACCTCAAATTTTTATAGGCTAAATATTAAAAATATTTTTCATTATGAAACAAGATTATTTTTTTTATTTTTTCAGTGTTTAAAAATAGGTTAAACTTGCAATTTTATATAAATTTCTTTAAAACAGCAGTTAGGTAAGTTTGTACATATTTTTTGTTCTTATTTGGCCGCGCGACATGTTTTTTGGAACAATGTTAAATTGTTGAATTTTTTAACTATTTCTGTATGTGCCGACCCTCTCTTTCTATGCACTTGCTTATTCTACCCTCACACCAATACTCCACCTCTCCCCATATTTTTCGTCACCCTGAAGTCCTTTTCAATATTGCTAGTCCATGTCCTAAAGTCATCAGGTCCACTTAGCGAAATCCTGCCTCATCAGTAAAAATAACCGCCCCTATTGTCTTGTTCTGGTTGCTTTTACTTCAAGATGTTATTAACTGATGATGAGGCCATTCATAAAACTCTTGCTGTTGCCCTTAATTTCCCTAATTCTCTATATTTTTTTATTACAAGATCCCTAATATCTTTACTTCACGCCGTAATTAAAAAAAATACAATATAGATTATATACAGTAATTTTTAATATTCAATAACTAATTAACTTAACTTAAAACAGGAAATAAGTTGAAAAAAATTTTGTTTGAGACGTCTATTTGAATGCCAACCAGATGTCAACTCCATTTGCCAATAAAGAAAACACTTATAATAATATTCACAAAATATTATCATTTTCTTAAATTTTTTTCAATATTATGTCAATTTAACTCTTTTTCTATATAAATTTAGACAAAAAATACTAATTTGCAGCGAACAAACAATTTTAACTATTAATTAAAAGTTGGCCTATCAAAATTTACGATGTCCACATATTCCTGTCGTCCACTTTATATATATATATATATATATATATATATATACTGCACATAGATATATAGAGGTATACTGTATGTAGATGTATATAGAGATATACATAAATATAGACAATGTGTCAGCAGATGTACTGTAGGAGCCTGTAACAAATAATTAACTTAAGGATCAAGTTCTTATTTGATAACGTAATAAAACAGTTAGGACGCTAAGAACCTTCTTCAATTCGAGATACTCCTGCAATTTCCATTTGAAAGTTCATTTGTTCGAAATAGAGGAGGATGAGAGGAGCTATAATGGAATTCTACTAAGTGCCAAACCTCACATGCATATGTTGATTATAGCTAGATTTGAAATTGTAGTTTCTATGCTGGAAAGGGCAACATCTTTAGGAATAATCGCTAGTCCTTATACATGGCTGTTTATAAACTTGGTAAGTAAACAGTTTCTGTATTTTCTTAGATTTCTATACGTATATACAAGGTGTGATGTGAGTGTTTACATTGCATATTTTTATATAAACAGAACTCTACGGAACTTCCAGAAAAATTTCACGATCTCCTCTACATAAATATAACATATATATCCCTAAAGAAGACAGATAATTATGGCCTCCAAGTTGCACTAGTGGACGATGCTATTAACTTTAAGGAAAAGTCGAAAATGAGAATTTATGGAAAAACTGGAACAGTACAGTTCGATGCGAATGGCTATAGATCTAATATATCACTCTATGCGCATGGACTAACGCCGAATAGAACCAAAGCAAGCGTTAAAATAGGCGTTTGGGAAAATCAGTCGCCCCTATTTGTCCAAAGGTTCAAATTTTTTGGTAAGGATAAAGTACCCGTCAATCTAAACGGAGTGCTTAAATCAACGCTAACCAGAGTTGTTACAATTTTGGTAATTATGCATCATTTGATAAAAAATAACTGTACAGCTAACCAAAATTTTCAAATTTGTGTTTTATCAATTAACTTCATACGATACAGGAAAAACCGTTTGTCATGAAAACTGAAACCGGTTATAAGGGATTTGCTATAGATCTATTGGAGGAAATTGCCAAAGATTTACAATTTCGATACGAAATCTATACTGTTCATGATCAAAAGTTCGGATCGGTGCAGCCTGATGGCACGTGGAGCGGTCTTATTGGAGAGATTTTATCTCGTAATGCAACCATGACTATTGCTCCCTTAACAATGAACGCTGAGAGGGAAGTGGCTATAGACTTTACAAAACCATTTAAGACCAGGGGTATTACAGTTCTAATGAAATCCCCTGAACACACTCCCTCTTATTTTCAATTTCTAAAGCCCTTGGATATCCTTGTCTGGATATCAGTCTTAATAACAATGGCCATTATATCGGCACTTTTATATACTTATGAAAAATATTCACATTTACTACACTCTGCCCCGTCTGGTTTACAAGGCTACGAATCTGCATGGTTTGTTTGGGGTTCATTAGTATCTGGTGGAACGGAACAAACTCCGGGAACTATTTCTGGTCGATTATTATCATCCGCTTGGTGGTTTTTCTGCCTTATTCTCATCTCTTCGTATACGGCCAATTTGACCGCATTCCTAACTGTCAAAGTTATTCAAACACCAATTAAAACACCGGCTGATCTTGCAGCTCAAACAAAATTACCTTATGGCACAGTTAGAGATTCCGATGTTCTAATGTTTCTAAATCATTCGGACATTGAGCCCTATAGAACAATGTGGAATTCAATTCAATCATCTCACAAAACAGTGATCGTAAACAGCACCGAGGAAGGTGTCAAAAGAGTTAAACAAGGTAATTACGCTTTTCTATGGGACAATACGGTCTTAAATTTTATTGCTGGGGAAAGTGAAGACTGTCAATATATGGAGATAGGCCCACCGTTCGATTATAAGGGATTTGGTATAGGAGTTCCCCCAGGCGCCATCTACAGGGACGAATTATCTATCGCAATACTTAAATTGCAAGATAGTGGAAAAATAAATCAACTGGAAAATAAGTGAGCAAATTTTCGGTTAAACTCTTAAAGATTTCGGTTAAGCATGTTTTCTTTTAAATAAATTGCAGATGGTGGCCACCCAGCGCATGCAAACCCATCGATTCACCATCAACCGACAGTACCACAGAATTAAAAATGGTAAATGTAGCTGGTCTCTTCTTTGTCGTCATTTTCGGTATAGCTATATCAGCCATAATATTCATTTGTGAAATCTATTCGAGAAAAAAGAATCAGAATCGAAGAGATGAAAAAACGCGACAGAAATTGGCAAGATTAGAAGAATTATCGCGTTCTTTAAGTACCGGTCGTAAATCGACAACTAGTTCAAGGCGTTCAAGCCGAAATTCAAGAAATGATATAAGATTATAATAAATACTTTAATAATTTTAATATTAATAATTATACAAAACAGTATTTGATCGAAATAAAAGAAATCATACTTTTTTTTAGGTTTTTCTTTATTTTTATGTCAATTTCTTTTTTGTTATCTATCGTTGCTATTAATAAAATAATTACATATTTTGTTTTTTTAAAAAAAAAATAAAGAAGACAAAGACTTTAAAATTTTTTAGGATATAATAGAAAATTGAATGTTTTCACTATGCAATATCGATGGTATTTGTTTATATCTTTGTTTTCTTTATTCATTTTCTACTATGATTTTTAATTGATAATTTATGTTTTAAAGGTTTTAGTAAAATGAAATATATGTATATACATTATAAATAATTATGAGTTTTGTATGGCTTTTATCATTTTTCTTTCGTCCTTTAAATAAGAAATTAGTAAATCTTTAGCGTATTAAAATTTTAGAGATCATGAAAAAACCTGTCTCTTTCTATCCTTCCTTAATTTATATGCTGTTAGAGTCGAATTCTCTTGAGAAAACGTATTAGTACTAATAAAAGAATGGGACTGGATGAGCAACTGTAACTTGATAAATATCAATTTAAATATCATTTACAAAGTTTTAGAGTAAAGATTAAGAGTTCAGTGATAAAGATGGATTGACTTGATATGGGAAGCGTAAGAGATGAGATTAGAAAAAGACAAGAGATGGCGTTAACGTTAAATAGGTAATTAGGAAAGCGAAGAAAAGGGAGAAAGAGGGGTATGGGTTGGCGATAGGAGAGAGGAGATTAGCAGATTATATAGATTATAATAAATCATAATAAATATGCATAATATAAGTTCACATATTAATTATTAATAAATTAATGAATATTTTCAACATTTTAAAAGAAATTTAGGACTATACATGATTGAACCATATAAAATCGTATTAATATTTGTAATGCAATATAACATACACATAAGCATATATGAGTAGTATTAGAAATGGAAAAAGTAGAAGAAAAAAGTTACAGATAAAAACAATTGAGAAATAAACGATAAACCTTAAAGCAATAAAATAAGTTATAAATAAAACTCCATAATTTTTTCGTTCTTTTCTTTCAACCTTCCCACGTTCAATAATTTTTCTTTTACTATTGAAAATAGTCCAAGAATCACGTTCCAATAAGTAGACGATAAAAACCTAGTGGACATTTAGGCCTATTTGAAAATACTATTCTTTATTGAACAGTATTTTACAGTATGAGAGAGTGAGTAGAGAGAAGAAAGGCCCGGTTATAGGCGTTGAATCGTGCTATATATATATATATATATATATATATATATCATTTTTTTTTCCTTACGGATAATTTCTTAGGGAATTTCTAACATAATCTTGATCTCTAATAGTTCATTAAAGGTAAACAATAAATAATAATATATAAATAATCAATTTTGATATCAAATCACTTTAAAAAGTTGATTAAGCTTAACAAAAATTGCTATAAAAAGAAATACAAACAATCTGTATGAATGAAGTAAAGAATTATTCATTAAATATAGGAAGAATACGGAACATTTTTGACTTTTAATGATAAATAGGTTAATGCTATGGGATATATGAATAATAATTTCTATTGTATTATAATTTCATAACCTTGTAAAGAAAGAAGAAGGAAAAATATTAAAAGAGTTTATAGCTTAAGGAAAAATATATACTAAGGACGAAAAATAATATCTATATAAGAAAATTGAGAAGGATAAAAAAATCTATTGAACGATATCTTTCAAGCTACAAGAGAGAGAGAGAGAAACAGACAGAGAGAGAGAGAGAGAGAAAGATAAAGAGAGTAAAGATGAATTTTAACGTAAATGCAACCCAAGAAGATTTAACGTTATTACAAACATTAGATGAGAAAACCTTATTAGAGGAGATTCAAATGCGTTATAAAGGAAATAGAATTTACGTAAGTAATATCTTAGATTTTAATTAATATAAATATAGTCGTGAAAAATATTTCAACATTCTTTTTCGTGACTCATTCGTATTGTAATAAACTTTTTGTTCTACTTGCTTATTTTGTCATATATATAGTGAACAATGAAAATTCAACTCTTAACCACCGATATCTAAACTTTAAATGAAAATATAGTAAATAATCTAGACTATTATACACTATTTAATTTACTTACTCTTCTTTTATTAATAATATCATAATATAATTGAAAATATACAACAATAGGGAAAGTATAAAAAGTCTACTCTTGTTTTGTATTTGAAAAGAAACGAGGGTAATGTGAAAAGATATGAGCTTGTAATCATAATACAAATATTATTAAAAATCTTAAAAGGAAGTAGACTACACTCAAAAATGATATTTCTAACATTGATTTCTTTTAAACTATGCTTTTTCTTGATAAATTTATCTTTTCTTTTACTTTTTTATAGACTTATATAGGTGATGTTCTCCTATCTATTAATCCCTATAAGGATATATCAATATATTCTATAAGACATCAAAGAGAATATACCGATATTAAAATACGCCAAGCTCTTCCTGCTCATGTATATGCTATTGCTGACAACGCCTATCAGACTTTACGTCGAACCAGACAAAGTCAAACTATAGTGATTAATGGTGAATCGGGCTCCGGTAAGACACAAAATGCTAAATTTCTTACACAGCATATTGCATTTGTTAGTGGAGGTCATCTGGATATTGATGAACTTGAGACAAGGATTATTAAAGCTAATCCTTTATTGGAAGCGTTTGGTAACGCAAAAACGATAGCCAACGATAATTCATCGAGGTTCGGTAAATATTTAGAGATAAAATTCGATAACGACGGAGAAATGATCGGTGCTCTCATAAATGAATACATGCTGGAAAAGTCAAGAATAATTCGATGCTCACCGGGTGAAAGAAACTTTCATATCTTTTATCATATGTTTGCTGGTTTATACGACGAACAATTAAAAAATAATCTACTCGACCAGCCCGATGATCACAGAATCTTGCATACATTCGACGGTTCTCGAGTATTCGCCGATCGACAATCTTATATTTATCATCAAAGCGCCTGGGATGAACTGATGAGAATTATGACTACTGTTGGATTCAACGAAGAGCAAATAGAGACGTTAATTGCCCTACTAGCTGCTATATTACACATAGCTGATATAGAATTCGCGCACGATGTCGAAACAGATGGTGCCTACATTTTAAATGAAAATTGTCTTGAAGTATCCGCAGAATTTCTAGGTGTCGATGCCGGTGATCTTGCAAGATGTTTTATATCAAGTAGTCAAATTGTTAGAGGGGAGGAAATTGTCATGCTTAAAACTGTACCACAGGCAGAAGACACTAGAGATGCATTGGCCGTCTCTCTATACTCAAGAGTATTTGCATGGATAGTAAGGCGAATAAATCTAATGCTAATGCCTGAAAGGCGATACGCTACAGGACAGACAATTGGTATATTGGATATGGCTGGATTCGAAGATTTTAACGAAAACAGGTTAGAGTTTTTACCTTATAGCTATTTATATAAATACATTTACAGACAGTAGATGGCTCCACATCATAGCATATGCACTGAAGTTAAACTTTTCTCTTTTTTCCCTACTCTTTCTCTTTTTAGCTTTGAACAATTATGCATAAATACGGCGAACGAAGAGCTTCAATTCTTCTTTAATTTTTACGTTTTCCGCCAAGAATTAGACGAATATAGTCAAGAAGGAGTAAAAGGAAAAACAATTAAATACACGGATAATGGTGCAATTTTAGAGATGCTCTTACAAAAACCACTTGGTTTATTTGATATCATTAACGAGGAGAGTAAAATTCGTACCGCAACCGACCTCACTTTAGCAGAAAAGTTTAATAAATACTTTTCCGCTAAAAAGAATATTTATATTAAAATTAAAAGTAAACCTTTATGCTTTACTATAAACCATTACGCTGGACCAGTTACTTACGGGTGTGGTGGTTTCTTAGAAAAGAACCGACATACTCTTAGCCATAATTTACTCGATTGTCTTAAAATGTCCCAAAGTCAAATCGTTTCGGATTTATATGCTGCGAAATTATCGTCAACCGGATCTCTTCAAATGAAGTAAATTGATTCTAATTAGTATAGTAAATTAACAAAATAAATTGCTTTTCTTCCTTCCCTTCTATTTTTAGCCCTGATGCTCCTATGAGGAATAGACAATCAGTTCTTTATAAAAAACCTCCATCGTTAAATCTGAAAAATAATCAGAGTATTTCAAAGAAAGCTGGTAAACAAGTAAAGAGTAAAATGTCTAAGGGAATTGTTCAAACTTTGGATAGAACTACAAATTCAAAGACTTTATCTTCGCAATTTACGAATTCTCTAGTTGAATTAGCTTCTAAATTGCACGATTCTCAACCAACATTTATTAGATGCATTAAACCGAATTCAATGAAACAATCGAATAAATTTGATATAGAATTGGTAAGAAAACAATTGAAATATACAGGAGTAATGGAAGTAATTCGAATTAGAAAATCTGGTTATCCTACTCGTATTTCTCATAGGCAATTTATTGATTTGTAAGTAATTTTCTACCTATTTTATATATAATCTATTAATAATTACATATTATACTTAATTTATATTTTCATATGCTTCCCTTCTATCTTCTCTCTATGAACGATAATATCAACAATTGCAAATAATAATAATAATAATAATAAAAACAGGTATAAAATAATAGCATTCAATTTAACGAGTAAGGTTGAACCAACAGGTTCAAATTGTTTGAAAATACTTAAAGCTACAAATCTTCATCAATTCGAGATTGGTAAGACTAAAGTGTTTCTTAAGCATTATCATACGGAATTATTAGTAAGAAAACTGGATGATATTGGATGGAAAATCGTTCGTGTTCAAAAACAAGCTAGAAGTTATTTGGCGAAAAAACGATTTAAATGGTTGGTCGTTAAGGCAAAAGCTGAACAAGTTGAATTAAAGGCATTCTGTAAATCGGTTGCCAATATATCGAATGCTAAATACGATATTATTAATGCGCACCAACATCACGACTCTTTAAGATTTCATAAAAAGGTAGATGGCGCTCTTGTCATATCATAATTTCGTTTTAATGTTTTTATTCTTCTTTATCACTAAATGAAATTTATATCTTGATAAACACAAAGGCTAAGGAACTAGAACAGCAAAGAAAGGCTCAACAGGCCCAAACTGCTCAGGAAAATATCTATCAAGCAACACCAATTTCGTTCGCTCTCAAAAAGGAAAAACCTAAACCTAGACCAAGACAAATTACGACTTCTAAGAAGAATCAACAGCCAAGATCATTGTCCAAAATGAAAATGCCACCTCAAGAAACAAACAAACTACTCGATACAATTCTTGATGAAACTCTCGGTCGTTATACTGATATTGATATTGGCATATGGGCGAAGGTGTATTATTTTGAAAGAAATGAGGTTTGGCCCTTACACTATTTATCTTCCTATTTGATAAAGCTAAAGCCAATATTTGTTATCGGTCGTGCTTAATTTTATCTATTTTTATTCTCCGTTAGGTTGTTGCGAAATTTTATGTTAGGAATCGTGAATTCGTCATAAACGATAGCGATGACGAATATCAGGGTCGAATTATTGGTATTGGATGCTTGGAAAATGATATTAGGGACGAAAGAGTAAGGAGAGTTCGACGATTGTTTGGCGACGGTATAACGTTATCTCGCGAATCCGATGGTTCAATTTCAATTGTTAGAGAGACGACATGTCCAATTATCGTTAGAGGTTATGAATATCCTGAATTTTTCTGTCTATCTCGCGATGTAATAGAGAATGGCGGAGAGCTTGAGAAAAATAAGAAGACAACATTATTCGATATGGACGAATTCAAAAAGAGGATAGCTTCGGAACTCGAAGATGAAGACAAAGCGGGGAATATGGAGAAGAATCTACAAAGAATGACCATAACCCGAATAGCTATTAATGAAGATACCGAATCCGACCTACAGACTCCCTGCTGGCTAGCTATAATTAACTTTTGCGCATTGGACGCTCTAGGAAGCGATAGAGGTAAGAAAAAACAACTTTATTCCTATAAGAAACGATTATTTAAATAAATTTGAAACACTCGGAGAGGAGCTTTCTCTTCAACGGGATACCTGTTTATCTACCGCACGCATTTTTCCAACAAGATCAACATAACATCGCACGTGTTACTGTGCTAAACACACAAAAACCTTTTCCTTCTATATTCTGTTATAAAAGAAGTACCGCACGCGTGTTTCGAAACATCCATCTATTGTAATAGAGCAAAAAAAATATTGAACCTTAATCTTTCCATCTTTCCCTACTTTTCAGTCTTGAAAGAAATTCGAATGCTCATCAAACAACCCCATCACAAAGACGACGCCATCATGAAGGTATGTAATATACACACACATACAGTATAAGTAGATAAGTAGGTGTCTCTCTTTAAATCATACAATAATATATTGATATTATTAGATCAATTTAAATTAGTATTCATCAAAACTATTACATTATGTATTCAATAATTATATGTATACAAGTTTAATTACCTATCTATTTAGTTGAGAAACGGTCGAATGCCGCCTGCTCTAAGCTATTTTCCGCCCGATAAACTGACTAAAATGCGTAGAAAACGTGCAGAAAACGAACGTTACGCCGTTGAAATCGGCGATCAATTAAGCGAGAAAAATAGATTTCTTTTTAAGGTTTTCTTTTAAATATCCCATAACCTTTGAGGTTTCTTTTTTTAATATATTCTAAATATATTATAATAATACGTTCCCCTTTTTACCCTTTAACTCACCTTATATTCCTTTTATTGTACTAGTCTCCAAACAACATCCCTACAAAAAGCTGCACACCTTTTATCTGAAGCCTTATAACACTACCGCTAGGAATTCATTTATTAATTATTATAATTAAAAAAATTGCTATGATAACTATTCCCAAGGTGAAAGAGTTGAAAAATTAACGGTTATCCACTTTACCTAGTTTTATGTTACTCGTTCAAGGAGGAAAGGCAACTCTTTCTTGTGTCTAATAACACTAATTATATTAGTCGTCACCGTTTCCGATTTTTACACGTTCTTTTCATATTTTTTCAAATCTCTTCATTCACTCTAATTATATACCTGAGGGAATGGAAAGAAGGAATAAAGTCGGATACGGTGTTAAACAATTAGGATAATAATTAATCAATAAACAAAATATATGCTAATTACTTTTTCTCTCTTTTTTATAGAGAAATTGGGCTAAAGTAAATTTAAGACCCAAAGAACAAAGACAACTAGGATTAGGTCAAGATTACAGAGAATTGGAAAGAGAAGAGGAACACGTGCAAGTGCTGCCCCCTCATGAGCATGTAACTAAGAAAAAAGAATGGGCAAAGCAAAAAGGAGGGTTCAACTATTGACGCGTGAGAAAAGAAAATGAAAAAGAACGAATTGGAATTGTTGTAATATTAATTAATATTAATAATAATAATAATAATAATAATAATAATAATAATAAAGAAAACACATGGAAAGGAAGAATGAAGAAAATTTTAAGACAAACTATATTTTATATTCAGTCTAAATTGTTTATTTTATCATCTTTATTAATCTTGATTTCCAATGGAAGATAAATAACTTTTTTTCTTCTATTGCATTAATAAAGTTGAATCATTAATAAATCTCGCAATTCTCACGAAGATCTACATAATCGCTAATCTCCAGGAATACTTAATTATATCGAATTTTCTCTAAAACACTTTTCTTTCCTTTCAAACGAGGTGAGCAGGTGTAGTTCCCTCCCACTGGCACTTCAGTAAGGTCCCTTCTTCCTTTTACCGATGCGTGCGCGAATTTCTATAACCGGAACTAGACGCCTTACCGTAAAATGAGAGTTTGTAAGGGTGAAGGTCATTTTGTTGAATGCTGCCAACGCTCTGACACACGTCACGTGACATGCCAATCAGAAGAGATTATGTTTGCAGCTACGGTACGCTCGAAAGCGTTTGAAAAGGTGCCTCAGTATGTACAGTTATTACTATAATTTTGGGATTGTAGTTTTTATAATAGGAAAAGTTTGTCAAGTTTAATAAAGAGTTTCGTAGTCGTTTCGTACAAACTTCTAAACCCATGTCTATCTGTCTGTCTCTCTCTCTCTCTCTCTCTCTCTCCTTGCACTGGCATTGCAAGGGCTCGGCTGCTTTTTACGTTTCTCAATAAAAACAAGCGGAAAGTGGGAACGTTCGTGCTACGTTAAATAAACATCCTCTAACCTTATCCAAACCGATAGCCAACAACTTTGATTGACAAGTAGCACGTGCTGAACTATCCAATAGGAAATACAAGGAGGCGGAGTCTTCTTTAACGAGCTTCTTCGCGGAAACGCCACACGCATTCATTTACAACTTGAGCGCTTGTAGCGTTCGGATATATGGTTCATATTTTATATTAAACGATAATTACCACACGAGAAAAAAATGAAACGAGCTTACAGCGACGACGGTTCGGATTTCGGCGATGACGATCCATACAAAGACGGGTAAGATATTCCATATTAAAATATTAACGCATATGTAAATATACGTTCTTTAAAGGCTATAAATAATTTTTTTCATTAATAATTAAATAAATAAAAAAAATAACAATGCCTTTAAAAATACTGGTATTTAATTGGTGCATTTTTATGTAATGGAATACGGTTGAATGCTTTATTATTTCCAATAAAGTAGAGAGAAAAAACAATATCCCTGTTCGTTCCCCCCCTCTCTCTCTCTCTCTCTCTCTCATTCCGTATTACCAGCCTCTTTGTTCCCTCTCTTGAACGCTTCTAATAAATATATATTTGGAAAATATTATGTTTAACTTTCTTCTTTTAATCTGACAGCTCACCGGATCAAAGCTGTGATGGGTCGGCGAGGAAGAAACGACGAGGGGTAAGATATTTTATTTGTCTATTGCGCAATGTTAATTAATTTAGGATTGAACAAAGGCTATAAAAGAATTTTTATTAGAAGTTTTATTAGATAAAAAAAAGTTAGAACAAAAGAATAGGAAAGAAGAATAATGAAAAATTTACAATCGGATTAGCAAACGACAAAAAAAACCCTTGAATATGTTCATTCATACGAATAATGATCGCGTAAAGTATCTTCACACCTTTTTAGACAGTCGCAATAGGGAAACGTATAGAAACGTAATCTGTATGAGGACGCCCGCGGACTTCGGGTGGTCGATAGCGTTTAGAAAACACTTAATGTCACGTGATCATCTCCACAGATTGTCGAAAAACGTCGTCGAGATCGTATCAATCAGAGCCTAATAGAGCTGAAGCGTCTTGTGCCTGCCGCCTATGAGAAACAAGGATCTGCTAAGCTGGAGAAGGCAGAAATACTGCAAATGACCGTTGACCACCTGAAGATACTAAATCAAAAAGGTAACGCTCTTTTAGCCCTTTTGCTCTCGTCCGTGTAGCTCGCGTTTCGCACGACCCAAATGACCCCTAGCATTTAAATAGTTGTCTGAAGAGTTTGTTTTCATTTTCTACGGATTACATAGCAAAACTCTCGTGGGAAACAGGTATGAACGGTTACAATGTGGATCAAGCGTCTATGGCAGTCGATTACAGAACAATAGGATTTCGGGAATGCGCATCGGAAACTGCTCGTTACCTCGTGGCCGTCGAAGGAATGGACATCCAGAACCCGTTGAGAATTCGCCTTTTGTCTCATTTGGAATCTTTTTGCGCTCAACGAGAAGCGGCCGCCAGAGCCAGTTTGCAGCAGAATCAGTGGGCGGCACCTATAGCCTACGCCCAACCTACCTGCCAATACACGCCGCCTCTTTCTAGTCAAGTTACTATCGATAATTGCCTACCAGCTCATTGTGCCCCGCCTACTTTAATCTCTCAGACTAATTTGCAAAATAGCAGTAGTCAACCATCTCTGCATACCTCATCTACCGCCTCTCTTACTATGATCTCCTCGAAACCTTATCGACCTTGGGGAGCGGAGTTGGCCTATTAATTGACTTTATCTATTTATTTATTTATTCAGTTGATCGCGTCTGATTAAACTTTTATATAAATCTGTTTAAATTATCTTCAAAACGTTTCTTCTATTTGAACTCTCTTTAAGAAGATGGCACAAAGACAACTATGCAACAAAAAAAATATGTTTCTGTTCTAGCCAATCCATCAAAATGTCTCCAAGAGTCTCACGTGATCAGTACACTTTATATATATATATATATATTTATATATTTATCTATTTTTTTCAAGAAAAGAAAACCAAGGTTAAGTATACTTGTTCTGATGGTGTAATTTATAGAGTTTTACACTAGTCACGTTCCGTTTGTTGTTTCCTCTTATGTCCATAAAAGCACGACGTATACATTCAATACGTATGCATACATTCGCTTATATATAAACGTCATATATTGTATATTTATATAAATATATATGTATATGTCTATATTTAGAAAAATAACAAGTATAAATATATTTATATACATATATCTTTTTTTGAGTTTGCAATTACTATGCGACATGACAAACATTAAAAAAAAACTTATTTATTCAATAAAAAAATTTGTTACACATGCTTATTCGATTTGTTTTAGTACGTAAATCGGTCAGCCCATCGCCAAAAACCACATGCCGCTATCTTTCATTCGCAATGACGCGCGATAAGGTTGTTTGTCGAATTTACCCGCTGGCGTATCTCTTTTCTATGGCAACACTTTCTTTATGTATTTATAAATATATATATATCCTTAAGTTTTGTATATTTAATAAGCTAGTGAGAGTGTGAGGCAACTAGCAGTCACAGAAATTTAATGAGAACACGTTTTGCTTGATAAGGGTTTTATCTTTGTGTATTATTCAAAAAGAACGGAAAGATGAACAAACTCTGACATCGCCTGTTACGACAACGCCTCTTAATTAGCATGAACAAAAGTCGGCGTAACGTCGGTCAC
The DNA here is from genome assembly GCA_904063045.1 of Dimorphilus gyrociliatus. Classification (NCBI taxonomy): domain Eukaryota; kingdom Metazoa; phylum Annelida; class Polychaeta; family Dinophilidae; genus Dimorphilus; species Dimorphilus gyrociliatus. The sequence continues at coordinate 443,967 of CAJFCJ010000008.1, forward strand.
GTGATCTTTGCAGGGTGTGGTGTCTAAAAGTTTGCGTGTGGTCTACTTATTATGCTGTACTTGTAACTGTTGTATAAGTCATCCTCTTTACATAATTTCTTTATTTCTGCTTCTCTTCTAGCGTTATAGTATTCAAGGTGAGAAGTTAAACGAATTCTTAAGGGATTGTACCAATCCAAACCCTCAACCGATTCTAGATAGCGCGCTATCTCCAAGACACATTCCTTAAAACCGACACTTCTATAATCGGGAAATGATGATGTCCTCGAGTCCTGGGGCGGTATTGAATAAATTCCTTCAAGAAGAAGAAAAAAAAAGATAAAGAATTCAACATTTCAGACGTGAGAATATGTAAATTCCTACAAAAAGAGAGATTAATTCAAACAATTTCTTAATAGTTTAAGTACGAAAACTAATGGATAAAAATAATTTTTTATCTAAACAAAACGAGGTCATTATAGGTTTAATGGAAAAGAAAAGAATAGATAGAAATAGAAGATTAAGATTGAAATCCTTGGCATTCGATAACGAGCAAAATTTTTCTTATATAAAATTCTAATGGTTTAAGAAAAAAAAAAGGGACGAAATAGTTTCGCCCAATTTTTAGTAAAAAAGAAGGTTGACGTGACGAAAAACAGGTGTCCAAAGAATTCCTGCCATCATCGTCCCTTTGCCACACGACCTCCGTCGACTCGTCGCCTTTCTATATAATCTATAACCCCACCTAGCCCTGTTTAAGGCGTAAAGATTGCCGGCGACGGCCTAGGCCAAAGGTTATAACCTTAGGTCGTCGACATGTCAGTGAGACGCTCTGTCGAGTGGAAATATCTGTGTGATTTATGTCGGCGATTAACACTTCACTGCCACCTGATTTTATATTTATGCATAAATGACGTCATAATAATTAAGTTCCTAACCATCCGAATTCAGCTGCTTTAGATGCTCAACAGTCAATTGTAGAATTTCCGCCTTCTCAAGCTTGCTCGCAATCTGGTGTGATTCGATTTGGTTGACATCAGTGTGAAAGGATAAACAGATGAGGTAAAACAGGGTTAAGATGGTTGTCGGTTAGTAAAGTGGGTGGGAGTGGGAGGAATCAAAAAAAAAAAAAAATTAGCATCTTCAAACACATTAAGATTTAAGAATCTCTAGAGAAACGCCGTCCAAGGCGTCTCTAGACGCCCATCGCTCACCTGGCGTCTACAAGCCGTGGGAACAAGACGTTTCAATTCTTCAAGGCTGTTGTTGATTCGATCTCTTCGTTTTTTTTCAACGACCTGATGGGGCAATAGAAACTTTGTTTTCAGCACGCGTTTTTAGACCTTATATTCAATTTTGGTCGCGTGCGTACGCACGCGATCTATTTAGAACGCAAATATTATTTTATAATCTCGGTCTTTAAAAGCGGTTCCTTTTTTCATAATATAGAAGATAAATTAGATATTCATACCCATTTAGAAATAAATAGCGTAACGTTTTTATGTGTACTTACCCCGCGTCTCATCCTGTCCCTCGGCTTTCTGAAAGGGAAAAGAAAACACTAAGAAGAATAGCCTTTAACTTTTAATATTGAAAGTTTTGCAGTCTTTCACTTCTCAATTCTTTTTAAGGATAATTGAAAAAAAGATTGCCGACGCGCCTTCGCTTACCCTCTAGAGATCTCCTCTTCCGAAGACATCCCACAGAATTTGAGTGTGTCCCAAATGTTTGCAACAAATTTTGAAGATCGGCGTTGTGAACTTTCGGATCAGATTGAAAGAATGAGAGAAAGGGAAAGAAGGAAGGAGAAAATATCGAGCAGGTGCTGAATCCGGCCCATAAACCGTGGGAAACGATTGGACGCTCGACCGAGGAATTTTTCCTTTTTCACCCCACCCCTCTTTTCTCCTTATAAGGTCCGAGTGCTGGACGAGTGGATGAAAAATGGCCCGAAGGCCGGCGGGCAGTTAACAGGTGAGCGGAATTCGCGGCGTCGACCCCTCCAGGATAATCGATTATATATATAGACGACGGGAAGAGGGAAATTAAACCGTCAAACGGCAATCCCTTCCGAGTGGGGGGGGGGGTTGGTTTTGTGCTCCTTTCTACTCTTATTCACTTCCCCTTTCGCGCCCTGGCCGCCGCCCTGCCGTTCGGCGAACTTGAGATTTAGCAGATGAACTTTATTACGCTTGACGTTGTTCGTAAACACTTATCCGGTTAAATATAACAGTCCGTCCATGCTAAGTTGTAGAATAATAATATACCGGTTCAAAATAAACTTAGAAGTCGAATAAAAGGATGCTAACCTACTTTTTACTGTATCAGTAAAGATCCCAAGCCCTAGTAATTGAAGCGAATGTTAATTACCGCGAAAAGTATAAACATTCGACTTCTTCATTTCCGCCAAAATATTGAAACAGGCTTAGAAAAATCGAAACACTCGTAGCCATCAGTTAAAGTTAAAGTCACGTGATTGAAATTGGGAAGTTAAAAAATTTCAATACAGCCAACTTGTAGCATATTTCTTTTTATTCTTCAACTTTTTACATTATACGACCTGGTCTGCTTAAAGTAGGTGTTAATTACCGGCGGTAAACTGACCTTTGACTTCCTTAACCGATCCGGCCCCCGACTCTCCTCCGTCCGGCACGAACGACCCCCGCCACCCGCCCTTTTCGCCCTTTTCTCGCTTATACAAATAATATGCAAATTTTGCCTACCTTCGGCTCGCGACTCTCCTTTCCGTTTTCTCTCTATCGCTCTCTCCGCTCGTTTTATACTTCTACTATAAACACGACGTTCGTTTCCCACGCTTATGGTTTTCATCAAACTTAGAGCGAAAGAGAGAGAGAGAGAAAGATTTGAAGGAGAAACGAATAGATAGACTGGTATAAGAGAAAATCCAAGGCGAAATAAATTTTAAGTGTTTTAGGTTAAAAAGGATTTTTCCTAAATACTTTAAAATATGCGTTTGAAAGGAAAAACACCCCTTGGAAGGAATCCGGAAAAGGAAGAGCGTTAGTGGGGGTTAGGAATCATCGTACGGAAAAAAGAAAACGAGATTTGGATGGTCAAACTCGAAAGACCGTGATGAAAATCGATCAGTCATTGGTTGTTTTCGGCAGTGCACACTTTTGGCGTTGCGCATCAATTTATAATACTTTTTTCGGGCTGAATTATTACGTCACGAGTACTCCAGGTTGTCAACCGTTTTTAAATAAAGGGGCAGGTTACCCGACGCCCATACTAAAGTTTGTAGAGGAATCATTTACTTATGTCAGGTTTTTAAGGGGGTCGAGATTAACGAATCATGAAAGTGTGATCTATGTCTGTTGAGGAATGAACTCGGAAGATTTAGGATAAAGGGTAGAGAGGCGTAAAATCTGTTCGTTTCTCTTCTCTCATTCTTACATATGTACAGTATGTATATAAATATAGTATATATCAGGCTGTATTTACAGCATTCTCTTGCTCAACTATTCCTTTTTCTTTGCAGATGCTCTCCTTCAATCACAACCGACAGCTGTAGCGTCAATTAGGGTATGGAGAGGGAGAGGGAAATTTGCTGACAAAAGCGACCCCGCTCGGATTAGCCGCTATATAACACGAAAAGAAACGGCGGGGAGAAGCGTTCGCATGTGAAGTCACGGACGACGTCCATTTAGCCGTTATTTAAATTTACTTAAACTTTTTTTCTCCTTCTTTCCATCATTAAATGAATATGTATTAAAAAATTATACATTCATATATAAAACTTGTGAATATAACGATTCCATCGTCTAACCGTTTCCATAACCCACTTTTTCTCTTGACGTAACATCTGCCGATTATTAAAAGTCGATAATTATATACGTTTATTTATTATATAAGAAAAAAGGTTCCTTCTTGGTCGTTTATGTTGGGAAAATTTGTAGGTTTTTTATTATTTTCTATTTATAAGGATTAAAGGATTACGACCTCCTACTGAAAGTCACCTGGTTGAAGGCGTTATATGTTTTGGCAGTTTAGGGGGTGGGTGAATTACAATCGTGAGGGAGCGTACGCCCACGAATCGAGTTCGCTTTTTTTTTTTCAAATTCAAATTGATGTACACAAAAATCACTGGAACTCTATTCCTAGTTTGAAAGTGGACAAAAAGTCTTGATTTAAGCACTCAAGAGTGGAAATTGCCAAGTTATGAGGTGACCCTTAGGGGGTCGTTCGGAATCTTTAGATGATGGTAGATGAGGTTAGAAGGCTTCGTTACATAGCTTGTTTCGTTGACCAACCTTTCGATCTTTACGTGCGGGTAGACGCTCGCGCTGGTAGCCCTGCTGAATTTAGACGCCTTTCGAGAACGCGAATGGAACCGACAGGTGTGCGTATGTATGTATGTATGTATGTGTGTGTATGTGTGTGTATGAGCGTGTATGTGTATACGTATGTATGTATGTATGAACGTATACTCGTGTGTGCGCGCCTTTACCCGTAACGGTAAATCCCTTAGTTATTTCTCCTTCAAGTCTGTAGGGATTGCATATTATTACGCATTCACGTAATAGATGCGTGCTAAATATATGATACAATAATAAAATCTTATATAACGTGAGGCTGAATACGGGATAAGAGGAAAACTTATCAATTCTAGTTGTCTGCGACCTATTCAACTTTTCTATACCAAAAGTAAGAAAATCATTAGATGGTAAAACAATAAATTGTTATACCAGTCTCCCTGAAAATAAACAAAGATTCTCCTTCACCTAAAAGTCAGATTAAGGGCAAATCTTTTATTTTTAAATTAAGTAGAAAATACCGTACCATTTTTTTTTTACTCTCCTCATTTCTTTCTTTACAAGACACTAATTAACCCTTAGTAAAATTATGATTAATTGATTGATATTGACATGCATAGCATATATACATATATGTACGTTTTTACTCTTTTTAACGACGTTCTTACTATGAAAAGATATGTATAAAAAAAAAGACGAAAAAAAAGAGACTACAATGATCCTTTGTTTCGAAAGTATGACATGTTCAATGCGGTTTTGCGAAGAGGCGTTTACTATATTTAATAAAGTAGTAAAAAAAAATCTCCTTTGCATGATAACTGTGCATAAATCTTATCTTCTCCCCTTTCCTAGCTAATTTGAAAAGAATCTAAACGATCTGTCAGATTAATGTTAAGTAAACCATCCTTCATCGTAGTTTCTTTACGAAATTCTCATCCGTAAGTATCATCTATACTTTCCTTAGGTTTTGTGTTTTCCTCTTTTGGAGCATTTTCATTCGTTCACCCCCTCCCTTTTTTTATATTACCAGTCCTGTCAATTTTATTTTCAATGCTTAATTAGGAAATATAACTGCCAATTTCCAATTAATGTGAGAATCGTCGTCATATTTCACCGTAAAAAGCGTCTAAGATTCCCTGAAAGGGATCAATGGATTCCTTTATGTAAATAAAATTTGAAGGAAACTGATTCCTGTAAACTTTAAAGTTCCGATTTAAACATATCTAGATAACAAGTTAGAAGCACGTTTTCTTGATTATCGAAGAGGATAATCTTCTGTCGACGGGTAAGATTAAGACGATAGATAAAACAGAGGGAAGTAAATCATTTTATACTATCGCCATCTATCGGCAGTCATAGACTTTAAAATATTATTTGTTATTTATAACCAGCTGTTAAAATTCTCAGTTTCATTTTAAACTGTGAAAAATTTCAACTTTTCCCTTAAAAAATAAATAAATACCGAAAATTTAAAAATAAACGGGAATGTATCAGTTGGTTAGAACAGTTGGTTTAAAGGGAACCCTTTTAAACTCGTACTAAAAATTTCTTCTACTTTTTCTCTCTTAAAATCTACCATTCTTTTTAATAAATTAAGACAGTTTAGAACGCTGTTTAAACAATAATAAGAAATGTAATAGTATGAAATGTGGTCTTCATGTACAACATCTGACTTTGGGTGGCCGAAGGGCACTAAAGTGCAAGATGGGAGAAACATTGCAGTTAATCAAGGTATAGGCAGATTTTTTTCATCAGTAAATCCCAACTATAGTATTTCCCAAACGAAATTCCAACACTCTCTTTATGATAATTGCTTTTTGGAAGTATTAGATAATTGAAGAATCCCATATTGAGATTCTTTTTTTTTTGCCTTTCAGCTATTAAATTACAGTAGTTTTGTAGTAAGTATAATATACAACTAGGACTTAATACTTGTTTTTTTACTGTTTAATAGATAATAGAAAATTTGTGACAGTGACTTGGTAAAACATTGATATGAAGTTAAGAAAACCTCTTTGCAGTATTTAGTCATACCAGCTTATGATCGTTGATCTATATTTTTTAATCATTTTTCTGTATTGTTTTGTTATTCTTTATAGTCTGATGGTTTTTAAAATATAAATCTAATAGAAAATCAGTAGTAGATGAATCATGCAGAGTTCAGACGGAAGTATTGGCAGTCCGTTTCCGGATATTCAACTACGGGATATTTCCGTCCCTGAAATGCTCATGTTGTCGATGAATGAACATGACCCTAATAAAATTGCCTTTGTCAGTTTTTGAATAATCCTTGTATATTAATAAATTTATTAAATAATAATTGAAAATTTATCTAGATTGATGCTCAAACTGAAAGAAGTTATACTTTTGGGGAATTCAAGAACCTCTATAAGAGGATAAGTAGCGCACTCTCTGGAAGAGGAATGCATCAAGGAGAGGTAATTTGCTTCTTCTCACCAAATAGCCTGGAATTTGCTTTAATGTTTGCCGCCTGTATAACCGCTGGGCTGGTCGTTTCACCTTCGAATTTTAATTCTACTAGATGTGAGAAAATGAATTAATTGATTTTATCAATCTAAACTTTTCTTTACAGTTGAACTTACATATCAACTAAATGACTGTTGTGCCTCTTATATTTTTACTACCAAGGCATTTCTGCCAGTTGTCAAAGCTAGCTTGAACTCAAATATTAAGGAGATATTTATAGCTGATAAAGAATCGGTAAATGGTTTTACCAGCATCTTTGAATTGGCATTGAATGATGGAAAATCTTTCATGGGGAATAATTTAAAGGTTCGTCAATATCTTGAATATATCTTGGAATATTTTTCATATTTCTTTTTAGATAAATACTCTTCAGGACGCTGTCATTATACCATACAGTAGCGGTACTACGGGTTTACCTAAAGGGGTTGAAATTACCCATAGGAATTGCACTGCCATGCTTGATATCTTTCAGTAAATTCTTTATATAATGATCTCCTTGATTAAAGTATTTTTTTTACCTCTTTCTTTCCTCCTTCCTTTCGTAGACAACCTCAATTTTTCGGATCATCTAAGAGATCTAAAAATGATACTACAGTAGTTTTTCTACCTTTTTATCACGCTTATGGCTTGCAAAAACTACTTCTCAATAATTTATTGCAAGGCGTCTCACAAGTAATTATGGCCAATTTTGTACCTGAACTTTTTTATCGGTGTATTCAAAAGTACAAGGTTAGCCATCTGTCGTTCATTACTTGCATTAATTGCATTTACTGTTTTTTCTAACTTTCTCTTTAATTAGCCATTTACAATTGCTCTAGTTCCTCCAATAGTTAATTTATTAATAAAGGACACTAAGGCTCGTGAAATTAACTTTACTTGTCTACAATATATTTCATGCGGTGCCTCTCCTCTTTCTAAGCAAATTGAAGAGAAATTCAGGAGTGTTACTAAGATTTATTGTCTCCGTCAAGGTTTGTCATCTCTTCATTAAGAGTACTATACATCAAAGTTTTTTTCTAGGATATGGAATGACTGAAGCCACCCTTGCGGTTACCTTGGGCGAAAAGGACTCATATAAAGTAGGGTCAACTGGAAGATTGGTTAACAATGTTCGCTTGAAGGTTATTGATCAAGAAACAGGGAAGTATTGCGGTATTGGAATGAAAGGCGAATTATGGTTTAAAGGTCCCATTGTAATGAAAGGTTATCTCAATAGACCAAAAGAAACGAGAAATTGTATCACGGAAGACGGCTGGCTAAAAACGGGTATACTATTAGAAAGAAACTGTGCCCAGTAACATTTGTTTGATTCTTTTAAAATAATCCATTTAGGTGACATTGGCTATTTTGACAAAGACGGCTACGTATTCATTGTAGGAAGAGCGAAAGAATTAATTAAGTATAAGGGATTCCAGGAAAGTATTATTTCATCAAAGGCTCTCAGTTAATGGCTTTGAGGCTGAACTAGAACCTATATCACCTTAACCGAAACGGTGTGATTTATGGTTTCTATTTCAACAGGTGGCACCAGCTGAGTTAGAATCTGTTCTTTTAACTCACCCAAAGATAAAGGATGCTGGTGTTGTCGGAATCGATGACGAAAGGGCAGGACAAATTCCCAAAGCCTATGTTGTTAAAAAAGTTGATAATCTCACTAAAAAGGAAATCAACGATTATATTGCCGGTAAATAGAAGTGCTTCATTTAACAGCCTGTTTTAATTTTCTTCTGGTTTTTAATTTATTTTATAGACAAACTATCTGATTTTAAACGATTAAGAGGTGGTATAGACTTTATAGAAGAAATTCCAAGGTTGCCAAGTGGTAAAGTCCTAAGAAGGACTTTAAGAGATCTAGAAACAAAGAAAACATTAAACTCTCAACTTTAAATATAAAACTCTTTAAGAAAACGACTTAATAAACTGAACTATTTGTATCGTTTCCATATAGATGATACAAGAAGATAAACTTTTTACTTTGTTGTAAATAATTTTACATATGAATGTCTCTTTGATTGATAAACATAAGAAATGATTTTCATTATAAAATTACACGATATATCTTTTCATGTTATATACACTGACTAAGAAGATGAAGGAATATATATATATACAGTATATATGTATATAAGAGTGAAAGAGACACAGAGAGAGAGAGAGAGAGAGAGAGAAAAAGAGAAACAAAAAAGAAACAAAAAAAAAGCCACAGTGATTTCATGGCTTGTAATAGACTTCTATTATCATTTTTAAGCAAGCCTTATGAAAAATAGAAATACTAATAGGAAAAGTAATTAGTAAGGAATAGAAAATAAAAGTTATCAAACTGTTGTTAAATATTCAACGACAAAATAATGAACCATATATACAATATATATAATATATTGTATATATAGAGTAGATACACTATATACTATATATACAATACAAAGCGTTTTATTTTTCCTCTTAAAACTATTATTACGTAATAGAATGTTGTATTTTTTATTTCTTTATAATAATTCTCTATTTACAGTTCTTTATTTATTTAAGAATATAAAAATAGAGCATTTTAAATCCTTTTATTAGTTCTATTAAGATGATAGATATTTTTTCTGTTGAAACTCTTAATTAGAATTTTTAGAATAGAAAACATAAAGTTGAATAAACTGTCTTAAAAATAGTTTATGTTACATACTCATTAACCCTTTCAGAGAGTTTTAAATATATATATTTCAATACAATGCAAAGAATCTAATAGTAAGAAGAATAATAAGATGAAGATAAAGAAAATGGAAATATAAGGGAAAGTTTCTTATTTATTGCTTTAAATAAAACTGTAAATGAACTAATCATAGAGATGATCCGCTAATATCTAAAAACAAAGTTACAATATAAATAAAGAATGTAGTATATTTTGTATTTAAATTGTTCATTTGAAAACTTCATTACTACACTATAACATCCATATGCAAGAAAATAGGAACAATACCATTATTCTACTATTGTCGCTGTTGGTCGTTTCATACTTCCATGTTGTCCATAGTTTTATATTTTATATTACTAGATACAATGAGCTTTCCTAATTTAGAATAAACTTTTATATATACAGTATATAGACATCTTGCGTTATTTTTACTAAGACGTGTTTTATGTCTTAGCATGCTAAAACGTGATATGCTATAGATAAACGTAGTATTTAAACATTCTCTTCTTATTTGACTCATTTTAATCAATTCTTTTCTAAGATCTTCAGTTATTATAGTTAAGGGTTCCTACTAGTACGTGTCGAAACTATTCCTATTGTCTGATCGCTCCTTCCACCTACAAAACCCATTGTCTGGTCGCTCTTTCCTCCTGCAAAACCCATTGTTCTATCTTCGTCTACTGCTCCATCTACAGCACACATTTTGACTAATTCTTTACGAAATTCAGTCCCAGTTAGAATGTAGAGGATAAAATTAATACAATGGTTAGTTAAGGATAGGCAGTCGGAAACTGCCAATAAAACTTCGAAGACGGCATAATCATAGCTCGTTTTCAAGTAGCCAGGTATATTTATTAGAATGCTAAGAACGCAACTTGGGCATGATAGTAGAATGAAAGTCATTGAGATTGTTAAAAGTGTTTTCGTAGTCTTTTTTGATACTTTCCTTATCACTTTACCACCAACGCTAGGTCCCACAGCAACGGCTCTTCGTAACTTAAGAATTATTAGAAGGTTGAATATTAAGATTAAAGTAGCAGGTATAAGTGAATAAAGTGAAAAATCAAGGATAGGAAAGGTTTTTAAGAGGAATTTGCTTAAGCTTCTTGTCTTGCCGACACATCTAATAGAATAATGCAGATTTTTATAGTCATTAGCCGGATTTATTTCAAGTCCTCCAAGCATAAAGCTACAAAATCCGAAAAAGATAATGGCTAAAATTAACGTTGTATATTTTGCAGTTGTTCTTGTAGAAATTGTCTTAGATCTTAGTGGAAAGTATATAGCAATGAAACGATCAACTGTAACGGCGACTAAGTTCCAACTTGAACAATATGACGAATAATGGAAACAGAACGTTATGAACGAGCATTTTACAAACATTCGTAAGTCAACTTTGAAGTCAGTGACGCTTAAAATGAAAAAGAATAAAGCCGAAACAAGTACAAATGCTAAGTCAGCAATTGATAAAATTTTCAAGTACCAATTTGTTGTAGATTTTGGTCCTCTAAGTAAAATTTTCAATGTTATTATATTGCCAAAAATACCAAGGATAACAGCAGAAGGATAAAATGTTATCCTTAATTTCGAAGCTCCAATAGAGTACGACGAATAGTCTTCCGTAACGTTTGCCATACTTGTGAAGCTACAAATGGAAAATCTCTTTGCAGAATAAATTAATTTATTTCAGTTGTGACGTCAGAAATATCAAATAGTAGATTTTAATGAGACAACTTTCTTTTATGCTATAATTCAAATTAGTGTCAAAAACATTGAAAAATAATAATTTATATTATCTATATCATTCATAAAATAGGAAGAGAAACTTTATATCTTTTAGCATTGCTCATATGTGAGGAAAAACTCTTTGACACATTAATATTTTAATTAATCCAAGATGATAAACTTTAGATTACTACTTTTAAAAGTGATTTTTGTACAACTTAACAAACAAATATTACAAAAATAAAACAACAGAAATGACAGTAAAAGTATTAGATATTAGATATATGATTTAATTAATAGTAAAGGTTAATTCGTAATAATATTAATAACATTAGTAATAAATGACTAAAAAAAACATTCTATTTGATATGTTAGAAGTATTAAGTTGTCTTTATATCTTTTTCTATTCATTATTTGTACTTTATTAATAATACAAGTCTTAGAAAAGGAAATTGACTCTTTGTTTTTTTTTAATCCCTTTTCTTTTAGTGTTTTGTAATTTATAAAAAGGGTCAGTTTTTTCTTTTTTAGATTTTCGAAGAAAGATTACTATATCAAAGGAATACGTAATATCTTCTTATCGTGTAATTGGTACATTTATTTAGTCTATAAAAAGCATGCGTCCAACCTTTAAGTCTTTTTAATTTGAGGCTATTGCAAGGTGAAGCAAAAACGTATTAGATGTAAAGGGAGAACTGTTGATAGACTTAATTCGGCTATTTCCATTATACTAATAAAGTTTACGCCGTAGTATATATATATAATTAAATACTTTTTCATGTATTTCTTAAGTAAATAGGTAAGATAATGTTCATGAAAGCGCCTTAATATCCTTTAAATTACTGCCTTTTGCTTAACACATTTTATGCAAAAGAGCAATAAATTTCCTGTAGTGCTCTATAAATTTATTTTCTCGCCAGTTTAGAATTTCACTAGAATAAGAACGAAATTATTAACAATGTACTCGATATTTTAATCATCAACGTTAAAATCATCGTGTAAAACTGCTGAACTTTGAAAATTAACACTTTTTTCTATTGAATATTGTAAATAATTCAGAATTTTTAATCTTTCACCTTCCCTCATCCATTTCTTTACTATATCTTCCCTTTCTATCTTGTCCAAATGCTCTTCTAACACTTTAGTTGCGTGTCCTAAGGGTAGGGGGCACTTTCTTAAATCATCTAATTGAAAATTTCGTTTCAATAACAACGTCCTATTGCATTCTAGAACTGTGAATTTTTGTACCAACAAAACTCTCCTCTCTTTATCTAACTCAACGGTATCTTCTGCATTACATTCGAGAATTTTAAATAATTTGTTTGCAGTTCTTCTCCTCACGAAAGACAATTTATTGTGCTTACAGTAATGGGCAAGTGACTGAAATTGGAAGTGTCACAAAATAGTTTTCACGACATATTACAATTTTCAGAAACGTACCTCTAGTGTTATAAAGTCAGATCCAAGGTTTTCTAGTTCTTCATAGCTCTTCTTGATTGTATCTAACGAAAATAATCCAATTCTCTGGTAATCAATTAATTGATCGATACTATATCCCTTGTCTATAAAAAATTTTAATTTCTCTCTGTAATTCGTAGCTGACATATTATTCCATGTCTCAAGCAGCAAGAGTTGTGTTAAGTCAATATTAAGTTCTTCGGAAATTTTCTCCATTTTTTGTTCTTCGGTCCTAAAATTATTAACAAGCGACTCATAAACTGATTTAGCCTGAGATAGCCATGCTATAGGAGGTTTTGGTTGTATGTTTAATTTTTCTAATTCTTTTAAACGCTGTTCGAGAGTTTCAACAGTAGGATTCGTTAACACAAAACTATGGCGTTTAATTTCATCTAATTCGTAACCATCGTTCAAAAGTAATTCCAGTTTATTACATTTTTTGATTATTGATGTTTTATTCGGAATTTTATCTTTAGTCAACTGAAACAATCGTCTGTTGTTTATAAAGAGGCCAGATAGTTCAGAATCAGTTAACTTTAGTTTATCCCTCCAAAGTGATATATTACTATTATAGTCCATCATTGATTTGGTATACTTTTTAAGTCTTGAATGAAGAGAAGGCTGGAGTTTAAAGACATAAATATGTTAATATCATATATATATATATTTATATAGTATTTATTATAAATAGCAACATACTGATGGTGTATTATGACAAAGCCATAGAAATGGTATACTACGTTGAAATTTAGTTTGTTCCAGCTTCGCGACACTTTGAAGGATAGAGTCTTCATTCAATAATAGAACAAAAGGGCATTCGAATAGTTCGTATAGGTCATAATTTAGATTACGTAACAGTTCTGCTGAAGTCCTTAATTCTCCCTTTTCAGTCAAATCTTCTTCAGTATTAACCTCAAGGCGATTTGTAATCTGTAAAACAATAATAATTAAACTATACTGATGATAATCATATGTTGGAAGCTATCAAATCTCACCAAATTATAAGCCCTTTCATAGAAAGAGCAATTTGATTGTCGTCTAGTAAGTTTTAATTCTGAGCGATAAAAGGAGTAGTTTGCAAATTTGCAGTATTTATGGCATATTCTAATCATTTCAAAAATAGATTACTATTGAATTAGCAAGAACAAGCGCCTTAAAAAGTTAATTAGTATTTCAATAATCTTAATATAGGATCCACAAGCAGTAAAAAATGAACTAGATAGAAGCCATGCCGGTGAGATGTTCTAAGAGTGTTTACACATCTTTTGTACTAATGTTGTATATAAGGCATCAACTGGTTCTCAAGTTATATAATAATCATAAAAAAAGATGTTATTAAATAATTTTATACTAACTTATTAATATTAATAAATAATATTATTAGAATGATGTACAGTATAAGAGTATATTAAGAGAAGATAATGACTATATTAGTGTTTATATCTATTTAGACTCGAACCAAAAAGAAAAATAAGAAAGTAATTGGTAACCAATTTAATATACTAGATGGAATAGTAAAAAAAACTATTTCTCCTTCATTATTTATTAATAGTATTGTATTTGTTTATATGGAACACGAAACCTAGAAGAAGCATACGAATTTCGATAGATTTTCTTCTTAATAATTAAGGTTTATCGTTAATTGTTCATTCAAGTAAAGAAACTTATATAATACATTAAGAACAATAGAAGAATATCGATATTAAGATAATATTTTATAAGTAAGTGTTAATCTTTGATTCAACAATGAATAAAACATTAAAAATGTATTAAACTAATTCTATTTGTATTGATAACAATAGTTACTAACGATAAGTTGACAAAAAACGATTTTTCTGTCTCTTCTTCACCATCAAACAAATATTTTCTTTTAACAATTGAAGATAAATATAGAAATAATTAGACTATCGTGCTTTTTAAGCCGTGATTTAGTAATCTCTTTACATTTCAATTTTTTGTTGTGTCTTTACCTTACGTGCAATATAATCTATAAGGAATGATGATAGATCTAAATATAATAGCATATTTAATATTGTATTATTGCATAATATTTTGATGTAATTAAAGGGAAAGGATAAGGAAAGAATATAGGAATAAGAGCCAAAGGAAATAAAGTATTTTGAAGCTTGAATGGTGATATTGAAAAGTTAAATACATAATCAGTCCTCTCCTCTATCTTTCCTCCTCCCCACGCTCTTCCCCCGTATTTTATTACACAATCTCTTCATTTATTACACAGTGATACCCCTTTCTTTCTAAAAATAAACACACCCTTCTTATAGTTTTCTACTTCTTATTTCCTTTCATAAAGCTTCTCAAGATTTTTCTTACTTTGATTATGTTAGCTTTGAACGTTTTATCAAATAAAATCCATCTTCTTCCTTTTTGAGTGAGATTTAAGTTACAGACCGTATTAACTTACCTATCAAGTGTTTTTTGGCAACGAGCTTAGATAAAAAGAAAAGGAAAAAGAAACGATTAACATAAATAGGATGTTATAATGAAATCTTGATGATCAATTTTCCATTGATTTCCTTTCTTTTTGAATACCACTGATGATCAAAAATATAATTCATGGAAACGTTTGCGATGCTTTATAGACGTGTCTATTACACTTATCTACTGGATTGCTCTCTTTCTCTTAATTGCTTGAGGTATTTTTCGCAACCAATACTAAGTAATAGTGTTACAATATTCATAAACTGTATTATTCGATTTGCCTAAGGGTCTTTTAGCAATGGGTACAGTACTCATTTACAGTATTTATACAAGAAAATGAAAAGCTGCATGGCTAAAGTTTATTAGACTAGTAAATTATTCGCTAGATGGCACTTGTATAGCTTTTCAAATATAGATGACACTTTAAAGCTTATTCCAGATGATTTTGTCAAACATAAAAATACATAGCATAATTATTATAAAATATCTAAAATATATGAGTATACAGTATGTTAATAGTAATGATATATACTGTATATTAGCATGTACAGTATAAAGCAAAAGATAGACAAAAACTAAAGAATATAATAATAGAAAGACACAATGAAATGAAAATACTGAATGAAAAAAATTGTATTCGACACTGAGTCACTTGTTATTTCATGTTCTATAGTTTGGCTTTTTTTCTACCCTTTAGGTTATATGTATTTCTTTTAGAAAGGAGAACAAAATTACAAAATTAAATTACAGTGAAGAAATCATTTTATTGTTTCTTTTTCTTTGTTCTTTCCTTTTCTCACTCATTCTTCTCCTTTTTTCTTCGTCGTATCCGCCTCTTTTCTCTCTCTCACTCTCTCTCCCTCCCTCTCTCTCACGTTTGTTACAGATACTTTAATAAAATCGTGAAACAAATATCATTCAGGTGTATTAAAAAATATTAAAAAAGCGGGATTAAATGATTTAATATAATAATTCATTATTTCATCATTGAAATAGAACTTGTTTAGTTTAGGAAATCTTAACAACAAAAAATATATTAAGACTTGATGATTGGAGAAATCTCTTGGGTCAATTATTTTTAGAGCATCATTATGACGTCAAATATCCCCGTCAGCAGCTTGGCCATGGGGCCAAGGAGAGAGGAATCTGGTTCATGGCTCAAGGCAGGACATTACTTATAAAAGTGTTAAGCAAAGTGAGAAAAAGGGAATGCAAAGTTGAAAAATTATAGCCTGTTGTTAATTAATATAATCAATTAGTGGTTCTCTGTTTATTGAAAGCATAGTGAGAGATCTTTGAATTTAGGATTGCTCAGTATAATGTATAACAAATAAAAAATTCTCATTGCAGTAGAATACTGCAAAGATACTGTATATATATTTTACAGTGTGCTAAGGTATTTTTGCGAATAAAATCTATTAGAATTCTATAATTAAAAGAAGCTAATTTCCTATTATATTTCATTAATTAATTAACGACTGTTTCAAACAGAACATTCTGTGAAATATTTTCAATGATATCCCATCCCATTTTTTTTAATAAAAGCGTTTATTGAGCGTCTACAGGTTTATTAGTCTTTGTCAGAAAGTACTATGAAGATAGCTGAATACAATGGTACTCTTTACAGTAAAGGCGTATTATCTTAGGCCTAGGACAGGAAACGATCCATTATTTTTCTATAAGAATATGATATTGCAATTCCATCAGGAAAGCTGTACATTGGACTAAAGGAAAAGACTTTTAAATGCTTATTTCATCGCCTATCAATGTATTATGTTTGGCGTCGTTGCCTTTGGATGGTTGAAAGTAAACTAGCTTTTGCTCCTACTGGCTTCGGATATTTATGAAAATCATTACTTTTCTCCTCGTACTGTTTGCTTTCTTTAGCAAAAGCGACAGAATATCAAAAAAAATTGTATTTTAGATAAAATAACTACTTTTTTCACGTATAAATAAAAAAAAAAACTTATTATGACGTTTGGATAGGTTCCCATTTTGCAAATAGTCAACTGCAAATTTACTTACATATTGCAGATCGACGATGCCTAAACCACCATCAACCTTTATAAATATCACTATTGTGCAATTGTATGAAGGTTTTTTTTTTATACTTTTTTTTTTTTGTTTTGTTCTCCTACTTTCTATAAAATATTGAAAATTTGTGATTTCTAGTTTTTTAATACCGTAATTAGGAATGAATTAAATTTTCATTAGGAAAGCAAATTATCGATTCATGACAATTAGACAGGTCTTTTTATTAGACTAAAAATAGAATTATTAATCTTTCTTTGACTAGTACCTTAAAATATTGCTAAAAAAAATACGGAATTATTCTCTTCGTTTAACAACTCTGCAGGTTGCACATTTCTTCATTATTTTCGTTGAAAAGCTCGGTTAAGTCGCTCCATATTTTTTTCTATCGAAAAGTACAAGATACTTGAGGAGGAAGGAAGTGAAAATAAAAGCACCAATTTCCTCATAAATTTCGTTTATCTACTCTCCTGTAGCCGTAAAACACGACGGAATTTTCCAGCTTCTGCTACCTCCATGAACTCGGAGAGACAGCCATAAGTTAGCATTTGGAACCGAAGAGGGACGGGATGTTCCGAATCCATTGGAAGCTTGATAGGCAGACTCAACAGTAGAAACAGCTGATTCGTCGCAACCTGTTCCAATATAAAGTATAATAATTGCAAACTTTCTACTAAAAGCAGGGCAAATCGAATTTGGAGGAAGGGAAGGAGTGGTATTAAAAAATAAAACAGCATATACGAAAAGGTTTTTTTTGTCCTACTATTTTTACTGTATATATCTTGTATATTTCTATTTAAAAGTATTTATAATAATGTGCTTCTACTGTATGCAAATTATTAAATAATAGTAATATACATAACTTAACTGTGCCTTAAATAATCTATGGATTTTACGAACTCTCAAAAAATCTCTACAACTAGACATATGTAACTTGAAATAAAATAAATGGGCTGTCAACAAATCATGTGCTCTATTTAAGGAATATTTAAAAGGGGTTACAACTTACACATACTAGACGGGACTCGTCCTCTACTAGCTGATCGACCGTAACGCGGCTGTTCCAGCAGCAGCTCGACAATACCCTAAATGAAGACAAGTTAAAGGATCGAATTAAATTAAAGTCAAGTATTTGAGAATAGGAGAATCTAAGGAATACCTTTAATTCATTGAAGATATCCATTTCGAGCACGCTCTGCTTAACAATCTCATTTTGGATCATATTATTTAAATAATTTTTTACATAATTAAAGTCTTGCTGAAGTTGCATCGCTCCAATGACACTAAATCGAATTTTTTTCTGTAGTATAACGCTCGTCCAAGCGTAACATAATGCGTTCAGAGTAATACAAAAAGCTGAGGTTTGAGCGTTCGGGCTCAGGCTGTTGCAAGCGTCGATAACTGGTTCAACTAGTTCATCTATGGCTCTTTCAGCATAAGGTAAGGGATCACACGGTGGCTCTCCTTTCTTCTTCCATACTTTACCCACTGGTAGAGAGCTTTCAAAAAAATCTAAAGCTTTCTTCCGAAAAATTTCACTAAATCGTTTCGTGATACTACTAGACAACGTCTAAAAAGAAGAAATAGTTCGTTAGACGAATCTTTAGTATTCGATTTGGAGAAGTCACGAACCTGCATCGATATTGCAACAGTACTTAGTCGTTGATGTATCAATTCAGCCAGTACGTAAGTGGAATTCTCATCATACGTCAGTAGAATTCTCTCATCAGCGCATTTTGGCCGACTAACTGATACTAGGGTCGTTAGTTCGTCTGACAATATCTAATAAAACATATTAATTATTTATTAGACTTTTTCTAGTGATGATTTCACATAGAATTAGCTATTAGATGTCAATATAAATAACAGAATTCCCCTAATTATTAGTAAATTAGTTCTTAAAAAAGGCGTTGGCCCAGAGAAATTTAAATAATAACTCAATCAGAAATAGTTAATGGCAGATGCGCTTTCACAGGTAACTCATTATTATGGATGAATGCGGCAAATATTAACCTTCAAATCTGAATAGCAGACCAGCAGAAATTGAGGTAGATTCCAGGAGGATAATAACTGAGAAGTTTGAGAATGACTCCACCTAGCCGCCATTTCGCAAACAATTTCGCACCTCGTTAAACAAGTAACTTGTAAAGGCAGCGTCTCTTTCCAGGTACATGGCAATGTTGCTGGGGGTAACGAGGAAATTAGATAAAAAGACTATTCGAAAGTCCCTTTTTTGTTTTTCATACGAAAATCAAAGGACAGAATAAATTAAAAAAAAAGTTTCTAACCATCGCTCGTGAGTTTTTGGAGCATATTGAAAATCCTAATTAGCGGCTGAAAGGAGTCACGGAGTTGGCATGCAGTTTTAGTGCAGGATAAAGAATCGTTGAGCGGAGTTGGTGAACATTTGTCTACAGTTGAAGCTCCTATCGCCTCACAGATATCTTTGAAGAAAAAGAATAAAGATGCATTTCAATTAATAAATTGAAAAACTAAGCAGAACTAAAGTATAATTAATATATCTACTTACTCATATCACAAGCAGAGAGAGCTGCTCTGATATGCAGTTTTATAGAACAGAGTAACAAACTTTTACGCCCTTGTATAGGAAATATATCTGTAAAATATAGCTATTATTAATTTATCTTCAATATATTTGCATATATATAGATGGTATTAGATATTATATATCTAATATAATGTAATAGGATTCTCTGAACAGACAATCTTAAAAAAATATTCAAACCTCTAAAACATAAATGTTGCAAAACCTTCTCGAGCACCATTATAGCAAAGTGTGAAATAAAATTCACCCTTCCCATCATTCTTTCACAGTCGTCGACGCTACCCCAACACATTTCATCCAGGAAATCACTTATTAAACCTCCAAAGTGCATCCAAAGAGCATCGGCGTAATGTTGCATTAATTTCTCTCTTATACCGTAATCGTCAGTGTCTTCCCATTTCACTGTTTTTTTGTCATTTTTTGACTTTCTACTACTATTTTTTCTTTTACGTCGTTTACTTGTTGATGAAGAACGCAGAGAGGAACGAAGGAGTGAAGTTGACTGGGCGAATACACTTAGAAAGTTCGATAATATTTGCCAATCATTCTGATACACTTCCATTACGGGAGAGATTCTATCTAATAAATCAAGGATTCTCTCCTTCTCTTTCGACTTTCTGAGTACGTGATGAATTTCATCCGAACAGGCGATATGACGGTAAGTATGTATGGCTACGTACTTGGCCTTTTCACAGGCCATACAACTAAGTAACTCGGTAAAAGCTATCGATTGTGGATTGCATGAGCAATCTTTGATCGATAGGACTATGGCGTTGTATTCCTCGATTCCTCTTGCGATATTCCATAATACATCAGATGTTGTTCTTTCCAGATCACTGTGAGCTAGAACTTTGATACCAACTTTTATAAAACGCTCCATCCATAATATTGTTTTATCTCTAAGACGTTTAACACGCTTCTCTATAGCTGTTAATTGAACAGCCAATTGTAATACAGAACATCCCAAATGATTCGACGAATTATGCAGGCAATGAACGATAGACGAGAAATGGTTAGTATGCACACGTAAATCATCACAAATCGAATTTAGACAGTCTAGCTTTGATTGCGGTGGTGAATCGAGAGAATTTCGACAAATAGCATCCCAACTTTCCATTTCTTGTCTAGCAACATTAACGACATCCTGAACGAACGTTGTAAAAGACTTGAGCCGAATTACACAATCTCTTATGATTGATAATCTCGCCCTTTGAGCAATGAGGGTCCTCATTAATTTGTACTTAAGAGCAAAAGTAACGGACCATTTGTTATGTTGAAAAATTTCAGAATCGAGGCGCCTTATCATGCGCTCATCTGAACCAGTAGCCTTGAATATGTCCTCAAACACTTTACATAATTCGTAGGCATCGGATAAATGAAACTGATAGTGCTCATAGGTATCCGATGCCGTTTCCAGATCCGATGGAAGTTCATCTTCGTCCACACTAGCTACTTTGCTGAGGAATTGGAGTTTGTCGCGCGATGATGCCATCCACGCCTATGACGTCATCGATTATACGATTCTTGCTCTCATTTCAGAGGCGTTCTGAAAATAAAAATGATGTAAAAAGACAACAAGACGTCTTGTAGATTGACTTCGGAGATTACGGTTTGACTTCGAAAAATTTCTGCCAACCGCAGCAAAATTGTTGTTTACCAACGTAAATACTCGACAATCCTCTAATCGTGAGCTTACATAGTAATTCACAGGCGAATTGTCATTATCTCAAAAGCGAAACTCTAATAGTAAGTAAGATATAAAAACAAAGTCAGTTATTTACAAATGCGATCTATTCCAGGGCAATCCGAAAATCGAAACATTTTCTCTCAATAGTGAAAATTCATTCACCACACGTTTGCCGCCATGTTTCTATAAACAAATTAATTACCCATCATGCAACTTAGTAGGGCTCCTGGTCAAATTTCTTAGCTCTCACTAGATGTCACTATGTACTTACTAACATCACCAGAGTATTTACTACAAGTTGTATATTGTATAAAAATGACATTTAAACACCTTCATATACAATGTAATTAGCTGCAATTTAGCATTAAGAATTACAAATTGCAATGATTAATTATTTCGTATTGTCTTTAAGTCTTAACTTGTATTCGATGCAACGGCTCTCTGCACCTTTTCTTTAGCTTTTTGGGCTTTCTCGGCAGCTGTTTGTTTTAACAGTTCTTTGGGTGTAAGAACATGTAATGACTCGTTTGTGTAAAGTTTATTCAGAACATACTCCAAACCCTTGTTAGCCTTCGAAGCATTGTGTTTAAATCTTTCGGCACCGAATGTTTGCAGGGCAGTGGCTAATCCCAACAGATCAGACTTTACTGTAGCTCTACGATCAATTAAACAGCGATGTTTTTCTTGCATTGTGTACACAACTGTTTCCTCAACATACATAACTTTTGTAAGGCCAATATTTCTTGTCTTGGTTTTAAGTATTTTGCGAACGGGGTCTACTAAAGATTCCTCTATTATCGATACAGTTCTTTGTGCGGACGGTACAAGCTTCTCTCCCCATTTGGGAATAGAGTTGGTCTTGGTAAGTAAGCGGACTGAACGAAGTAGTGGTCCATCCTTTGAGAGAATCACTTTGCGATCAACAACATCTTCAGTTAGAACGTGTTTTGAATATGGATTAGGATAACGCCTCCAAAAAGCAGTAACTACTTGTTGCCAGCTAAACGATACGACTTTATCCGATACTTTCACTTGTTTCCCATCACTACTCCACATGTTGGATGATTTGATGAATGTCTCTTATACACTAATTTCTTTCCAGGTAATATTCTTAATTTCTTATTAGATACCGCATGCCCATGACATCACATCCGTTTCCTCATTGACCTTGAATCGTGCTTACAAGCGCGCATGCGCAGAAATGGTTTTTTTTATCTCAGGGCGGCTTAAGCGATTTTAAAATTCTTTTCACGAAAACTCCTTCGTTTGATAAAATTAACAAAAATTGATAACATTCATTTAAAATTTTTAAATCCAACTTATTAACCTAAATGTTTGTAGAAATTATACAGAAGACTTTTTTGAAGACAGTCTATCTTTACAGAGATAAGATAAAAAACTGTGTCAAATGAACAACAAATAAAGCTGTATAAATAAATTTTCCTCTGTATAAATATCTATTTTAAATTTTACAACGACCGAAGAATAGATGTTTATCAAAGTCACATTGTACCCCGAATAACTTCCTATTACCTCAAAACCTAACAAGTCCAATTAACAATATGTGTAAAGATTTCGTAATACGCTTACCTCTAATCAGTGATATCAATTCAAAGCTTCCAAAACTCGGTATGATATTTGATATGATCGTAAAAAGAGAATATTATCTTGTTCTAGAATAATAACAAATATGTTAATCGAAGTAAAGCACGCAAATCTATTGGTAGTTGCTGTTTTCTTTAACCGCCAGAAGATTGTCTGACGTCTGAACTACATAAAACATCCCTCTGATTACCCTGATTTCAGAGATAAAAAGTACTAAAATATATTTCAAAGATGATATAGAAGGAAGCAGACGAAGCTAATATCTTCAATAATTACTTCCTTACTTTTTTTTAAAAACTCTTTACCTTCCTTGTCATAGTGTCTTTTGATTATTATTCAATATCTTATTATTATAAATTAGGTTTATGTTTCATTTTAAGATTATATCTTGAATTTCGTCTTTGTCAAGTGTTTTTTCGACCCTTTTAGGCTATTTAATCGCGACGTCTAATAAAAACTGCATCTACTTCGGAAGTGAAAAAGAAATGGCGCGTAAAATACTTTGCTATGCTCTCTGTATTGAAATTCTGTGATCATAATAATCCCGTTTTGTTTTCTATACTATATTTCATCTGAAGTAAAAGTTTTAATTATCATAGTCAAAGTAATCGATAACTTTGCATTCAGCCGTTTCAGGTGGTTTCTCTGCACTCCTGCAGACAAAAAAAAAACATGCGTAAAAAAATTTCCAACTTAGGTTAAAGGTCAATGTTACTTTGTATCTTCATTGGTGAGTTCTGTTATTACTGGCGGCTGCATAGTGCGACCATATATTGATCTCTGAGTTGATTCAATTAGTGACATGTTTGGTAGTTTGGCGACGCCTCTGTAAAAAAAATATTTAAGGTTGGATGATTTTTTATCTTCTATAGTTCAAATAAATTACTTTTTAGCAGTTGCAACAACATTCTTATAAGGTTCTTCATCATAACTCAGTGTTGTACAGAAATAAAACTCTGCAAGCTCATGAATAATATGTCTTTTATCCCGAGACATAGCTTGAAATGAGTGACTGCGGGAATTCGACTTAGATAGATTTGCCGATATAACCAACTCTCTTAAAGATGTTTCAATTTGACCAACGAACTGGGGATTAAGCCTATTAGGGAAGAATATTTAGTCAAATTAGAAAATTAGATTGACAGCCAAGTTTACTTTTATTACTTACTTGGCAGCATTCTTCAAAAATTCTGTATAAGTTGAATTTGTGCTTTGACGGTCAGGATCAATGCCTAAGGCTTCAGCCATTTGCTTCTTTCTCAAAATTGAAGCGCATACCTCATCGCAGGGAATCCTTTAGTAATAAATTTAGCATATAAAATAGAAAAACTGTCTTTTTATAATTAAGTTTACATTTGTTTTTGAAGAGTTTGACGTAAAGATACCAAATTAACAGCTCCTTCGTCCTTGCAGAGTAATGGTCTTATTCTGGTTTATTAAAAAACAAAATAAGCATTTCAAGGTACATTCTATAACAATAGGAATATCTTTTACCTAGTACATGATCGTAGTGAGGGTGCACAAGGAACCTTCATGACTTTCCGTCCGCATTCGCAATGTAAGGATATCTGTACAGATTATTTCTTTAAAATAGTACCTAATCCATCAATCAGAAATATTCTATACCTCTGTTTCGCAAAGATTCTCTGGACAAGCTGATCCAACATGACACTTGTTGTTACAAGGATGTCCACAATTCTCCCTTATTTTCTCACATTTTAGAAGGCACTCTTCACCAGTTTTTGCGCACTCATCTTTGTGACATACTTTGTCGCATTTATGTTCGCCACAAGGTAAAGGTTTGGCACATTTCAATCCGCAGGAAATATCATTCAAGTGACAAGGAATATTGTTTCGGATTTCATGTCCTCCCATACCTAATGATAATGATTTATCATAAAAATAGTCATATAATTAACTTTCAGCAATTGAAAACTTACAAATCTTTTGAACTAAAACTGTGCAAGGGGGACATTTCACATCCGAATGACAATTATGAGAAACTTTATGGTCGCAAGAATGTTGCCTTGAGCAAGGCTTTTTACATTCAGGTGGTTTTTCTCCACATGCAATGGGCGGTAATTTAACGGAACTTCCACACTCACAAAAGAACTCGTCAAACGCTGGAAAATTTAATAAAAAAAATTAATAGTGATCTTCAAAAAAAAGAACTCTAGATGAAACTTACAAACGTTCCAACATTTATGACAATTGCCTTTGTGACAGGGCTCTTCACAATAATGTAACTCGCAAGACAACTTTCTACCGCAAATTTGCTCGCAAATATGTTCCTTTTTCTGCAACAAAAATTGTAAATTCGACGAAAAAAGTTAATAAACATATACTAAAATACCGTGCAGCACTTTTCCCTGCACTTGTGACGACCGCATGATAATTTTCGATTACATATCTTACTGCATCGCAAAGTTTTACCTATAAGTAATTAATCAATAATGAATAATTCAATTTAACTAAAACTAATTCGCTTACTTTCTCTAACATATTCTATACATGATATTGTCTCCTCTATGTAACCACAATGACATCTCGATAGGCTTTCACCCGTACACGTAGCGCAATCTCCATCATGACATTTCAGCTGACAAGTATGACGTTCATCTTTTTCCAAGAAAATATTTAAAATTTGATAATAAATACAATATTAATATTTCTATGTAATTACCATTCTTTCCACATCCTAATTCCTTATTGCAAATCGAGTCACAAGTAGGTAATGGATCTTCACAACTTTTCCTGTTGGAATTTTCGATTATTGTCTTGCCACATGCGCAATAAGGACTGTTTATGTCTCTGTCACAAGCATCGCAGTCTCCCGGATGGCAAAGTGACTTACATTTGTGATTGTCACATGTTAGCAATTTGTCACATGTGTTATCGCAATTGAAATATTTTTCAACGTCACTAGCTCCGCAAGTAATAACTTTTGAAGTTCTTTGGCAGAAGCATTCTATTAAATATTTGAAAGAAAATTACTTAGGATTTATAATTAAAATACAACAATTTTTATATACTTATGTCAATTTCTTCCTCACAAGGTTTGCAAGGTCCATCATGACAAGTTGCAGTACAAGCATGAATACCGCAATTTAGAAGTTTTAAGCATTTTTCATCACATGAAAAAGAAGCCTGAGAGCAGCATTGAACTTTTTTGCTATCAAAATTTCAAGAGAAAATATTAAAAAAAAAGGTATTTTAATTTTTTCATAAGAATATTTACCTAATTTTTCCGCATCTACATTTCTTTGATACCATTACCTGGCAAGTGGGACATGGCCCTGGATGACACAATCTATTTTGAAAAAGAATATTTAACAAGTTAACCTTTAGAATATAATAATTTATAATTTAATCAATTTATTACATGTTACATGGATGAATGCAATTGTGATTTCTACTTTTCCTGCAGACATTTCCACAACTAAAAGGTATTTCGTGATAATTTACAGCAGGATTTTTCACTTTCAAGCAGAAGCATTGAAAATCAGTTGGAATTTCCGTAAAAATTAACTGACAAGCTGGACATCTCCAACAAGCATCTAAAAATAAACATATAATTACGTAACAAATTAAAGAATGCATTGTTATAGTATTTACCTTCTTCACCGGACTTAGACCATTTTTTAATGCACTTCAAGTGAAATATATGATAACATGCTCCGCAGCTCCAAATTTGATCCCGTTTTTTCAATTCTTTCAAGCATACCATACACTCATAGTTACCTTTCATTAAAGAGTAAATGAGGTTCTCTCTCTGGGATTCAATTTCTACGGCTGTTTTTTTATTTTTATGTGCTCTCCTTCTAGGATTATTTGATACGTTAGCACGGGTTGCGCCTTCGTCAGCTTCACCATTTTCTTGGGCAGTTTCAGGCTGATTGGTTTTCCTTCTTCGGTTATTAGACCTAAAATTTCGATTATAATTTCCTCGATATGGTCGGTTTCGATTCTGTGAAGGCTGCTCATGTTGAACATTTTCAGTTGGTCGTTCACCTTGAGTAGCGTTGTTTTGTGTATAATTTCTTTTATTATTACGATTATATCTCCTTGGATAGCCTCTGCCTTGCTGACGTGAATTAGCTCTTGAACCGTCTGGCTCTTCGTTGTTTTGCAAGTCCATCTCACTGAAAATTATTTTATCGCTCAGTGCTTTGGCTCGTTACTGATACCTTATGGATTGTTTATAAAGATCTTTTTCGAATGACCTTATACTTCTTATTTATCCGTATATAAAATACGAAACGAAAGGCTTAAATTGCGAAACAATCAGCTTTCGAGCTAATATTTTTTATTGCACAACCTCAGTGCAACGAAATTGACTAACGTTGTATGGACAGAAATCCAAAGTCTTAAAAGAAAAAACGTCACTTCCGTTTAGCGGTTTTTTTAAAATTCAAACAGTCAATTAACCTAATTAAGGTATATAATTAAATATTGATATTATAAAAAAATAAGTTGAAAAAATGTATAACAACTCATATCATAAATTCATAAATAAACGCTTGAAGAGTGAAAATTTGGGCTGAAAAAATTGAATAGCTATTAAAAATTAGCTTTAAAAATATTGCTACCTGATCAATAGTTACATTTTTATACAATAAAAGAATCGATAGAATCTTGGTTACGTTGTTTTTACTCTCTTTCTCTTTTTTCTCTGCTTCTCTATACCTTTCTGTCTATCGCTCTCTCCTCTCTCTCTCTCTCGTCTCACTATAGCTATTAGAAAAGAAAAAAATGACGGATAAAGTAGAAAATGCAGGTGATACTCCGGTAAAAAAGAAATTGACTTAATTTAACACACTTTCGTATATTCTTTAAATATACTTTGTATACATTTACTATGTTTCTTTCAGAAAAAAATTGTGTTCTTCTCAATAATTCTATTTTTAATAATTATACATGGAATTACTATTTGCGTAAGGCAGGATAAGGCAATAGAAGAAATAGATCAAGATTATGAACCAAATGCATTTAGAGCTACTTTTATACCATATTATTTTATTGGTAAATAGAAATATAGCCATAGTAAAGTTAAATTTTATTCTTTTTTTTTCTAATTTTTCCTTTCGTTATTAAATAGGATTTTACATCCTTGCTGTTCTCATATACGGAGGAGTTAAGGGTATTATACCTCCTGTCGGAATAGCTGGTTATAAAAAATTAAATAAATTAATGATCTGGATTGTGTAAGTTTTCGTAATTACTAATTCTGAATATATTTATATATTTTGTTTCTTTTAGACTAGGTACCACTATATTGTACTTGATTCAAGTTATAGTTCATCTATCAGTTGATGTTACAAGTTTAATCAAATCTAGAACAGAAAATTCGATATGCTATTGTCAAAGTGTTCTTGAATCCTTAAGATTGACTGGAAATGCTCCTAATCAGTGTGGTTATAATTGTAGGTAAGACTAGCGATTCCCCCTTTTGAGGTTGTCTTTCTAAAAGAAAACTTTATGAAATATGTACGGAATGTATACAAATAGTGTAAAGTATTCATAATCTCATTTCCATTCTGCTAGTTGTAGGTAGTTTTAAGCTGTGGTAGTTTATTGACCTCTGAGTAAATCTACGTTCAAGTCTGAACAAAACAAATATCCCTAATTGATAGATTTTTGTTCATTCAGGATTAAATTAGAGAAGTATTGATTAGTTTAGTTTCTTACTTTTATCTTTCTTTCTCTTACTATTGATTAAGAATTAGGTGTAGTCATTGAAAATTAATATTCTATAATTCTGTATGATAGCTTAAACTAGGACAATGATTAAATAAGCCGTTTCTTATCATTTAATTAATTAAAATTAGAGAGGAAAATCAGAAGAAATGAAAGTTTCAATTATTTAATTACTATTTCTATTTTTATTTCTGCTAATTATCTTTGTAGATGTTTTGTACCGAAAGAAGACGATCGATTATATGATGTTCTTGTTAGAGCTCCTACATCTTCAGAAATAACTAAAGAGATTAAAAAACAAGGCCTGGAGGTTTTTGACGGAAATTTTGTTGTGAAAAGCGGAACTTACGATGATAATAATAATTTAGAAAAGCTATCTTCCGACTTTCCGAATACAAGAATTGTAATGGTACTCATTCAATCATCTGCTTTTATAACCGTTCTAGTATCTCCAATATTTGCGTCTGCTGTAGTCAAAAAATGGAATAAAGACTACTTTCAAGCAGCGATATCTATATCGTTTTATAGTTTTCTGGAGTTGATTGATGCATTCGAACTGGTTGATGAAGTGATAGACAATATCGACTTTTACATTGATAAAAAATCATTAGTAAATGCTATATTAGCTTTTGTTTCGATTGCTATTTTCACCCTACCTCTTTCATCATTTGTGTTGGCTGGAACAGATAAAAATTGGAAAGGTAGGAATTTTTCAGAGATATTAAAAAATTACAAAATATTCACAATGTGTTTATTAAACATACCATTTATATGTATAAGAATAAGAATTGTTTCACTCTACGGGGCATTGGATAGTGATAATAGCAGTCTCGTTTCATTTATACTTATCTTTAAAGAAATGGCTATGATTGTTATAGCTGTTATTGAAATATACGTTGATTGGAAATATGAAAGTGAAGAAAAATCAACCAATAAACCTCCTCCTGTTAATCGCGTTGCGCCAGCAACGAAAGCTAGTTCTGTCTCTCTAACGGAACCACATTCATAAGAAACGAACAAATTATTGAAGAGGATTTGATTACTAACTCTTTTTTTACACTGCAGATAGAGCTACCAATCATACACAAACTACAGTTTGTTTTAATATATTGCCTATATGAATTATAGTGAATCTATTGAAATTTTCAAAGCTTCTAGGTTAAAAGGTGATGTGTACTTGTTTACTTAAAAGGTATTCGTGACCCAGTAGGAGTTTACTTAATTGACTATTAACTAAGAATTCCCTTTTCTCGTATAGGCTTTATTGATGAGAACAGAATATCTTTTTTTGTTAAATTTATTATTTTAAGCAACATTTTCTATTCAGTGAAAAAGAGATCTATTAATTTGTAGTCTATTATTAAATTGTCTAAATCCAAGGTCAAGATTTCTTCGTCTTAATTCGGAGCTTTGAAGTATAAATACTTTTTTTTGGAATTGTAATTATAAAACTTCGCCCTCTTTCTTTTCTTGGACTACAAAGACTTCTTTTTTGAATACTAATTTCATTGTGATTGATTATCAATATTCAATCTACTGTATAATTTCTATATAATATATATAGTCTATGTTCATTAACGAGTCTCTCCGGTTGACACTATATTGTGCTCTTCTTTTTAAGTATGCAGGGTGTTTCGATTAATAACGTATTTTAGAAGCGGCTGAAATAAGAATTTAAGCTTCTAAATAACAATTAAAAATATAATACTGAAAGGGAAAAAAGGCCAAATAGATCGTCTACGTGTTAAAATCTCTATTTTGACTTTTTGCTAGTATCCTATTCAAGCAATTCTGGAAGCTTCCAACAACCTTTATGCCAATATTTATCATTATAAGATACAAATATCTTTCCAGGTGACAAAATTTTTTGACATTCCTCACATTTTATACCGAAGAGATTTTCAAAGCATTGAGGGCAGTAGAGTTTCTCTCCTCTAGTTGAAAAGCGTTTGACGTCTAGTTGCATACTACAGTTTGAACATTGAAAGCATTCGTGATGATAGCTCTTTCCAGACTCTTCCAATCCTTTTGTACTGATTGGTTTCTGACAATTAACGCATTTTGGTGCGAGGTTTGCCTCGTAACACTCGATGCATATAATCCTTTCTTCGACTGGAACGAAAGCATTAGCCCTTATGGGAACTTGACATTTCGAGCATAAGAAACAACGTTCGTGAAGTTGTCTTCCTTTTACAATATACTTAAGATTACCGCCACGAAATGCATTCTTGCACTCATCACATTTCGATGCAAATTTTTCATCATAGCACCGTTCACAATAAACACTACTGTCCTTCTCGGCAAAAGGTATTTGGGTTAAAGAGGCACGGCAATCTGCACATTCAAAACAAGCCTCATGCCAGTGACGATTGTTGTATGATAAATCTTTGTTACCAATTTCAATCTTTTTCTGGCATTTTTCACAAATGTTAGCCAATTTTTCATTAAAACAGCTAGTACATATCTTTTTATTATTTTTTAATATATACTGGCCTCCATTAAATGATTTACTGCAAGCGTTGCATTCCATTTAGTAAGAAAAACGACAGGCTTCGGCACAAAGTACAACGATAAATATGACTGATTTAGAATATACAGTATATATATATATATAGCATAATGCCGCTATATAGGCTGATATCGTCAAGCAACCGCAGTGCGATCAATAAACTCGACTGGACCAGTATCGAACCTGACACCGAACCTCTTTTTTTTGCTATCTTTTTTGGGCTAGTTATTTTGTAAAGCATTCAATTGTTGTTGTATTTAACAATGCAAAGTGTAGATAATAATTATAATTGTTTAACAATAGGCTAACCACATGTACCATGACTAAGCCAATCATGTTGTTCTGAATACTAAAAGAAATAACGTTTAAGGAAGTTCTTCAAACTTCTAAAACTATTTAAAAAATGAGGGAGACATCTAGATTTTTAGTTGAGTAGGAATATTTTTTTATATAAATTTCACTATATTTGTACTATTAATAGATCAAAATGTACTTGGTACTTTTAAGCCCAATTGCATAGTGCATCTGGCGTAATATAATCAATTTATAATTTCCGTATAGTTTATACATCTGGCAACAACATTGTTTTTTATTGTAAAAAGTTGAACAAACAGCTCTTAAATGAAAAGTAAGGTTGAGTTTTTAGTTGTATTTTTATTAGCAATATTTTTGTAGTCTTTCCAGTTATAATCTATGTTAAATATATTAACAGACAAGTACTAAACAGGGGTTTTTTATTCTAGTGACGAACCTATGAAAAATTCTTACATCACAGGTATTTTCACACAACAAGAAATTTCCTTCCTTTTGTATATGGCATCTAAAGTATTTATTTTACGAGTTCCATGTCCTTTACTCTTTTCTCAAGAGCATTTAATTCGCCTAAAACAGCATCAGGTAAATCATCACCGACTTGGGAAGTAAGATACTCCCTTAATTCTACAATTTCTTTTTCCCAGAATTCTTTTGGAAGGTGGAATAGCTCCTTCATGTCAACGTTTTTCAAGCCGTCAATGTTCAAGCTTCCTTCTGCAGGTAAATAACCAATAGCTGACTCCTTAGCGATGGACTCTCCCTCACATCTTCGGACAATCCAGTCCAAAACTCTACTGTTTTCTCCAAATCCAGGCCAAATGAATTTTCCTGCATTATTTTTTCTAAACCAATTAACATGGAAAATTTTGGGTAGTTTCAAGTTGCCTTTTGACCCAAAACTTAACCAATGGTCTAAATAGTGACCAAAATTATAACCAAAGAATGGACGCATTGCAAATGGATCATTCATGATTTGCTTAGCGGTATGTTCTGCAGCTGCAGTGGCTTCTGATCTCATAGTAGCTCCTATGAATACACCGTGTTGCCAGTTAAATGCTTCATAAACAAGAGGAACTCCAGCAGGACGTCTGCCTCCAAAAAGAATAGCATCTATTGGTACACCTTCTGGAGATTCCCACAATGGATCAATCATGGGACACTGAGATGCTGGGGTGCAAAATCTAGAATTTGGATGAGCGGCTGGTTCCTTACCAGGAGTCCAATTTTCTTGACCCTTCCAAGATGTAATTTGTAGTTTACTAATATCTATGTCATCCTCAAGTCCTTCCCAATAAAATCCTCCGTCAGATGTTTCAGCAACATTGGTAAAGATAGTATTGGATTGGATAGTTTCCATAGCATTAGGGTTTGTCTTTTTCGACGTTCCTGGTGCAACTCCAAAGAAACCGGCTTCTGGATTGATAGCTCTAAGACGACCTTCAGAATCGAATCTCATCCAAGCAATATCATCTCCAACACATTCAATTTTGTATCCTGGCAGGGAAGGTACCATCATAGCCAGGTTGGTTTTTCCGCAGGCAGATGGGAAAGCAGCAGCAATATATCTCTTCTCTCCCTGTGGATTTGTGATACCAAGGATCAACATGTGTTCAGCCAACCAGCCTTCGTTCTTTGCTATAATTGAACCCAATCTCAAGGAAAAGCATTTCTTTCCTAGAAGAGAGTTTCCACCATAACCGCTCCCGAAAGATGCAATTTTATTTTCAGCTGGTATATGAGATATTATTGTTTTGGTTGGACTGCAAGGCCAGTTATTTTTGGAGGGTTTTTCCATTGGAAGGGGTTGACCAATGGAGTGAAGACATTTGATGAAATCTTCATTACCTAATGTGTCTAATACATTTTGTCCCATTCTTGTCATAATCCTCATACTTGCAACAACGTATGCAGAATCTGTTACTTGAACGCCAATTTTAGAAAGAGGCGATCCTACTGGGCCCATGCTAAATGGTATAACATACATAGTACGCCCTAAAAAAAATAAAAATAATGCAATTAATTTCCATTTGTAAAGCAATTCTAGATTTTCTATACATAGGTATAAGTAAAATAACGTGCAGGTATAAAATTATAGATCGGGACAGGATTTTTTTTTACTTTGCCCTTCACAAGGTCATACGCCTTGCATATTTCCATTCTAACGTTGACTATTGTTTTATATATGGTAATTTTTTTTAACAATTGATTATCAGTTTTGAGATAGCTTTTTGAATATAAAAATTCAAGTTATATCTATGAGAAAAACGCATATTATTGGTGAATTTACAGCTGCTTTATGCACTTGAAAATACCGGGATCTTCTTTAGAAAACTAAGGTCAATCACTTGAAGGTCGTTAGTCTCATGGAAAATTACTAGTTCACTGGAATGTTACTTTTCGTCTATATCTCAGCCATTATAAAATAAATAATGTAGTCAACTTTCTAAATATCTTATGATTGTAATTCTACATCAGTTCATTAAGTATAACAGACTGCTCTCAACTCAACAGTTGAAAATTTAATGTTACTATCAAAATAGAAAATATTCCTTAAAATTACTATACCTTTCATACATCCTGGAAATCTTTGGTTTAATTCATTATCCAAATCTGCTGGAGCAATCCATTTACCTAACTTTCCTTCTACTCCTGGTTTAGTTATTGGGACTGTATCCTGTTTGTTTGGTGTTGCAATGACAGTTTTACTTTCAACTCTGGCAACATCAGCTGGATCAGTCAATGTTAGCCAACTATATTTTGAAGATACAAAATAAATTTTAATATTTATTATCTACTTTAGAGGAATAATCCTCTCAAAAACAAAATTATTACCAATTTTTGTATTTCGGGAGTGGCTTGATTTGACCATTGGATTGAAGAAGATTCAGTAAATTTTTATTCTCTTTTTCAGATCCATCACAAATATGAATATTTTCTGGGGAACATAGTTTCGCATTCTCTTCAACCCATTGACGAACTTTGGGTGCAAGGGCATTTATATTGCCGTGTATAGTTGACAAATTCCTTGTAATTCGAAGAGTTGAGCCCAAACTCTTTATAGAGTTGGATCCTCTAGAAAGCAATTAATTTATAGAAAAACCGATAAGGCATATCTATTGCGTGATAGACAGCGTGGCATGTATGACCTACGAATTAACGTGATCCTTTTTGTTCTTAATGAAGAAGAAAACATAACTTACAGCAAAAACAGTCTTGACATATTCAAATAGGAGCTTTTCAAGCCAACTTATACCCAATCTGACACCAACACAAAATAACGTGATACACTGGAGTAAATGACCTTCTCTATGATAAGCCAATAACCGGTAGAGACTGTTTTGTTATGTCACGTGATAGAGCGGGTTGAGCGATATTCAGTGAAAATGTTGCGTGCTGGGAAAAAATTACCTAATATTCGCGTTAGTAGATACTACCTTTAATAATTATAATGCGATTAACTTTGATAACCAATAGTTTATTTCGGAAAAACTATACAAACATTCTAATAATAGTTTGATAGTATAACATACCTAAATATCTATTAAACATTGTGACCTTGCAGATATTACTAAAAAATTCAACAAAATCGCCTTATTGCACGCCGGCAGAGCCGACACCTAAAAAGTAAGTTTAGTTTTATTTTATTCTGAAAAAGGAAAAATACGAAACACAAGAAGAATACATAGATGATTAAAAAACGGTTCCGAACAAGATAAACTTTCAACTATTACCTTCTTTTTTCTCTACGTAACCGTCCAGCAAACCTGAAAAGTCGATAGTCGATTCACCCTTCGCTGTTGTATTTTCATTGAAACTTGATGTAGAATCCTCTTGTACTCCATAACTGTGGAGACTACCTTGCGATAGCTCACAGTAGCCAGAGTCAGGGCTAGGAACTTCATACGAATGACTACGCTGTGATTTTATACTCCTATTCTTTCCCAAAGTATTATGCATTCTATTTCTTTTGTTGCAAAACCAAGATTTAACTTGTTTAGCCGTTATTCCCCCTTCCATTGCGAATCTTTGTTTTTCTTCTGCCGTTGGATAAGGGTAATGAGCGTTCTGATCGTACCAGGCTTGCATAAGAGTTAAAGCTTTGGTGGGAAGTGTACTCCGTGAATAAGGTTTTTTTCTTTCATGTTTAAGTTTGTTTACTCCAACTGAAACTTTACTACTTGTTGACTCACTGGGGTGCTCAATAATAGGTCTTGTATCAGCAGCCGGTGGTGCCTTAATATATTTAGATATGACTGTTTGTAGTCTTCCTGACGTATGTCTTATACACATCAATTGGGCATCTGTAATTGATTGAGAGGGAGTATATTTACATATGACGCTAAATTCATTATGAAATTCCGCCTCCAATTTTAAAACGTCATTGTCATACAAGTAAGCGTAATTTCTAAACGTTTGAAGTAAAACGTTCTGCTCTTGCCTGACTGCAGGATGTAACTGAAACTATATGTTTAAAATATACGTATTTATATATCTATAAATATTATTTTAGAACTTTTTTTTGTTTAAAAAACTCACCTGATTAAAACCGAAAACTTGAGTTAAGCCTGTATAATGAGTGTTCTCGACCATTTCTTAACGAGTAGTGAAGGTTAACGAGACAGTTAAGCTTCAGAGTAGTGTTTATATTAGAGAATTTACTTTCCAATAAATATCAATTTTATAATATAATAGATTTAACTTTCGTTTCTCAACTTTTTAAAGGGGTAAGCTTGGAGTTACGCTGAAATTACTCGGTCTCACAGCGCTTGGCAGTAGTGGTGTTGTGGCTTACTCTTGGTACGATAATGATTTCAAGAAAAAAATAACCGACAACATCCCCTATTCGGACTTGGCACTTGATTACCTTCTGCAAAATGTTCCTCCAGTAGATGAAGTTAAAGCTAAATTGTAATTAAGCAATTTCAAAAGGTTTCAGATCATTTTTTTGTAATAGTATTGAAAATATAAAAAAACTACGCTCTTACTTTTTCTATTATAGTTTGAAAGCACTTTTTCTTTTTTTATTACTTTAAAAGTCCTTTTGTACTTTAAATAGAAAAAAAAATGGTCTGAAGCTACTTTTTTTTTATGTGGGTAACTTATTCTTTATGCTTAAAAGGCCTAGTCTACCATCAATTCCTGAGATGCCAAAGTTACCTTGGCAAAATTCTAAAAACAAAGAAGATCTTCCACCGGAGAAGGGTCTTGCAAAAGTTATAAGACCGGATATGAGTCAAATTAAGGAGGAAACTCCAAAACTCTCTAATAAAATTGAATCGTCGAAAACTTCGGCGAAAACAAGTGAAGTGCCTCCTAGTTCGAGCATTAAGATTAAAGATGAACCTAAGAAAGTAGAAAAGCGTATAGAAAAAAAGATAGAGCCAAAACAGGAACAAACACCTGCTGAGGTTAATAATAAAGTGGAAATTGTGAACCAAACAAAAGATACGGAATTAGATGAAGCTGTTGAAAATGCTGGTAATACCTTACATGACTGCTCCATTCTATATTTATTGTTTACTCTTTCCATTTTCCAGCGTTAACCTCTGTTATAAAACTTTCGTTGAGCGATGCTCGTAAAACTCTGGAAGAGACTGTTCTTGTACATAAGAAAGCAGTTGCTGCAATTAAAGACCATAATACTAAATTAAGAAAGGCCATGGAACTAGGTAAATAATTTGTCTTCATCTTTCTTTTCATTAGAAAGAAATAGCTTATCAACATTAAAACATCTCTTTTATTAATAGATTCTAGCAACATATTGGAAAAAGACAGCGAGTGGAAAAGTGTGACTGAGGCATACAATATAAAAAAAAAACGCGTTGAGGAAGCTGAGGCTCTGTTGTCAGAAACAAAGTAGAAAAGCACTCTGTTTTTTAACTCTTAATGATGCTAACAGTGATGTTTTACAGGGCTGTCATCGAAAAAATTGAATTACAGATTGATGATGGAAAGAGTAGTAAATTGACAAAGAAAAATAAAGTTTTATCGGAAGCTGTTGGCGAAGTTTCGAAGTTTAAATACGAATTAGGCTCCATCAGAGAGGAATTAAAGAAAACTGTTACTGATGATAATATCTTAAAAGAATATCACGACTTAGTTACTGCTAGTAAAAAACAATTTAGAGATGAAGTTGAAGCTGTTACACCTGGTCTTAGGTAAACTTTGTAATAATTAAAGAAAATCTAAATAAATTACATTAATTTTTTTCTATTTATAGAATCAGTAGGAAATTATGGGAAAAAATGTCTATGGATGAGATGCATTTGCTACTTGCTCATTCTTACAGAAGAGTAGAGCAATTACAAGAACAATTAGCCCAACAACAAGTTACTGAAGTATTAAGAATAGAAGTAAATTTCGACATTAATATATATGACTAGTCGGTAAATGTAATATGTCATAAATATCTTTCAGGAAGCCCTAGATAAGCAGAAAATATCGAACAATGACATTACCAAAAAATCTGTTGAGAGAGAAAGAGAGCTTTTGTTGAAAGAAAAAGAGAGAGAAAAAGAAAATTGGGTAAGTTGTCAAAAAAATACACTCTTCTTATACTGTATAACATGTTTATGCATTAACTAAATGTATTATTGTAAACTTTATTAGGTAATCGATGCCAGAGTTCAATTTGAAAATGAACTACGTGAGCAGTTAAATAGACAAGCATCTATCCATGGCGATCATATGGCTGAAATTTTAAAATTACAGGTAATTTTTGCATTTATATAAAAAATTATGAGACAGTGTTAGAGATAGAAACTTTGTTGCCGGTTCGAAATATCTATAATAGGCTTAAAGCCATACAACCATGAAAACCGTGGTTAGTGGTTTTACGATTGAAAAGGAAAATGGATACTATATCAAGACGACTTGGCACTTTAAAACTCTGCGAATCCAAGTTTTTCAAAGATCATAAAATCAAAATATGTAATAAGGGGTTTTTTTTAGTTCAAACTCCGCTCATTTTACGATGTCATTCATGTGGTATTGAATTGAGAAATCCGGCAGAAATTAAAAGTTTTTCGGAACTAATACATCTAGATGAATGCAAATATTCCAATGATAGCAAACCGAAGCATATTCCAATCCCAGAGCTAGAAGAATGCAGTACTGATAATTCAAATGATTCAATAGATATGACATTATACGGTAATCGTTTGAAAACCTATTCTAACTGGCCTATACACGATATTATAGAGCCAGTTGAACTTGCCAAATGTGGTTTTTTCTATCTTGGAGAAGCAGATAAAGTACAGTGTTATATGTGTAAAGGAATAATTCATCAATGGAATTTAGGTGATACAGCAACTGAAGAGCACAAAAAGCATTTCCCAAATTGTCCAGTGGCAAAGTTATTTAGCTAAAATATATTTCGAATCCTCAAATATATGATCTTTTCTCTTGTGTAATTTAACTACGAAAATAATTCCAGTTTGACTTAATCAACTATTTTGTAGAAAAAAGAATTAGAATCAGAATATACCGAGGTACTGAAGGAGCGTTTGCAAAAAGCTAGAGATGACTTTGATCTTACAGTTGCAGCATCGATTGGTCGCCTTCGTGGAATTGAAGAGGCAGTAGAGTCTCGTTCTAATGTTGAGGAAGCTGCCAGACAAGCTCAAAAGCTGTGGATAGCTTGTCAAAGTTTGGTAACAGCAGTTGATCAACCTGATGCAGAATCAAGATCATTAAAACCCGATGTGGAAGCTATTCGATCAGCTTCTCAAAGTCATCCCTTCGTTCAGCGTGTTTTAGCTTCGCTAACAGGGGAACCGGTTAGAAATGAAAATGAAATTAGAAGTAGATTTAATAAAGTTAAGAAAATATGTAAACGAGTTGCAATGCTTGATGAAACTGGTGGTACACTATGGGAATATTTCGTGAGCTTCGTTCAGTCCCTGTTTGTCATATCAGCATCTAAACCAATGGATTTGGACCAGCCCATTGATATTTCCGTAATTTCAACCTTTGTTATATTAGATAACGCTAAACATTACATGGAAATAGGAGACATGGAAACAGCACTCAAGTTTATGAATCAGTTGAGAGGCGAAGCAAGAAATGTTGCTTCAGATTGGATAAAAGATACAAGAAAGTTGTTGGAAGCAAGACAAGCTGCCAGAGTGCTCCTCGCTTTCGCTTCAGCAGAGGGAGTCGCTGCAAAAGTTTAATGTATATCTGGTTAAATCAATTCATTAATAAAATTTTAATTTTAGAGACAATTCTCTAAAGTTAGATTCACAGAAAATTTCAGTTAAATATCGCTTACATCATGTATAAACATAAATATATTTAATTGATTGATTAGTTATAAGACAATTATATAAAAATAAATATTTAGAAGTCAATTGTACAATTTTCGGATAAGAGAACAAAATATTGGCTTTTAAACTTGAGTATGCCCTGTTTAAACACCACAAACTTAGATATCAGTTAACTTTTTATACAGCTCTATATTTTCCACTTTTAAAACTTTAGGTTAAAATATTTTGACCTTTAAAAGGTCATAATATAGTATTTATGTAATAAATTGTATTGGAAATTTTACTTGAAATGTAATTCAAAGACAACAATAAACAAGTTCTGGGAAATTTAGAAATTGATTCAGAATCGGCTAGCACCGCCGTAACTTCCGTATTGAGGAGGCTGTGAATTTTGTCGACTTATTTGAGGTTGCTGCATTGCCAATTGTTGAATTTGCTGTTGTTGTTGCTGTTGTTGTTGTTGTTGCTGCTGCTGCTGTTGCTGTATCTGATGTTGCTGCATTTGTCGACTGTATAGAGCTGATCGGCTCATTTGATTACCAGTTCCCGCTGGATATCTATTTTACAAAATTCAAAACTTTAAATATGAATCTAGTAAATTTTTTCAATACTTACGCTGGAGGATTATTTGCGTATTGTTGTTGGGCGTTAGTCGTCATAAAATTTGCATTTGTTGACGCCTAAATACAAATAAAGATGAAGAGTAGATTAAAAAATTGATCAACTCAAAGAAAATATATCTAAAACGTTTACCTGATAATTAGGAGTTGTTTGGCTATATTGAGCAGGGCCTACATCTGAAGAAGCAAAATTATTTTGTACGCTATTTGTAGAACCAGGACCTCCTGTTTGACAAACTAACATGTAGAAGCACTAAATCTAATACATAGCATGCAAAAATATTAGAAAGATTGACGAGGGATCACAACAAATTTGCAAATATTATTCAGCGCGTTCAGGAATTAGTTTTTTTTAATTATTATCTTTGTTAAATACGTAATTATATGATATTTATTCAATTATTAAGTGTTTATTAATAAATACCATATAGAGACGTTTTCTAGGGAAGTATAAAATAATGGATATATGTATACATATATAAAAATATATATATGAATATATCAATATTGTGCAGCATAAGATCATGTGTCGAAATAATAATACATTTCTTTGCTAATTATAACAATAACGAAAAATAATCGACCAGATCCAACCAACAACATAATTTTGGTTATTGGAGTTTAATGACGTAGAAGGCTGTATATACTGTATGCATATTATTTCATAATGCATATGTAGTATATACATACATATATATATATACTGTATATATATATTCATATCAATATGCAGATAAATATATATATATATATATATATATATATATATATATATATATGTACTCAGACACATAATCAGGTGTAATAGGGAATTATTAAGGCTTTTGCTTTTTTTAAGGAATCAAGAATTTGTTGTTTACTACTGGGACATGCTATGTTCTTGTTTTTTAATTTACCGTGTGGCGCCATTAAGTGGAAGGCTGTTGATTGTTGGTGAATGACGTTAGGTGGTGCTGCTGTCAATGTCGAAGTGTTTTAACGCGCAAAGAAAAAAAAGAAAAAGGAAAAAAATAATTAAAGCTATTCTAATATAATATGAAATATAAATAAATTAAAAAAAAAGATAAACACCGTAAATAAGTGCAAACTAATAGTAATTACAAAAAATATTTCGAAAAGTATGAAATATACGATTTCTTTCTTAAATTTAGAAAAAACTAATATATATAACTTAAGTAATTAAAAAAAAAGAAATAGAAAAAAATAAATAAAGCGTAACAAGAAAGAAAAGTTAATTGAAAAAAGAATAAAAACTAAATGTTTGTTTTTTTAAAAAAAAAAAAGAAAATGAAATTAATATATCTAACTTACCTGGATAAGACATCTCCGAATTTGTTGTTCTATTCATCATATTCATTGCGAGCCTTTGCCGAACCAATTGGTTGTTATTCATTTGTTGTAATTTATTAGCAGCTTGTTGCTGGGGAGGCATTCCACCTATATTTTGAGGTGTATTTGGTCGGTTTGCGTTGTAAGGGGGCATACGAGTACGTAAGAGGGTTGTTAATGCTTCCTTTCCGTTTCCATAGGGGCTTGCGCCCCCAGCTGAAGGACCTGGGAAACGGTTACCACCGTAGCCTGGCTGTTGAGGATAAAACGGTTGCTGTTGCTGTTGCTGCCCAGAATATGCCCACGGAGCGTTCGGTGGACGTTGGTATTGCTCTCTTGAACCCATCATGCCTTGGAAGTTAGGAGTTTGCATGTTGTAGACAGGTGTTGTTGGATTTGAAGTTCGATTGTTGTTAACTCTTCTACCTCTTGTGGAAGTCTTCTTCTTTTTCATATCTGTATGACGTTCTTCTAATCTCTCTACAGGTTTCTCCTCCTCTCGCACGCTAACTGGTTCAAAATCTTCAGGCGGAACAGGAGGATTTTCGAAGAAATAAGCATCCGGTTGTTTCAAGTTATGCTGGTGATGTAATAGCTGTCTGAACTGATCTTCATATTTTAAGGTTTTCCTCTCTGTTTTCCTACCAGAGAACCATGACCAAGCAAGCGGTGCAGGATTTTTGTGACCTTCTAGTATATCCCAAGAAAATACTTTTTGCTTATTTTGTATTTTGCAGCCAGATTTTGATGCAGGTTTTTTAGAGTAAGGTTCAACAGTTAGTACTTCGATTTGGAACTTATTATTTGGTAAAGGAAGTAATTGTCTCACTAAGTCAATACCTTCAGAATGTTTATCATTTACTTCCCTTTTTATACTTTTACAAAGTTTCACATAGTTCTTCCTCGACTCATCACCTTTCTCAGCAGCTTCATTAACGAGACTTCCTATAACTAATGTTCCTAACATATCCAAAACTGATGTCAACATATAAGAATTAGTTGTCGTATCTACAACGCCGTACGAAACTAATTGAGTCAATAAAGTACACCAATCCTGAGTATTTGTTGTGCTCTTTTGCAAAGTTTCGAACATACTACCAACTAAACCAAGTCTTAGATGTAAAGCCTCTGACATCATTTGACGTAATTTTGGATCTGATGTTGTTACTTTATCTTCCTTAGCATTTGATACAAAATTATCAATTTGACTTCTAAGGGAGTTTAATAGAGATTCCCTTTGTTCATCTTGACTTTTTAAACAAGATAAAATCAAGGAAATGAACGGCTGATAGCCAAGTAAGGTTGTTCTCTTTTGTAGATCTCGCTGTTTTTCTTTAGTTTTTATAGCCCAGAAATTGTTCCCACTTTCTAAGACTTGAGCGGCGAATCTTAAAACTCTACTTTCTACCATATTCTCCAAACTAGATAGGAATGGTCCTATTAACCAAACTGAAGGTTTATCTACATATGTCTTATTACTTTCCGCCTTTTTATCAGCTTCTTCTTGAAAGGCTTGAATTGTTGCTTTTGCTACGTTATCCAAAAGTTGATGAAATATTTTTTCTGTTTGTCTTTCAACTAAAAACAATAATCTCATCTCTAGCCATGCTTCCCTCTTGTTCCATTGAGTTAAATTCTGAAGTATATTTGTTATGTGTCGTCGTTGAATTAGTACTTCGTCACAGTCGTCTTCGTCGTCACTATCGTAATTTGGTATTCCGTGAGGATAGCAAAATATTTCAACGAGGTTTTGAGCCATGCGAGTTGAAAAATGAACATCCAACAGATAGTCACTACCTAAAAGTGTGTGGGGAGATCTGAGAAATTTTTCTCGAATCCAATCTTGGCAAGTAAGCTCTTGGAGTACGTATCTGGCAAAATCTGCTAAAGAAACAGATCCCATTATCTTCTTACAAGTCCAACCAATAGTTTGAAAGCTATCCGTCCTCGAATTTGTGTCCCCGGCAATCATTAACAGAAATTTTAAAACAAGAACAACAGGACTTAGGGAAGTTACGTTTTGGGCTGCAGTTAACAGATTCCTATCATACATATGCTTTATCACAAAAACATTGTCCGTAGGAAAATTCGGTGATTGAAAAATACGTAGTAACAAATTCAGGCATAGTCTAGAACCCTGATCTGTACCAGATGGATTTTGACCCAAAGTTGATACTATTTTGCCCAACGATGGCATAATTACAATTCGTAGAAAGTCTTCTAATGAAAAGCAATTTCTAGCCGTTAGTATGGACACAAAAATGGCTAAGGCATCACCGTATGACGAAACCTATAATAGGAAAGAAATGAGGTTTTTTTTGCGCAAAAACATTCAATAAACAAATAGCGGATATTCTTTAATACTTACATCCAATTCGGAAATTTTTACAATGAGATCAATGTAGCCATTGTTGCTACATTCCATAGAGTTAAGATCAACTGTACATAGGGTGCTTAAGACCCCTAACCATTCGTTGCTCAATTGATGGCAATAAGATGTCATTTGAGAGCACATGATGGCTATGTCATTAAGTCTGAAAAAAAAAATTATATTGTTTAATTAAACTATTGGCATTAAATGACTTTATTTGAGTAACTTACTTATTACTGTCTTCTGTTCCTGAACATATTTTTAATATAGTATTACAAACGAAACTATACGAATTTGAAGGCATTTCATTTATAGCTCTAATTGTCATATTATCTGCTTGAATTCTAGGATCACCTAACATTTCTTGTAAAAACTTTTGATTCCACATAGAATTGCTATTGGCAGCTTCCATTTTTCGTTGAATG
The DNA here is from genome assembly GCA_904063045.1 of Dimorphilus gyrociliatus. Taxonomy (NCBI): domain Eukaryota; kingdom Metazoa; phylum Annelida; class Polychaeta; family Dinophilidae; genus Dimorphilus; species Dimorphilus gyrociliatus. The sequence goes on from CAJFCJ010000008.1 coordinate 488,431, forward strand.
TGCGGTTTAACGTCATTTATTAAATATTCTTGATAATTTTGATCGCTCATCCTTAAGTAAGAGCAACCAAGGTAAGCCTCATGTAGATAATTAAAAGCACAAGTTTCAGCGGAGTTACATTCTTTCGGTTTTGCAAACTTTACATATTCTTTTAAACTGAAAGTATATATTAAATAAGATTAAAGACAAAAAAAGAATTAATATTATCAATCATCGAATATTTACCCTTTACAAGCTTGCTTCAATATTTCGGGAAAATGAATTAGATATGTATGATATTTCCAGAAAACTGAAACAATACACAGGACTAAAGAATGTAGATAGTTGCTGGCGTGAACGGGTCGTTGAAGTTTCTGATTTTTATCGCCTCTAAGTAGCTCTTTAGCTTTTTCACTAACGTTTTCGGATACTTCTGATAACAGTTGAACACAAAGATCTATCAAACCACGAATATTTAATGACTTTTCCATTAAATCCATTAGGCAAGCTATATATTCAATTTGTGGCACAGTGGTGGTCTGACCGGACGTAAATGCTTGTATCTGTAGAGAGATACGGACAGTATGGTTTTTATTAGGAACTCTTCTGAAAAAAAAACACTGTTTCTATATAAAACAAACCTGCTCTATAATTAATGAAGCCAATGAGTTAGTTATTTGATGTTGATCAAAATAGGATGTTCTCAGACATTTTCCAATGGATGCCTTAAGTACTGAATTTGAATCAGCATCACTCAATCGTTTCTTTTTGTTCTTTACGCCAATATCTCCATTACTTAGATCTATAGCATTCTTCTTACCAAATATTTTTACAATCTCACGTTTAATTTTTTTTAGATTATGAATAACCGCTTCTCTTACAGACCCAACACCATATAATACAATAAGTCGTTGGTTTGTTTCGTGTGTATAGGCGTCATCGGATGGCAACGGTAAATGCATTGTATAGTATAAATGTCTACTGGGTTTTTGAACTTTTTGTGCCTTCGTTGTGCTTATTGGAGTTGTTGCAGTTCCAGGAGTGTACGCCATATGAGGAGTGTAAGGAGTGTGGGGCTGTAGACTGGATGCTGGCGTTAATGGGCTAGGATCTTGGGGAGTAGTTCCTTTGCATGCCACCGCATCGTACGACATACCTTTGGCAGAGGCTGGTGAATACAATTCAGACTTAATTGAAGTTGAAACGCTACCAGGTGGTTGTGGAGAAAAAATTTCGTCTTTTGGTCCAACTCCAGTGAAATGTTCAGACTCTGAATCAAAGAGTTCGTTATCATTCGATTTATCAGTTTCAGTTTTAACCGCAATGTCCGATAATTCCTGAATCTCGGTGTAGGACATATTATTTGAGCATTGTAGATCACCCCTTGATATTAATGTGGCTATGTATGAATCATGGGAAAAGACTTCTTGACGTATTAATTCGGCAAATAGCAAAACTAAGTTGGCAAATGCCGCACGATTTTCTGGTGATGGAGATTTATCAAGAACTGGAGCTTGCGTATCCAAAAATTCAATCAATAAACTCTGAAAGGGCATATTGGAATTTGTAGCTGCGTGTAATATGTCATCGACTGGATTTGTATCTTCCTCATCCCTAGGTTCGTTTATTCTTGACTCAGCTTGAGCCTGCCAATAAGATTGTCTCATGTCCAATAATTTGGCTACTGCGGCAGCTTTATGAAATCCGAATCTCTGCGTATTCACTGCCCATTCACATAAAAATTTTACAATAGGTGCATCAAATAAGTAAGGTTCATTCTGATCTCTTTCTTTGGAAATAATAAATACTTTTTGATAAAGTGTCTCTATTGTAATTATTCTTGAATTGCTTTCCCTGAAATCGAAATTATATTTATCCAACTCTTCGAGTATTTGTAAGAGTTTAGTATAGCGAAAACCCTCTTCGTTTAGTCTGCACATTGGTGATGACCATTTAATTGATGCAGCAATTGAACGCTGACGAATTTGATCTTCTGCTTCCCTTAGCTTCATTCTAGATTCATTTACTTCTTCAGATGACATACAGGAAGGAAGTGCTAGAGCAGATGGTTCGCAAGGCAATAAGTCAAGAGGTGACGCGCATAGAGAGACAACAGAACTCTTTTCAGTCTTATAAGCATTCCAAACCAAAGCCCCAGGAGACCTTAAAACAATCCCCTGCAGTAAGGCGGTGAGTAAAGATATTATTGGTTTATGTTGTGGACAAGTTAAATATTCCGTGAGAATCTCATTTACATTTCCGTCATGAGGAGGCGATGAGGATCCAACATCGGTCAGAAAAAGATTGATTCTTTTAGCACAATAGTAAGCTAGTCGCCTGGAGAGAATATGATTATTGCATATATCTGAATCATATCTCATAATATCATATAGAATTAATTTAGTTGTTGTGTCATCTTTCTCTTTTTCCAGCATATCAATGTAAAATTGTAAAATTTCCATGCGATCTAATAGATCATTCTGTATATCATATTAACAATTTCTTATTAATACCATTCCAAGCGAAAAATCTTATCTAATAATAAACTACTTACGGCATACATATGATGAGTGAGATTCGAAAAAAATTTCCATTTTCCAAGTAACTCTTCTAATTGTTCAGAATCTCTCGAACTTGACGAACTTACTGTTAGAAATCCAGTTGGCATAGAGGGTACAGTTCCAGCATAGTTACAGTGGACTTTTTGCAAATAATCGCGAAGTAACTTTAATAGGTGCATTCCCCATTCTAAAGTAAAAATTGAAATGTACGTGATTTTCTATATACACACATATATTAATGTAACAGTCTTTACTGACCGCTGGAGGGATCAGTTGTTGTTCTCTTCTTTACTTTACTTTCGGCCAAAGACGCGCAATGAGCCGCGTTCATCTTGATATACCAAGTCGCTCTAATTAGTGGAACCTTATTTTCCCACAAACAATGTAATACATCTTCCTTCCTTATAGAAACTGGCAACTACAGGTGAAAATTAACATAAGTAAAAGATTTGTATAAATTAAGCCATACTTATAGGAGAAAATCCATTTTTTAATATAACAACTAACCTTCTTGGATAATTCTGTTAATGGCCTTAATCCACTGAGATCTTTAAAGAAGTTTAGTATACCAGATTGCTTAGGAGTGTTTGGCTTTAAAGTCTGTTAAATAAAAGGTATTATTTTTGAATTGAATGTAAAGTTAAATATACCAACCACATGGATAAAAACATCTTTAGCATTAATTGGCTGCTTTCGTTTGTTAGCACCACTGGGAGCAGTATCGGAAACAGTGTTAATCTCGGCCTTTTTTGCAAGGATAGAATCGTAAAAGTCTCCAATCTTCGCTATTTTATTACATATATCTCCATGTTTGCTACTCGTAGAAAACTACAAACAAGATTAACGTTAAACTTTACATCTGTTAGTCGTATATACGTAAAATATATAGAAATCGTTTAAAAAGTTTCATCAAGCATATATACGCTTGATAAATACGTAGGAAGCGCTAAATCAGTGAATTTATTTGTAAATAATATTTAGTCACCTCTTCTGCAACTAGAATTCTATATTCCAATCCTTTCTTTACATTTTCATGGCTAAGAACATCCTAAAAAGACAAATTATTATGTTAGAAATGTATAACCGATACAAGTAAACACGATTAGCAGTAAATAAAGCAAGAAAAAAACAGTTGAAACTTTACTTCTTTCTGGGATGCCTGTTGTGGATATACATCAGGTCCGTGTGTTCCTTGCCTGGATTTTTTAAGAGGACGATACTCTTGGTTTCCGATAGAATACATGTTTTCGATCTACAGTAGTAACATTTATCGCAACATTTCTCCGCCAGTATGTATTTAAATTGTTTCTAAAATATTATCATTTCTATGACCACCATCTTTTAATACGACGTAAAGGGACCCTGTTTTTGGCAAAACGCGATGCACGCATTAACAACGCTGAACAGGTAACCATATTTAAAAACCAGACTGTTGCTATAGTAAACAAGAGCTTGGAACCAGTCTAAATATTTTGCTCGAAATTTTTGAGTCTGCAGGAAAAATTTTTATAGGAAAATTAATTATACTAAGCAGAAAGTTGATAATTAAAATACATATCAAATTGAAAATATTCATAAAATAATTAACTTTGGGTTAAATTTAACTTTTAATCAACTATCTTTAGAGCTTTAACCGGTGGTTTCTCTTATTATCGTTAAGAAAGATGCCAGTTGGAGACTCAAGAAAAGATTTTATTCTAACAACGTCCTCTAATCATTTTGGACTATCTGCAAATGACAAAAGTCTTATCGGGGCCGATACTGCAAAGCCTTTAAATAGATTTTTAGACGACTCAAACGTAGAAGTATTAAGTGCTCTTTACGATGGGGGTTCTATTCAATTTAATAATAAGGTATAAATACCCAAAATAATTTTCTATTGCAAAAAAAATGTTCTATTTTTGATCGGATTTAGATTGAATTTGGAGACAATACCGGAAATAAAACTCTGGTTTTCTGCAAAACTCGTCCAGAGGCCATAACTCCAGATAATATGTCCACAATAATTCTTATTTCATCAATGCTGGACACACCAATAGCGTCTCTATTTCACACGATAAAGTCAGAATTTAATCCAGTATTGCTTGAGGATAATAAGTGGAGTGATTCACTTCCTCCAAAACTTAAATCCCTACTAACTGATCTAGAAGCTGCTCTAAGTAGTCTGGTAATTGGAGGTAGACAGGGAAGACAAGAGACATTAGGAGGTAAATTATTGTCTAACATACAAAATAAAATCTTTAAACTTAAATCTTTCATTGATTACATAATTTAATTCTTAATTATGTCAACTGTACTCTATTTTCATTTTCAATTTGTGGTTGAATAATACACTTACAGATAATAAGGATTGACAATCGAAGTCGTAAGAGGTTTTTGATTAAACTCTTAGCTTAAAGCTTTATATTTTAACAAAATTCACAAGGCTATAGTATAAAAAATATTTTACCATATTTTATTCATCTTTGGCCCATCTAACATGATAATATTACATTACAAATTATTACTGTTATCTAATATCTTTACTTTTTAATAGGAATTCTTTCTCCTTCTGATGAACTTCAATACTGGCGTGATCAGGCTTCTAAGGGAGGATCAAGAAGGGATGCCGCGGAAACAGTTATTGAAAATTTGGCACCGATGGCTAAAGAATTTTCCGCAATTGATATGATGAAACTATCCGATATTCCAGATGTAATAGACGAAATGCAAGACTATCTTGATGAATTATGGAAACAATCAGACTCGGAAACGTACTCTGAGGAGAGGATGCGTCATCTATTAGATGTAAGTGCTGGACTGCTTGGACGAAGTATTCAGAAGAAAATTTCAAAAGAAGAGTTATGGAGTAGTCCGTTTTCCACTATAAAAGACCAATTAAAATCAGGTCAGGCTGTTTGTGAACGGTGGGCACAAACTTGCCACATGTTAACAACGCAATTTTGGAAAAGATACTCACCTCATCCATGGAAGGGAGAAAAATTTGTACCAGATAATTTACTCAAGTTGAAAGGACGATTGGATGAAATTCTAGCAGTTCGTGCAACGTATGAACAAATGTGCAAACTCCTACCTAATCAGGAGCAACAAGAACTAAAACTATCCGAAAGCTTTGCGCCATTCTCTGGATTAAATCCAGTTCATTATAACCCGTATACAGAACCTTTATGGAAATCCGCTGTTGCTCAGTATGAGAGATTAACAAGTCTGGCAGAAAGTAGAGTGGCTCAAAAGCTTCGCAATCATTTCAAATCGATTGATGGAAACCCTATACAATTACTAAGAGAGTTTCAAAGATATAAAGATTTAGTAAAGAGGGATAGTATTATGAAAGAATTAACGGGAGAAAGGGAGAATTTATTAGGTCAACTAAATGTCTTCATTAAACATTGCCGAGACGAATATCAGCAAATATCGACGGGAACGGGATCCACTCGGCTACCAACTGGTAAAAATCTACCCGAAATTGTAAATAAAATTGTTTGGGCAAGACAGTTGCAATCAAGAGTAAGCATATTATTTACATTTAAAGAAAATCTTCATTGTTTATGATAAATTATATACCTTTCATTCAATTTTAGGTCGAAGATATGAAAAGAATAACTACGGAAATCCTTGGAGATTTAGCAAGATATAAAGATTTACAATCAGATGCTGATAATTTAATCGGTGAACTAACTAACTGGCAAAAGGATCAATTCGACGAATGGTCCAGAGAGATTCAAGAGCAAATTGACGAAAATGAGAAAAATATTTGCTTAGAAACTAGCGGCAAACTTATGGAACTAGATCATCGAAGTGGAAAATTGTTTATTAACTATGGAGAGAGATTAGTAACACTTATAAGAGAAGTTTCAACCCTTACATCATTAGGTTTCTCAATTCCAAAGAAAATTTTAAGAGTAGCTGAAACTGGAAAGAAATTTTATAAATATGGAAATATTCTTAAACAAGTCGCTAACTTTTACAATACAATTGATCAGCAAATGCTTTCCTCACAAAAAGCAATGATGTTAGAATCTGCTGTGGCCTTTGAAAGAATTATTAAAAATCCAAAAACTAGTAAGATCTAATATACTAATACACGAGTAAGAAACCTATTAAATTGCATATTCTTTCTATTAAATAGCTAACAAAGCAAAAGGCAATACAGGTGTTCAAGTAACTTGGGATAATCCTGAACAATTAGAAGAATATATAAAAAGTCTTCAAGGAGCATCAGGTAAACTGCAGACAGAGAATCGGAGACTGAGAAAATGCCACTACACTATTGCTGATAAATGTAGCGATCTCATGGGAATTGATCTACTAAAATATCCTCAAAAGTGGAAGGATTATTTGATGGAAATAAGACATATAATGGCCAATTTAACTTCCCAAGGCTTTGCGTCTGAGAATATGAGACCCTGGAAAGCTCATTGGGATAGACAATTATATAAAGCTCTTGAACATCAATATCAAATGGGAGTTGAATCTTTAAATGAAAGTCTACCAGAGATAAACGTCGAATTGACATTCAAGCAACAAAAACTGCAATTTAAACCACCTTACGAAGAGATCCAAGCTAAATATTTTAGAGAAATGAAAAAATTTCTCAGCATACCTAATCACTTTAAAGGCGTTAGTGAACCACCATCATCAGTATTTTCTGCAATTATAGACAGGAATGCAAGCGCTTTTATAGGATGTTATATAAAAGCAGCGGATTTATTTCAAAGATTGTCAAAAGTTCAAAATGAATTTTCTGACTGGGTTGTTCTTGGTTATATTCCAGATATGGATGATTTTGTTGATAAAGAATTACACAATATAGGCGATTGGGAACGAGAACTAAAAGCTCTCAAAGTTAGAGGACGAAACGCGGAAAAGTTAAAAACGTAAGTTTTTAACAGTTTATGATAATTAATAATCATTAACTATCGTATTTTCCTTTTAAATAGCGAATATAAAGTTGACTGCGTCCGTGTATCAACAGTTCCTGTTAAAATGGTTATTGAAGAGCATATTACGAGACTTTTCGATGCTTTATTAATGTCTTTAAGACGTTCTATAAGTAAAGAAATCGAGAGTATTGATAATTTCTTAAGTGAGGCAATTGATACATTATCGGTGAGGCCTCAAACGGTAGAGGAAATTGGTGAAGCTAACTCCAAACAGACTATTTTCAAACAAAAAAAGAGAGAGGTAATATCTATAATTTGCTATTATGTTTTTTTTTCTTATATGGACTTTTACTTTATTAGATTCGACCTCAATTCGAAGAGATCGAATCGAAAAATAAGCTATTAAAATCAGTAGCAGGAGGTGGAGTTGAATCAGTATCACAATTAAATACAAAATACGATAAATTTCAATTAATGATGGATTCATTCCAAATGATGATAAGCGAACAAGTTGAAATGATGAGAAAGAATACAGAATCTAGAATAAGCGAATACGAACAAAAATTAGAGAAATTTAATGCCAGATGGAGTCACGTCAGAAATCAAGCTAGAGATTCAATGGATGCTGACGTATCTAAATGGGGTGAAATTGTTTCTACGATTAAAGAACGAAATGAAGAGTTTCTTGAATTAGAAAAAGAAAAAGAGCAATTATGGTATAAATTCTAAATAATTACTATTTATCTTAATTTTAAAGTTTAATGTTTCCTGTTATTTTGTTTAGTACTGATTGCGCACATTTTGAATTGCCGACACCGGAATTTCCACTAGCTGAAGAATTAAAAAATGAAATTCAAAGATTTGGAAATATGTTTGGACGTTTCGAAGAATTTAATAAAGGATTAGATGAGCTAAGAAAGGAGGATTGGATATCATTTAGAACTCATTATTATAAATTTGAAGAATATCTTGTTCATTGGTATGAACAGATTAAAAATGAAGAAACTACAACAATGACAGTAAGACTACAACAGGAAATAGATAAATATAAGGTAAACTATAACAATGTCTATTAAAATAAAGATAAACGGTACTGTGCTTTCAGAATGTATTACCAGTTTTAAAATGGGTTAGAGGAGATCCATTGTCCACTGATCACTGGCTGGAATTGTTTAGAATGCTTCAACTTCCTAAGGGTACGACTCTTGAGAAGCTAACTTTTAGCGATGTTCTCAAATCTGCTGATCATATTATTAAACGCGCCGATGATATTAAGGAACTAAATCTTAGGGCTCAAGGAGAAGTGACAATCAGAGAAGCCCTAAGAGAATTAGATTTATGGGGAGCAGGAGCTGTTTTCACACTAACCGGCTATGAAGATTCTCACAAACATAAGATTAATTTAATCAAAGATTGGAAGGATTTAATGAATCAAATTGGAGATAATCAGTGTCTATTACAATCTCTTAAAGATTCACCTTATTATAAAGCTTTTGAAGATAAGGCATCAACATGGGAGCAAAAATTAGCATCGTTGGATGAATATTTGCATAATTTGAATCAAATTCAAAGGAAATGGATCTATTTAGAACCTATTTTTGGCAGAGGTGCCCTACCGAAAGATCAAGGCAGATTCAAGGCTGTAGACAATGACTTTAGGTGCGTATGGTTTTAAAACAAATAGATAATCCCAATGCTCAAACCATTCTCTTTTGAAGGGGTATCATGTTGGACGTAAATCGAGATAATAGGGTAGTGTCTTTAAACGATAAACCCGGTTTAGGGCCCCGACTTACCCAAATGCTCGATCAACTACAAAGATGTCAGAAGGCATTAAATGAATTCTTGGAAGAGAAGAGATCAGCCTTCCCCAGATTCTACTTCATCGGTGATGATGACTTATTGGAAATATTAGGTCAATCAACAAATCCCGTTGTCATTCAAACTCATTTGAAGAAATTGTTTGCCGGTATTCACTCCGTTCAATTTGATGAAAAGAATGAGAATATTCTTGCAATGAAATCACTTGATGGCGAAATTGTTCCTTTAAACAACCAAGTTAAAATCACATCTAAAGTAGAGGTAACATTTGAACTAGATTTTCAAGTTAACATTTAATATATTTTATACTATCTCCTAAAATAGGAGTGGCTGGATCTTCTTGCAAAAGAAATGGTTAAAACCCTGAAAGAACTATTAAATCAATGCATTGCAGCAAGCAATAATCTTGATGCTAGCAAATTCCCATCTCAGGTATGAATAAATAGAAATGAAAGATCGTAACAATTTTTTATTTTCCTCTTACTAATAGATCTTGTGTTTGGCTGAACAAATTAATTTCACTCATAGTGCTGAAAAAGCACTATCATCAGGTGGAGGTTCTGCTTTAGAAAACGTTCGACGTGAGCAAGACCGAAAACTAGAATCTTATACTTCTATTGATCTATCTGGACAGAGTGTTCATGTGCTTAATTTAAAAGTGAAATCACTAATTCTAGATACAATTCACAATATTGAAGTTGTAAGAGAACTTCAAGAACATGCAGTTGCTGATCCTAATCACTGGCGTTGGCAGAAACAACTCAGATTTTACCTTAGGGATAAAGTAGCTATAATTAAGATGGTTGATGCAGAATTTAATTATACATACGAGTATCAAGGAAATGCAGCTAAATTGGTTCACACTCCTCTAACTGACAAATGTTATTTGACTCTTACTCAAGGTATGTCTATGGGAATGGGAGGAAATCCTTACGGACCGGCTGGTACTGGCAAAACAGAGAGCGTGAAAGCCCTGGGTGGTCTATTCGGGCGCCAAGTATTAGTATTTAACTGCGACGAAGGAATTGATGTTAAATCTATGGGACGTATATTTGTTGGTCTCGTCAAATGCGGAGCTTGGGGATGTTTTGATGAATTTAATCGACTTGAAGAAGCTGTACTTTCAGCTGTATCTATGCAAATTCAAGTTATTCAAGACGCAATTAAATCGAAAGCTAAAACAGCCGAGCTACTAGAGAAGACAATTAGTATTGATCCCAATTCAGGAATATTTATTACGTTGAATCCCGCTGGAAAGGGTTACGGAGGAAGATCCAAACTACCTGATAACTTAAAACAATTGTTTAGACCTGTAGCTATGTCTAAACCCGACAACGATTTGATTGCTGAGGTAATCCTTTTCTCAGAAGGATTTAAAGATGCTAAAAATCTTGGTAGAAAACTTGTAGCAGTTTTCAATTTATCTAAAGAATTGTTAAGCAGCCAACAACATTATGATTGGGGATTAAGAGCTTTGAAAACTGTTTTGAAAGGTTGCGGGAACTTGCTACAAAATATCAGAAGAGAAGAAAGTAAGTAAATAATCTATGTCATGTTGAATTGTCAATCAAAACAAAAACATTTTAGATGCAAAAGTTGATAAAGCAAAGGAAACTCTACTTGTAGTTCAAGCTGTTAGATTCAATACTCTTTCTAAGCTTACCTTCTCCGATTCAAAATTATTTGATAATCTCGTGAAAGATGTTTTCCCAGAAGTTGATTTTCAGGTACCATTTTTGTAATATTAATATTAACAATTAACAAGCCTCAACTATTATCATATAGAACATCGAATATAAAGAACTGGAAGATGCCCTACGAGAAACTTGCACAGAATTACATTTAATACCAATTGACAATCAGGTAACTTCTGAACGTCGTTGCGTTATAATCTAATATATCCTAATTAATTTATATATTCTAGATAAAAAAATGTTTAGAGTTATACGAGCAATTACGTCAAAGAATGGGTGTAGTTGTTGTCGGACCTAGTGGATCTGGTAAATCGACATTATGGCGTCTTTTGCGTGATGCTCTTCTACGCATTTCCAAAACAGTAAAGAAATACGTAATGAACCCAAAGGCTATGCCCAGGCAACAATTATTAGGTCATATCGATTTAGACACTAGAGAATGGTCTGATGGAGTTTTAACATATGCTGCAAGAGAAGTTGTTAAAGAACCTATTGATATTCAATCATGGATTGTGTGCGATGGTGACATTGATCCCGAATGGATTGAATCTTTAAATTCTGTATTGGATGACAATCGATTGTTAACTATGCCAAGCGGTGAAAGAATCCAGTTTGGTCCCAACGTTAATTTCTTATTTGAAACTCATGACCTAAGTTGTGCATCTCCCGCAACAATTTCCAGAATGGGAATGATTTATATGAGCGATGAAAATACTGATATTACAGCTCTGATAAAGAGCTGGTTAAATCAAAAGGAGGAGAGGCAAAAGATGCTCTTATCCGGTTGGATTGAAGATTATTTTTATCAAGCAATAGACGAAGCACAAAAATATATGCATGAAATGGTAGTTGAAACAACAATAGTAGGATTGGTCCTAAATGGCTTATCTCATCTGTACGATGTAACAAACAAAGTTCAGTTTACTGTATCATTGATAAAAGGTTTAGGTGGAAATTTACCGGATAATTTAAAACAAAGTTTCTCAGAGACAATTTTCTCTATAACTGGAGAGAGTCCACCTGATCCCAGACGAATTTTAGACACATATTACGACAGTGATTTGGGTAAATTAAATGTTTACTCTCATGAAGGTGCAGATGATTTGACTGCTGACAGATTCGAAGCAGATGATCCACCAATTATTAAAACCACAGATATTCAGAGGGGTATGGATTACTTTGCCCCTCTATTATCTAGTGCTAATAAACAACCATTTATTTTGGTTGGTCCTGAAGGATGTGGAAAAGGACTATTATTAAAATACTGTTTTGAAAAATTGAAGTCAGTTCAAGTAAATGTGTTGTATTGCAGTGCGCAAACTGGACCTGAACACGTCTTGCAGAAACTGAACCAATCTTGTATGACCGTTAATACGAACAACGGTCGAGTGTACAGGCCAAAAGACTGCGAAAGACTAATTCTCTATTTAAAAGATATCAATTTACCCAAACCTGATAAGTGGGGCACTAGTCAATTAGTTGCATTTTTGCAACAAGTCCTAACATATCAGGGATTTTATGATTCGAACTTGGAATTTGTAGGCCTAGAAGGAGTTCAAATTGTAAGCAGTATGAATGCTGGAACATCAATGGGTCGACATAGGTTAAGTACAAGATTCACATCTATAGTAAGAATCTGTACTGTTGGTTATCCGTCAACCGAACAACTTCAGACTATATATTCTTCATACTTAAAGCCAGTCTTGGAGAAGCAATTAAAAAGACATCCAATTTGGTCTTCTGCTTCCAAAATGCGATCTTTGTCCAATTGCATGATCAAGCTATATGAAGAAGTAAAAGGAACATTTACGGTGGACGATTATAGTCATTACTTATTCACACCTAGAGATTTGACAGCGTGGATTAATGGACTACTTCGTTACGATCTCAGCTCTGGGGCAGAAGATAGACCAGACCATGTCCTAAAAATATGGGTTTACGAAGCTCAACGGCTATTCAGAGATAAGCTTGCAACTGATGAGCACAGAGCCAAATTTGATGGAATCTTGAACAACGTTGTTAGAGCTGACTGGTCTGTTCACTTTATGGATGATATGGGTGACTGTTACTTTAGAGCTGAAAGTGGAAGTGCTGGTGCCCCACTTCCCGCTCATGGTCGAAACCTAAGTCAATTTAACTCAGATGACTTAACGGTCATTGTAGAAAAAGCACTAGTTCAATACAGCAGAGATCAAAGAGATTTAGATCTTGTTCTTTTCAAAGAAGTTCTATGTCAAATCGTCAGGGTAGAGAGAGTGTTAACAGCTCCTGGAGGTTCTCTCCTCTTAGCAGGCCGTAGTGGCGTTGGTAGACGAACTGCTGCTACTTTAGTCGCTCATATGCACCAAATGTCAGTTGTTGCACCAAAGATGAGTCGAACATACGGCTCCAAACAGTTCAAGATCGATTTAAAAACAGCCATGCAACAGGCCGGCGTTGACAACCAACAAGTTGTTCTATTACTCGAAGATCACAACTTTGTAGAATCTACCTTCTTGGAGTTAATCAATTCTGTACTTGCTGCGGGAGAGGTGCCTGGATTGTACTCAACTGAAGAATTAGAGCCGCTTGTTTCTAGTTTAAGAGATGAAGCGTCGGAAGCTGGCTTCAGAGGAACTATGGCTCAATATTTTTCATCAAGAATTAGAAGGAACCTTCACGTAGTCCTAATCATGGATTGTATCAACAGTAACTTTGCTGTTCAGTGCGAAAGTAACCCATCTCTCTATAAGAAGTGTTCTATCTTATGGCTAGAAGGATGGAGTAGAGAATCCATGGTTCGTTTACCACACCTAATTCTTACCAAAGAAGCAAAAGTTGAAGGTGCAGCTCTATCAAGTGAAAAGCCAAAGAAAAGAAAGCTATCTGGTGGGCAAGAACTTCTGAAAGGATTTCTTCATATACACGAATCTTGTGCACAGTTTGGAGAGGCTACTCCAAGAAGATATTTGGCTTTTGTTCATACATATAAGCAAGTATATTCCGATAAGAAAGTTAAAATCGAAACTAGAACTCAACATTTACAAGCTGGTGTAACCAAACTGAATGAAGCCAAACAATTGGTAGATCAACTAAAATCAAAGGCAGGAGAACAAAGTAAAATATTAGCCGAAAAGCAACTGGAGGCTGATGAAAGTTTAAAAGAAATTACTGAAACTATGCACAGAGCTGGTGATCAGAAAATTGAAATGGAAAAACTCAAGGAGCAAGTATCTCAGGAGAATGTTAAATTAGAAAAGAGAAAGAAAGAAATCGATATTGAATTAGAAGATGTAATGCCAATAGTCGAAGAATCAAAAAGGGCTGTTGGCAGTATTAAATCGGAGAGTTTAGGCGAAATTAGAGCTTTCAGAGCTCCTCCAGATGTTGTAAGAGATATTTTAGAAGGTGTTTTAAGATTGATGGGAGAGAAAGATGTCTCATGGAATGCTATGAAAAAGTAACTAATTTTAATATTAATCAATTAGAACTACATATTTCTTTAATGTTACGCAGCTTTCTGGCAAAACGAGGAGTCAAAGAAGAAATTCAGAATTTCGACGCTCGTAACATTAATCCTGACCATAGAAAAGAGGTAGAAAAGTTAATAAAACAAAAGGAAAGATCGTATGAAAAAGACGTGAGAAACATTTATATATCTTTAAAATCTCTATTATCTAAAAAGACTTGTTGTTTTCCTTTCTTCATATATCATATGATAGACCGCTAAAAGAGCCTCAGTAGCCGCTGCACCACTTGCTGCATGGACTAAAGCCAATATAAAGTATTCCCACGTTTTAGAGAGAATTGAACCTTTAGAAAAAGAACAATCCCAACTGCAAAAGTATGAAATTTCATTCGTTCAGGGATTTATATCTTATCTTTTTCTTATATATTAGGAATTTAGAAAAGGCGAATAATCAGATGTCAAAACTATCTAAGGGTCTTGATGCCGTCGATCGTAAAGTTGCCGACTTGAAACAAAATTTCGAAAGAAGAACAACAGAAGCTATGAAGTTGAAAGTTGATTTAGATAAAGCTCAGGAAACGATTACTGCCGCTGAAAATCTTGTTGGAAAATTACACAGCGAACATGACAGATGGAGTTCACAAGTTGGAGAACTTCATAAAGAATTAGAACAATTACCTTTAAGAGCTTTAGTTGCCGCCGCATTTATTACTTATATGTCTAATGCACCGGAAGATAGACGACAAGCTTGCATAAGCGATTGGATATCAGCAGTCGGAATAGATACATTCGAATTAAGAAGATTCCTCAGTACAGAAAGCGAACAACTTGTATGGAAGAGCGAAGGTTTACCATCGGACGAATTGAGTATGGAGAATGCAATGATGATTCTACAAGTAAGCTTAAATGTTCAATTGTTTTTTATTGTTTATATTTAATTTTTAATATTTTCATTTTAAATGGACGGAAAATTTTGTCAATTTTTAACAATTTTTCTTTTTATCTCTAATCGTTAAATTATTCTAGCGGGCAAAGGTAAAAAAAAACAAAAGCAACTTAATATTATTTGTTATTCTAAGTATTGTCCTAATTTTGGTAGTCGAAACGAGTTTATATTGGGCATGAATTTGTTAAAATCGTTATTATGTACCAAAAAAACGAGCAAAGTGTTTAAACATATTCATATTTGTAAAAAACTTATCTATTGTTGAATGATAATAATTAGATTTAATTAAATAAGCATGTTTTCTTTTGTTATATAAAGACTAATCCAATGGAAGCAGGGGTAAGAAACATTATTGTCACGGAAAGGATGAAATATCATATAAACTGAACATGTCTTTTTTTTTATTATTTGTTTTTTTCCTAATTTAATTTTATGTTTGCTGAACGTCCCTCACCTTTCATTAAGTTAATAGCTTTTTTATATAATCAATAAGAATCACATAAAAAAACTATATTCACTTTGAAGAAGATGGATCACTATCTTTGCTTTATATTTTCTTTATATGCAATTTAATTTATTCTTTTACTATTGTTTGCTAAATAAGACTTTATTTCTGTTTTAGACATCACTTAGGCCATTCCTTGTCGATCCTTCGTCCAGAGCAACGGAATGGTTGAAAACCCATTTGAAAGACCAAAGATTAGACACTGTTAACCAACAAGACTCAAATTTTACAACTGCTCTCGAACTAGCTGTAAGATTCGGGAAAACATTAGTCATTCAGGAGGTTGACGGAGTTGAACCCATATTATATCCTCTACTAAGGGGCGACCTAATTTCTCAAGGTCCCCGACACGTTGTTCAAATAGGCGATAAAGTTATAGATTATAACGAGTCTTTTAAATTATTCTTGGCCACAAGAAATCCTTCTCCTGAATTACCTCCAGATGCATCGTCTATTGTTACCGAAGTCAATTTTACAACGACAAGAGCCGGGTTGACTGGTCAGTTGCTAGCTGCTAGTATTCAAAATGAGAAGCCAGAGTTAGAAACTCGAAAGATGGATCTACTCAGAAAGGAAGAAGAACTGAAAATTGAATTAGCCAAACTGGAAGAGAGTTTGCTTGAACAATTAGCAAATGCTAAAGGAAATATCCTTGATAATAAAGAACTACTCGATTCCTTGCAAAAAACAAAGGAGAGTTCAACAACTATTTCAAACTCACTGTCTGAATCGCAAAATCTTCAAGTATCTCTGGATCAAGAACGAGGAGCCTATCTCCCATTGGCCGAACATGGCAGTCAACTTTACTTTATTATAATGGATCTCTGTAAATTGAATAATATGTACAGATTTAGTTTGGCAGCATTTTTGAAACTGTTTCAAAGATCGTTAAATAACAAACAAGAGGGCGTCTCCACAGATATTAGAATTAAAAATCTAAAACGTGTCCTTTTGAAGCTTATCTACAATTATGTTTGCCGATCTCTCTTCAAAACGGATAGATTGATGTTTGCACTTCACTTGGTTCATGGAATGCACCCAGAAAGTTTTGAAGAAAACGTAGGTGTTTCAATTATCATCAAATTAAATACTTAGACACATTTCTTTATTCAGGAATGGGAATTTTTCCTCGGAATGGTAGCGGTTGACGCTTCAAAGAGTCAATCTTCTTTACCAAGCTGGATTGAAGGAGACTGCGCATCGACAGTTGCATTATTGAAATCTGCTCTGCCCAACGTCTATTCCAATATGAATCTGGAAGATAATGGAGTATGGTCATCCTTTTCAAGATCGTCAACTTGTGAGAGGGAAATTCCATCGGGTATTGAAAAACGTTTATCAAACTTTGAACAATTACTGGTTGTCTATTCAACAAGACCTGACAGATTGCAGTCAGCAATGACAAAGTTTGCGTGCGATATGCTTAACTTAAAAGAGTTATCGCCAACAAATGTCAATTTGAAAAGATTGTGCCAAGAGGAAACTGAACCAGGCGAACCAATTCTTATTATAATATCGCCTGGTGCTGATCCATCTCAAGAACTTCAGGATTTGGCAAAAGATATTGTAGGCAGTGACAAATATCATCAAGTAGCTATGGGCCAGGGTCAAGCTGAAATTGCAATGCAATTATTACATGAATGCTCGAAGAATGGAGAATGGTTATGCTTGAAAAATTTACATTTGGTCACTGCATGGTTGCCAGTTTTGGAGAAGGAATTGAATTCTTTGAAACCTCACGAAAATTTCAGATTGTGGCTTACAGCTGAAAGTCATCCAAAATTCCCTACCATTCTTTTACAAGAAAGCTTAAAAATTACCTACGAAGCTCCTCCAGGTATTAAAAAGAATCTTATGAGAACTTATGAAACCTGGTCACCGGATTACGTAGCGAAATCAGGAAATGTAGCACGTTCTCAAGCATTATTTGTTCTGGCATGGTTTCACGCCGTCATGCAAGAACGTCGTAATTACGTACCTCAAGGATGGACGAAATTCTATGAATTTAATATGTCCGATTTAAGAGCATCGGCAGAAATGATAGATCGATTATGTAAGCGCTCGCAGAAAGACATTGAATGGAATTATGTTCATGGTCTGGTAGAGAATGCATTCTACGGCGGTCGTGTAGACAATATCTTTGATAATCGAGTTATGGTCTCATATTTAAAACAGTTTTTCAACTCGAATATCGTAGGAAGAGGTTCGGGAAAGAGAATTGGTCCTTTGAATTTACCAAATTCATGCCAATCACAAGAATTCATAGAAGAAATAGATAGACTACCTGAAATGGATAAGCCATCCTATTTTGGCCTACCTGAAAACATAGAAAGATCCACAGAAAGAACAATTGGCTTGAACGTTATAAGTCAACTTCGAATAATACAACGATCAACAACAAGCTCAAAGAAATTCCAAAAAGAAGTGTGGCGAAAGGAATTAACACCAATTCTGAACCTATGGAAGTCCATAAATCAAGGCCTTAATTTAATTCAGACTAGAATTCCTCCTTCTTCACATTCCTCTGACGCTTCACCACTTTTAACTTTTGTCCAACAAGAAAGAATCAACGGACTCGCTCTCGTTCGCGAGGTTCACAGTTGTCTCTCTTCCTTGAGCAAAGTAATCAGAGGAATTCAGCTATTGACAGAGGATATTCAAAAGGTTGCCTCTGCTCTCCTTCTTAATAGCACTCCAACTGTTTGGTTAGATAAGTGGCAGGGACCGAGTGATGATCCATTGAGCTATATTAGAGGTTTAGTCTCGAGAACTGCGGCCATAACACAAAAATGGGTACCAGCCGCCGAACAGAACAACCTGTTGGATTCAACTTTAGATTTGAGCGAGCTCTTTCATCCTGATACCTTTATGAATGCTCTTAGACAAACAACAGCCCGATCAATGAAAACATCGATGGACTCCTTAAAACTTGCCTGTAGCTGGTCTAGATCTGGAGGAGGGTCTATTTCCAGCTCATCTTCAGTAAAATTAGGAGGAATCCAATTAGAAGGTTGCAGTTTCGAAGGAAACCGCTTAGTTCAGAATCAAAGAGATTCACCATCTGTCGTAACTCTATCAGAAGTACTAGTAGGTTGGGTAAAAGAAATTCCTCCTCAAGGTCATTCAATTTCTCTACCATTGTATTTTTCAAATGAAAGAGAGAGAGTTGTTATGCATTTGGATGTACCTTGCGACGCAGAAATTCACGTTTGGCTCCAAAGTGGAGCAGCTTTATTCTTGAGAAGTTTTTAATAACATTTATTCTCTTTAATTCTATACAAATGAACGTTTTAATATTATCCGTCCTATATGAATTTCAATAAAATATCGAATGAGAAGTACAGTATATAAAATAAGTCTTCCAATGAAGTTTATCTCTATGAAGTTTCAGATTAATAAAGACAGATGACGCTAGTGGTTTTCAAAGGTCAAGGATACATTTAAGAAAATATTGTGCACGTGCCAATAAAACCTCTTAATTGTTGTTATTTTATAAATTTTAAGTTTAAGAAGTTAGAAATATGAATAAGATAAGCTTTAATGCTTTGAAGCATGCTTATAGATTAAGACATAGAAATCTGAAAAGGGTTCAGGAACGTCTTCCTACCGGCTATCGAATAGGACCCAGAGGTCGAATTGATTACCTTAGGAATAGCGTAACAAACCTCTTTCGAGAAGAAAGAGTCGAAGGTACCTGGGATTATCTAGACGAGACAAGGGGATATGCTGAACTGATACTCCAACAGTCTATAAAAAATGGCTACGATCACGAAGTAACCAAGGAAATGGTTGACTATTGGATAGTTGTAAGTTCTTTTTACAATTTATTAAAATAAATACGTAATTACAAAATGTTTATATTGTTTTCAAAGGAAAAAGATATTATTCCAAAGCTCTTCGAAGTTCTAGTTCCCCGTTTCGAAGATTACGATACAGCTTACACAAAATTATATACTCTCCCTTACGTTTATCCTGGTGGACCAAAACGAATGGGTTTACTTGAATTAAAAGGTAATTTTTAAGTTATAAACTAAAACGTTTATTCTATCCATCAAAAAACAACAACAGCGGAAATAATACTAATTTATAAAAACGTTATCTATTGTAGAAAACCCATATCCACCCGTAGCAACTCCTCGACGAGACTTTAGTGGATCTTTAACGAACACCTTACTGGAAGCCGCCCGCAAGGAATATCAAGATCGAAAATCAACCTCTAACAAACTCTCCTAGTTCATCTGATTGTTTATCTTCATCAATATTAACAGTCATAAAATGCCTTCTTAAATGTTCTAATGCCTTAAGAGTTCTTTTATGATCGGATTTCTCTTTTTCAAGTTCATCCGTCAATTGGTCCAATTTGTATTCCAACCTCGAAATTTGTTGACTATAACCTAATCTTATTTCATCTTCTTTCTGTTTAAAAGACGCTTCAAGATTACTCCTTTCTCTTTCAAAGTTAGCGCAATCACTCTGATGTCGAACAATTTCAACATTTAAATTGGTTTTTAGTTGCGTAACTTCTTTATTAGTATCAATTCTTTCGTTTCGAAGTGAACATAACAAATATTCCAACTTTTCAACTCGAAGTGTACACTTTTCAACATCTTTATATAAACTTTTACATAAAATCTGTAATCGGTCACATTTCTTCTTCCCTTCAAAATATTTTTTATGCTTTTCTTCATATCTATAAAAAAGAAACAAAATGGAAAACTTATATAGGATTTCATATAAAGTATCGTAAATTCTAATGAAAGAAAATCAACAGTTGGCAACCTTTTATAAATTTCTTTTACATTCTTTTCTAATTCTTCATTTTGTTGTTTATATAGCGTTATTAAAGCATTTAATCTTGAATTTTCTTTCTTTATCTTCATATATTCCGTTCTTATTGTAGCTATTTCGTTTTGTGTCCAAATACAGTTGGATGTGTCAAAATCATTGCTTAAAATGTTTCTTTCGTCGTCCTCTTCGTCTTTGAGGTTATCCTCTTTCATTTTTTCCATTAGCCAAACTCTTTCATATACATTTTTTATTTTATCAAAATCATTTTTAGATATAGGAACTTGAGTCCTCGAAAAGATACTTTCCTCACGTATATTGGCGAATTCGTCTAAAAAAAACAGAAAAGTCCTATATTTAGAAAACAAAGTTATTATCGCTATGACAACCTAACCATCTAAAACTGATTCATTATCTTGTAAATCGAATACTGGCTCGTAGAATTTCTCAAACCACATTTCACCCGCTGATTCTTGTTTCCGCGCTCCGTTCTCCATACCTTGATTATCGATCTAGGAATTCAACTATGAAAGGGTTTTATTAGTGGCTCTACCTGTGATATACATACTCTGACGCCATCTATAGGTTAAAACTTTTGAATTGTATACATTTCTTATTATATAATTAAAATTGACTTACATCATTAAACTAATTTAAAAGATTTTTAGAACAATAAATTAATAAAAATAGACAAAAAGTATTGAAATATGCCACATCTCCATGAAATAAAGTATGTTTAAGCTTCCTTTAAAACTTAGGAAAATCTAAGTTTAAATATATACTATATTTTATATAAAGTTAACTTTTTTCAGTTAAAAAAGTCCTTAATTGCGAAAAAAAGAAAAACACATAAATATATCAACAAGATGGCGATATAACATCTGATAAACTAAGCCTTTATAATAAACATAACTGTTTACCTTTAAAATGAGCGAACAAACTTCATATGTTGTTTATTTTTTACCCCAAAAAATTCAAAAACGAAGATATGAAGTTATGATTGCTTCCGCTAAGAAGAAAGGCCTTAATTTAGTGTCATCTTTTAGGTTTCGTGCATTACTTTATTTCCGTACAATTTTTCAATAATAATAACGATATTATTTTAAACAGTGATCGAGTAACCCACCTAGTTACCGACCTAGATAAATGGGAAAATATTGAAAAAGCTCTTCAAGAAAAAAATACGAATAGAGATGTTACAGTTTTAAAATCAGAATGGCTAAGTCGATGTCTCAAAGAGGGGAAATTTAGTGACCCAATAAACAGCGAAGTTCTTCAAATCAGACCCGTAGCATTGGAATCTCAAGACTCCGGCAAGAAAGAAGCAATCGTTAAAGAATACGCTTGCATGAGAAAAACACCTCTAAAGTCAAAAAACCCAGACATAGTGGTATGATTCTAAAGATATTGCGCAATAATGGATAAAAAGTTGTTTTTTTGCAGAGCGCTTTGGAAACTCTTTCTGAGAATGCTTTCTTTCACGATGACGAAGCGAGGAGATTAGCATTTCAAAAGGCGGCGGGAGTTATTAAGAGCTTAAATTTCAAAATTAAAAATATTAATCAGGTTAAAGGTCTCCATGATGTTGGTAAACATTCTCTAGAAGTAATAAAGGATATCATCGAAGAGGGAAGTTCCATTGAGGTCGAAAATATTATAAACGATCCATGGTTTCACCAAATGAAAGCTTTTCAAAGTATATACGGGGTTGGACCATCGAAAGCCAAAAAGTGGATTGCCCAAAATGTGTTTACGATAGACGACCTAATTGAGAGAACAGACTTGCATTCTTCATTTGATCATAGAATGGAATTGGGAATATCTTTTTACAAAGATCTAAACACTCAAGTAACAAAGCAGCATGCTTTAGCTATTAAGAATTTGATACAACAACATCTTGAAGAGATACTTCCTGGATGTATTCTTGTTCTAGCAGGAGGTTTCCGCAGAGGTAAAGCCAGCGGTCACGATGCGGATATTCTATTAACACATCCCATAGAGGGCAAAGAAATCGGTTTACTTCCTAAATTATTAAATCTACTCAGTGATTCCGGATTGGTGCTACACGGAACTATGGAAACGGGACACAACAATCCTCAAACAATTATGAAAGATAAGGGAAAGCCATTAGCTTCGAATGTTGATCATTTTGACAAATGGATAGGAATTATGAAGATAGATAAAAATCTGAAGGATTTAGACTCTTCTGATAATGAAAATGATCTTATACAACTGGAACAAAACTCTTTAACGGAAACCAGTATAGAAACGAAAAAAGGGAGGCTATCTAAAAAGCGATCCTTTGTACAGACCTTAGATAACAACGAAGATTTTGCTAGAGATACAAAGAAAAAATTGGCTAGTAATTCTAAAATGTCATTCGAACAACTTTTAGCCTTATCGTCTAAAGATAAGCAGTGGGTTGCTAGAAGAGTTGATATCATTGTAGTTCCCGTTAGTCAATTCTTCTATGCTTTAGTGGGATGGACAGGGAATAAATGGTTCAATAGGTCACTAAGACTGTATTCGCAAAGAGTTTTAGGTTTAAAATTAACAAGTCATGGTCTATTTGATCTAAATAGGGGAACTTCTCTTCCAGCCAATAGCGAACATCAAGTATTCGACAATTTAAAATTGGAATACATAGAACCAACTGATAGAAACTGCTAATTACTATAGACTACTTTGTTTTATATTAATAAGATAATAAATAACAAATGTGCATCCTTTCCATTAATTAAAACTGAATTACAACACAAAGTATCTTATTTTTTATTACTATCACGAAAATGCCTGATTTTATACAAAAGATATTTCCGGCTTTCCTTATCTTCCTAATTTGTTCATCTTAAATTTATGATTAAAAGAATTTCATCTATCGGATACTTTAGTTTCATTTCATA
Source organism: Dimorphilus gyrociliatus (assembly GCA_904063045.1). Classification (NCBI taxonomy): domain Eukaryota; kingdom Metazoa; phylum Annelida; class Polychaeta; family Dinophilidae; genus Dimorphilus; species Dimorphilus gyrociliatus. The sequence continues at coordinate 511,956 of CAJFCJ010000008.1, forward strand.
TAACTTTGTAGGCCTGTTATCTCTTTCAATACTAAAGTATCAAAAATTAGTGTTAAGTCGTTAGGTTTTGGCCTTTTATGTTAGGCCAATAAGACCCTAGTATTTTATACATTTGCTCCGCCGTGAAAGGTACAAATCTATTTGCTCTAGTAGCCATGTCGGACGCCATTTTCTCTTTGGGTAATCCTGTCTTTGCCGGATTTGCATTTCATTCGGTAGCATGTTTATCAAAAACTGTAATTTTGGGACCCTTGACTACTATGAAAAGATTCGCTACTATGGTAAGTTTAATATGCAATTAGCAGAGATTTGTTCTTTAGTTACTCCTAAGGCTTTTGAACTATATAGACCAATTAAAGATTTTATAACCAAACTTATAGCCCTAGAATAGTCGTTCTGTAAAGCTTTGAATGTTTTCCAGCGGGTTTCTTTAGCATAAATTTACCATAATTCCAAAGTACTAATGAAACTTTTAGCTGGAAAATAGTTGAGAATGTAGTATGTGGGAACAAGCAAAAAGTGCTTGGTCATTTGGTCGTATAAAGAAATAGTATATCATTGAAGTTAAAAATAGTTCTATTCACACTTTGTATACAACTTAATCTATAAATCATAAGAGACAATCATACACCAAATACAAGATAGGAAATGCTACACTAATCGAATTCTATTAGACTTTTAGTAACGAAGAAGATAAAGTCGTAGTTCGCGCTATTGGTCAAAGTCCGAAGGATGCTAAAGTTGACTTTAGAAATGACAGCGTTGAAAGACTACGAAGGTAACAAAAGAAAAGAAGCGTGAATTTTGATTGTCAATCAAAATAAAATATTTTTCTCTTACAGAAACCACTTGAACGATATGGAAAATGTTTATCCATTTGTTCTTACTGGATTCTTTTATGTGATGACTAGACCAAGTCTAGATTCAGCTTTACTCCATTTCAGGATCTTTACCATAAGCCGATTTGTGCATATGCTTGCTTATCAATTTGCACTTCCTCAGCCTCTTAGAGCAACGGCTTTCTCAGTTGGTGTTGGAATAATCTTTTCTATGGCATACAAGGTGCTGTCCACCGCTTGCTCTGCTTTATAGAATGTATTCAAATACTAAATTTAAAGCGACTATTTTGCAATAAAATTTGTGAAACATTTCAAACATTCATTTTAAATAACACAATTACTGTTACATACATTCTTGTCCAACGGCACTTTACTTTGAGATCTTTATACAATTAGTTTCAGAGACAGCTCTCTACCAGTCAGCTTACATATTACATTTTCAGTCTGTTGATACTGTTATCATATTATACGGTCTACACTCTACTTAATCACCTATAAAAAGAGCATTGCAAATACAGTTAATTATTTGAACTTTCTTCGAAAAATAATAATGCAATTTTCTCAAAGAACGTTGCTTTGTAAAGTGGAGATAAAATATTAATCTTTTCCTACTCGTAAGAACGACCTATCTCTTCAAAAACCGAATAACTTAATAATCCACTTCAGGTAATTTGGATATTTGATTCTTGTCTAGAATGACGGTTAAAATGATATTTTAATTATAATTTATTTAAATTTAAAAGATAATTAATTTGCATATTCATTAGGATTCCTAATCTTATAGTTTACAAGTTCCTTATTCTGTAAAAGCGACATATTTCTATATTGATAATAGTTTAATGATATACTTAAACAAAAGAATTATAAAATGACACAAAATAGCCAATCGTTAGATACAAAAGAGCTCATCAATATGATAAAATCCCTTCTTAAAGAATCAAGGGATAAAGGATTTGATAATGCGGTTAAAGATACTTTTACTGATTTGCGAAAAGCTCCGTTTGTACTAAATCTTGAAGATTGGAAAAGACGAAGTGCATTCGACCTATCGCAGAGCTTTAGACATGCAGTCACCGAGAATAGTGTATTGAAAAGTCGCGATTCGACAGAAAAGGCAATGGCGACAACTATAGCATTACTTTCCATCATATTACTTTTTTTATTAGGAATGTCTTTACTTGTTCGCTGGTCTTACTATTTCAAACTATCCTATAAACATAAGAGTGCAGGAAGAGTATCAAATTTAACGCATCTGCCTGATTATGCTAGTAAAGAAACTGATCAAAATATCCAATCTACGCTCTATCCTTTTCAAATGAGCCGAAGAAGAAAACGTTTATATAAACGAAGTAATTCTGATCGTAATAACGATCATGATAGATTAAACAATCATGGAAATTATTATCAAACCAGTTCAGATTGAACATTTATTCATCACTAACAATTGTATTGATTGTTTTTCCTGTTTCTTAACTTTTAACGACAGATCTTTATCACAACGCTTATACCAACTACACTGGCGATAATCGTAAAATATTTAAAGATATCTCTCTTTGGATTCTTAAGATTTCGCAATTTTTTTGTATCAATCTTATCCGCTTCCTCAAAATATTTAAGCTTTTTTGGACCGCCACATATCTAATAGGAAAACATTATGCTTTATATGAATACAATAAATAGAATTATTAAAATAACCTCAGCTACATGTTCATCAATACTTTTCAAACTATTTGTGACTCTAACGGCTTGCTCCTGAGCTTTTGTTAGTAGTTTGTGCATATCTTCTGGGGTAAGAGCTCCCTTCTAGGAAAAAAATATACATATATAGTCAATCGTTTATATATAGAAGAGGTTTACCGGAGTATAAAGAAAGTTATCTCTATTTTTCATCACTTGTTCGTCAACATATTTCAGTGTTTGAACAATATATCCAGTATGATTTTTAATATTACCTACTATATTCTCTAAATCTAAAAAACTAAGAGATTCATTAAACTTCACAGCAGGTAAGGAAGAAGATTTCCATGGAGATTTATTTATTTCTCTAATGAGATTTAATATCTTCTTTCTCTTCCCAAGCTCATCAATATTCATCTTCTCTAAATCGTTTTCATTCAAACCCAAGAAAATTTCAAAAGTTATTGAATGCTTTTGAAACTTTTCGGCGACATCAGGAAGACCAGAACCGTGAAGAAACATGTCTAGTTCGCTAAATGAGTATTTCCTGACGACGAGATGGTTAAGTTTTATTATTTTACTTTATAAATTTATAATGATAAAAATATAACGAATATTTAAATAGAAAGTATTTTATCTTACGCATCGCCAACATAACCGAAATCTTCATAGTCATTGTTATTAATTTTCTTAAGTTCTTCCTCTTCTTTTGAAATATCATCTAAGATTTCTTTAGCAGTCTTTGTCTCACAAAATTTATCAATAAGAGTCGCTAACTGAAAAAGAGATTGTCTTTTATGAAATAAACTGATTCATCTGTTAAAAAAGTATACTTTTAAATAGTTTTGTTCGATAGAAACATCAACCGCTGTTCCTCTTTTACTTCGTATCTTTTTATCAGCTCCTCTGTCTAATAAAAGACCAGCGACCTCCATCCTTCCTTGCTCAGCTGCCCATATTAGAGCTGTATAGCCCTTGTCATCTTGAGAGTTAATTTCTGCTCCATTGTTAAGAAGTAAATCTACTACTTTACAGTAGTTATTTCGAGCAGCGTACATTAGCGGTGAAATATGGCGGCGATTAATAGCTTTAACATCAGCTCCATTTTGTATAAGAATTTTGACTACGTTTAAGATTCTTTCTTCTGTTTTTACGCAATAACACGCAACTATCAAGGCTGTTTCCCTATCTGAAAAGCTTAATAAACTTCAATCGCTGTTATAATTCAACGCAAGATCAAACTTACCACAATGATAATTGGCGTCTGCTCCCTTATTCAATAAATATGAAACAATCTCGTCATTTCCTGAATTTGCTGCATACATGAGTGGTGACCACTTTGAAGAGAACACCGAATTAACATTGCATCCTTTCAAAAAAAAATTAATTACATAGTAATACAATTACTTTTCTTGCGCAATGACATCCTACCTTTTTCGATTATATCCTTAACATCAGAAAGATTAGAACGAAAGATAGCAACCTTTAATTCTTCAAGTGAGTTACGACTAGTTTCTTTTCTTTCCTTTTCAGGAACTTTAATTTTCTGCCTGGGTTTCGTCTTTTCCGATAAACTGTTGTCACATGGTCATTGCATAAACACTTTACAAAATCCCTTTAAAGTTTTTTGTTTAACCTTTTTTTTACATTTAACTCGGGAAGATTGCGCCTTATTGTTGTTTTCTTTTTAGTTGGGGAAGCACTGGGTGGAAATGAAAATCCATCCTCTTCTAAACTTGAAAACTCGTCAGATTCGTCACTGAATTGCATCGCGCGAAACTCCATACTTAAAATTTAAGCGAAATGTATATTCGTATTTTCGTATATTTTTACGAAACTAACCGAAGAGTGGTTTGTAACCTTGACCTTTCAATGACAAAATAAATTCGTTAAAATGTCAAAATATCTCGAAAAGCTTCGTAATTGTCGTCTTGCTATCAAACAGAATGGAGGTATCATAGGAGCCTATTTACAACTCTTTCGGTAAGTAAATATTGCTGGTCATTAAGTCAAAATTGCAATTGTATTTTGCTGTTGTCTAGAACTGACGAATTGAAATATGGAAATCATATTGGAACAGACAAATATGGGAATAAATATTATGAAAATAAATCCTACTTTGTGGCTAGAAGTAGATGGATAGATTATGCTCCTAAATATGGTTATGATTTTGATGGCAGTCAAGTACCGGCTGATTGGCATCGATGGTTACATTATATGACCGATGATCCTCCAACTAAAGTGAAGCCTTGTCCAGATAGAGAATGGATGACTGATCATGAAGAAAATTTATCTGGAACGACCGGCCAATATGTACCATACAGCACTGTTACACCTAAAATTCACAGTTGGAACCCTCCTAAAAACAACTAATTTGTTTTTTAAATAAATATATGGTAAATAGACAATAATTCACTCTTAAAAAGTTTTTCCAACTCTCGTCAATATTAATCAAATTGATAGTTTTTGTCGTACGATTTCTCCCATGAATTTCAGTAGAACAATTGTTTTTTCCCAAAATTTAGAACGTTAAAATTTTCCAACTCAAAAAAATTAATTATACTAAAAACGTTTCTTTTATCTAATTAAAAGTAATATCTAAAAGATTATATAAATTACAAAACAAATCATTCAATAATTTTATACTTTTGTTTTTAAGCGATAAATAACAAAAACTTAAATAAAAAAAATATTTATTTTCCTATGGGAAAATCATGATGAACTTCCGGTATATCTATCAACAAATTACAACAGTCACTGACTTAAGAAAAGAGGAATTAAGTATATAAATCATTATTAACTGAGCTATTTTCTTTCATTAGAGATAAATCCCATGATAAATACTGTTACTGTTATTAAAATCCTAAAAAGTGACGAAGGAAAATGTAAAAAGTTGATTCTATTTACATATAATTTTCCGAGTGCGCAGAATACATAAAATAAGCAATTTGAGCACCTTTCCTTTTTATTGTATAATGTAACATAATCTTGAAAATAATTTTCAAAAATGTTCAAAAAAGAATTTCGATACTCTTCTATACCACAGGTGAAATATGATGATTAGATGAAACTTCTATAAAGTTGGTAAGTTACCAGTCCCACCGGCAAGGTCATAAGTACTCTTAGCAACTGCTAAAGCTAACTGGTCAGCATTTTCTTGAGTATCCGATTCAGCATAAATTCTGACTACATCCTCAGTACCCGAGGGTCTGTTGTACAGAAGAAAAATAACAATATAAAATTAAATACAGCATGAGCATCAATTTTCAAAACTAAGTTAGAAGTTTTCTACTCACCTGACAAACGATCGTCCATTTGGGAATAGCTTAACATGGTCATCTATAGCCTTTTGAAGTCCCGTTGGCTTTATAACAGTCCTTTCAGCATTCGTAGTCTCAAATACGCTTCTATCATTAACTTTTACAACTAATAACCTATTTGCTAAATTTCTATATGATTTATCCCAATCAGCAACATCCCAATCCTTATCTCTAAGAATAGTCTCAACAATTAACATATCCGATATAGAATCCCCAACCGTCTATAGAATAAAATTTGCAATTAATCTTTCAATAGTTTTCGTTGAATATTTTAGAAATAAATTTGCAGAGTGAGCACAAAAAAAAAGAAAATGCCACTTAAAGTTAGGGAAATCCCCAATTTTTTATAGCTCTTCTGCGGATTTCCAGGAATAATTAAACTATGTGCAAACCTGATTAACTAGGTCAACAAAGGTTCTTAATTCATTAGCCGAGAGTTTTTCACTTTCATTTGAACTGGAATGAATAAAAAAAAAGAATTATCAGCTTTACATCACTCTGAAATGAATGGATTGTACCTTGAACTACAAGAAGACTCTATTTTCGACAAGGCGCTATCACTGAACAGAATCTGAGGTTTAATAAGAAACATGTCAAGGAAAAAAAAACAAGTGCTTGATTTATACACTTACTGTTCCGTGCCCATTCGCCTCAAAATATACGCCTATCTCAAATTCTAGAGCTTTTCTGTGAAGGTGTTTTACCCCTGTACAAACGCAGGCAACGGGAACTTTCTAAAAGAAAACACTTTCTTACGCAAATATTATAGTTGGGCGTGTCGTAACTCACCAGTTCATCTTGTATGTAGGCAGTTGAGTTACCGTTGGCATATGCAGTTTGTACTATACCAAGGTTTAATTCCAATCCGCATTTTCGAATCAAACCTATCAAATAACTTGCTATTAAGGTAGCAACTTTATCACCGTCCAATAAATGAAAAATATTATCTGTTATTTAAAATAGATACGTATACAATAAATATCAATTTATTACTTTATTTTATCCTCTCAACCTTTATCTGTGTAGTAGAAAACTATTCTATCAGCATCTCCGTCGAAGCTGGCATATTTTTGTCCCTCTATGCAATCTATCCCTGAATACGTAAAAAAAAAAGAATACTAACGTAATTACCTTTCGAAACCGTATCTAATTAAGAATTTGGAGGATGCGCAAGATTATTCAACATACCTTCCGGACCTCTTTGGTTAACTTTAACATAGTCGGCTCCGCACTGTTTTAAAAAATAGGGAGAAAATTAAAGATTGACATCGGCTATGGAATTTTTTATGGAAATGATTACTCTGTAATTTAATTTTCCCTCTCCAGCATTCCGAATTTCTATAGATAAAATTTTGTCGAATCTTTCAGCGATATCTTTCAAGCGTTTGGCCCCAACTCCATTTGCGCAATCAACAATGATATGAGGTTTATACACTTTTCTCTCACCTTGCTAGAGAGAAATAGCCGATTAGACCATACATTCTATATTGTAAGATTGCTATAAAAATTATATTCCGAAGGCCTATAATAACCGAACTTTAAAGAGCTTATAGTTACTTATAAATTTTTGTAGGCTTTTCAACAAGGGGTAAATTGATAAAACAGTTGAATTATAGTCCGTTCGGAAAATTACACTTACATTTTGCCAAATATTCTTTAGAGCTTTGCTTAATTTATTACAATATCCTTCAATCGTTGCCATTCCATAGGCGTTTCTTGTGTTGATGCATCGAACCATATAATGTAATTGGGGAGTAGTAATTGTACCTATACAGCAAAAGGAATAAGTTGAAATGTTCTACTGAAAGATGCAAAAACCAAACAACATAAAATATTTAAGTAAAAACAAAAAAACAAATCCTTTTTACTTAAACATTATCATTATGTTTATACTTAAATAGTTTGAAAACAATACAAAAACTGTTATAGTTTATTTAGTTGTAGAATTTAAGTTTTACTTAAATAAACAGAGAAATAAATAGAAAAAACAACAAAATGAAATGAAAATAAGCCATCAAGGACCGGCACTTAACTTAACAACTTTAGAGTGGTAAATGGTAAAAGAATTGACTTATTCACCTATCAAACGGTTCAAGTAAAAAGTTATTCTTTTTTTTTTCTTTCGAGTATTCTAATAAATTAACAAAAATAAATAGAAAACAAAAAAAAAAGAACAGCGATAAAGATATATTTTTGGAATAAAAATGCTAAAAATTTGTCAAGTGCTGTATTTTAATTAAGAAAATTATATAAACTAAGGAAAAATAATAGACATAATACAAAGAATAAAAAACAAAACTTAGGTATAAAAGCAATAAATTAAAAGTATTTTAAGTATCATAATCTTTTTATTACTTTTAGGAAAATGTCATCAACTTTAGATTTTCAAAGTTGACTATTAATGCATTTTATCAAAGGTATTTTTTTTCTACACAATAAAACTGTTCTATGATTAAAACGAAACCTAAACAAACGTGACAGATTTAATTTACAACTCATTAACATAACGTAGTTCACAGTCTGTTAGAAAATTCACACGTGAACACACGTTAGAACTGGACTAGAGGGAAAATATAGAGATCATTTAAAATGAAGTAGGACTTACCATAATCAAAACAAAGCCCATCCACAGACTTTACGCCATCAACGACAGCAGTATTGAGGCCTGGGCTGCTAGCTCTGTAGGTATTGTATTGAAGATTATTATTAAAATAGATCACCTGTAGTAGAAAATTAAAATTGAATAGCTTTTTTTTACCTAGTATCCATTCCAATAGCTACAGATGATTTACAATTCATATCAATTTTAAAGGTTTCCACAATTTCACTTAAAACTACTTGAAATTCTTCATCACTATTACCCAAAAAAAGGGAAAACGATTAGATTATATAATATCTACTGATTTTATGGATCCCAAAAACTTGGCCCATAGTTTTAAATTAAAATGATCTATTTTCTATATTTAATGTAACTGAATTGTCTATGTCTTTTCTTAAATGTTTATAGAATAGAATTATTCAAATAGATGTTTTTTATCTTTCTACAGACCCTGCATTGGCTAGACAGGTTGCATGTTTTTCCCACGAACTTTCTAGCATCTCTCCCAAGGGATCTATCAACTTAACTCCATTATCCTCTTCCGGATTGTGGGAGGCAGTTATCATAACGCCAATAGTGTCTGGAAAATGTCAAAATTAATACACAGGCGAATAAGATTTCGGGTCAAATGTCTGCCTTTATTGACATGGAGGTTTATACCAGGTAAGAAGATCACAAGAAATAGCTTAATTAAGTTATTATCGTTGCATTTATATTCTTACTATTATTAAAGTTTTTGACTTGACAAGTTAGGCCTACCTCCGTCCTTTGATTTCGATCTTAAAGCAGCCAATACGCCCATTCGATAAAGAATATGATCCAATTCTGTTGCCCTTTAAAAATTGCAGAAAATATTTAACCATGTGTTGATATATCGATCAATGCCAACAAATCACCAATAAATTGCAAATCTTTTTTTGCAAACGAACTAAAAGTTGTTTGTCAGACTGGAAAGAATTAAGAGAATGAAAAATTTAAGCTTGAGGATATACCGTGATCTAAAGCCTGCTGTCCCATAGTTTAAGTGCTTAGATATGTTTCTAGGATGCTTTTCCTGACTAATTCTTGTAACTGTCGTCAAATTCGCCATTTTGTGCTGTTTTCGGTTTAGTGTAGAGTGGCTAGTATTCCATTTTTATGTCACGTAATGAGGTAGGGACCTCCTTAACGTTGAACGCTGTGCCCCCTCATCCCGCGCGAATCTTCAATACGTTATATGGGAATCTGAGAAAAATCTTTTCTGATCTAACTTTTAAACAAATGATTAAATCTTCAAAGAATTCATTGAACACAAAACAATTTATAGGTAACTTTTCATATATAAGGGTAAAAGCTGAAACTCTATTTGCATATTTGAAAAAGGGTCAACTCGATTTTTTTTTTTTATCTGCCTCTCATCAAACTGCTTGGCCAACAGCCAAAAAAGAACCGTTTCATTCGTAATTTAATATAGGCCATTAGCAAGAGTTAGTAATTCACGTGAAGCAGAATATTCCTATCTTTTCAAAGTATTTCTCCGAGAAAGAGAAATCCTTTTTCTTCTAAAAATGGAAGCTCCTGCTAGAGGGCGCCAGCAAAGGACCTCCGTATCAGATGGTGTCAGCTGCACGCGGCAGACACCGACACCGACCAAACTGATTCCGTTTGTTTTTACAAAATCTAACATTTTTCCCTCAGCCGAATCAGCATCTTTAGAGAAGAAAAAAGAGAAACTCGTTGATTTAGGAATCCAACATATTTGGGACGATCTGAAAGAAAGCGGCGTCGATTGTTCGGATTGCAAAATGGCCGAAACGATGGAAATCGAAACGCCTCTTCCTAGAAAGACAGGTAATTGAACATTTTAGTTTTTTTTTAACTTGGCATTTCGAGGAAATTTAATGAAAACACGTATTACTTGTCTAATAAAAAGTAGAACGTGCGCTTGCCGGCAAAATATTCGATATTATTATTTATATTACACCATGCATCGATTATAGTCTACCTATTATAGATGGTAGTTATAATATGTTGCGACCTTCAATCCTCTATGGTACCTGAGGGTCTTAAATCGAAATTATTCAAAAAGGATAGACATATCAAGAAGAGTCAATGAGTCTTTTGGGTTTATTGTAAAGGTTCTTTGACCATAATCAAGTATGACGTAAGAGTGAAAAGAAAAAATAAGAGCATGTATGTGTGTTCGATTGTTTGTTTGTTGACTATGTGATTAACTCCTGATTTCTAAACGTTGAGTTTAAGTAAATAATCATTTGACAGTTTGCCTGATAATGATTCGAGTAGCTTTGATTTTTACGATTTTACAACCCATAGTGAATTTTTTTATTAATAGTCTATTTATTCTTTACGTACGAAGTGGATTCTTAGTAACATTGCTAAAGTTTGTAATCAAGACGAATGAATACAAGATGTATAGACCTAGCAGGTTAAAAATACCATTATTTTTATAAGCCATATAAAGATCTTTCCACAACTATAAATATACTTTTCGTATGTTATTTAATCGATTTCTAATATGAATGCTAAAGCACACGATTCTTCAAATGCTGTAGTTGAATTATGTAAATTATCTTTTTTGAAAGCGTGTTAAGAATATTTTTGGCAGGAAAATCTCTTAAAAACTTTAGTATATTTTAGTAATACGAACGAGGTCACGTGACACCGATTTGCTAGTTAATTCAATTTTCATATCCTTTACTAACTTTTTAGAAATATGAGTATCCTATTTAAAAGGGGAGAGAGAGAAAAAACAATAGAGAAATTTTATTAGAACCAAATTTTCATATGTAATTTTCAACTATCAATAAAGAGTGATTACCGAACGCTATAGGTCTTATTTCGCACATTACTGCGAAATACTTCTATGTCATGATCGACAAGAGCACATGCATTTTTGAGCTTGCAGGTGTGTCATGTGTCAGTACGTGTGGCATTGATTCTATCTCTAAACTTACGTCATCCAAAGAAGAGATTACTCACAATAAAGAAACAAAGTCGTAACCCCTGCTACTAAGTTTTACTCAAATACGTATTAAAATATATATTTGCATCTTTCTTTGATTTCATCTTCTCTCCATAGGATTCTGACTTGCAATAATTAATAGTTATTAACGCTAAACTAATCTGCAACTGTCCTCCCATAAGTGACGTCATCAGTGCTTTGTGCATTCGATCAAGTTATAAATATAAACTGTCTTTACAGTGAAACGTTTTGCAGTAGCGAGTGCATTATGTTTAGTGCGAACTTAGTGTATTTCCGTGGTATAGTATTTATAGAGATGTACACAGTGTCCTTATAGTCCTTTGCCTAATCTATCAGCATTCTCATTTATTAGAAAGTTCTAAATAGAGTATTGCAATCATAAAACAATATACCATTGTATTGTAAGCATATGCACGAAATGCTATATCCACAATCCAAACTGTCTAATCATGTTAAGACATTTTTTAGAATTACGTAATCTATTGTTTTTAACGTTTCTTCCAAATATTACAACGCCCTGAGGAATTCTTTTCGCAAATGAATCGCTCAACGGAACGTTATTTTTTTTTAAACTATTATCATACTTTTTCTCTCAGTTATATTTACACAAACTACCGTACTAAAGTTAGATGTTGCATTCCAACTATCACGTATAATGGAACCTACGTCTCAACCCTTAGTTTGTATACTTTGCACGCGTTCCTTTTTGTTATAAAGATAGGCGAATATATTTTAATGGCCGTGTTTTGTTCGTTTTGTTTAGTTAAATGTTGATGGAATGTAGAACTCGTATAGATAATCGATTATATTTGTTTATACAGTTGACACTTAGCGAATGAAAATTATGTAAGGATAAAGATATAACTCTATTAGAGAATTAGAAATGCTTTGATCAAATTTTTTGCATTGCTTTTACTCGAGACTCTACCAGTGTAAACAATAGTCATTCGATGCTACTGGCAATTTTGTTTATTTAACTCGAAGAGAACTCAGCGGTTTTTTTTTTCTGCAGAGGAAAGCGAAGCAAACTTAGAACGATTAGAAGAACAAAATCACAACGGCGTCTCTGACCCTCCGGAGACTGAGAATTGTGTGCAAAACGGATCGATAGAAAAGAACGGCTTTGATGAACAAGAGGCGACTACGATGAGCCACAAAGCTCCAGATTTGATTGGAGCGGATGGATTAGATTTAGATAGTTCGTCGAAATGCCAGGGTGATAGTCCAGAATTCTCTTCGACGAACTTTGACGAGCAGGAAAATCGTGATTTTACCGAGAAATTGGATAATATAGCTGAAGTAGATGAAACAGGAGACGGTCGTGCTCTCCCTCCTACGCCACCCCCTAGCGAAGTACCAGTGACGTACACTGAAGAAACCGTTGATAATATTGACGAAGAAAATGGCGTACAAAAACAAACAAACGATATTACGAAAGAGGATGAAATTCAAACGGAAATCGTCGAAGAAATCAAAGATAAATTAGAACATGTAGTGCTCCAAGAAACACACCCAGAGTCTAAAAATGAAGCAGAAGAAGTTAAAGGAGAAAATGAAGCGATTGGAGAAGCCGTAGAAAATGATAAAGAAGACGAAAAAATCGTAGAAAAAGATGATGATGAAGAAAAGAATAAAGAACCGGAAGAGGAAATTAATATAGTCCGCGAAACCTCCTACAATGAAGAGACGGAAATTAAAGGTGAGGTCACAGAGACAACGAAAACTACCAAGGAATGCACTATAACTGATAAGAAAAAAGTTGAAGAAGTTGATGATAACACTAAAATTCAGCGAGAGAGAACAGAAACTGTTAAAACAGTCAACGTGCAAAAGACAATCGAAGGACCTTTACCTGAAGATTTTGTGCCAGAGTACCCCGCTGAGCACTTTTCGAATGAATTTCCTTTCAATGGGTCTTCAGGCGAAAAAAGTGAAGATGCCAATGAAAAATCCACAGAGGAACCTAAACTTGAAGAGAGCGAACTGAAAGAGGTTCCGGTTGACGTGAAGACAGAAAAGGTCGAAACAATTAAGGAAGAGAATCAAGGTGCCGCAGAAGAAACTGGCACCTTAAAAAAGAAAAAACCTAAATCGATTGGCAAAAAAGGTGGAATACTATCTATTTTTACGAGAAAATCAAGAAGGAAGAGACGTTCAACTGTCGTTCACAAGGAAACTATGGCCGATTTCGAGTTGCCAAAAACCGATGACGGTGAGCCGGCTGAAGACAATAAAGAAGCTGTCATTGAAGTTACAAATGTAAAAAAAACCAAAGAAGAGAAAAAGCTTGAAAAAGAAATGAAGAAATCTGAAGAAAAGAAACAAAAAGAGGAAGCCAAAAGACTTAAAATGGAAGCAAAAAAGCGAAAAGATGAGAGTAAATTAAAAAAGAACATGTCTGGTTCAAAAGGAACTTGGAAAATACCTCAAAATGGAACCGAAGCAAAGGATAAGGAAGGTACTGATGAGAAAGATGAAGATGTAGATGTACCAGAAAGTGTAACAGAAACCGCTACATATGTTGAGCCTAATCAAAATGACAAAACGGACTTGAAAGAAGAGCCACAAAACTTCAATAAACAAGCTAAACGAGAACTTAGCCTCTTAAAGAGATTTTCGACAAAGAAAAATAAAGAAAAAGACGTATCTGTAGAAAAGAAGCATGCAACATCCTTGGATAATTCGGCGGTTACGGCAACCGGTGTAGAAGAGCCGGAAATACAAACTCCGACAAAAGAATACATGGTAGTAGTTGCAATTGACTTTGGAACAACATTTTCGGGTTACGCATTCAGCTTTCTTAACGACCCTGATACAATTCATATGATGAGACAGGTAATTATAGTAATAGTATAGTCTAAACCATTAAAAAACTCTTTTGTAGCAAGGAGATCCTGGAATCATCAATCAAAAATGTCCAACAGTTCTTCTCTTAAAACCAGATGGAGAATTTCATTCTTTCGGATTTTCTGCTCGAGATTACTTTCATAACCTTGAGCCTTCCGTTGCCCAAAAATGGCTGTATTTCGACAAATTCAAAATGGCATTACATCATGAAACGGTAAGTCTTACGAGTCTTGTTACGATAGTTTCCTCGAGACGTAATTCTGTAAGTTGTATTTGTTTAGAGCTTTGCTCCACCCTGGACAATCTGCTTAGATTACGCACCCTTATCTAATAACTATTCATTACCATATTTGATTTGCATAACACTATGAAGGGTCGGGACAACAGTGTTGTCATCCTGAATTTAGCAGCCAGAGTCCCTTTGTTTGTTTATAAATTTCGGATACTCCACGGCTACTTTTATATATCGTATGTACCATGTTTATGTGCAGATCGTGAGAACTCTGATCTTAATCTAGCATACCTGATTAAGGTCAACGACGACGCGATAAAGTTCTCTAACGAACTAAACCAGACGCGACCCGATTTGTGCCATCTGGTATAGCTTAGAAATTATTCGCCCACATCTTACCCAAACTCCCTAAAAAATATCCCACCAAAAAGTAGAATGTGCAGAAAATAAATTTTTAGAGGCAAAGTATTTGATTTCACATTTCCCTTTGCAAATTCGTTCCGCTGACAACCTTACGCGTGTCCATGTATTCTCAACCACTCTCCTATATATCATAGTATACCACATGAAAGGGATAATATTTTTATTCTTTGTCTATTTTCTTCGCTTATTTACTTCTACTTTTCTCTCCTTTCATTCTCACTTTCTCTTTTATTTTCTCTTTTTCTCGCTTTCTTTTCCTTTCCACTCTCTTCATTCTTACAGTTAAGTAAATTGAAAAAAAAAGTTGCTCTGTAAATGGACTTTGATTGCTTTGTAATATTTATTTATGGATAAAATGTTTAAGGTTTAAAAGTCAAACGGTGCTTTGTTTCATACGGAAGGGAGGGAAAGATGTCGAATAGGTGTGGTGAAAAGTGTCCGGTTGTTATATTGTTCTTACTAGCATATTGTTTTGTTGGTATTTCGCAGCAGATGGTTTTTTTTATATTGATGCTTTTGGATCGTTTAATGTTTGCTAGAAGGAAAATTACCCAATTTTTCTTTTTGGTCTTTATGCTACTTAGTAATTCATACCCGAACTACCAATTTATTATATATAAAACATCTGCAAGAGTACTTTACGCCTTGACCTTGACTGCCTTTACAATGATGGTTCGAATCAGAATGATGTTTTTCTAGCGAAGAGAGAGAGAGAGAGCTTGTGTAATAAGTGCTTTTTTGCGGTCGATTAGCTATTTGAACGCAGACGCCAACATTTATCGATTACACAATAAAAACGGGGTGCGTTTTGGGAATTAATTTGTTCTGTTTCTGTATATTTTTCTGCTTATTTTTTTTATCATAATTATTAATAATATTGCGTTTGTTTTCGAACAAAGTAATTCTATTCCGATAAAAAGAGACAGAGATGTTTTTGTCCTCGTCTTGATGACTGGACTTGCTTTTCTTTTTTTTTCAACTCTTGTAGAATTAATGTATTGTATAAAGAGTGTCGTTGTCTAGACTATTTGTTAGCTAATACGATAAGGCCTACACTGAGTTACGAGCTGCGATATGCAATAATAATAGAGATAGATTACAAAAAAGGGAGAAAATAACGACAAAAGTGACAAAGTGCGTAATGTCACTTACGATGGGTGTAAATTAGGCTGTATCAACTTTCAACTCGTACTAATAAAGCAGAAAATGCGCTGGATATAATAAATACGTCCACGGTTTGTTACGTGATATTTACTTGATTCTATCTTTACTCGGTGGGGCATGTTTGTGAATTGTAATGATAGAATACGCTGGCTTATAGAACAAACATAAAAATCATCTTTTTTTTTACTCTATCTTTTTTTCTTTCCACCTAGAGCCTTAACTCAGAAACTGAACTCAATGCAACAAATGGAAAGAAGATGCCTGCTATGACAATATTCGCTCATGCCTTGAAATTCTTTAAGGATCACGTTCTTCAAGTTTGTTATATATTATCTATTTCTTTAAATCTAATTACGTAAATGACAAACTTCATAGCTTGTGAGCTAACGCCATCTATTTCTTTTTATAGGAACTAACTGAGTCTTCTTTCACTTCTTTCGAAAATTCGGACATTCGATGGGTAATTACGGTTCCAGCGATATGGAAAGCTGAAGCGAAGCAGTTTATGCGTCAAGCGGCTTACGAGGCTGGAATAGCCTCGGACGAGGAGCCTGAACAATTACTAATAGCTCTAGAGCCGGAAGCTGCTTCCATCTACTGCAGGAAATTGAGACTGCATCAATTAATGCCAGAAAAACCGAACAGGTTCTCGTTATCACCAAGAAGAAAGAATGAATCACTTTCGAAGAGATTAAATGATACAAGCAATGGGGAAGATGATGTACCTGTAATACCCAATTCTGAAGGTCGATATTAATTTTCTTATTCAATGTATAAATTATTTTTGCTTCTGCTTGTACTCCGAGCCCCAAGATAGATAGATACGCTTGAGTCAACTCATAAATCTCTAGCGCCATCTGACGAACTGAAGAAATCAATCAGATGCCTTGATTGCCCTATTTCTATAACATAGTACGAATGAAATCGTCCGGTGGTGCTCCCGAGTTCCTCAGAGAGTATATTATCTATGATTAAAAATGTTTACAGAACAGAGCTTGCCATTACTACTGCAGTCAGATAACGTTGGCAGCCTTGTCAATTGCCCAGGTATTCCAAACTAGAAAACACCAAACAAATACGCTTCCTTTCTCAAACTAACAACAATGATTCTCAAACCTAATACACTATATATTAGTCAACAGATAATTATTTCTTTTTCCTCTATCATTTTTTGTTCGAGCTTCTATAATGAAAAGACTCAAACTGATTGCTCAATGTAAACTTATAATTTCCTCAGGAACTAGATATATAGTGGTGGACTGTGGAGGCGGAACTGTCGATATTACCGTCCACGAGATGCAAGGGAAACACCAAAACCTAACGGAACTATACAAGGCAGTCGGAGGTCCACATGGATCAATCGGTAGAAATCAGATACAATAATCGAATATTTTAATTAAAAATTTTTCTCAATTAAAGGAGTTGACGAGGAATTTTATCGGTTGCTGGTCGATATTTTCAGTGAAGAGTTTTTGGAATTATATAAAGTATTGAACTTTCATACCCTCTTTTCTCATTTAGTTATAATATTTTATTCTGTTTACAGACGAAAAGACCAGCAGGCTTTGTAGATTTGATGATCAGCTTCGAGTCAAGGAAAAGAGCAGCCAGTCCTTGGAAAGAAAACCCTCTTAATGTACCCTTACCATTCTCTTTTATTGTACTTTATAAGGTGAATTTCATTATCATAAATTCGAACTCGTTTTAAAAGTGATATACCCTTTAAGTCCTTTACACCCGGTTGTGGAAGTGTCGAAACAGCACTATTACGCTACAGCAATCCGGACGTGACAATAGTAGAAGGAATGTTGAGATTGACCCCCGAGGCTATGAAGAAACTGTTTGCAACTACGCTACAGAAAATAAGTGACACAGTAGCAATGGTTTTGGAAAATCCAGCTCTACCAGGTACACAAAACAAATAAAACATAGCTAATTGAACTTGCTCTAATGAAATACTATTGAATTTAGATATCAAATATATGTTCCTCGTGGGCGGTTTCGCTGAATCGGGACTGCTCCAGCAACACCTAAAGGATCGGTTTACGCCCAAAGTCCGAACAATCATACCGCAAGATGTTGGTCTAACTATTCTCAAGGGGGCTGTTTGTTTCGGCATCGATCCATGCGTAGTTGCAGTTCGAGTTTCGCGATTGACTTATGGTGTTGGAGTATTGAATAAATGGGTAAATGGCAAACACCCAGAAAGCAAACGAGTTCGCCGCGACGGTGTTGACTGGTGCATAGATGTTTTCGATAGATTTGTCGCTTGCGGTCAATCGGTAGCTTTGGGAGATAGTGTTTTGCGTTCATATACACCCGCAAGCCATGGACAAGCCGAGTGCTTGCTAAATCTCTATTGTTCGGAAGACGCAAACGCAGATTTTATTACAAACGACGGAGTCCGACATTGCGGTACTCTTCGCCTCTTCCTAGAAGGTGAAAACGAGTCGGATAAGCCAAGGGAAATACAAGCTAGAATGATCTTTGGCGATACCGAGATCAAGGCAAACGTCATCGACTTGACTTCCGGAAGGTGCGTTAAAGCTAATATAGACTTTTTGAACAAATGAATGTATATGTAGTAGCCTATTATTATCTGTTTGGTCAAATTTTTTGATCCACTACTGCATTTAAAAATCTACTGCATTAACTTTTTGTTTGATAAAGATTTTTTTCAAGTAAGATTTCAACCATTTTTGCAATAACCTTGTATTTATTTTCTACTAATACCATTCATTTTTAAATTAACGAGTTGTCGAATAAATTAGAAGTATTTGATAAAAGAAAATAAGACTTTTAGAAAGAGAATAAGTAATATAGGATAGAAAAAATTATAAACAAAAAACAAAAACAACCTTTTCTAAGAATTTTAAAACACGATTAAAACTGTTTGATCAAACAGAAAATGAAATTTTTTCTATTGCTACTATCAACTTGTAAACGCTTCAAATCTTTATACGTGTTGAATATTAATATTATTTTTGGCTTCTTTACAGTTTGTAATATCCTAAGTCTTAAATTTTTGCAGTTTGTTATTTTCTTTTACTGCGTATACAGTATTGACCATTTTTTTTCTTATTAATGTATCATTATCTCCTTGTCTTGTAAACTATTTAAAGTATCAGTATGGAAAACTCGCGAAAATAGTTAGAATAAAATTACTTAAAAGAAAGAAAATTGAATATTCAACTAGAAAAAGGCATGACATTTTCTATACAATTGTATTTGAAATGAATGATAATGAACTAGACAAATAGGAAGAAAAAGAGAAAGCCTGATGATTCTTTATTGTTTTATTCAGATTTTTTTCCTTCATAATATAACGATTCAGCGGATATATTTATTATTTACGTAGTTTTCTCTTTATGTGTATCTCTCTCTCTCTCTGTCTTTCTCTATCCTCCTCTATAAACATGTTTCTATACATTAAATTTCTTGGCACGAGACATCTATGACGAACGTAAGCAAATTGATGTCAAAAGCAGTAAAGCTCTTTAGAGGTTGAATGAACGAATATTTCCTTTCCTTATCTTCTTCGCTACTTCTCCTTTCTCTATTCCCTATTAGTTATTCTTTTTTTATTACAATTTAATAACAGAAAGTAAAAAACTAATTCTAATTTAAAGACTTTTCTTTAGATTTCTATATATTCTCTATAGATTTTTTTTCACTCTAGTTTGTCATTTGATGCTTAATTACGTGAACATTTTGAAACATAAACCACATTTTGACTTTAACAGTAACGTTCTTATTATAAAGGGAATAAAAATTGGCTAAGTGGCTATATCTTTTGTTACTGATAACTGATCTTTAAAAAAGACTTTCATAGAAAAATTACAAAATTACCTACAGTTTCATTCTTTGACTACTCTTTTATTTCGGTCTTTTCTCTTTCATCTCTTCTCTTTCTTCTCCCTTTTCCCCCCTCTCTCGTCTTCTCTTCCTACAGGTTGTCCTCTTTTCAATAAAAAAATATGAATACAGCACAAACCGATCAATATTTATCCATTATAGAATTTGTACTATTACAATTATAGGTCTTTTTTTCATAGGGGTATTACCTCTTAATAGTTTTTAATAGCCAATCAATCCATTGTCGATTGTTGACACGAATACAAGCGTGTTTGTTCGTTAACAGCAATAAAGCGAATGATGCGAGAGATAATGCTTTCTCTCTCTCCTTCCTTTTTTTTCTACACTTTTAATCTCCTTCGGCTAGATGGCGCATTGTGTAAATATCTTAAGAGACTAAGCATCTACTTCTGAAACGGCCATAAATCTTATAACAGATTGCTGATGAACTCGAAATCAACGTGTTGTTTCGAATCTTTGACTATACCCAGAATCTACCGGAAACATGTTTTCTGTACGTTTCCGGCTCCACCAAGCCGTTAAGTACCTCTTCAAGGTCTTCGATCCGATTGGACAACTGCAGATGCGAAAAATTTCAGTCTCCTTCTAATTACGTCTGAAGGATCTAAATGGAAAGCAGGCAGGGATCCGTCAACTACTAAACCTTATCGACCGTCTACGTGAGGGGGTTTAGAAAGTTTTGTTAGCGCCAACCGGCAAAGAACTATTTTCAATGTGTTAACGGTTTATTGATAGCGAATTGTATTTATTAGGCTACAGGGATAGGATAGTAGGACTGTTCAGAGGAAATGATAAATCCGATATTCCATTCTCTCTAAGCTTGAGGGAAATAGAGAGAAACCCAAT
Organism: Dimorphilus gyrociliatus; assembly: GCA_904063045.1. NCBI lineage: Eukaryota > Metazoa > Annelida > Polychaeta > Dinophilidae > Dimorphilus > Dimorphilus gyrociliatus. The sequence continues at coordinate 532,762 of CAJFCJ010000008.1, forward strand.
AGAATTTTAAAAGCACGTCTAATAATACTATCACATTCTTGCCATGTTAACACCTGTTGCTGTAGTCGTTCAAATTCCTTCTATACTATTTTTCTTCGTCGTCATTCATTTTTAACCTTCTACTGTCAATTTGTCCAGAGTTTTCGTAAAAGTTCAAAAATGATCTCTTTCAAAAATGACTAGTTCCAAGGCAAGGAATATTTTTGTTTAAGCTAATTCTTCGGCCTAAATGAACCTTTATGGCTTCTTCCACATGCTGTTCTCACGCCAAACACACCCGATTAACAAACTTGGTATCTAATTTAGCGGAAAGAATATCAGGCCTATTGTTGCGGAATTTTTTTTTTAAACTATTCTCTTTTGAGTAAAAATCTAGCTTTGGTTAGATTTACTGAGCAGCATGTCTAGACAATGAGTACATAACTTAGATGTTCTTTGTACTCCTATAATCAAAAAAGAAGAGACAACAGGTGTCGTTTGAGCATTTTTTTCCCTTTCCTCGGTCTCATTGTCCTTCGAAAATTATAGGAAAGGCTAATTCAGAGGCCGACAGATGTCTCTACCGAAATTGCGTCCCAAAAGAGGAGAATGGTTGCATCTCACATACGCATAGGCTTAAAGCCTTGGTCTATTAGCCGTGCAATTCGCTTTTGAAATAAGGCCGTATTAAGGAACAAATGGGCATAAATTTTACATATTCATATTCATCGTTGAGAATATATGTTCATATAGGTGTGTTCCAACACATGTATATATAAAAGTGTGCAAATATAAAGCAGAGAAAAACCGAACGAATCGATCGATATACGAGGAAAGACGCCGCACTCCACAGCGCGTTAGGCAGAGCACGAATAAAGGGCGGTGCGCGTATACTATCAACATTCTCCCCTTTTTTTCTTACGAAGCTGAAAACTGTTATAAAAATTTGTCGACAACTATACTCCGACTTTCATATGAACCATGCTTCAAAGCGCCCGCTTGTAGACAGAGAGTATTTCCGCTACTTTTCCAGTTTTTAAGCGTATAATTGTCACGTGATTTGAATGCTTATCTATGGGCGTTACTTTTCCCTTCATAAGGGTCACGAAGGGTCGGTTCGTGTAATTTGCATACGAATTCGAACATTCGGTGCGGACGCTGGGCAGCTGCGCGCTCCTTTATCAATCCCATAATGCTATGCGAGAACCGTTTGCACATGCGCAGTTGTTAGTCTGATCCGTGCTGTACGGTAACTATGGCGCTTAACTCCGTTCAGATCGCCGGGAACCAGCTCAATTTTACCGCGACTGCTTCTTATTACATATTCGGCCGCTGGAATGGAGGAAAAGGAGCGTCTAACCGTTCTAATACTGGACACAATTGACCAACTTCGGGCGAGAAAAGCAAGACCCGATTCTGAGCGTATAGCCCATATGCTTCAACGGAAATATGGCATAGGGATAAAAAAAACTACAGAAATGTTAGAACGGTTGACTAATGCCGAAATCGTTATCAAGGTTGACTACAAGGGTTCGACGTCGTACCGCAACGCTTCAAAATGGCGACGGTCACATACAGCAGCTGGTGTTCAGAATTCGACACAAACTCAAAAACAATTAAGTGACGTTGTCCGCTCGTTCGGAAAAGAAGCTGCTACTTTTACGCGTATTGAGCGGCGCCTACTCGACGAGGATAAAGAGACGCCACTGCGAGGTGAACGTCTTAGTTACGCGCTAACAAGGGAGGTGACAAATGGTAGACTGCACTTCGACGAACGAAATGGTGCATATAGCTTAGCTGAGGTAGGTCACGTGACTAGGTCAAAGTTCAACTTTCTATTTCGTGATTTTATAGAAACGAATTTCATTTGGCGAAGAACCGAAAGTGAAAAGAGCTAGGAGTTCAGATGGTGAAGAGATAGAAAGTGACCAATCTTTTATATCGACGGGTACTGAAAAAAGCAGAGTAACTCATCCTGACTCAATAAATGGTCAAGAGCCAAGATGCGACTTCTGCCAAAAGACTGCCGAATGTAATAAAAATGGAGAAAAAGAGGATCTACTATTCTGCACAGACTGCAGGTCGAAAGGTAAATACTAAATAGATTTACCCTACTATCGCCATCTTCAGGAGAAATTCTTGTATAACAAAAAGGTCTATGGATCTTGATTAGGCTGTATTCAGCCCTAAATTTTCCGTCGTGAGACACGAAACTCTCAGACTACTATCGCGGACCAATTGCTTTAGGGAATTCTTTAATTATGGGTCAATTATCACACAGGTACCATTGATATATTTTATACCTATAGCAAAACAAAACAACTAATTAAAATGTCAATACGGACTTTTTACGGATGAAAAATGTGTCACAATGTCAATTTACAACCTAAAGTTTCAATTATTGAAGATACCAGTTAGTTGCTATTCTATTGGAAAAAGGCGATAATTTGTAAACGGGCGTGACTGTATTTTACATTACCTCTAGGGTGTGATCTATTTATATAACGACAGTGAAAAAAGCACAAATAAAGTGATGGTTAGGATAAGCGACAACTTTGTAAATACTAACCATGATATTCTTTCAGCACATCCATCCTGCATGGACTATTCCAAAGCTCTTGCAGAGAGAGCACAATTTTCTCCGTGGCAGTGTATAGATTGCAAAACATGTAGCGTGTGTTTTGATTCTGGCGACGCGGTATTTATTTATTTTTAAAGTCTTTTCTTGTTTAATGTATTTTCCGAATATTTGACTTTCAAAAACAGAGTACAATGCTTTTTTGCGATGCATGTGACAAAGGCTTTCATATGGAATGTCTTAATCCACCCATGTCAGAGAAACCGAGCGGAAAATGGGTCTGCAATCGATGTTTTGCCGAACAAGGAACAAGGGTCACCTCGGATGGAAATGCACCCTGTTTGCCTACTCCCGCTGACTCACCCACTCATTTCGATTCGACACCTGCCCCCCCTAACGGTGAATTAAAGCGTCCTAAGTCATCAATACCGTCCAAAGTTCCAACTGTCGTAAATTCTTTATTGGATGGTGTTAGTATTTTCACACGCTTTGATTTAAAACGGTTGACGCTTTCCTTCCTTTTCCAAACAGCAAATGTCTGACGCATCCCAATGGTCAATCGATGATGTCGTACAATATTTCCGTAATGCCGGCTTCTGTAATCAAGCCGACGTCTTCCGCGAACAGGAAATCGATGGAAAGTCATTGTTGCTGCTCAAGCGAACTGACGTTCTTAACGGATTAAGTTTGAAGATGGGACCCGCTCTGAAAATATATACGCATGTTGAACGCTTACAAACCCATAGTCACTTTTTCTGAATTAACCAGATCTGCTGTTCATTTTGATCTAGTCAGGAATAGATAGAAAGCTGTTTTTTTTACTAAAGTTAATCTGCATCATTATTTATTTTATAAGACTTTTCATGAATTTTAATAGAAAGAGACTGTTTTGTGAACGAAAATACATTTATTAACTCTTTGAGACCATTTCAAGTTTTACTTAATGTTAATATTTCATATAAATCAATCAAAATCGACTCATTGTTTTGAGAGTCTTCATCAAGTTAAGTGAATTTATTTTTCCTTCGTGCAAATTTGTGCTTGGCCCATTTTCTTTTGTCTTGCATCTGTCTCGGTGTTTCTGGAGGATTCAATCCATTCTGGAGTTTTGAGTAGGCTATAGTTGAATCTTGATCAATGAAGGCTAGAATTAATCTAATAACAAAATCCCGTTAGACTAGGGAACATGTCGATAATTAGCACAAAGGCTGTCAATGTAAACCTAGTTTTCTCGTTCGCTTAATTGTTTTTTGTTAGAAAGGTCTATGAATACTTACATGGGAGATTGCAATTCTTCTTTCATCGAGCTCAGTAAGTCTGTAATTTCTCCCAGGGAGAATTTATCCTGGCTGCTAACAGGATAAACCGCATTCTCAGCAGCGCTAGCCATAGGATTTCCAGTGACAACGAAACGATTCGCTTTTAATTTCCTTATGTTTAAATTATGCCATTTACGTACTGTGGCAAAGTTTGCGATCAATAATTACTATAACCAATTGCAACAAGAGACCTCTAACCTTCCGATAGATCCATATAAACCTCAAATATCATTTGACGCTGTTTTTCATCGTCTATCGTTGCACATAATTGTCTATACTACAAAAGAAAAATCAACGAGTTTATAAACGGTTTATACAATATTTGTTGAAATATACATTCTTTACCTTTGGATGATTTATTGTACGTGTCATAATTCTTTCTATAGATAGAGAATTATTAATATAACAAATTTCGAGCGATAATATATTTCATACTAAGCGGCGGATACCGAATGTTTTGTATAAGAACTTGTTTCGCTTGGATTAAGCCTATAATTTGAATAATGAATAGTTAACTACTTAGGCCGCTATTTCTCTAACATAAAGTTTTAAAATTTAATTCTAAACAGAAAATTTTCGTGACCAGAGGATGAAAAAACTGTCAGAGGAAAAAAAATATATTTGACACTTTAGGTAATGTTAACGTTTCTTGATAATCCCATCTCTTCAAGTACATCACATTAAGTGGTAAAAGTGCTGAACAAATTTATAATCATATTATTTAAGAGATTTTGTATGCACAACATAAAAAAAGTGTTAATATTCGTGTCAGTAAATGTTTTGCAGAAGCCGGAAAAATTTTTTTGTAAATAACGATTAAGGGGAATATTTGTGAACGATAATGAGAAAAGCGTTCCAATTTGAAGAATTTTTTTTTGTTCTTTTATGAATAGACTGTATTATATGTATAAATTACATATAAAACAATAAGAATTAAACATAATCTTAACTAAAGAATTATGAAGCCGTGACTTTTTGCCAAATGATATGAAATACCTAGTGGCGTTGCAAAAATAAGAACTAAAAAGATTACATGTGTAGACGACAATATTTTTTTATCACAGTTACGCACAAATACGGAGTAAAAATTTTGATAATGTTCTCTAATGGACAAAAATAGGACGGATACAAACCAAACTGAGCACTTTGAAAAAAGAACAAATGGTAGCTTTATTCTTGCATTTAAATATAAAAAAAAGAAGAATAGAAAAAGAAGAATGAAGAAACTTTCGGAGACAAAAAAGGAACATTCTTTATTTCCCTTTTTTTAAATTTCATCATCGAATAGGGCTGATTTAGGTTTAGATAATTTATAAAGAGCGTTTTGACCCATTTTCTCTTGTAGTTTTCTCGCAACTCGATCGCTGTTCGATTTTACCGCTAAGTCGTAAGCAGTTTCGTTTTTATCATTCTTTCTTTCCAATTTCGCTCCGTGTCTACAAAAGATTAATTCAATTAACAGTCATAACTAGATTGAGAAAGGACAAGTGATATGATTTAATCATTGTATGTTGGTCTTACTTTAACAAGACATCTATAACCCTTAAACCATCAATACCGAGAAGAACGGCCTCATGAAGTGCAGTATTGCCTTTACTATATTAGAGTAAAAGTAAATAGAATAATTTGGTGCAAATTGTGCAATTGCATGTCAGAAATACTTACTTTGGACCTTTTTTATTCACATCCGCTCCTGAATCAATCAACACTGGAATAGCATCGGTATGAGAATTTTTAACGGCAACTTGCAGAACTGGAACACCATCTTTATTTGTACCATTAGGATCTGCTCCTTCTTCTATTAATTGCTCGATTTCGCTTGGACGACCTTCTCCATTTTTGCCTAATTCTCTCAGTAATTGAAGCATAGTTTTGTCACCACGTTCTACTTTCTTGTTCTTGACAGTCTTCTTTGTTGGCTTTTTTCTTGCACCTTTAAAACTGCTTGTATGGCTGACTAAAAGGAAAAAAATTGACAAATTAATAACCTGTAAGGACTAATTAAAAATATATGATATTGATAGAAAAGAAATTTACTAAGACTATCTTCACTATTGTAGCTTCTTAGACTAGCTCTTCCTCCTTGAGTATAGGAACTTAAAAACTGAGAATTTTTCAAATCCATTCTCTTTCCTTGAAATGGATCAGCGTCAGTTCTCAAAGCGAAACTAACAGTTAAACTCAGTTCGTATCCATCTTCTCTAACTGATGTAGAAACAATTTTCCCCATTCTTGGCTCTGCTATTAAAGACCTAAATTCTGCATTATTCTGGGCATGGGCTTTCAAATGACCACAAATATGATCCATTTGTTTCCTCCAGTAACCTCGTCCTGGACTAACAGCTGTTAAAACAGGGTTTTTATCCCTCATATTTTTCTCTATAACCAACTTTTCTAGCTCTTCTTTTTGCTTTTTCAGTAATTCTTTCTCAGACGGATAGAAAAGACCTACAGTTTGAGTGGCTATGGTATTTTTATGCGCCAAATTTGTAGGGAGAGCCACAGGCATCCATTGAGCTGAGCCATTAGCGGCATTCGGTAAAGTTGAACCCAACTTTATTGTAAGTCCGTTATTCACAACATCGGGCCGCTGCGGTGGCTCTATAGAAACACCACAAGACGAGCAAAATGCAGCGTAAGCGTAATTGCTGGCACCACACTTCGAACAGGTCAGTGATGATACGGAGGCCGAAGGCTACAAAAGAAAAAGAGAATAATTAGTTTACATTACTCCTCTATGATAAAATCTACAGCTAATTTCCTTTTATTACAATAAGTAGCAGTTATACACTCTAAATGAAATACAAATATCAAATTGAATACAAAAGGAGCACATGCTCAAGCAGAATTTGTCTTTTTATAATAAAAGAACTATTTTTCTATCATTGCCCTGAATTGATTTTTTCAAAAATCAAAACAAACAAAATAGAAGGATCAAGATACCCAAAATAAGCAATTAAAATTATCTAGGATGCAATTGTTACCTTTGTTAGAAATGGACTAGTCTGAAAATGATGGGATAAAGTTTTAGATGAAGAAAAAGAGCATTAACAATAATAAAAAAATGTGTGTGTGCAGTAAGTAATAATTTGATAGAGAAAGTGAGTGCTTTTTTCATTTGTATGATTATCTTGGAATTAATTACAGAAAAGGATTTGTTATAAAAAGATTATTCTTATACTTACTTTTGCACCACACCAATCGCAATATCTAGCGTCAGTTGTATTTGCTCTTCCGCATTTTGTACAAGTCAGCAGGGTTGACGTATTTGATTTAGGCATAGGCGGCGCAGTCATCCCAATGTTGTTTTGGAGTTTTGTTGGTGGTAGACGTGTTTCGCAAGTGACGCAAGTCGTTACTTGAGCGGGATTAGCTGTTCCACAAGTTGTACATACCAGCTTGTCGGCTAGACGAATCGATGCCTGTGGCTGATTTTGGGGTGGTATATCAGCCTCACATATCACGCAGGTTGTTGTATTAAATGGAACAAAAGAATGACAGCTAACACAGGTACCCATCTGACCAGCCTCAGGAGGGGGTAGACGTCCCGGTGTGATTTGAGCTACTGGATTACCACATTCATTACAAAATCGAGCAAAAGGATCAGCGGGTCTTGGAGCATAGCAGTAAATGCATTTCAAGAAGTCCGTTTCTCTTTGTAAACGCATAGCTTGAGTTGAGGTGTCAGGTACCATTGGTCTCCGTTCAAACTGAAAGCATAAAGACTTAAATATTATGGAAGACTTTTATAAATGGTTTACACAGCGAAAAGTTAGACCTATTGTATAAAACGAATGCCTAAAGGCATAAAAGAAAAAAAGGAAATTAAAGCTCTTATACCAAACTACTCTGTCCAATTGTGGCCTTGTCACTTTTTACAGTCATTCTGTCGTTCATAAACCTAGTGCCAGGAATAACTTTGTGCCGAGTACTTCCTTGTATTTCTCTTTCTCTTTCCTCATTTTCTCTCATTTTTTGAACTTCTTGCCATGCTGTTCTGCTATCGACCATATTACCCGCAAATTTTCTCACTTCTCTTCTAGCTGTGTCATTTCCGACTAGTTCGTTCATAAACTCTAAACCATTTGTCACTGACTCCTCATCGGGATCAATTGGTACAGCTTCAACATCAAAGTTTTTCATAACTACGTGACTTTCTCTAAGCCCATCCCTACGAATTATCGACATAAACGTTATGTTTGCATAACAATATTGAGAGTCTTACTCAGAAACAGCTATAGCCTTTACTGTTTTTTTTCCTGCAGGAAGCTTGAAGGGAACTTTATATTTATAAGTCTTCTTTGCAGCTGGTCCAAGTGTTTGAAAAGGTTCGGGTTTATCTCCATTAATTGTGTAATAAATCGTTGCATTCGCTGTTTCTATAATTTAGTGATAATCAATAATGAGTTTACTGTTAAGTCATCAAATATTTAAAACTTCCAACCTGATCTAAGTTCAATTTTCGTATTAGTATCAACCGAATTCTTAACCTGTCCTGGAATTGGTACTCGGAGGGGTATAACCGTCGGAACTCCTATTGCTCCAGCTGTCATGGCTGTTGAAAGAGAATACTAATTACTTAGCAGTGAACATGTCACTGCATGATAAAAATCCATTGTGACAAAGAACATTTCTAAAATCTTTCAGAGATCCTAAAATTTTTAGACTTTTAAGTAATATATTAAAGTTACCCTTAAACAATCTGTAACTTAGATGAAATTAATAGAATTCTACCTGGTTGACAACCACAACAATAATTTGCCGATAGTTGGCGTTAGCAATCAACGAGGAGAGAGAAAACTGGTAATTCGAAGTGGCGCGAAATTATGGAGAGTGTTACGGTCTATGGACTATGCTCACCGTTTTTTAGGTCAAGAACAGTGATTGGCACAAGCTGCACTTCCGAGAACAATCGTCCAATAAGCAATCTTCACACAGGTAATATTAATATTAACGTATTCATAAGCCGGCTGTTTCTCAAGGAAACTGAACTTGCTATATCGTCAATAACATCGTGAAGATGACTGACAAGACGTCAGACTTTAGCTTTTCGTACGTCTTTCCTTTCGAGAAGAACTTTGACGAAGAGTCATTCTGGCAATGGATTCGAGAAAATTGGACACTGTCACTTTGGTACTCTTTAGCCTACATAGTTTTCATTTTCGGCGGAAAATATTATATGGAAAGGCGACCAAGATTAGAAATTCGAGTGGCATTGGCAGTATGGTCAAGTATATTGGCAATATTTTCAATATTAGGTGCGATGAGAACTATGCCTGAGCTTATTTACGTAATAAATAAATATGGATGGGAATTTTCGGTATGCAACCCCTCGTATGTGTATTATTCGCCGACAGCTTTCTGGACGTGTCTTTTTGCTTTATCAAAAGTTTATGAATTGGGTGATACGATATTTATTGTCTTAAGAAAACAACAGCTTATTTTTTTGCATTGGTACCATCATATAACAGTTTTAATCTACGTATGGTACAGTATACCTGAACATACTGCTCCCGGAAGATGGTTTATCGTGATGAATTATACTGTACACTCTTTCATGTATACTTATTACGCTCTAAAAGCTATGAGAGTAAAAGTACCAAAATTTATATCAATGGTCATTACTAGTCTACAAATAACACAAATGATAATAGGTGTTGCAGTTAATATATGGGCATATCACGTTAAGGGCAAAGGAGGCTATTGTCAACAGTCATACTCAAATCTTAAATGGTCATCTATTATGTATTTGAGTTATTTCGCCTTGTTTTCGAACTTCTTCTATCACGCCTATTTCAATAAGAAGAAACCTTCTGTACAAGATATAAAAAAAATGGAGAACAAAAAGCAAAATTAGTGAAATTTTATATAAAAAAAATGTTTTTTCTTCTCTTGTACTCATCTATATCATTGTTAATTTTGTTACACTTAATTACAGAACACAAAATTCGTTCATGTCCACCTAGAAAATTATTACAATTGATGTTATAAAACAATTTATATATATACATTTATATAAAAAAATTTTATGAATAAAAAGTCATATCAAAATTTCGAATATTTCATGGGACGTACGTTTTTTTATCGTAATATATATTTTCTTAAAGAAATTAGATTAGTCATTATCGTTCGACTCTAAAGGGACAATATCACCTCTTACGCCACCGGTGATATGATGTTGATAGGCTGGAAATTTTCACGTTTTGAGCGATAATACGCTATATAGAGACATGTTGACTGTACGAACGGTCAAGAGGAAATATGATGATATGGGGTCAAATGATAACATTACCTTTGACTTTGTCGATGATAGGGTAGATGAAATAAGAAAGCTTCTTAAGGACAAAACTCAAGATTTAATTGCTAATAGCATATTAGATATTGAGATAAAATTATGCAATGAGCTAGCCTCCTTGGAGTACCTTCACCCTGTTTCCTTTATTTATAATCCAATAGACTACGCAGCAGAGCTGCATTGTGATTTTATTAGTAAATATGGTCAAAATCCTAAAAAAGTTCTATTTGTTGGAATGAATCCAGGACCTTTTGGAATGGCTCAAACAGGAGTAATAAAATGATTTTATCTATATAAAATAGTATGTCATATGTAATGTTCTATTGTTTTAAATTTAGGTTCCTTTTGGTGAGGTTAAAACTGTTAAAGATTGGTTCAAAGTTGAAGGAAAAATTGGCAAACCAGCCAAGGAATGTGTCAAACGTAAAATTTCCGGTCTCGAATGTCAGCGTAGTGAAGTTAGCGGTGAAAGATTCTGGAGTTTATTTAAAAAATTATGTGGAACACCAGATAATTTTTCCAAAGCGGCTTACGTACATAACTTTTGTCCTCTTCTATTTTTAAAAGAGTCTGGAAAAAATCTAACACCAGTCGATCTTAAAATTGACCTAAGGAAGAAAGTCAATTCAATGTGTCTCAAATCTCTATCAGAAGTCATAAAGGTTATTGAACCAAAATGGATTATAGGCATTGGAAAATATGCTAAAGATAACATTGATAAAGCTTGTAAATTGTTTGATATAGAAAATGTTAAAACCGCTGTTGTTATGCATCCTAGTCCAGCCAATCCTCAAGCTAACAAGGGTTGGGAAAATATTGCAATTGCACAATTAAGTGAAATTGGAGTTTTAAACTTATTTTCAACCCAATCATGATTAGTCAAGAAAGTGTTAAATTGTTATTTTGTAGCCAAATGAGTTTTTTGTATTAATTTCAAATTGAACGTCTTTAAAGTAACAGACTCCAAATCAAGTATAAGATAATAGAGATAAATAATATACCCCCATCTCCCTTCCCTTCCCTTCCCCCTATATATTGTCAAATCGGGATATAGAGACTTTAAGTGCTTCACAAAAACAAAGATATAGTCATTATTCAGGTACGTTCCTTATTTAGTCTGGAATGGGGAAGATTTATTGTTCCCTAAATTTTTTTATTGACTAAATCCGTTGAATTTTGTTGTTGTTTAACGAATCAATAGTAATTTTCGATTTTGAATTTTATCCGTATAAAAAAAAAAAGAAAACAGTAAGGAGTACACTTTAGAATCCGCAAAATGCCTTGATTCCGGACAGTGAACCACCAGCTACAACAAAAGCCCATATACCAGAGATAATGAGTAAGACGTAAGCGGGAGTAATAGTTGCCGCGTAGATAGGGGGATCACGGTTATTAAGTAGAGTTAAGCAGGACGCAAGAAGATGGAATATGACAACGACACCCACTTGCCAATAAGATTTTTTATCCAATGCTGCATAGGAGATGACTTGCCAAAAAGTATTGAGCATTACAAAAGCAAACGTTAAGAGAGAACTTGTGATAAAAAAATGATCTGAATCTCCATGAATTCCGACCGTACCAGGACCAACGCTTGCACTCAATATATTAACCAAGGCAAATGCACCACTAGTCATTCCAAATGCTAATCCACAAACTAAAGCCATAAGGTGATGATTCTTTATAAATTTTATCTGTTTACTGTCCTCATCAGCCCCAGCTTGGCCATCCTGCATCATTTTTTGTAGACCATTTTCTGCCTTTTGAACTAATTTATAATAAGCTAATCTGGAAGCCTCCTGGAAGAGAACTGAAAACACTAAACCAAACGCAAGTTTCTCTCGCAAAGGTACTACAGCAAACCATAGTAGAGATGATATTAACAGAGCAATCAGCCAGAAGAATGAACTAGCAATAAAGAGAATTACCCTAATCGGTTCCCTCCCGACAACAAAAATAAATAGCGAAACTGCCGGTCCAAAGGCCAGAAACGCGCAGCCAAAAAATTCTTTTATTGTCATTGCGTGAATCTATGGCACCGATTTTTATTTCGATGTTTTTAATCCAGTTTTTAAAATCTAAAACAGCTAAAATGGTTTTTTCTGTGTTCAACAACTTCCGCTCAACGTTAATGTGTCTAAATATTTTTAAGATGACTCATAAAGGCACCAGATGACAACACTAGTATCTGCATAGAAACTTTTCTCCAGTGTTCTCATCTTTCTAAGTAAAATCACAAAGTTCTCCCTAAATATCATATAATCAAAAAAAAAGTACAAAAGGATTCAAATATAACCAATAAGTTATTTATATAAATTTAATATTGATTTTCAAAAGAGATAAATGAGATAGAAAGTAATAGTTATTGTTTCTTATATTGTATATACTTGTATCATCTTTTACATTAAAATTGAACTTTTCTCTCTTGCCTTTAAATTTTAACTTTATAATTACAATTAAAGCGATAAATTCAATAGTTACGTGCATCTACTCCTCCTTAGGGATAACTTTTCATTGATCCGTCAGAGTTGTTGATTACTTTGTCTTAAGATGGACGATGAAAAATGCATTTTTCATCCATCTGAACCGTATAAGTATTATATTCTTATCTAAATAAACTGTTGACAATTAGATTATGTTTTTCTTGACAAAAAAGGCATTCTAACGAAAAAGACGAGGACGAAGATGAAGACGAAAGCGAAACAATTATATTACATGATCTAGAGGATCTAGGAGAGGATTTGGTAAAGGTAACGGAAAGGCCGAGGTATGAATATGAATGCTACCAGGGCGATGATTCCGACATTGAAGTGGTAAGGATTGTTGAGAATAATGACTCGGATGATCAAGAACTCTCACCTAGAGAACGATCCGAACAAGTGGAAAAATATGGAAATATAGCTTCTCGTGTAAATTGGGGAGGACCACCAGTCAAGAAAAAAACAGTTCATTATAATGAAGAAGTAAATCAAGTTGAGGAAGTTCTACGTGAAAAATTGCACGTCACTAAAAAGCATACCGTTAATCCTGAGGTTAGAGAAAAATTAGAGCTTTTACAGCAAAGAAGATTTCATAGAATGCTACTGCCAGCTAGAAATGTCCAAAAGAATAAATTTAATCCTAATTTAGTTCCTAATAGCTTCCGTCCTAAGAATCGATATGGAAATGAGGCAAAAGTACTTAGTAGGAGAAAGAAATTACCAATTAGTCTTAAAGGTCACAACAGTCACTTTCTCTACTATAAAAGGAAAGTAGATCATCAAGCAAGCCAGTGTAACATTTTAAGAGTAATAGAAACTACTGACGCAGAAGTTCAAGCGACAGCTCAAACAAACGAAAAATTAGTACAAGCTACTATACATAAACAAGATGGATCTTCTCAATATCCGATTCCAAAACTTCGTGATAGGTCATGTTCAACGATCATAAAAACATACTCAGAGGAAGGAGTTCAGGCTGTCGTAGAACAAGAAGATAAAGCAATTGATCCACCAATTAAAATATTCTATTACGAAGATTTAAAAGCTCACAGTAACGCTGAAGTTCAGACTGAAGCAACAATAGCGATCTATTCTGACGATATCAAAGGATACTCGGATGATTGGGAGAGTTGTTCCAGCTATAATCTTGAAGATAGGATATGAAAAATTTATTTAAAGAAATTTCTAAAAAGAATTAACTATCATTCATGCTTTTTTTGATCTTGTAACATTAGGAAGCGTATTAATTAATAAATAGTACTTCAAAGGTTGGTATAAATTCACATCTAAAAACTTGACCTGCAGGTAGTTCTTTTAATTCTCCTTGAAAGGAAATTTTATGCGAAGATGCCTTTTTCTCTTCCATTTGTTTAGATTGTTTTGGTTTTTCCTCAATTTTAGGTTTTAACCTTTTTGCAATTGGTTTCGGTATTTTCTTTATGATTTTTTTTTGAAAACTAACTAAAGGCTTGTCTTCAAAACCGAACATGTTGCTTTCTTAAAACGATAGATATATTTAAATTAACATACTATATATTATATAAATATACTAACCAGTACAAATTAATTTTCGATGTTTGGCACTAAGTTTCTCCCACATATTTTGGCAAGAGTAGCATTTTTGAAAGTTCTTCTTTATAAAGTCTTTCAATATAGCCATTAATTTTGGTAGAAAGTCTCTTCCCTCCTCATTAGGGAAGTCAACAATATTTTCATACATTTTTAATGCCTGTTCAGCTTTCAGATGCTCCATTGCAATTTCCACCAATTTAAAGTCTTCATCGTTCAACGCTATATTCTAAATATTCATTAGTCTATAGTTTACTATTAAATATCTATATTAATTAATTTACCGCTAGAAGAACCGCTTTCTTATATGATAATTCAGAGCAGAGTATTTGGTTAAGTTTAAGTGCAATTTTATTGCACATATTCTGAGTATTTTGGCTTTTATCACTTGGTAAGTTATTTTGGAATGAGGCTAAATTTGATAGATGCTCTATTAAACTTTTAATTGAGGTACCATTTACGGTCCATGCTTGGATTGAACTTTCCATACAGGCATTGTGTAATTTCATGCCACCGACTGAAAAGTTTTCATTTCTCCAAAACTCTTGCCAATATTTACAGAACCAACGTACAATTTTATCCTTTAATCTATCTAGTCTAAAACGATCTGATAAGTGAAAAGCGTGAAAGGCATCCTCCTTATTCTTCTCAGGTCGTCGAAATCTTCGACATAATACAACTTCTATACAAGCAGCTAAATACAAGCTAGCTATTCTAATATCATAGATTTCAGATAGTTCAAGAAGAGGAAATATTTCTTCCTTTTCAACTTGTGGGAATTTACAGTAAACAATGTCTAAAACTTTCACAAAATGATTATAAGAAACTCTGTTATGAAAGAAAAGAAAAAGTAATGAAGATAAAAATAGAGGCTTCTCTTTTTATTTTCACTAACCCATTTAATTTAACTTCATCGTCTGGACCTTCCCACCTATCGCTAAAAAAAGCTTCAAAAAACGAACTTAACTTTGACAACAGACTCCTAAAGAAAGTTTAAGGATGAAAGATCAAATCAATTTGTTTATATTAAACGAAGAGAAGAACTAACTTATGTATGAGGACTTTTTTTTCTTCAATAACTAGGGTTTCGTCACTCGTATCCTTTAAATGGGCTTCGTATAAATGCGATAATCTTTTACGAATAGATGCCTCTTTTATTTCTGTTAAACCGTTTTCTTTCGATTCATCGCTTATCACATTTTTAGCCTTCTCTGAGAAAACATCACCGAATTCTTCCACAACTACTACAGACCGACATAATTCGCAATCATTTCGCAGCAACTCAATCTCAAAACTGTACAGAAGAAAGAAAGTTATTATCTACTTCATATTGTAATGTACAGCTGCAATTCTTGGTAAACTTGTTTAATAAGTGTACAATTAAGCCTAAGAAGTTTATGGATATACATTAGTTTTTAAAAATACAGATTATTACAAAGGTACATTCTTGTCTTCTTCATTTTTATTCTCGATTAGCCCGAGATAATCTTTATAAAAATCTCGAGGCAGTGTGGCCAATATTGAATTGCTGAAGTTTTCTTTTTCATTGGCGAGAGACATTTCGCCTGAGCGATGATAGAAATTTTTTCAACATTACATTCAAAAATTTTCTCATTTTACAATGTCTCTAAATGGCGCGCTTTTTTTTCAATTTTTACGAATAATTGGAATTATTTATTCTCAAATAATTCTCATTGTTGTCATATTTTCAAATTCGAAAAAAATGGCTGAAAAGAAAAGATCTTCATGTATATCAAAAAAATTGCGAAATCCTAATGATTTTCACATTAACTTTGTGAATATACCCAACTCTTTAAGATCTCCAAAAAAAAGACGAGATTCCTCTCCTAAACGCTTTAGTATTAACTCTTTAGATGATAGAGAGAAAAATAGAAATAATCCGTCTGAAACAAATCAACAAATTGATTGGGAAAGTACATCAAATGTTATCGAATATTTTTTTAACGTTCTAAGAAAAGAACTACCTCCCGATTCACTATTTGACACTACTCAGACAGAAATTCAAAGCAAGATAAAAAGTAGTCCTTCATCAAAATCTGAACATATCTTAAACCTTTTTAAAACTGATAAGGATTCAATAACAGAGAAGATTAATCAAATTATTATTGAAGAAATTAGAAATCGTTTTTCTAGAGCCTATTTAGCAGTTTTAGATAAAATTCAATCGCCGAAAAAGTCAATTAAGGAACATAAAAAGGGAATAAGCATTAAAGAATTGAAAGAATTGATACGGAATAGACTGGATTCTCCAAATGAAGTTAACAATTCTCAATGCTCCTGTTCAAAATGTTCATGTTCTTGTTCCTGTTGCGAAGGTGAAGCACGTACGAAGGAATCGAAGTATATTCGAAAATATCTATTAAAACGTTTGGAAGATCGAAAGATAATAGGTTCGAAAGAGAAGAATATTCCTTCGAAATATACTCGATCAGAATTTGAGAAAAGTATTCAACAAAAACTTGATTCAATCAATTTGAAATTGTCAAAGTTAAAAGAACATTTAGAAAATAAAGAAGCTAGTACTAATTTACTCGATAAAACTTATTCCATATTTTCTCATCAATCTAAACTCTTAAATGAATCAAGTGAAAATCGTAAAAATATTAGAAAAGACGGTCTAAGATTGTCTACGTTATCAGATACTCAATTGGAAGATATAAAAACTTTCTTTTATCAAGAAGCTATTGGTAAATCGAAAAAACTGTCATCAGACTTATGGAGCAACTTCTCTAGTTCGAAATTTGCTTCAGACAGCGGGAATCTTAAACCTTCTATTGAAATAAATAATAGACAACAGAGAGCGCGGGAAAATTCTTTGAAAAATTCTCGAGAATTTATTCATAAAAAGCATCACTCTAAAAGTAATAGATGGCTACGCGAAAGCTCCTCATCCATAAATATAAAAGGTAGGAGTAGTAGACTGAAAGATGGAAGAAAAGTTACTCAAAGCATCAGTATACAGGCGAATAATAATCTATCGAAAGGGCATAAAATTCCATGTAAATAAAATGACTATAAATATTGAAAAATACCAATCAATACATCTTTGCAATATTTTTAGATTCTATCTTACAGGAGGATAGTAGCGATGATATAATTAATTCCGAGGAGACAAGATTAGAGTTTTACTCACCATTACTGTCTTGGATGTTTTCTGGAGTAACGTTAACCTCTTCAGTAACTTCTTTAGAAACAGATAATCAACTAGAACAAATGAATAATCCTAATTCTCAAATTATGGAGGAGGACAAGAAGGAATTTGAAAAGGAAACTACAAGCGATAAAGATTTATCAATAACCATTGGAAAAGGGGAGGGAAATGTGAAAAAAAATGAAAATTCCTTATCAAAACAAGCAAAAGAAGTGGATAGAAATTCGAGTAAAAATGCTTTAAAAACAAAAAGGCATCTTTTATACAAATACAATAAATATTTCTATTTCTTTCTTTCCAGACTCTAAGTTACAACATTCAGAAATTATAGATACCCTTCCCAAGGCGGAAATTAGTAGCGATGAATCAGCAAGAAAAATAATTACTTTGCATAGTTTATCATCCTCTTGTGATGTAGATAATATATCTGAGTGCGTACCATAATAATAAAGAAGTAATAAAAAAAAAGGGATTTGTCACTATCTTAATTAGAAGAGAAATAAGAAAAACAAATAAGAGTTGCGTTTATATTATTATTATCGAATTTTAAAGGAAACAATATGACCACCTCATTGTAAAATTCAAACTATTGGTAAGTTATTTGTGAAAACAGATGAGTTTATTGAAATTTTCTGGCATTATGAACGATTTTGACGGTTTTGTTAATGTAATCGATAACGCTATAAAGAAATTTGAAATTTCTATAAATATCGACTACCTCACTAAAAATATCGACGAATATAAAGATTCATTTGGTTTTCATCTGGTATTGTGTTTAAAACGTCATAAAAGGCTAATCGATAAGTTTAATGCTTTGCGTAATGAAGCCATAAGACTATTAATAGAAAAGAAAAGGAAAAGACAAAAAGAATTGATAAGAGATATGCAAAATGGAAGAAATATAGAAAATCAGTTTGATATTGGGCTTTTAAGTGAACAGTTTCTTTCAAGTAAACAAGTAAATTCTGTAGATTCTTTGAATCTTTCAAAGATTTATCAAAAACACAACATAAAAAGATTAAAGTCAATATCGTTAAATATCACTCCTACTCCTTCTCCGTCAACAGAGGATTCATCTAAAACAGATCAAAGTAATAGATTCAATAGTTTTATGACTTTAAAAGATTCTCTATTTTATCGCTTTTTTAACTGTTTCAGTGTCAATTAGAAGTAAAAGTTCTAGCGCTACAAATCTGTTAGAATGCATTGATATTTTAGATGAAGAGATTAATAGAATGTGGTTAAAATTAACCGAAAGTACTAAGAGTATTCTAAGAATAATAATAAGAAATCCTCCAATTTACAATATTTATGTTAATAAATTTAATAATGGTGAAATTGAATATGACGAACAATGCGAAAATTTTCTACATAATATTTATCAGTTAAGAGATTTTTTCATTGCTCGTATTAAGAGTAGCTTTCAAAATAGACAAAATATGGTCTCTTATACACAAAGTTTATGTAAAAGTATTGAACGAAATGAATTACAAATAAAGCAGTTCGAATTTGAATTGCAGAAGATTTTATATGAAAAAAATGATATTTTAAAACTTAAAAATAATATTATAAGAAATTTAGAGGCACGAACTTCAAATTTCGAAAGAAGAGAGAAGGAAAAGTTGAAAGAAAATAGCTATCAATTGGAAAAGAAAGAAAAATTTATTACAGTTGAACCATATAGAAGGAGAAGAGATAGATATCGTGCAGAAATAATTGAACTTCGATCTTGTTATTACGAGATAAGGCAAGAAAATTGGTCTATAGAACATAATTTGAGACAAAAGAGACTGAAGCTAATCGAAGAAGTAAGTTTCAGGGAAAAAAATTTTATTTTTAAGATTTCGACTTTAAACTATATCTTCCGATTGTAGATAAGTAATTGGATCACAAGATATGACGAAGATATGAACTTTAGACAAATGAAGTATGATGATGTAACAGAAAAATATAAGCTACAGATAGAAGCTCAGATAAATTTGGAAGAGAGACTAAAATATCTTTTAGAAAGCTACTCCAATATTGTTAATAGGAAAGCACTCGAAAGAGAGGCAATAGGAGTAAACCTCAGAGAGAACGACTTAAGACAAAGAGCTGCGTCAAAACTTCAGGCAGTTTGGCGAAGCTATAGGCTTAGAAAAATATTGCATTTAAAAGCAAAAACTGCTGATAAAACTCGTTCAAGAAAGAAGAAATACTAGATTATTTACTAAACAGAAATAAAAAATACGTTCAACAAACCAATTAGTTTTTCTTAACTTTATTCTGTCTTACGACTTACAATTCACAAATACAATAATGGAAGATAAATAACACTTAACGTTTACTTTAAAACCAGTTATTTAAGGCTTATTGTCTTGAGAGAAAGATTCGAAAGACTTTTTTTTTGCATTTGAAAAAAAATTAATTTCATAGAAAATGCATTTCTAATAAATTTTTTAAAGGTTTCTCACTGTTTGACTCAAAACTTTACAATGTTAACAAAAAACAAAAGTATATAGTAAAGATTTAAACGGCATTTAAGGTATCATGCAAATTAACAAATAATAAATTAACCACTCTTTAGGTTCAAAATAATCAATGACTTTACAGTTGAAGATATGTATCACATACATTCTTATTTGCTATAGTAACGTATAAAAAATAATAAAGTTTTGGCTTACGCAAACTCAGCGAACCAAAACAACTAAATTTCCATTGTCTGCTATGAAATTATCAAATGATTGACTAAACTATAAAGATCTGCTGGCAAAACATCTCAACAGAATTTAAAAATTGCGTAAAACTTCGCAGGAAATCAGTTTTAACAGACACGACCAGATCGAAGAAGTCGAGAAGCAGGCTGCTGATTATTTAGCCTCTTTCGCTTTGGACGTTGAACAAATACATCTTCATCTGATGTTGGTGGTGTTGGTGGATTGTAAGAGAGTTGAACAATTTCATCAGCCGCCTTCTTAAAAACGCCACTGGCTTCTAAAAGTTGAACCTTTTTTCTTTTCTCTTTTTCTCCTAGCATGGAAATTAAAAGTTTTGAAATTTTTTGGTTAACTTTCAACTTAAATTTAGACAAGATATTTTTTCCGATTAAATCTTTTAAAACATCATTGTGAATTTGTTGCAATAGCTCCTTGACATCCTGTGTGCTAGTATCTGTTAAAAGAACGCAAATCGTAACACCACATGCAAAAATATCAATGAGTTGGTCGTAGGTTGTACCAATTTTTATTAATTCAGGTGCTTGATAACCTTGTGTACCATTACAATCCTCTGTCCAGATTCTTTTTAACTTTGAGGGAAGTTTTTTAGTCATACTAAAGTCAATGAGACATATATCTAAATCAGATATTTCATTTCTGTCTTTCTTCTGAATATGTTTTATCAAAATGTTTTCTGGTTTTAGATCATGGTGAACAATATCATTGCTATGAAGAAAATGTAAAATTCTTAATAGTTTACTCGTTACTTCATAAACTAGTTCTCTTTTCATTCCATACTTCTTTTTGAAAGACAATAAATCACTTATACCTTTCTCCATTAGCAAGCAATACTTGTCATTCAAAACGGTTAATCCAAAAAAGCGAATAAAGAAGTTTGAAAAAGTAGGATGATTATGATATAAAGAAACAAGTATTTCAGTTTCTGACATGATATACTTGAGAGATTCATCATTGTTGCAGTTATACTGCTTTATTGCACAGGGTAAAACTAATCCACAATTTGTGCGTATTTGACCACTGAAAACAGTTGACTCTCCTCCAGTTTTTAATTCTTCAGTAATCGTAACGCAGTCACTTTTGAAATACTGAATTTCAACTGATCCAAGTTTTTCTTCCAGCTTCTCAATCTTAGATTTAAGCAGTTCTGCAATTTTTGAAACAAGCTAATAATTTATTTATCTTAATGCATGCTATAATAGTGAGTTCGAGAAAATGTTCTCAAAAAGAAAGTAGAACATTCACATATTATCGTTAATTTTATTTAAGGCACGGAAATATTGCTCTTTTACTATTTTAAATGGGGTAAACGGCTTTTCACTAGGTTTCCTTACCTTCCATATCGAGCCCTGCTGTGTGAAATCCCGATTGTGGTTCAAATAGCTGTGATACTCGGCAATTATTTTTTTCA
The DNA here is from genome assembly GCA_904063045.1 of Dimorphilus gyrociliatus. Taxonomy (NCBI): domain Eukaryota; kingdom Metazoa; phylum Annelida; class Polychaeta; family Dinophilidae; genus Dimorphilus; species Dimorphilus gyrociliatus. The sequence goes on from CAJFCJ010000008.1 coordinate 554,276, forward strand.
CTTTCCGCTCTAACGGTTGTTTTCTTTGAACAGTTCTCTACAAAAAAATATGGACAGTGCACTTTATTAGAACGCGTTTTATTTTTCGAGCGTTCCGTTTCCTGTGACGTCATACATAGTTGCTAAACGGCCAAACTATGGTAAAAAGTTGCTGTTTACTTCTTAATTATCTTAAATATTATATTTATAGGAGAATTTAAATTATGTGTCATAAATTATTTTTGATAATCGACACATATTGATGCGTATCAAGTTGTATTCGATTAAATAATGACTAAGTTTGTGATATCGTCATAATAACTCGTATAAACGTTGCCAACAGGGCCTTCTGTCTATGCTCCGGCGCCTCAAATCTCAACCTGACAAAGAACTGAGAATTTTATTGCTTGGATTAGATAACGCTGGTAAAACAACTCTACTAAAGAAGTTAGCCTCGGAAGATGTTAGCCACATAACGCCAACACATGGGTTTAACATCAAGTCTGTCTCATCAAACGGCTTCAAATTAAACGTATGGGATATTGGTGGACAGCGAAAAATTCGACCGTACTGGCGAAATTACTTTGAAAATACAGACGTTCTTATATATGTCATTGATTCGTCTGATAGGAAGAGATTGGACGAGACAGGCGTAGAATTGAGAGAATTGTTTGATGAGGTACTAATCGTAATAGGGATTTAAATATCGTTAGTTACGTATAAATTTTTAATCGATCAGGAAAAATTGGCTGGTGTTCCTGTCGTCGTGTATGCCAACAAGCAGGATTTATTTGATGCGGCTCCACCTGATGAAATTAGCGATAGTTTAGAATTATTATCTCTAAGAGATCGAGCATGGCATATACAGGCTTGTTCAGCGTTGACAGGGGAAGGAGTAACGGTAATTAGTCTAATAGTTTTTTCATATCAGCAGTGTCATGTTATCACCTGAGGTTTTGTAATCGATCTTAATATATTATAACAGGAAGCATTAATATGACACTTGAGACATTTTTTTATGATTAGCCATTAATGTGTATTCAACTGTTTTTTTTTTTGTAATTTACAGGAAGGTATGGAGTGGGCAATGAAAACTGTCGGTAGAAAGAAGAAGTAATCGAGCATTTTTTATGTGCACATGTACAGGCTTTGAAAATTCACTCGCTGACATATCAAAAAAACTATTTTTCTTCCTGTTTGTTTCAAATCTATGTCGTTGTTTTCCGTCCAAATATCTAGAAATTTTAATTGTCACACTTTTTTTTTAATATTTAGTCATACGAGTGTAATTTTTTAACTATACATTGAAGACAGAAGAATACTGTACACAATAATATTAAATTTCAACTTTGAACTTTTACCTATAATCCTACTAGGCAATCACTTAATTCAACTTTAAACGTTCATCAAAATAGATTTGCTAAGTGATTTTTGGGGAAATGTTTAATTTATTAATTTGCTGCTTCTCTGCGGATCTGTGCTAGAACTGCAGTCATAAACTCTAAGGTTGTCGCATATCCACCCATATCCTGAGTTCGTACTTTTCCTGATTTGATAACGTGTTCCACGCTATTGCGAATCGCTTGCGCAGACTTGTCCAGATTAATATGATGTAATAAGTTAGAGGTACATAATAAAATAGCTGTTGGGTTCGCCAAATTTTTACCAACAGCTTCGGCAAAAGCATGTCTTGCTCCAGGCTCAAACACAGCGACTTTTTTGCTATAACTCTCTCCTGGAACAACACCTGCTCCTCCAACCAAACCAGAGGCCAGATTATCCAAAATATTGCCATATAAATTGGGCATAACCATAACATCAAATTGGTTAGGGTTTGATACTAACTGCATACAGCAGTTGTCAATGATGAGATTGTCAAACTCAATATGAGGGTAAAGTTTGGAAACTTCATGACAGCAATCCAAAAAGAGGCCGTCTCCTAGTTTCATAATGTTAGCCTTGTGAACGGCTGTGACCTTCTTTCTATTGTGACGAGTTGCATAGTCAAAAGCAAATCGAGCGATTCTTTCAGAGTTTTTTTTTGTAATTATTTTAAGTGATTCTATGACTCCTGGTACAGATTCATGTTCTAAAGCAGAATATTCTCCCTCAGTTTGCTCCCGAATGATGACAACATCGATATCTTTATGCCTATTGATTTGAAAAAAAATCGATTAAATAATTACTGTTATTGAAACCTTTAAACTGAACTAAACCTAGTTTCAAATCCGGGTACGGATTTAACACGGACAACGTTCGCAAAAAGATCTAGTCCTCTTCTAATTCTCATATTAAGGGTTGCTAGTAGGCCCTCGGCTCCAACGGTATGAGGGGAAGAAATAATTCCCTTAAGACAAACTTTTGTAGCATGACAAGAGTCCAAAACTTCTTTAACATCAGCTCCGAAACCTTGAGATGCTCCAGTTTCAGATGCCCATATAACTCTCCAATCAATACCTGCACCAGCAGCTTCACAAGCTTCTTTTACATAATTCATTAATTCAGGAAATACGCCATCGCCAGGGATCATAGTTACTTGGTGCCGCTTCTATACCGTTAAAAACATAGATATAATAGATAAATTACCACTATTATACAATAAATAGTAGATCGAAAAGAATAATATATATTTACCAAATTGAATGATGCTGGAGTTGTCTGTAAGGCTCTAACAAATTGTAGATTAGATGTTGTTGCCTATAAAATATAAGATAAATAAAATTATGGAATTTGAATTCTATATATTAGAACCGACATGAATTTTAACAATATGTAAAAGATTGCTTATTTTAATAATTATAATTAGCTTTAAGAAATTCTGTCAGAGTATAGGAGTTGGTTTAATACAATTTATTGTTTTTGTTTCTTTTTTTAAACATATCTAGTTTTAATAGTTATCAATCAAACATGTGACCGTCTTTGGAGGCGTCAATAAAATCGATAATTTGCATTTCAATTTCATGTTAATCGAACGAAAATTAAAATGCCAACTTTTTCTGTAAATCAATAACATACTATTGCTTTTTGAATGATTCGGTCATATTGTGGCTGGTTTTTTTTTCAACTAGGAATAAGTACGACGTAAAAGAACTCATCGAAACTTGGAGAGGTCATAGAATTGATGATAAAATTAGATTAGAAAACGATCTCGTCATGTACTTTGGTTTTCCAGTTTATATAAAACTAGATATTGCATATCATATTAATGTATAAGATTATTTAATAAAAAGTATACCTTCATGACATGAGAAAGTCTTTTTAAAGCCGCCATGTTGTAGTTAATGATAGCAGATTACGCAAGTAATGACAGAACATAGTAGTTATAAACTAATTTGATAGTAAACATATTCCAATATTACTTAAATAGCATGTAAAGTGAAAATAATGTTAGTCTATTATATTTTATTCCCTATGTTAAAGTATTTGTTAACGTATAATATTGTGAGCGAAAACTCTATATAAAGTTTTAAGCTATAAACGTTTTCATAAACATTGCTAACTCTCCTAAGATAAGCTATGATTGTTAGCTTACGTAATGTTAACTAAAATCACATATATAATTATAGGGTAGAGTATACTCTTACTAATAGGAAAGTTAAAGTTCTCTTTGTAATTTTATTCTCAATTATTCTACTGGAATAATAAATAAGTAACAATATTGCAAAGAGTTAGACTTTCAATTAATTATTTTCTCTTATATTTATATTTCACAGGTTATTTATAAAAAATTAAGATCAGGTCTACAAACAAAGAGAAGTTTAAAGTATTACTACTTAAATGTGTATACAAAATGACCGACCCACATAGACAGGCAATTGAATCATCATAAGGTGAATATGATTTATATTTCGTCAAAATGAAAAATCTATGTTAAATGTGTAAAAATAAAGTATTAGATCCGAAAACTTATTAGTATATAAGTAAAATCTTTTAATAAAACTCTCCATGTTGTAGTTATGGTCACAAAGATTATATTATATAACAATAGAGAATATGGATAAACTTGTAAAATAAAATAGTCTGTTGTAATTGCACAATTTGTATTAAATCTAATATTTTTCAAAAGCAATCCATCAAAATGAATACATTAAGCTTCATGAAGTAAAAATATCAATTTAAAACTAATTCTAGTAAGCAGAAAATTGTAGAATCATCGCAGGCAAAAATTTAAATAATTGAAAGATGTCTCCTATGGCCTGACATATCTTCCAAAGAACAAGGGTGTTCCAGAAGACGAATGCACAATTGAAAATAAGAAAGGCCTGTTAGCCCTAAATTCTGGATTGACTGCGGCACATCTAAGACTCATTACAGCAGCAGTTGCGGCGGCTGCTTCACTACCTTCCTCATTTACTTCCAAGAATGCTTTATGTACTGCACTGCTTACAAAAAGATCCTTGGTACCTGTCATAAGGCTAAGATCAGCAAGCTTTTCGTCAAAAACGTCTTTGAGACCTAGTTGGGGCAAAACGGCTTCTAATTCAAGTTTTGTTTCCAGGCGAAACTTTGGGAAAAAAACAGAAATTTTCTCCTCAGTATACGAGAAATGACCTCGCATGTTGGATAGTATATCAATATTCAATTTGTTTTGCAATTCATTCAAAGCGAACAGTCCACCTTGCTGGTGAGGCAAAGGTAGGAATACAAGCATCTTGAAGTTTGGATTTTTGTAAGGAAGCTCAAGAACTTGGATATTTAGATTCGAGCTATAGCCAAGTCGATACTTTCCAGATCTATACATCATTCGCGTTTCTACCTTTTCGTCTTTAGTGATCATGAAATTCATAATTTGAGTAGCCCGTTCGTCAAATTTTTCAGCCCAATCAGCTTTGAAATAGACTGCATTTACAAGTATCATACGAGTAAGTGCAGTAACTGCATCCTCCTTTAAAAGATTCTTGATTTTACCCTTTGTTATATCTTCAACCCATTTATTCAAATCTTGAACTATTTTGCTCTTTTCAGATGATGCAAAATTCACTCTAATTGGGTCTTGTTCGTAGAAATTTTTCAGACTGTGTATAAAATCTTGTAGAAAAGTATACTTCTCTTGTGCAAGAATTCTATTGGCAACATTCAATTCAATGTTATTCTGTCCTCTAAAAAGTTTCGAAATTTCAAGCATTTCCTTGTGAACATCTTCAGTACTGTTGAAAGACCCAAAACTGAATATATCTTCTAGTTGTTTTTGTGATTCACCGGCAGATCCAAGAAAAATCATTCCAAAAACGGTTGACAGTGATATAGGACTGAAAAATATATTTTCAGTATCCTTAGATAAATGCTTTAAAAGGCATAAAGAAAAGTTTAAGTTAGCCGTAGCTAGGTTTGAAGTAACACACGAAGCCATTTTGTTTCTCCTACTAATATCTGATAAGAACTGCAGTTGTCAGGTAAAATCGATTATTATCAGGAAGAGATTTTTTTATGAATATTTATGATTTATGTACACGTAGAGGTCCATATTTCGTAATATGTCATAAGAAGAGTAATATTGAATTGTGTTAGCCTATGTTTATAAGTCGCGAAAAGAGGGATTCGAACGAAACTTAGAAAGGTCTTTCGTAATCATACCATAAATTAATGTTTCCGTACATTCTAAACGTAATAGTACTGATCTCTGCAAACACAGATAAAAAGATATATACTTATTTCTTAGCTTTCCTAAACTTTAAAAAGTTAACTCCTAAAAGAATACATATAAATTGTATTAGATTTATTTGGTCTTTAAAGTTAGATAAGAGTTTGAAAATGAACCATTTCATTCTTTTCAGGTGATGAGAAAATAGCGTTTCTCTTATCGTTCAATGGCAATTAAATAAGTTAAAGGAAAATTATTAAATTAAAGAATAGAACTTTCATGTAGCCTTCAAACTGATAATGCACGCTGTTTAATATTAGTAACTGTTTTCATTATACTTTCTAAGTATTATTTATTTTTTGCAAGTGAAAGTTTTGTAACAGCTACAAATTTAATAGCCTATTCTGTATAATTTAAGGAAAAACAGCCTTGCCAGTTTTTCTATCCAGAACCTTTTCAAAATATTTAGGAGATAAAACACCATCCTTATCTCCAGGACAAAGGATCACGTTATTTGCAGAGATAAAAAATTTGATCCCGTCTGTAATTTTTAATTATAAATAAATTTCATAAATACTGTTAAAAGTATAAGATACAACCTGCAAGAGCTAACTTCCAGTTGATATAAATAGTGACGTCACACGAAGATCTCATACCTGTGAAGTATATTTTCAATTTTTACAAGATAAGAGAAACTTAAAAGAACCCTCAAATGAATTATACACTGACCACTTATTACTTGATTCCTTGATGGATCACTTTCAGCGAAATGAATATGATTTCTACGTTGACGTTTCAATCCTTCCTTCTCAATCAATTTCCAAAATTTCCAATAAGTTCCATGTATTACAGAGCGTAAATTTGTGTCTACAGTGACCTCTTCTAATTCTAAGTTTTCTACATTTAAAGAGTGTCCTTGATTAGCCCTAATTTTTAGTTGATTGGTTGTCTCATCAGTCGTCATATAAAACCTTTGTTTTTCATTGTTCTCAACAATTCGTTTTATATCCATTTCCGTTATTTCGTTCTTAACAAACTCACGTAGGTTAAGAATTTCATTAACAAATAAGAATCCACCTTGTAAAGAAAGATTACGTTTTTAGACAGTAATTAAAAAAACATCAACAAACCAGAATCCAATTTTAAACCACAATTTTCAGCATTATGTCTTAGAATACTAGATAATTTTTTGGAAATCATAACATCAACTGGTGTTTCTTTATGTGCTCTTTTAAAAATACGAATCTGGGCTTTATTTGTGCTGCCTTCTACTTCAAGTTCGAATTTCGGATTTCGATTTGCTATTTCTTTTATTGTTTGTTGACTTATATTTATATTAGTTTCTATATCTTCCAAATATACAAAACCTTCAAAAGATTTTAAATCTTATCTATACTAATATATCCTTAATTAGTAATTAACTATAGTCGACTTACCCTGATATTGAGAGACATGATAACGTTTACAACCATAATTTAAGAAATTAACAAGCTTTTCTTCCATTTCCTTTAGATTTGTCTAATGAGTCCGTCATAAAAAATAATTATAATTCATAGATATAAATATTATACTTATTTAACCTGTTCATCTTGACGAGGAAGCTTTGCATTGGGTTCCGTAGAAAGTCCTTTCCTCTTGTTACGATTATCTTTATCAGAAATTTTAGTATCACTAATTACTACTGGTACAATTTCGGCTTGCGCCTCCATTGAGTCTTCTTTTTCAGTCTTCTTCTCGCCAACCTATAGACGCAAAAAAAATATTTTCATAACTACTTTTTATGAATCAGGATTTGTCTGTTGTTACCTTAATCATATTGCCTTTAATTTCGAATTCATCTTTAATGAAACTATTAAGAGAATCCCAATCAAATTCTTTTTTTTGTTCCGATGCTACGCTTTTAAACTTTTGTAAGTCGATATAGCCTTCTTTGTTTGGTTTAAATTTGCGTTCTATGTATCCCTTTGTTGTCATATGCTTTAAAAAGCCCAGAACCTTTTTCTGTAAAGTAATTAGTTAGTAGGGAATAGAAAAAATTAGTTTTAAATTCCTACTTTCTGTTTTTCTAGATTCATAGATTCTTTTTCTTCAATAGCATGCTCTTTATCACTAGATTTAGTATCTGTCTTTTTGTTATTTTTCTTGCCAAAGTTGGAGAATTCTTCCTCATGAGCACTTAAATAAATGTATTCTTCACTTACTCGATATTCTACTGAATCTTCTAATGCAGAGACAAAATGTTCTTCATAATTATTCTTTCTCAGAAAAGGACGAATATTATCAATTTTTACAGCATCTGGGAAGAACAATACTTAATATTAAATGAAAGAATTGTAAAATTATTTAAACTAACATTTTTTATGAAGCGGTATTTTATCTGGGTTGTTTTCGAATATTTCCTTCAGATGTTTAGAAATCTTTTCTAAAAACTGAGAAATATACTCATCGTTTTAATATCAATGTATAAAAGTAATGCTACCTCAATCTTCCTTCTTCCGGACAGATTAGACTTGCTCATGGCTACAATTCGATAGTAAGTAGGTAACTTTAAAATTCGATTAATTTTTTTGGGCTGAGGAATCTTAAAATATGTCGATCCTTTCAGTTTTCCTTTCGTTATGAAAGATAGTTTAACACATGGTCAACTACTAGTCTGGTTGGTGGTGAAGCGACGTAGAACAGGAATCCTTATGAATATAGAGCTCGGTTCGAAATTCTTTACGCATGCGTGTGGCCGACATCTTGTGATCGGATGTCAGAAATTGAATTTTATCGGATTTTTCAACATTCCAGGACTTGAGTCTACTTTTCAAAACTGGCAGTTGAACAATTTTACTTCTAATTAAATTTCTATCAAGTCCACTTTGTCCAAGAAAAAAGACAGTTGAAGATTGCACTCTATTTGTCATTGTCTACTGTATTTTTCTTAAAAATGATGCAGATTTAACTCTTAATTCTTATTCTTAATATCATGGATGTGATAGAAATTGTCCCACTAGATGATTATATTGGGAATATAAAAGAGGTAAATTTTTTTTTAAGATAATGATTAATGGATGATTAGTTTCATAAATATTTGGATAATACAAGTAGGCAATTTTTGGATTAACTATTAATTATTTCAGGCAAAATTATGCGCTTCAGTCAAATGGCTTATATCGAAAGCATTTCCAGATGGAAAAATTCCCTCTGATTTGCAAGAACCGTTCGAGTCGGACCAAAATGTTTGTATTTTCTTTTGAATACACTTATTTTCAATAGATATTCTAACTTATGCACACTGTACAGCTATTAGCTGTAATGTAAACAAACAAAGTACAATGCTAGGAAAAAAAACTGAAATATGCTTTATTTTTTACTTTATATAAATGAAGAATAAAAACATGTTTTGTTTACTTTCCCCTAGGGTTCACAAAGAATGAAACAGACTGTTGTTAAGCAGTTGGTCAGCTCGAATTTGTACTGCAGAACTTGCGCGCATATATTTGGTAATTCTTTGCAGGAATATGAAGGAAGAGGTACTATCCAATAACCTTAAACATAAGTTTATACAAAAGGCGGATTTTACGTAGGTCACTCCAGCGTCTTTCAAATGCTGTCGAGGAAAGGATTTTACGTTGTCGCCCCAAATGAATCTAATGTGACTGAACAAGTTTTATCGCAACCGGCACCGTTTAAAGTGGTACGTAAAGTTCAATTAATGAATGACTTTAAACATATTTATATAGTTTTCTATGAAATACATTTTCTCTCTTATCAGGGAGCTCATATCGCAATGATGGACAGTTTAATGATGGCTTACGCATCACAAACGAGTCCAGTTGAAAAAGTTATTACAGCCGTCAAGTAAGTTCAATAACACTATCATGCTATATATGTACAAATATATATATTTGTATAAAATATGTGCTTTTTCTGTAAGAAATTGCGTTTAAATCTTTAATTAAATATGAAAGTTTCAACTATAGTGAAGATAATATTAAGAGTTTATATTTTTGTATAATTTTAGGAGATTTGCAACAGTAAAAGCCTCTTCGGAATTACCATTTGATGTTGAAGATGGTCTTATCTTTTGGATGAATAAAATCGCTGGAGTTATTAGAAATAGATTAAACGTCGAAGATGAAAACTTTCTAATTTTACAGCAGTTAGGTGATATGACGGACGGATGTAATTTAGCGGCTATTTTGGCTCACTATCAAACTTCGTTTAAATTGCAAGGTATGAATTACTAATGCTTGTGATGTTTTTTATTTTATAATAGACCACAAATCCATTTAACAAAAAACATTGCAGACGCTATATTTAGAAGATCTCTAGATATTGCCGATTCGTTGTATAACCTAGAACAGATCTTAAGCTGGTGTGATAAAAATATAGGTAGGTAAAAAAAAACATCAATTTTCAACAAAATATATAAATACTATATTGAATACTTCAATAGAAACTATACCATTGAATCTGAACGATCTGTTTTATTGTGAACCGATTATGAGGCCAAATATTATTGCATTTATAGCTGAGTTATTTAATTATTTTGAAGGAGATCGTAATCAGCAAGGTAAGAAATAGAAATGCAATTTTTGGCCTCGTTAAAAATTAATTTTTGAATTGCAGTTAGAAAACGTCCTGCATCTGCTAATTTTGTAAAACCGCCGATAAGCGAAGCAACAAAGAAAAGTTTTCGTCAAAACTATGTAGGAGGCGATGGCAATAGGACTGAATCTCCAGTCGAAATTCACAATGCTGCCGAAAAGTAAATATATTCTATATTTATAGTTTTTCTTTGTAATTTTCTAGTTTAACAGGCGAATGCTCGGTAAAAAATTTTTACAAAAATTCCCATGGAGGTTTTAATAGTGAAAAGGGCTTGAAGAAACTTTTCAAATCTGTTATATTAATTTTTCGTTTTTATTCCACAGTAAACAAAGTCCACTATTGCCTTTGAGAAAAACAAGCCAAGATATTCCAAAGCAAGCCTGGCCTCAGGAGGGAAACTCTCTATTAGATCAAGTTGATATATCGAATGACTATGATCTAGAATCTCCAGAACCACTCATACCTGCTCGAAAGAAGGAGGTTAAGGAAACGCGAAGTGTCACTAAATCGTCTGAAAGAGGCGAAGAGAAGAAACGACGTGTTCCAAAAAATTTGCCTCTGAAACCTGAAGAATCAAGCGACTCCTCTCCTGGATCTGAAGAGTACAAAACACCTATTGTTGAAAATGCTCCACTAAGTTTCAATAATGCTTCAACGGATGAAATTGTACATGAAAATTTATTTCAAGAATCGCCGTTGGATCGAATGAGAACTGATAGGGCCAGCTTTGTATTACATAATAAGGTGAAAAGTCCTGAAGAAGCTTCCGCAGCAGGAATTCCAGTTGTCGAAGAGGATAAAGCCAGTCCTGTAACAAGTTTTGCCAAAATTGCTGCTAGTGGTCCCGAAACCCCTAGCGTCGGAATAATCGGTAGCTCTGCAAAAAGGAAGAAAAAGAAAACAACAACTTTTTCTCTCCCTAACCAAACTACATGGTCGCAATGCGCTCAAAAAAATAAAGAGGGGAATTCTGTTAATTCTTCTACAGTGTCTGATTTCGATAATGATAAAAACTCTGGTCTGGCTGCTGAAATACATAATATCAGAATGCGTCTCGATCAGCGTCGAAAGTTAATCGAGAAAGAAAGGAAGAGGGAAAGGGAGGAAAGAAGCGAAATAAGGCAGCATGTTGGTGACACAGCTTTTAAACAAGTAGTTGGGGTTAAGAAAGGTGGAGAAAGTGCTCCGGCTTCTCTCATCGGGTCTTTTAATAGTTCCACCGGGAAAGAAATTCCACCGCGTTCCTCGAGTACTCATGACAGGTTAGACTCCGTAGCAGATGATAAACAGCCTACTGATAACGGCAGTGCTATTGAGTTTTCCCGAAGAGATTCTTTGCTTGAAGATTTTGTTGCGGATAAAACCAGAGACAATAAAGGCAAAGGAATTTCGCCAACCATTCCAAATACACAAAGTAATGGTTTACCTAACTTAGAAGAAAATACGAATGATACAGGAAAGTCATTTTCTCATGTAAACACTCAAAAGACAATAAGCGATGCAAAACAAAGATGGAGCACTGATACGACATCCGAAAATTTTGTAATCCAAACAAATTCATCAGAAAAAACAGAGCAAAAACAACCCAAAGCATACGGTGCATCTCTTGACAAATTAAATACAAGCATAAAGGAATTACATGGTGAAATCATGAAATTGTCGTTAGATAACTCCACAAAACCAAGTCCTGGCAGTGCCAAACAATTACCTTTTGGCTCATTAAGTGAAAAAGGACAGCATTGCTCAGTTCCAGGTCAAATATTTTTACCCGATGTTACCAGCTCCCAGAGCCCAAAATCTCAATCCGAAGAAGTTAAAGAAAAGGAGCCTGAACTTCCAAAGAAAATATCGATAGAAACAAAGCACGAACCTCATACAACCGTCGAGGAAGCTCTCGAACATATACAAACAAAGGAGGAAAGTAATGAATCGCAACCAACTGGATTTTACGTTGATTTTGGTTCTGAAAGTACTCCAAAATCCAAAAGAAAACCGAAGTTGACTTCAACGAAAGAAAAGAAAGAAAATAAAGAAAACAACAATCCAAACAACGAAAGTCCGATAACGTCCCCAAGACAACAGAAAGAGGAGGAACAAGATGAGAAAGAGGCAGCAAAAGAGGAAGCTACATCAGCTGTTGGCTTTATGGTTGCTGATAATGATTCGCCGAATGACAGAGATCTAGAGAAGCGAAAACAGCAGCGCATGGAAGCAATTCAAAAAAAGCGAAGAGCAGAGCAAGAGGAAAAACGAAAAAAAATGGAAGAAGAAAGAGCTCAAAAAGCGTTTGAAACGAGGATGAAGCAAGAGGAGCAGGAAGCTAAACGGGAAAGAGATCGATTGAGAAGAGAGGAGAGACTACAAACCTACTTAAGAAAAAAGCAGCAGACTGAAGAAGGAATTGAATCTCCTCCGAAACCTAAGAAGACTGTAAGGCCTCGGCCTAAAAGTCAGGCTTTTGTAGGAGATCATGATTTAGCCTCCAGAAGAATGGCTAGTAGGTCTCATGAAAACCTGGTCAAAGTATCACCGTCTACTGGTAGGACGGGAGAGGGTCATGGTGATGAAGCTGCCGTAAACCGAGACGCTTACGATTATAGCAATATAGGTGACGATATAAGAAAAGTGAGCTTTGGACGAAGGCCACCTAGTCCATGTAAGTTCAACTCTCACTCATCTGCGTTTTACAATGCTTTTAAATTCCGCCTAGCAATTTTAACAAGCTATCATTTTCTAGTTTCCTAACTAAATATCGCACTTAATTTTCTCTGGATATAAACATATCGATAATCTTTTTAATTAAAAAAAAAGTACAGCTATGTAAAAAAAAAAAGGTTTATTTAATGGGTTTTTTGGAACCTTGTTAAGAATCACTGAAAAGAGGCACTTTCCTTTTATTGTGATAGAGTCCCTAAAAGAAATTATTGTTTAGACATTTATTTCTTTTTTTTACTATTCTTATTTTTACCAAAAAAAAATATTTTTGTCTAGCTTGTTTGAATCCCTACGTTCTTTATATTTTAACAATCTGTTAAATTAATTTTCTTTTTATTTTGCACTGGGCACATTTTTCGCACTTTTATAGTATGCCTGTTGAGAACAAAACGCACTAGTAGTATCAGCAGTAAAAGCGATGTAGAAAAACTGAGAACCAGTCGGTCGGGCCCTATGAAAGCCATAGCTAGACCAGACTCTTTACCTGGATCTCCTAGAGACGTCGAGAAGTTTATTTTACCCAGCAAGAATTCAAACCTGGTCCACAAGAGGCATAACAGTTTAAAGGATCTAAGAAACGTTTCCAGGCCTGATTTGTGTTGGTTATTTTTTTACTTTTAAAGCTTCTGCTTTTTTATACCTTACCGCTTTGCTCATTCCCCATTTATTTCAAGCTGATGTTATATTTGTTATAAAGTTGTAGCTTTATGCATGGCCTTTTTATATTTTTAAGGCATGGCCTCCGTAAATCCAATTGCGATACGAGCTGGACATCATACTACACAAGTTGTTAAACCACCAATTTCATCTGCACGATTAGAACAGATATCTGCTACTCATGGTATGAAAGTGCTTTCTATATATACATATATATTCAACATATTATATTAGAAAGGGCTGTTAATTGAGAAATCATTTTGTCCTTAATGGTTGCCAACTCCTATTAAGAGTATTTTGAATGATATTTTAACAGCTCTCCTTATTCAATGATATGGGTATCTTTCGGTTTGAAAAGAGCTTTTATTAAATTATTCCCAATAACTTTAACGATCTACGTCATTTAAACAGAATTTAGTGATATAATTTCATTTAAAAATTACAGGTAGGAGCAACACTGAAATTGTGGAGCCTAACGATTATACAGGTAATAAAGAATATTTATTTAGAAGGTTTAATATGAAACGAATCGGAAATTTTTTCCATCAGGTCCGAAGCTCTTCGTGAAGCCTAGTGCTAAGTCGAATAGAAGCATCATTATGAACGCCATTAGTCATTGTTGTTTGGCTGGTGATGTCAATAGTGATAAGAAACAAAAAGTTTTAGAGGCTATTGGTCGATCAACGGCTAATCATTTTATCATTCTGTTTCGAGGAGTAGGTCAGCAATACAGAGCCCTTTATTCATACTTTCCAGAAACAGAAGATATTATTAAAGTCAGTGGAATAGGTCCATCACCTCTAACAAATAAGATGATGGATGGATTTTATAAGTAAGCTATTGAACTTGATTTAGTTTACAAGGTTAATCTTAATTCTCATCAGGTACAATTCTGGAGGAAAAAGTTTCACTCGAATTGAAACTACCAAACATATTTCTGTATCAATTGATGCCGTAACAATACAAAATTGTTATTGGCAAAAGCGGCAATCTTCCACTTCGTCTGCGACCAGAAAACATCAATTATTTTGATTGCTTAATGCGTTTTCCCACATTCCTTATCCGCTTTAAAACTGCCATTTTAAAAAATAGGAAATGCGTGAAGAACTCTTTTTTTTAACTTCAAAACGACGTCTCACGACAGGGCAAGCTGGCTTATTTTTTTAAAACCTTTGGTTTTTTCATACAATCTTTTAGTCACCATTTAATGCAGGTGCGAAACATGTGTTTTAGCGCGCCTTTTTGGAGTGATTAGTTACTAACGAACTTTTAAGGATATTAAAGGTGCTACGAGTGCAAGTGTTTATGTATAGTTAACTTATTAATTTGCTCTATTTGTTTTTCTTTTGAATTCAATAAATACTAATGTATTTGGTACAGTTGACTTGTGCTATTTTTAAAATTAGAGCTTCTTTATCAATTAATTCTTCAATCGTCAAATTGTATTCGAAACCACAATGACAAAATTAACGATAAGATTTCTGGTATCTGGCTCTTGCTCCTGGACCTCCAAACTTTTTGGGTTCGCATCTACGTGGATCGGCAACCAGAAGAGATTTGTCGTATTGAACCAGAATATCCTTAATTTCCTTCTTAGAAGCCTCGTCAACATATTTCTGGTAGTAAGCAACTAACGACTTGGAGATAGCTTGTCTAATAGCATAGACTTGAGCTACATGACCACCACCATTAACGCGAACTCTGTAAACGATTAACGTAATATTATAAGACCTTGAATGTTAAGAAACTGATAAAAAAAATTCGCGTATTAAAATCAGGAATAAAACTATTAAACCATTCTTACAACAAAAGCGAAGTATTTCTTGTTTTTATATTTCACAATTATACTATATATTCGAACATAAAACTGAAATTAGACCAAAAAAAATCATCATACCTAATATCCACGCCGCTAAAGCGCTCCTTGCCCAACAACAGAATGGGTTCTTCCAATTTCGCTCTTAAAATTTGTGGTTCAACCAAGTGAATGGGTCTGCCGTTGATTTTTATTAAACCTCTTCCACTTTTACAGTGGGAGACGGCGGTTGCGGTCTTTTTACGGCCAAAACACTGCACGTGTTGGATTTGCTGTCGTGTCGCCATTTTGGAAAGGAAGAAAAGGACGGATGCGGAAAAAGAACTCGTGGCGCCGCCACGCAGTGAAAAGATGTCTGTTAATGTGACTCATTGTGGGGGAATCTATAGGGTATCCCATGTTAATCCGACTGGTTGCCTGCGTCATCCACGGCCAGGAAAGGAACGGACAACATGATTGAAGAAAATGACGAAATTGACTATATTACACTACATAGCCCTCGACCGGTTTACTTACATGGATATGTAGCACCTTTTATAATTATTTATTCTATTTGGGCTTATTGTTGGATATTTCTCATCGGAGTAACGGAGTACTATGAAGCAGGCTTGATCGCTTTTGCTGGTATTGGAATCTGTCAGATTCTAATATGCTTATTTTGTCACTGGTCTGTCCACGTGAAAACGTTTATGACATGTTCGACGGTAAAAACAGTCATTTTTGTGTAAAAAATATTAATCGTTATAGTAAAATTTTTCATATTTTTTAGACTAAGGATGTTTTAAGGGCACGACTCATAAAAGTCGTTCCAACTCCGAATAATGGATCTCCAGAACTTGTTCTCTTGCAAAAGGGACTACATCCAGTGACAGAGAAATGTTACTTGTGGTTTTTTTTTCAAAAAACTAAATATTATTTTGATTTTGACGAGAAAAAGCAATTTAAACCTCAAGACTTTCCGATGGACTGGTCATTTGAAAAATATATGTCATGGAAAGGATACGAATCTGATGACAATATAAAGGAGGCTGAATGGACTTACGGAGCGAACAAGTATGTTTTAAAGCTTATTTATATTTAAATTAATTTAATTGAATATATAATCTAATTGCTTTTAGTATGAGGATGGATATACCCCAGTTTATAGAGCTGTTTAAAGAAAGAGCTACAGCTCCTTTTTTCGTCTTTCAAGTATTTTGTGTTGGTTTATGGTGTTTGGATGAATATTGGTACTACAGTGTATTCACTTTGTTTATGCTAGTGGCCTTTGAATGTACTTTGGTACAACAGCAACTTAGGAATATGTCTGAGATTCGTAAAATGGGTAATAAACCATATCAGATATCGGTAAATACATATAATCAATGACATTTAAGTCATTTTTTTATAGGTGTACAAAAATATAATTACAATTATTTTCTCTTTTTAAATAGTGCTACAGGAATAGAAAATGGCGTTCGGTGAATAGTGATGAATTAATACCAGGAGACATTGTATCCATAGGTAAGCAACGAAAAGGAAAGCCTTTGAAGTTTCCGCTATTTAGTTTAAAATATTACAGTATGTATTATAGATTCTTATAATTAAGTAACCTCTTTAGGGATGTGGTAAGAAAAAGAAAATCAAGAAAAGTTATTTTTAGAAATATCCTATTGTACAGAATTTTCGGTGCAAACAATTGATTATAATGTTAAATTGTGTAGAAAACATGATCAAATAACTTTATTTTGTACGTTTTTTTATTTTAAACAGGTCGATCGGATAGTGATAAGCTTGTTCCCTGTGATATGTTATTGCTGAGGGGACCGTGTATTGTGGACGAATCTATGTTAACTGGCGAAAGCGTTCCCGTAATGAAAGAACCTATTGAATCGCATGACAGTAGCACGTATTTTGATATAGGCGCTCATGGTAAATTACATGTTCTGTTTGGAGGAACGAAAGTTGTCCAGCATACTCCTCCGGCGAAAACCGGAGCTGGAATGAAAGGTGATAGTTCATAAAATAATAAATTATTCTTAATACTTAATTTTCAATAATTTCAATTTTTACATACACTACAGCAAGTGATAATGGTTGTATCGCCTTTGTTTTACGTAGTTCCTTCAATACATCACAAGGAAAATTATTAAGAACAATATTATACGGTGTTAAACGTGTTACTGCTAATAATGTAGAAACATTCTTATTTATTCTCTTTCTCCTAATTTTCGCTATTATTGCTGCTTCCTACGTATGGATTAAAGGTGTGGATAAATTTTTAATTAGTTTATTTTAATTCTTCTTACGATGCCATTTTTAAAATTTTAGGTACTGAGGATCCAAAGAGAAACAGATATAAATTATTTTTGGAGTGCACGCTCATCCTCACATCAGTTGTGCCTCCGGAATTACCTATAGAACTTTCCTTAGCTGTAAACTCCTCTCTTATAGCGCTTAGCAAACTCTTTGTATTTTGCACGGAACCTTTTAGGATACCATTTGCTGGTAAAGTTGATATTTGTTGCTTCGATAAAACTGGCACTTTGACTAGTGACAATCTTGTCGTAGAAGGAATTGCTGGATTAACGTAAGGATTT
The DNA here is from genome assembly GCA_904063045.1 of Dimorphilus gyrociliatus. Taxonomy (NCBI): domain Eukaryota; kingdom Metazoa; phylum Annelida; class Polychaeta; family Dinophilidae; genus Dimorphilus; species Dimorphilus gyrociliatus. The sequence continues at coordinate 572,202 of CAJFCJ010000008.1, forward strand.
ATTATCTCTTTTACTTGACATTTAATTTTTCATTATTATTTTTATTCAGTGATAGCACCGACACGGAAATTAAACATGTCTCAAAATCACCAACAAAATGTCAACATGTACTAGCAACATGCCATTCCTTAGCACAGCTTGGTAGCGATTTAGTCGGTGATCCTCTAGAAAAGGCAACATTATCGGCTGTTGATTGGATACTTACAAAAGGCGATGCTGTTATACCAAACAAACAAAAAGGCCATGGACTAAAAATATTTGTAAGATTTCATTTTTCTTCCGCATTGAAAAGAATGAGTGTAATTGCTGGTCATACGTTTGCTGGATCTGAGACTGAATATATTGTTACAGTCAAGGGTGCTCCTGAAATGCTTAAAGATATGTACTCTTCTGTTCCTCCTAACTACGAGAAAACGTATTTAGAAATGGCTAGACGAGGAGCCCGGGTTCTTGCTCTGGGTTATAGGAAACTTGGAGTTTTATCTCATCAACAGGTTCGCGATTTGACCAGGGAATCTGTTGAAAAAGATTTAGAATTTGTTGGCTTCGTTATCATATCTTGCCCGTTGAAATCTGATTCAAAATCAGTCGTAAAGGAAATAGCTAATTCATCTCATCTTGTTACAATGATCACTGGAGATAACCCTCTGACTGCTTGTCATGTAGCTAAAGAATTACGTATGATAAAACGAGAACAAACCCTTATTCTGACAAATCCGAACAAGTTCCATGATGAATGGCATTGGCAATCAGTAGACGACAGTATAATTTTAGAGGTTAAAACAAGTGTTCAAACTCTAAAAACGAAATATGACTTGTGCCTAACTGGAGATGCTTTCCAATATTTAAGAACGAATGAAAATAAATTTTTGAATCAGATTCTTCCACTTGTCAGAGTTTTGGCTAGAGTTGCACCGAAGGAAAAGGAAGCAGTTATTACGACTCTTAAGGATTTAGGATTTGTTACTTTAATGTGCGGGGATGGAACAAATGATGTAGGGGCTCTGAAGCACGCCCACGTTGGTAAGTTTCGGAATGAAATGATGCTTTGAATTCTAAATGAAAGAACATTCATTTTTACATATTATTTTTTTTAAAAAGGTGTTGCTCTTTTGGCTAACGCCCCAGAAAAGCCACCAGGTGTTAAAGAAGAGAAGGTAAAAATCAAATGGTTCTGTAATGAAATAATAATAATTAACTAATCATCTCTTTTCCCAATTTTATTTAGCCATCTTATACTAATCACGTAGTTGAACAAGAAGAGAAGAACAAAGATTTAAGAAATCGATCAAACAGTAAAACAAGCAAATCAAAAAGTCGTGAAATGGCATTCCAGGCTCATGCTGATGTAAGAATAGAATATAATTAGAAAGAAGTAGTTTAGAAACAATTAATTTTTATTATTTTACAGAAGAAACTTGGAAATTTATTAAAGCAAATTGAAGAAGAGGATAAAGCCCAAGTCGTTCGTTTAGGGGATGCCAGTATTGCTTCTCCATTTACCTCGAAATTATCAACGACTATGTGCGGTATGTATAATAGAATTGGATTATTCTATAATAGATTATTATTAATTGTTACATAATCTTTTATTGCATAGTTTGCCATATTATCAAACAAGGAAGATGTACTTTAGTAACGACATTGCAAATGTTTAAAATTTTGGCTTTGAATGCTTTAATTCTAGCATACAGCCAATCGGTTTTGTATTTGGATGGTGTTAAATTTTCCGATACACAGGCAACACTTCAAGGACTCCTTTTGGCTGGATGCTTCCTATTCATTTCAAGAAGCAAAGTAAACTCGAATATATTTTATCTTTATATAAACTGCAAGTAATAATTTTAATTTATTTTTAGCCTTTAAAAATTTTAGCCAAGGAACGACCTTTACCAAATATCTTCAACGTGTATACGATATTTACTGTTTTAGGCCAATTCGCCGTGCATTTCACTAGCCTAGTATATTTGAAGACGCAAGCGCAAACTTTAATGCCTAGGAATTCTACTGATGGTGCATACATCGATCTTGAAGCAGACTTCAAGCCAAATATTCTTAATAGTACAGTTTATTTGATATCAATTGCCATGCAAGTTACTACATTCGCAGTAAATTATAAGGTTAACAGATTAGTTTTTTTATAAAAATTCTGTTTTTTTCTAGTGCAAAGACCTTTTTTGTAAACAAATGTAATTTTATTCTCTTCAGGGTCATCCATTTATGGAATCACTTAGAGAAAATAAGCTTCTGCTTTACAGCTTGCTAGTATCAGGATTATCGGTTGTACTTTTGGCTTCGGGAGTTGTTCCAGGATTTGCTGAGAAATTTGAACTTGTTGAATTTGATCCATTGGTACGGCAATTAATTATAGAATTAATAATAATTTATATAATATCAAATAAATGTTTAATTCATTTGTTTTTCTTATAAATATAGTTTAGGGAAAATATTCTCAAAGTGTTAGCAGTCGACTTTTTAGCTTCATTTGCTGTTGATAGAGTATTGGAGTTTATATTTGGTCCATCTAGGAAAAAGTCTTGATGAACTGCTCTCTACCTGTTTATCCTTTTGAATATGAAGCATACAGTTAGTTATGAAAAAAAAAATATGAATTTAGTGATTATTTTCAAAATGTATTTTTTTTTTGTTGTTCTTGTTCAACCTAAAATAAAGTTGGATACAAAATTTCTACTTGTTCAAATACAATCATTATATAAATAAAACTAAACGGAAAAATTAATAAAATAAAGAAAGAGAAGAAAATGATTGCAGGAGATTTATATTCTCTTATATTATCATACATACTTTGAAAAGGGGAAGATTGATCTTATCCCTTTAATGTTCATTTTTTTTTATTCATGATAAATATATATATAAATACGACATATTTTTTCGTATAAATTCATTTATTTTCGATAAAAGACAGCAGTTGATGAATTGCTTTTCTCCCAAATAATGATTATATTAATAAATACAATAATAGAGAAGAAGAGAAAGGAGATATTTTGTTTTTGTTTTTGTTAGATGAGTAAAAAGTTATCTATATATAAAAAAAAAGAAATGCATCTCTTAAAAATGTCTTAGTAAAGTATTAGCGTTTCCTCTTTCTTGTGGATTGTTCTTTAAGAATTTGTTTAGTTCGTCAGCTGTATCGAATATACGTACTTTGAATGGAGAGCCGGCGACGTGATGTTTTGTCCACATAACACTTACTAGATATAAACCCGTTTCTGTTGGTTCGTAATCGCATAGAATTGTTCTACTATACTCATCAACTGGTCGTAAGTTTACTTTGAAAGCCTTTCTTGGCCCTTTAACCTTTACTGACAATCTGCCTGGTCCGGCACCCTCTGTTTCTACTGTGAAAGATGACACGAAGGTAGGTAAAATTCCATTTTCGATGCCTTGTCCAAACACTCGAACCTTTGTAGCATCTGATGTTTTTACAAAGTTCATCTCATAAGGGCTACCAGGAATATGAACATCTGCGTATGTTATATGAAGCATATGTTTTCCAGGTTCTTGTGCGTTAATCAGAAGATTAAATGTTCCATCTCTCTGATTCAATAATTGACATAGGGCCTCTCTAGTTAATCCCTCACATTTTACAACTAACTCGCCATTTCCGGCATTTTTAGTGTCAATAACTGTTACGCTCTCAGTTTCAAGGGTGGCTGACTCCAATTTTTCATAGTCACAGACTACTTTAGAGGCATCCGAATCTCGTTTTACATCTAATTTGAAAGGGGATCCTTGAACTTCGCTTTCACCCCATTTAATATAAACCAAATAGGCTCCGTGATGTTTCGGCTTATAAGAACATTTATAACGACCATCAAGTAATCTAGTCACTTTGGATATCAAAGCTGTTCTCACACCAACAATATCTACTTGGGGTCCCTCTGGATTTGTTCTTCTTAGTCTCTTTCCGTCAATGATAAATTCAGCATCCTCGTTTAATCTTGCTTCGTTTAGGCCTTTGCCTCTAATTGACACTTCGTTACTGTCCACTTCTTCTTGAGATGTTGCGAAGCCCATTTGAGGACAGCCAGCCACAATAATTCCATTCCATTTTGCAGTAATGTAGTATTCTCCAGCAACATCTGGAGTGAAACTTATCGTATACCTTCCATTACCAATATCCTCATTCTCAACTGCAAGATTTCCTGTTGGACCTCGAACCTCGCCGATCAAAGTACCAGGTGCTTCTGCTAGAAATTCTATAGTCTTTTTCTCTCCAAAAATCAAGTTTACTTTTTGATCATAATCCATGTGGGATTCCCATCCACCAACCACCTCGATTTTGTTGGGATCAATTATATTAGGGGTCCAAGGACTTCCTGGAACATTCTTCTTGTTTACCATTATTGTTATTCTATGCTCTCCAAGTATTTTCGGGGTGAAGGTAACCAAAATATTATTATTATCGTCTTTGACAAAAGTATTGTCCAGTATGGTCTTGTTGTCAGCTACTATAATATCTAAGTCACCGACAACATCATTAGTTACCACCTTGAATTCGCTGGGTCTACCAAGATAGCCTTGTATTAGGCCATCACCGGATACCTCAACAGCACCTTCTTCTCTATCAACTGCATTCGTAATGAAAGGAGCACCAGGAACATGAATATCACCCAAAGTAATGTAAACTTTGTATGCTCCAGCTTCAGAGAGGGAATATGATATTTTAAATCCATCTGCAACTTCTTTGCTGCTGTACGGAACAACTTCACTCTTGGGAGAGTGAATAGTTAGACCAAGTTCAGCATTTCCAGCCTTAGCAATATTGATTTTTAATTCACTTTCCTTTGTTACAGTTCCACTTTTTGAATATTCAACCAAAACTTTAGTTGGGTCATAAACATGCACTTGAAATGGCTCCCCTCCTACATAATTTTCACCATATAAAACCTCAATCACGTGATTTCCAGCCTGAACTGGAGAATATTCCAATAGATATTTGCCAGGAGCCTCAGGACTAAATTTATAAGGCATTGGATCTCCATTGGGAGCTTTGAAAAAGTTTAACACATCAAAAAGGTAATTCTATTGAAAAAAGACACTATACTTACTGTGAATATCAATAGTAAGATCAGCAACAGATAGTGGTACGTCAGGACATAGCAAACGAAGCCAATTCATTTTGTGAGCAGGAACAAGGTTCGGCGTCTCTTGATCTATATAGATATAATTGGTTTGATCAAGCATTGTAACCTCTCTAGGACAGTCAGGTACTGGACGTAAATTGAACATAACATTGATAAAATGATTATGTATTCTTTCAACTCTATATTTGTACTTGTGGTGTGTATTGTCCAACTTTTGCCTAATAGTTTTTACTAATTGACCCAAGCATAAAACCTCCACATCCAAATCTCCATCTCCAGCTTCGCTTGTATCCACAACAAAAGATAATTCATCCCCAACACGGCCATCGACCTCAATGGCCTGTAATTTTACTCTGGATACGTCGTAAACTGAACAAGTAAATGGAGAATCTGCTACTTTACGACCCGCACATTGAGCAATGACAATGTAATTTCCAATCATTTTCGGAATAAACGCCACTGTGAGAGAGTTTCCACTTTGGGAAAGTTCGCTCTCTTCCTCGCCTCCAAGAGGATTGAAAATTTTAGTAAAGATATCTTCGAATTTTGCTTCTCCAATATTGATATCGAATTGTACATGCTTATTAATAGGAACAGGATAAACGCTATCCCAATTAACTCTAACCGCTTTATTATCGAAAATATGACAAACAAACGGAGATCCTTCGACGAGTTCTTCATTAAATTCAATATCAACGTTGTGAGGCGTTTCGTCGATAGGAACAAATACAATCTCGAAAATTCCATTACCTAAGAATTTTAGCTTGTATTAAAAACTAATAAGTCAGCAAAATAAAGTCATTACCTCTATCGTAAAGTTTCGCTGAAACTGTTTTATGATTCTTTGTTTCAACATGAACTGTTAGAGTACCTTCTCCAACTCTGGCAGCGTTTACCTCAAAACTAACTGGTTTACCAACTAAACCAGTTTTTATTCCCTTTACCTTAATTTGGCTAAGATCATAAACTTCCGTAGTAAATGGACTACTTTTAATTTCAATATCGGATACGCTACACTTAATAACGTATTTCCCAACTTCTATTGGAATATATTGAATTTCCCAAGCATTTTGGGAAATTTTCTTTTTATTTACGTCAATTACGTAACCATTTGGTGAAGTTATGTAGAAGTCTATTTTCGGATTTGGATCCTCAAAGTTGGGTGGAGTTTTGAGAACTAACGTAGCCATTTTATTAATAGGAGCATAGTCAAGAGTTTTACCTTCAACTGTAAATTCATTTTTATCAAAGACTTTACAAGTGAATGGACTACCCGGTATAGATTCATCGTTAAAAGTAACAAAAATGTCGTGTACCCTAGCTACTTCCGGTGTAAATGTAGCAATATAGCTGCTTACTTCTTTGTTAGATTTCTTCATTGTATTTGGTACAGTTTTACCATCAATTTCAAATTTTACAGCCAATTTTCCAGATCCAGCTCCGTCGGTTTTAATCGTAAATGAGAAACTTTCACCAACGAATGCCTTCTCCATTTTTGAGATTGTAACTGCACCAGGATTGAATGCTTTGATTTTAAATGGCGATCCAAAAATTTCTTCATCCTTATATGAAATCCTAATAACATGACCGCAAGGTTTGATTGGTGTATATTCCACATGATATCCACCTTGATCAGATGATCTTACGTAATAGGAAACATCGTTATTTTCGGCGTCTAATCAGCATAAATAATCGACATGTTAACGAAATGTAAAATGAAGAGTATTTTTAATAGAATTCCTTACCAAGTATGGTAACTTTTAAATCATTTCGATAAACTTCTTGTGGTGTCATAATCCTAAATGACGCTGTCCTATTACATTCAATAATTTCAGAATTACAGTGATAGCTGATTTTAGCTAAATCAACTCTATCTGAAATATTGCCATTGGATTTTGACTCAGCCTTTACGGTCGAAGCATCAGTAGTAGTCCTAGTAGTAGTTGTCGAATAACTTGTCTCTGATTTTTCTACGGTACTGGATGTTTGAATAAGAGTAGCACTGTCTTTTTCGGATGTGACGATTCGAGGTGCAGCTACAGGATAAGTAGGAGAAGTAGTTGATGAAGGGGGAAGGGCAGGAGACGGACCGGCATGGACAGAAGGAGTAACGATTGGACGATCGTTTTCTAAGGCAAATTGAGATGATATGATGATTCAAAAATTTTTACTTAAGATTTAATAGAAACTGATTTTTTACATACTTGCTTTTGTCTGTTTTGTATCAATTATTTCTGGTGGACTTGTCTGAATTACAATATCCTCTTCATCTTTGATAGCTAAAAGGCTAACAGCACCTTTCTTATTAGTTTTGTGCTCAAAGTTCATAGGAGAATTTGAATTTGTTGGTATGGAAGGATTTTCAACTTTTTGAGCTAGAACTTCTTCCATTGAAACGGTAGTGTTGACAACAATTCCAGAGGTGGGTCTGTCCTTTACGTCTTGTTTTGCCGATTTTGAACTAAACACGTGAAGTTCGTTGAAGCCTTCCGTATCGTTGTGAACTTCAACTGTATTGTTATTCGTTGGTCTCGGAACAGGAACTGGTTTGTAAGGTCTATCAACCGATTGGGAATATTCAGGAACAAATTCGTTTTCTTTGACACGCCCAGGTCCTGGTAATTGGAAATTTAGTGTACTTGATTCCTTTTCTTTTGCCTTTTCTTCCTTTTCTTTCCAAGTCTTTCTACCAGAAGTAAACATTATATTTTTCCCCTTAGCAGGAGTTTCAGATTTCTGCGAAACCTTCAAAGGAATGTCAGTTTTAGCGAATAATTTCGAAAATCGACCTTTCGAAGACTTTTTCTTTGTTACTTCCGCCATAATTAATTAAGAATTTCCTCGTAAATAACTTTCAATTACTACCAAATCACCTCTGGGAGTGCTACAAGGCGTGATCTCGTAGTAAGGCACGCCCTGACCAACTTTTTATTACATATGAGCAATACCTTTGCGCTCATTCAAGCATTCCTTAATCACAAAGGGGTTGTATACGTACAAGCTTAAGGCCTTAATTCATAATATTTGAGTAAATATAAAAAAATCACGTGATATATTATTCAAAGAATACTTTATAAATGAAGAAGATATATTATATATATACAATTTATAAAGATAATATGATAAATTTACTTTATTAGGTTTTGAAATATACTTTTTTTTTTTTTAAAAAAAACAAAAGTTGTTGAAAACTCTAAATTCTGAACAGCTGTTCGATAGAGTCGACTTTTTTTAAATTTTATTTATTTTCTTCAGTTTCCTTCCCACTTTATCTTTTTATATTTGTAGAATATGCGTGTTAAATCTATATCAATATAAAATTTATTGAGTTTTTTTTGTTGAACAATCACGAAACATTAAAGAATATATAAACGTGAATAATACATTTATGTAATTCATATTTTCATTCAAAAATACTTTATAAAAGTGAAAAGAATGTTCAAGTTAATTATTTATTGCGTAATTTCTTTTTCAGCGTTAACTTTGGCTTTAAATTCAGAGTATTTAAATTCATTTCAAAAGGATAAATTTTGTCAATTTACCCAATCTGAACAATTATATAGTACAATTAATAGAAATAATTACCTCGAACTAATCTTAACCGAATCTCTATGCAATTTGAATTTGGTAATTATTTTAATGAATATTCATAAGCGTAGAATATTATATTTATCTTTTTGTTTTCATAGTTAAATTCATATGTTTGTAAAAGTGAAGTTAATAGAATTGAGAAATTTAAGGATTTCTTCTGGGAAGAGAATCAACCTATTCTTAAATCTTATTTTACAAATATCTTCCTAGATAAAGAGGTAAGAGATTAATAAGCCTATAAAAATGAAAAATGCATATTTGAAATTGATATAAAAAGGAAAGTTTGCAAAGTTTGTTCTGGAAAATATTGAAAAATCAATTAGAGATGGCAAAGATTAAAGTTATAAGAGAATATCCAAAATATAAGGCAACTTTGGAGAGAATTATTTGGCAATCTGGTCTTAAAGTTTGCTCTACTTACGCTCATTCAATGAATTTATGTTTTGGTAATAATAAACAATATAATCTACAATTCTATGACAAATGTTCGCAAATTGTTGCGTCTTTATCTCGTGGAAATGATTCAATAAGTTTTCATCAGGAGAAGAGTAATATAGAAAGTTACGGCGCTCAGAGAGTATCCTATATGCTAATTAAATTGCCTGAAAATTACTTTATACCATCTGTACCGAATACGCTTAGGCACCTTTGCATATTATTTAATCCTAACGAAAGTTTATTTCAACAATCGAAAAAGACGAATAAAGATAAAGAAAATCCCGAAAAAAGAGTTAAGAATAGACCGGAAGGAAACGAAAAAGGAATTCAAAACTAATATCGTTATGTTAGTTTGTAAATGAAAACAAAAAAATACATTTCATAAATTCAAATATCTAGGCTTTTATTTTATTTCGCAATTCACCTAGTATAGGCCTAAAAAAGAAAATTCAATATAATTTAGATTTACAAGATAAAGTTACAATTATTAGCCTTAAATGATAGATTAAGGGAATATATTTATATTTGAGCTATAAGTAAGAAAGAATTAAATAATAGAAGATAACAATCATCAATTATCTTTTGATTCTCTCTCATTCTTCACCTTCTTTCACCTTCTTTCTTTTTCTTTCAATCAACTCTAAAAGCAAGAATCTTATTTGTCTTCGTGACTTTTCAACGTTTAGCGCAGGATATGGTAAGTATATAAATTCTGATAATAAACATTTAAGATAATCAATATAATATTCGCTTTTCTTTCTCTATAAATGTGAATCAAATAAAAACTATTGCTATGCAGGCTTGCTACAATCTTAACGAAGAGGAAAAGCAAAGTTTCTATTATAGTACTATTATTAAATTTTAACGAATCACCTGTTTTCTTATTCACTTTTATTAGATTGTAAAAGAATATTTTCGTATTTTGAGCATAAAAACGATGGTTTAATAAATAAGAATGACGTTGGTATGGTATTAAGAGCGTCGGGAAGAAATCCAACTGAGGAAGAGTTGAATGAAATATTGAATGACTTTGAAAAATGTAATAAGATTACATTTTCCCAGATATTAGTTATGATGGATAAAACGTTTAAGCACGATCAAGGTGAATCAGATGATTTTAATGAAGAGGAAACGATTGAAAGGGAGGAAGAAGCACTTGTTGAGGCTTTTAGCATTTTTGATAAAGTATATTTCTACACCTGTTAATAAACTCTTATAAGTATATATAATTTTAATAAAACAAAAGGCTAAGGATGGCTTTATAGGCGTTCGAGAATTGAGAAGGATCATTACAGATCTGGGTGAAGGATTATCAAATGAGGAGGCTGACAATTTAATAAAACAGGCAGACAAATCAAAGAATGGCCAAGTAGATTATAGAGGTAAAAAAATATTGTTGAATGATTACTTATCAAGTCTGTTTCTCTCTCTCTCTGTCTCTCTCTCTCTCTTATCCTATGTATATTTTTTTTATCTTATTCACAGAATTTTCAAAATTGATCATTAAATCAATGAAATAATAAAATAAAATTTGCTTTCACAAACGAAACGAATTCAATTTACAAAGTTAGAGAATTTGGCATGAAGATCTGGAACGAATTTCTGGATAAACTCTTAAACTTTGATCATAAATCCATAATTTCTTAATAGTTTTTTTACCCTTTAATCTATATTTTATCTCATTAATTGGTATTATTAATAACTTTTGCCTCTAAATTCAATTAAAAGTTGTATTAAAAATAAATTATATCAAAGATATTTTATGCATACTTCTTGTAAAATTCTATGATCTTTACTGATTTTACTACTATTATGAACTAATATTTGAGAATTATCATTAATCTCTTTAATTGGAAAATTCGTTATAGGATAGGCTCTTCTTGATGAACGTTCAAATATAACTGTGCCATATATATCTTTGATAATCCTTTCCGGTACATTATATTTTATTAAATCGTAATCGATACTATAAACTTTACTAATAACGTATTAGTTGTAATTTTGTTCTTCTAAATGGAATGATTGAATATACTAACAAACTAATAGTTAGTTGAATATGGAGTTTAATCATTTTATTTCCATGGCAACTTGTACATTGAATATTTCCTCTTCCTTTACACTTTGAGCATCTTGATAGAAAAATATAAAATATCTATTTTTAATAGACAATTAACGTAATGAATATACAAAATACTCAGCATCTTTTTTCATCTTTTGACAATTCATCCCGCAATCGATAATTCCAGTTTCGTTACATTTCTTACAAGGAAATATCTAATTTGAGTATATATATATATGTATATATGAATAAATGATTAATTAAAAACTATATTGCAGTATTTATAAATTTTTTGCAGTACATGTTCCGTATGAGGTATTTTCATTATCTTTATTTCATTTTGGAACATACTTTGAGGAATATATTTGATATCCCAAGGTTTAAGTATAACACCCATTTGGGGTCCATCGATTTCATGTCCATCATACGGCTCATAAATCCATCGTACTTTGCGTGTTTCGTAAAACGTGTCTAAAGTATACTTAAAGAAGTATAATACAATTTTTGTGTTAAAGTTAAATCAATTGCTATAAAAACAAAAAATTATTGATTACTCTAAATATAGGAGTCTTTTCTATGGTTTCAACAGTAACTTTACTTGATAACTTTGTTTCCAGATGGAAACAGAAGCACTTTCGTGTATCAATAACTTTTGAACGGATTTCATCATTGTTAGGTAAATTAACTTTTTTATATATTATCTTTGACATATATTCTTCTTCTGCGCAATCAAATTGATCTTGAAAAGGTGGACTAACAAGACAATCCTCATTCCTTATATTAGAATAATTCTCCAATTTAGGTATATTAAAATAATTTATATCATTATCATTATCAACTTGATCAATGGTTGCCGATAGAGAAAGTTCTTCCAAACTATCCTTTTTCGCCATAATAATATATCTTAGAAATTATCTTCTCTTCTATTATTTTAATTTCAAATTCTGACATCATAAAAGCTTTTTGTTTTCTTTTAAAATAGAATTTTGGAAGGAAATAATGGATTAAATACGAAAATATACTTAAGGATTAAGAATAATCTAATTATCTATAGAAATTATTATAAGCTATTATAACAATAAACCATATTTAATAGTATTAGATAACCTTGGTGGGAGCACTGGTCTTTTTTCTTATTTTATATAAATGTATATGATAAAGATAATAATTTATCTTACGTGTTATTGTCGTTTGAATGTCGGTTGTTATACTTATAGACTCAGTAGTTATGTACGTAGTTGATGGAGAAGTTGTAGTCTCTTCCCTATTCTGATTTACTGAAAAAGAGATGGAGGATGTAAAACTTATGACTTATATTTCTGGTAATAAACAGGTATATATTCTTTAAATACTTACATATTATTTTACAAAGTACGGCATATCTCCTATTACATGATGAATCATGAAATTGTCCTATTCGTCTTCCGTTCCTTATTAGAGTGTACGTTCTCAAACAACCAGTCCTTTCATTTAGAGATGCCGATACAAAAAATGATCCTGAATTCTTATTGAAAGTTGTTCCATCCGTCCAAGTATAACCGTCGAAAGAGGATAAATCTCCTGTGGTTTTTCTTAAACCCATCCAAAAGTCACGATTAACGCTAAACAATTATAATTCAGTTATATTGAATAAAAATTAAACTATATTCTATATAAAGTGTACCCAAGATTCGTTTGGATAAAAGACATTTCTTGATCATCGTGAATGCTAACTGAATTTCCTCCATTCTGTTCGCAGAAGTTTTGAGACTCTTCGAAGTTATACAGTTGACTATAGAATCTATAACACGCGTGTTTTTGAGAGTAATACGTCCAATACTTCATACATTGTGTTGTGGAAGCAAAACGGAAATGAGAGACACTTAAAAAGAGGATAAGTGGAAGAGAGAATGAATCGGAAGGTACCATCTTGTACGATAGTTGACAACAGTTTGAATAAAGTGTAAGGAAAAAGATTTTATAGTATAAGAGAATTGTGTTAATTAATCAAAGTTGCCAACTGAAATAATGAATGAGAGTATGGTTTCTTTGCTATTTTACTTTATCGCGTACAAGAAAAAAGGTCATATATTAATGATAATTTGTTGAATAGCGGTATTATATACTATATATTAAGATATGAATATTCTTTACAGTTGAAAAGAGGTGTTGAAGAAGAGTGTGAATGATAAATTGTCTTGAGGAGATGGACATTAGTTATTCAATCTTTTGTGTAATCTAATTAAGCGTTTGTAAATAAATTTGAACAGATAAGCAATTATTTATAATTAATAGCAAAATGTGGAGCTTGGAAAAAATTAGCAGTCGTTCAAGCTTTTCTTATAATCAGATATAACAAGGGAACCGTAATAGCAGAAAAATGCTGCAACAACGACACATATATGAAATATTTGATGACTTTGGCACCAAATATCGAATTTGCCCGCCCATAACCTCTCTGGAAAACGGAAGACATAATTTAAGGCACCTCCTATATATGTGACTGCCATAAGAATCAACCAGCCCAGAGCTGATCTATTAAAACTTATTTCTAGACCTTCATTTATCAGATAGTGAACTGCAGGAAATACGCCGCTTAAACCCAAACCAATAAATAGTCCAGCCCTTAATGGCCGATATTTGGGCAGTGCAAATTTTTCCCACATGGATATAATGATGGAAGATGAACCGAGTACAACTATAAGAATTGCATAGAATATCATTGCCTTAGTCTGACAATAGAAGCCGTAATATAACCATGGACTGAAACTTCCCATTATCATGCAGGCTATTCCACAATAATCCAATTTACTAAAGAGCTTATTTATACTTTCCGAATGGCAAAGAAAGGTATGGAAAGCGGTAGAAAACAAAAGACATAGAATAGATCCGGTAAAGAATATTAGAAAAGCTATCTTGTCACTCCAGTTGTATCGAATAGATGGTTGAAAAACAAACCATACAGTTAAGCACACGAACGTTAAGCAACCCAATAAATGTGTCCATATATTTCCTGTTTCAGAATGAATAGCAAATATTGACTTGGAACATGTCTTGAACGAAGGTATTTGGGGTCGATGACCACCTAATAAGTAATTATTATCTTGCAGCCATTTAGGTAGTTGCGAAAATTTCACAGGTCTCCATCGAGGCTTAATTAATTTCTTATTCATTATTTTCAATCAAACGTCTCAAGATGATCTAGAAAAATTTTTTTGCAGTTCAATTCTTTGGATTATTATCAGTAAAATTAAGAGTTTTAAAGGTCGTCTATCATTACTTTTATCCTACAACAAAAATTCAATACAGTGCAAAGGTAGCGTAGTGTGTTTTAATCAATAAAACGCTGAAAGTAATTTTCCTATTATCGATTGTCTATGCAGATAAAACTGCGATATGATAATCTCAATATATATTAACAAAAATGATAAAGAATAGTAAGCAATATCTCTAGACACGATTCATATATCTCAGATATTTTATTTTTGCATACGTTAGTATTGAATAACTGACTAGTCTTTCACTGTTCACGCTTCACATTCCACATTCGTTTCTATGCTTACCATATAAACAGGTATTACTAATACTTCGTATAAATTGTTCAGATTGTATATGTTTACTGGTATTGCTATACATTTACATGTTATATATTTAGATATATAATTTGCACAGGTGCATGTGAATTTTGTTGTTAAATACTTTAACAACGAAACAAAATATTGTACGCAGGTAAGCGGAAAGAGCAGTATTGTTACGCGAGACGTGACCTGATATTCAGTGCTGACTAGCGTTTAAAAATGGAACGAACTGGTAATGGAAAAGCTTTTAAAACTTGTTTTATCGTTATGACTTTATCACTAGTTATATTAATTTCTCTTGGAGTATTTCATGGAGCAAAGAGGAGTAAAAGGTAAGTTCTGATCTTTAATAACATATATCTCTTCCAATTTAATTATCTTTCAGTCAAACATTATTTCTACCTCCTCCTGTAGTGGAGGAATTTATAAATTGGCCAAAGGATAGACCAAAGGTGGCACGACATTCTGTGATAAGCGAATTTGAGAGTTCGATTTCTCAACCGAACGTGCCCGATGAACCACCATGGCCGAAACCATTACCGCCCAGTAAGACAAACAATCGGTATATTCTGTATGAGTGTGCATCCAATATGGCCTGCGGTGGCTGGTCAAATAGGTTATACGGTATTGTTGCCCTATATATATTAGCGATCATGTACGACAGATCAATAGTTGTCAAAATGGACAGACCTTGTGATATAAGACAGTTTCTTGATCCAAGAGATATACATTGGAATGTGACAATTCCCAACAAAAATTGGTCTAAAACAAGTCTCAGCGGAATATATGGTCATAAAATTTCATTGTCACGACTGCAGGATTTAGAGAGAAAATTAACAAATAAAGATATAACTGTTGCTCGTGTTAACATTGCTCAATTGGGTTATATTCACCTCTTTGCTACTGTAAAACATTTTAAGAACAAACTATTAGAGAAAGGCTTCACGGAAAGACAATTACAACACCTCACACTTCTGCATTTTCCTTTAAAATATCAAGTTTATGATCTGTTATTCAAATTAAAGCCGTATCTACAGGAAAGAAAAGATAACTATTTAAAGACTTTTGATAAGAAACCACTTATTTGTGCTCATGTACGAACAGGAGGTGGCAAAACGATTCCGGGAGATTCCGCTAGAGGAAGGATGTTTGGAACAAAAACGCTCTGGGCATTCTTACAAGAGAAATTACTATTTGATAAGTTTAAAGATGCTAAAGTATTCCTTGCTACTGATAATGATGCAGTTCGAGAAGAGTTTAAAAAAACATTTGGACATGTAGGAACAGAGATATCAGGCAATATAGTGCATATTGATAGATGGGGATCTCAAAAGAGAACCATTCATGATAAAGCAGCTGCATGCCACGGAATGGATAAAGTATTATTAGATTTTGAAATTATGAGTGAATGTGATCTTCTTGTGATAACTTGGCGAAGTGGATTTAGTACAATGCCTGCCTTACGAAATAGACATCGTAATGAATTATACGTTTGGAGATGCGAAAAAAATAGTTGTTGGGTTGAGCCAATGTATAGATTTCAGGATGAAAGCAGAAGAGAATTTAGTGAAGCCATTAACAGACAACCTTATGTCAACTGCAAAGACATTTTTAAATGTTAATGTTAGGGACAATATTAAAATTTTAGTTAGGAATTATTATGGATTTCTCTACTGCAAAAGTAGAGTATTCTTGCGTATCAAATTTATTACTGTTAAATTATTTGTTTCAATGTTTTTAGTTGTTACTGGGGGTTAAAAACTATTTGCTCTTACTTGCGTTTTTTAATTTGAAATGCTATTATTGTGATATTTATTTTCTCTATTTTTATTAGCATATGCAATTTTCTGAGTTTTTATTCGATAAAATATACAAATTCTTGTGGAAATGTATTAATTTTTAACTCTAAAGTATAACTTAACAGTATAAAATATCTTCACAATTTAAAAATGGCAGCTTTTTGATTGCATTTATAAATAAATTTCTAGTTTCATTTTGAAATTTATAAAATGGTTCAATCCAACAACTACCTCCTTCGCATCTCCAAACGTATAATTCATTACGATGTCTATTTCGTAAGGCAGGCATTGTACTAAATCCACTTCGCCAAGTTATCACAAGAAGATCACATTCACTCATAATTTCAAAATCTAATAATACTTTATCCATTCCGTGGCATGCAGCTGCTTTATCATGAATGGTTCTCTTTTGAGATTTCCATCTATCAATATGCACTATATTGCCTGATATCTCTGTCCCTACATGTCCAAATGTTTTTTTAAACTCTTCTCGAACTTCATCATCATCAGTAGCAAGGAACACTTTAGCATCTTTAAATTTATTAATTTGTAGTTTCTCTTGTAAGAATGCCCAGAGCGTTTTTGTTCCAAACATCCTTCCTCTAGCGGCATCTCCCGGAATCGTTTTGCCACCTCCTGTTCGTACATGAGCACAAATAAGTGGTTTCTTATCAAAAGTCTTTAAATAGTTATCTTTCCTTTCCTGTAGATACGGCTTTAATTTGAATAACAGATCATAAATTTGATATTTTAAAGGAAAATGTAAAAAAGTTAATTTATCCAATTGACTTTCACTAAATCCTTTTTCAAGAAGCCTCGTTCTGTAAAATTTCACTTTTGAGAATAGTGCTATATATCCAGTTTGTGCTATATGAATATTAATTACGGGATTTCTTTGATTTCTTAGACTTTTATCCAAATCCTTTAATTTATCGAAAGAAATTTCATAACCATTTATTTCGTTAAAGCTAATGTTGATCCAATTTTGTGGAATGTCGACATCCCATTGAACATATCTTGGTTGTAGAAAGTGCACTAGAGAACATGGTCGATTTATTTTTATTGCTAAGGACCTATCATAGATTATCGCGATGAAATAGGCACCAATCATCCCATAAAGTCTATTGGACCATCCACCGCATAGTTTATCAAAGCATTCATAGACGACAAAGTGATTGTTTGTTTCATTCGGAGGTAGTGGTAATGGCCATTGAGGTAGATCCGGAACATTTGGTTGTGATATGGTACTCTTAAACTCATTAACAACTGAGTCTGGTTTTACTTTAGGCCTTTCAGGGGGCCATTCCAATGAACTAACCATCGGGACTGGTTTAATAGTAAAATTGACAACTTCATGATCCTTTTTAGGAAGAGGAAGAATATAAACATCACTGGATGTATCGCTACAACAAGAAAAATTCCCTTTTAGTTAATATTTATTAGTTTTCTTTTATTTTTTACTTATTTTGACCTACATTTCAAAAATTGAGTGATTAAAAGAAAACGTAATATATAGAAGAAAGTTACCAATAACAAATACTAGTAATATTCTGAAATATATCCTAACATTTCCACCTTCAGAGTAATTCATGTCATCGATAAAACCTATATTTAAGCAGAAGATAATTAAAAGATGCAAATTAGTAGATTAAAAGATTTAATATAAAAGTTACCCATATGGCTTTATACTCCGCTTTATTTTAATATTATCCCAGTTTTCTCAAATACAATTTATCCTAGAAAATATCCAGATTAGGCATAATTCCTGTAAAATAAATGTTTTATCTAGATTTTTATGTTCCTGACAACATATAATTTTTACTTTCACGAATAAACAA
The DNA here is from genome assembly GCA_904063045.1 of Dimorphilus gyrociliatus. NCBI lineage: Eukaryota > Metazoa > Annelida > Polychaeta > Dinophilidae > Dimorphilus > Dimorphilus gyrociliatus. Next base: position 590,592 of record CAJFCJ010000008.1, read on the forward strand.
AGTCTTTAGCTTGTATTGTTTTTATTCTAAAATTAGGTTAAACAATAGCCTACTTTCTTATAGACAGAACAGCTGAATTTATAGAAAAAACCAATAAAAGCGACAGCACATCAATACTGATAGATGCTTTCGTATAAGATTCAAATTGAGTAGTCACCTGTTTTTTCCTTGTTGTTTCTTATTATCTCTATCTTATTTGATAAATATGGAGACAAAATTTATTTATACCAAGTTAAAATATATCAATCAATTTCTCACTAATATAAACAGTAAATTACCATGTCAACCTAAGCTGATTGAGCCACCTTCCTATTGTAAAGCTCTAACAAAGACAAGACTATAAGAAAATACTATTAATGTTTATGTCATAGTGAAATATTTAACTTGAATTCATTCAAGAATTTAACATACAATTTATATTTGATTCTAATGGAAGAATAAACAATATCTTGGTTTTTTAGTTGTTTTTCTACTAAATTTTTCTATATCTATATACATATTGCACTTTAAGTTAATAGTCGTGACTGTACTTACTATAAACTTTTTAACGAACGTTGAAAAGTACTTCATTGTCTTTAAGAGATTTATTACGTCATGTTTTTAGGACAAGAAAAACGAAAGGTCAATGATGTAGATAAAATTCACTTTGTATATCTTTATTTTAATATAGAACAAGTCATGTCCGTTGACACGATAATTTAAAAATGGAATAAAGCCTGAGAAACAGTAATATGTTTAATAAAAAATAAATTAAACTATAACTTTTAAGAGTTTAAACCTTCGAAACTATTAAACATTCTTTTACTGCTAAAAATAACACAGGTATTGAAATGATTGGATATTCATTCGTACTTCCTTTCCTATCTAATAACGCCCAAAACGTGACTGTTATATCGATAAAACAATCTATTATTAAAAATGTAACAACAAAAGAATTTTATATGAATCATTTAGTTTATTATTTGACCTTTTTATCACTTTTTTCTAGGCCTATATTAGGCGAATAGAAAGAAAAATATTCATAATACAAAAAAAGAAAAATTTTTTCTTTTTCTTTTTAAAAAAAAAACTAATTCAACTTTTATTTTTTGAAATAATTAAAAGAAAACAGAGGAAAATGGATCGATAAAAATGAATATTGTATTATATTTCTATTATCTATTTAACGTATTTAATCAATTAATAATCAATGGTTATATTATTGATTGTCAATTTGAATATGATTATATATCTATTAAATTAATAGGCGAGAGTTTAATTGAAAATTCAACAATAATAACAAACTACGAAGAATGTAATTCAAGTTTAAAAATAACAAATTCAAGTGTCAATCATATGAAAATTGTTTGCTATGATAATATTAATAATTTAAATATTGAATATATCAATTTAATATCATTAAGAGAATTTAATATCTTATTAAATTTAATTACAATTACAAACTGTAATAAAACTATTAATATCTATGATAATTACGATAAGAAATTAATGATAATATTATATAATAGCTATAAACTACCTTGTTTGGTTAATATATTTAATACCGAAATAGGTATTAAAGTTTACGTTGAACCAGATTTAGAATATATAAGATACGTTACAATTAATTATCTATTAGGTAATAATTGTAATTCTCTATTTAAATCTTTAATTAATTCTTTGACAATTGATTATTCACCAATAACAAACGAAAAGAATCTATTATTATTAAAATATCTCATTGTTCACGTTTATCTATTACCTACAAACTTAAATGGTAATTTACTAGTTCAACTTCGAAGGAATATGTTAATTCACCTAAAGAATAAAAGTTTAATTAATAATTCTAGTGTGTCATTATTTAAATACAGCTATTACTTAATAAAAAGATCATTTAGGATAAAATCTTACGAGAGTAACAATCTCTTTCCAGTAAGATTTATTATTCTATCTTGTTCATCAACAGAAATACGAATATTGAATAACTTTTATCATATTGTTCAATATCTGATATTATTCAATAGGAAAAATCTTCCTAAATCATTATTACTAAAGAAGTTAATTAATTGCTGTAATAATTATAATTTATTCACTGATAATTGTAAAATAATATGGAAACAAATAGATAATATACAATGTATAAGGAGAAATGATAATCATTTATACTTTAATTGGAATATTAATAATTTTTATAATTGTACTGAAAATCTTAAAGTTATTCATGAAATTTCAATAGAATGTTCTAATTTATATTCATCAATTAAAAATCCTAAATATTTACAAATATCTACGAAATATCTTCATTATCATTTCGCAAAGTTACGTATTATTAATTGTAAAAGTTATGATCTAATTAAAATGAATATTCATAAGAATATATTCAGTATTGAGATAATTAATTCCCAGTTAATCTATTTACCTTGTTCATTTCGTGTAAATTCATTAAATTTATCAATTAAATTGAATGATATTCAATTTAAATCGATTAATATATTATCGATATTATCGGATGATCATTGTCCATCTTTGGAGAGATCGTCGTTTAATTCTATTAAAAAATTATATATTATTAATAATAATAGAGAAAATTGTATCATTTGGATAGTTGATTTAAAGACGTTCTTTGACAAGAGTCGTAAGATTGAAACTATCCGTAAAATAGCTTTATCTTCAAATATAATCATTGATTTTTTGTCGGCATTTAATTATGTTTATTTTGAATTTATCATCAAATTCCAATCAGTTTTGGTGAAATTTCAAAGTGTTTACGATTGTTATCTTATGGATCTTGTTAATATGAAATTATTGAATGGTTATAGCAATATTCAATTTGTTCACGTTTCGAATTATAAAGGTAAATGCCATTTGAAATACTGGAAAGAATCCGAATTGAAAGAATACGTTTGCAATTGTATTAGAATTTATATTTATCATCATTTCGACTGTTCAACCGCTTTTCATATTCAACCAAAAATTCAAACTACCGTATTATCACCCTATTCCACTACAATATTTGGAATTAATGGTTCGAGAACACGTCCAACAAGACCTACACATCCACCTTCGGGACGTGAATTTTTAGCTCTAATAGCCCTATTATATACAGTTTTAATTGCAGTAAATCTATTTATAATCTTCCACGTTGGTATCTATATTGATAAAAGATGTATGAAATTTTCATTGAAATATAGAAGATTCAAAGAAGAATGGTCAAATAAAATTCTATTAAAATTTCCCATTATGAAGTTAATAATAAAGGGAAATGTTATTACCGACGAAGAGATTAATAGGCTTGAAGATGAACTTGTTGAAAAATCATCTCAAAATAGTAAATCGGCTGAAATTTTTGTAGAAAAAACAATAAGAAAATTATTAAAAGAGCAAAAAAAGAAAAAATAAAAAAGTGAATGACTTTTAATATTTTCTTTGTTTTTATTATTTTCCATTTGATCTCTTAATTTTAAAGAGAAAAAACTGGAAGAAATAATAATAATTATAATAAATGAACAATAAAAAAAAGAAAATATATATAAATACTATTTAAATATGATTTTATTATATGTTTTATTGTTGAAAATTTGCATCATTTTTGTGTTTTTTTTTCCATAACTGCCTGACTAGTAAACGATAGTTAATTGTTTAACAAAAAGAAAAAAAAAACAATATTTTTAAAAGCCTAGGTTATGTCTCTCGTATTCCTTTTTTTTTGTTTTTTACCTGATAAATTATATTTTTTAACCAATTTCTTTGTTTACAATCTATATTTGTTGGGTTTTTATTCAATCTTGGTAAGACTTTTCACCTTCTTGATGAATGTACAGGATCTCTTGGTGATGATGTTTTAGGGCCTATTTTGAAAAGGAAATTATTTATATATATTTTATTCAATCTTTTTCGTATTTTATTGTAATTTACCAAGTCTTCTTGGTTCCGAACCACGATTAGTGCGATTGTATGTTGGAGAATATCTGTCATCGTAACGGTCGAAACGTTGTTGATTATCGAAAAGCATTGGCATCATTGGAGGGGGAGGGGGTGGTGGCATTGGAGGTAGACCTGGAGAGACGCCAAGCTCTTCCCTGAAAACAAATATTATAAATTTTGAATTTCAAAAGTATTCAAATTACCTTAATGAATTATGTGAAGATGGTGGTCTATTATCCATCATAGGATTTTGGGGCATTGGAGGCATTGGAGGAGGAATAGGTGCCATTAATGGTGCCCTACCACCATTTAAAGTCTCCGGTAACGTCGGCACAGGTCTTACAATATTTTCGTGTCTGCTTTCTAATTCAAGAAGTCTCTGTCTAAGAAAACTAGCTTCTGCTTTTGCTTCTTTTTCGCCTCTTTCGGCTCTTCTAGCTGATAGCCATGTTTCGTGAGCCTTTTTCTCTTGTATAGCATTTTGTCTCCTGAAATCCTGCTCCAGGTTTGTGATTTCTTTCTTCAAATCATCAACTTGTTGTTTATAAATTTCTAAAGTCTTTTCTGCCATTTCACGATCTTGCTCTTCTCGAGAAAGCATGGATGAAGCTTGCGTTCGAAGTACTTCTCTCTCTCCAATTTCACGTTGAAGGCTGGTTTCTTTTTCTTTAAAATAATTTGACAATACATCTAATTTCAGTTGAGCTTCCTCTTTTTCTCTTTTTGCCCCTCTTATCATTTCTTCTAAATCTATACATTTTTTTTTAATTTCTTCGAATTGAACTTCCATTCCTTTTCTACTTTCTATTTCAACTTCATATTTTCTCCTCAAACTTTCATTATCCTCTTTGAATACTTTCAGTTCAGCAGAGATTTTAGCAACGTCAATAGTCTTCTCTAGCCTTTGTAATTTCTCTTTTTCTCCCAGTTCATCATCATCATCACTCGACTGAAGATTTATTATACAATCTTTAAGCACCGATATTTCATTATCTTTCGACTCAATTGTTTCCTTTAGGGCTTCTAGTTCATTTTTTGTAATACCCAATTCTTCTTTCGAGTCATTAATTCTGTTTTAAACAAGAAGTTAATTTTATTCAACAAACAATAAACTCAAAGTATAAAATACCTCTCTTTCCATTTATCAACATCTAACAATAGTTGATCTCTACTTTGCTGTAGAACGCTTACTTCTTCAGTCATTTGCTGAACTTGAAGTTCTAAAGTCTCCTGAGATTTATGACTTTGTTCAAACTGATTGACTTTCTCCGCAAGTTGATTTTCATAGTAACTGCTGGTATCTTTAAGTTTATGATATTCAGCTACCGTACGGTCGTATTCTTCTTTCAGTTGAACATTTTCCATGTGTTTTGCGCCAACGCTCGCTGAAATTTGCTCTACTTGTTGTTGAAGTTCGTGTATTTGAGTCTGATAGGAATGACTGTCAGCCTGAGAACGACTTAATTGCTCCTTTAGCTTAGTAACATCTCTTGAAGAAAGATTCGATCTATTGGATAGGCTTCCAATATCAGCTTTTAGTCTATTATTCTCATCTTCGATTTGATCCTTTTCTCTTTGTAAAATATGCAATTGGTGTTCTAATTTTCGGGCAGCAGCTGCAAATAGTTAAAAACAAATGTATATTACATGCTTTTATTCTTTAGTGGATTTTTGTTCTCATAGTTAAATGAAATAGAAAAATTTCCAACCGTGTGGATCTGGTAATTTGCTTGGATTCGATTTACAAAAAACAGCTTTAGCTCCAAAGACAAAACATATCATAGTTGTTATTGAGGCCAACAGAAATGTTCTAGGAGCGGAAAGACCAATTGGCTCGCTTGTAAAGATAAATTGCAGAACACCTGGCATCTAAGATAAAATATGATATAGTTTACATTCTTACCAAGGTCACAGGGAAATTTTGTACTTACCATTTCAATTATATTCATCATACTCCTATCTACACCTGAAAAAACACTAGCATTTACTGTAACAGTCGAGTCTGCCTCAGCTATTATCGATGGAGTAGGGGTTACAGTTTCACTATCAGCTTCAGTCGTCTTTTCAGTTGCCTCGGTTGTTTTTGTATCTGCCTCTTGTTTTAAGTTGTCGACATTGTCTTTCGACAATTCTTCACCATTATTGCTTGATTCTGAAGTCACAGGCTGGTCTGACGTACTATTTACATCAGGAACCTGAACAGGTGGTTCTATTGGTTCCTTAGTTTCGACAGTTCCTATAGTTACTTCTGGAGGAGGGGTTTCAATTGTTGTGGACTCTTCCTTAGGTATAGATTTTTCAGAAGACGGTTGCGTATTTTCAGGAATTGTCTCTGTGCTTGGACTGGCTTTTTCGCTGGATAAAGTTTGCGAAGTGTCGGAAATATTAGCCTCTATGGATGATGGTTCAGTGTTTATACTTTGACTAGCACTTTCTATGTGAGCGGATGGATTTTCAGTTTTAAGTTCCGTTTCAGAGCTTTTGCTTTCGCTAGAAGCCTGATCAACTTTTATAGCCTCGGTAGATTTGTCGATTCCGTTGTTTTCTGACTCGAGAGATGACGGCATTGTTGGAATAACACTAGCCTCAACCTCCTCATCTGGGGGTAAAATGGTTGTAGCTCCTTCAAGTACCATCGTAGTTGTACCGTCATTAACATGAACTTGGTCTTCCATTTGATGTGAGTTGTTTTCCTCCGGTTTATTTGAGGCTGGAACGTTCTCATTATTTTCGTTATTTTTTAATGGAGCATCTGCAACTCCAGCCTCCAATGGTTTATCATCTTTAGTTGGAGGAGGTGGAGTGGTATCAGTCATTGTGTTCTGTTGTGCTTCTTCTGTCGCAGTTGTCTGGGTCGAATCTGTTGATACAGATTCTAAGTTCAAGTTGGTAATGCTGGCTGTATTGTCTTGTCCGTTTTCATCAGGAACACTAGGTGACAGTGACTGATCTTCATCAAGACTATTAGTACTTTGTGATGTTACAGTTGGTTGTACGTCGGATAAAGCGTCCTGTGCAGTTTTTGATTCTAAATCGGTTGCTGGCTTTTCCGTGACCATTTCTTCAGTGTTTAAATTACTTGTTGGTTGAATCGAGGAGTCATCAGAAGGATTACCGACATCTTCTTTAACATCAGTCTTCGTCTCAGACATCTTAATATCAGCCTCAGCACCCTTTCCTCCATGTTCGTTATCAATTGCCATAGAATTTTCAACAACTTCTTCCTCTTTAGTTGAATGTTTAGCATTTTCTTCAGTTAATATTTTTTCATCGGTCGTTGTGTCGTCGGTCATTTTTTCAATAGTTTGGGGAGTTTCCGGATTTTCCAATTCAACATTTTTTTTAGCTTCGTTTTCTAGGAGAAAAACAATGAAAGAAGAAATATTATTTTGAAGTAGAAGAAAAAAATATATAAAAATCATGTAACATAATAAGCAATCTAAAAATAGCGAAATTTTCTTAATATTCTCATATTACAAACAAATATAAAGAGAATTTAAGAAAAATTTTCCTATAACCGTATGAAATGCTAAATTAATTCTATTAATGCCGTATTTTAAAAGGTTCCTACAAGTATTATCAAAATACATCTATAAAGCTGTACTATAAGGATGCAAAATTCTCTCATCTAGCAACAATACTACAGGGGTGTTTGGGAAAAGGGTAACCCTTTTACTAATTATAAATATGATTAGTTATGCCTTGTAGGAAAGTATTAGAAGGAATAAGTGGTTATTTAAATCACCCTCAAATTCCGTCTTCGTTTCCGATGGAAAAGTTTCATCCGAGGTGAACTTTAATTGGTTAATGGCTGATTGTACATCTTCCGATACTTTTGCAGTTTCCTTCTTTGTTTTGTTTGCAAAATTTATAGTCTTGTTATCGACTGTTTTTTCTGGAGTTAGAGGTTTTCCTAAGGATTCTGTAGGGTCATTATTTTTTTCGAGCTCTTGTTCAGAATCCTGCTTCGCTAATTCTTCACCTTCACTTTCTTCGGCTTTTTCAATTGACTGATCAGTTTTCGTACTGTCTTCTGCGTTCTGTTCAGTTGAAATCTCTTTCTCTTCTTCAACTTTTTTCTCCGTAGGGATCTCTATCTTTCCTTCATCTTTTAGTTCAGTTGCATCCTCCAATTTCGTTTCCGTTAAATCGGCATTTGGCAATGTTTCGTCTTCTGATTTCGGCTCGGTTTCATCTTCCTCTGTTTCGTCCTTTTGTTCCGTCTCTCCTTCTTTCTTTGCTTTTTCTAGAAGCTCTGCTTCAATATTTGTCTCTTGTTCTAAGCTCTGTTCTGCTATGCCATCAACATCATTTTTAAATTTCGATTCATTACCATTTTCTATTTTTCTCTGAGCTGTTTGTTCTGCATTGTCATCATCAAGTGTGTTTTGTTCACCTTCCTTCTGTCCAACGCCAAAATGATCGTCATATATTTTTTTCTTTTCTTGTAAATGTTGTTCATATTCTTTCCTAAGCATACTATTTAAATCTGTGGAACCCGTTTCAAATTATTATATAATTATATTGTTTAGTTTCTTCAAACACGTCAAATTCAAGTGAAGAGATTGTACCATTAGGCTATATATATAAAATATATATATATATATGGAAATGGAAGAAATTATTTTTTCGTGCAAATATTTCCATACAACAAGAAAGTATAAAGAAGGATAAGAGAATATAATAAAAGCAAAACATAACAAAAAAAAAACAATAATAAACAATTAGCAAATGATAACAATGAACTTAAAGTAACTTATACATATAGTATAGATACAATGGAAAACAATAAATTTAGATTTAATAAAAAAAAGTTTATTATTTAATCTTCATTTAATTAATTACTTAAAACTTTTTCCTTTTAAACTAAATTTAAAGAAGATGAAGAAACTCTTAAATATTTCTTGTTCTTTTCATAATAAATTAATCGTTTTAAAGGAATATATTTATTTATATCCATAAAAAGAAAAAGAAATATATAAGTAAATTTTAAGAACAATGAATAATATAATATGAATTTAGTAATATTAATGGTAAAAATTTACCTTCAATATTCTTTTCTCCTTTGTTATCAATATTTCTGGCATCTACACCTGTTTATAAAGTTTTCAATTATGATTTATGAAGAGAATATTAAAAAATATACCATATGAAATATTTATCTATTTCTGACTAGATATGGTACAACAGTATATTGTATATATAATTAATTGAATTGATCATTAATACTAATAATATTGATACAACTATTACCCTAAAAATGTTAAAAAAGATGCAATTTAACCAAGCCAAAAAACACTATTTCTCATCTACAATGTATAGATAATAATTAAACCATTAACTACTTCTATTCTCTTAAATTTCATGCATCAAAAGAAAATATATATAAATAGATATAGATTTACAATAGATATGAAAGAAAAAGTTTGGAATTGCATACTAAAAACATTGTATAGCATTCAAATATTATTATAGCAACATTTTTTTCAATAATTTTAAAGAAATTGTCTTTTCTTTTCTCTATCGTTAATGTTTGTCTTTAAAATTAATAAAAAAATATTATAATAAATGCCAGCTCACCGTTCGAATTACGAAAGAATGAGGTTACACTAGACCAGATTCCTAAAAGGAAAATTAGCGGGTTTTCAGAACACATAAAAAAAAAAACAAGTTATGAAAATATTGGCCTCTTTCTCTTCGTTTTACGATAACAAATAATTAATAGAGAAAATGATAGAAAATGTACAGAATATCATCATCACATTGAACAATCAATAGAGAGAACAATTATAAAATAATTAAGAATTAACAGTTTAAGGTTTCTTAAGAATATTTTTTGAACTTTAATGAATTTTTAGTAATCGAATACTTTTTCAAGTCATTCAAGCGTAATTATTATAAATTTTTTATAAGGAACTAACCTTCTTCTTTCTTTTCATTTTCAACAGATTCGGGTTTTGTTTCTGTTGTTTTTAAATCTTTTTCTTCATTGTCCATATCAGTAATATCTTGTTCAGTTTTTGTTTTAGTATCCGAACTAATATCAGTTTCATCAGTTTCATCAAATTCTGTTGGATCTTCTGATTTTTTCTCTTCTTGTGTAACATCATTACCCTTGTTTTTCATTTCCATTTGTTCATAAGTTTTTTGAGCTTCTTTTAGGAAGTCATCATCGGAATTTTTCTTATTATTGTTGTCAGTATCACCTGGTTTGACTGTAAATGTCAAATTTTCAACAAAAACTTGTGTCTCCTTTACTAAATGTTTTTGAAAATAAGCAATTTGACCCTTGATCTAGAAATGGAATAAAGTTACAGAAAATGAACTTTATAAATGATAGAAACTTACCAGTCCACCCCATAAATTTTGGTCTTTTCCTACACCTTTACTTAAAACTTTTATCCTATCATTAACTTCAAAGGGTAATGAACCTTCTTGTTTATTTTGATACAATGCAATAGCTTCTGAAATCACAGCTGGGAGAAACAAACAAATTAATAATTAATAATCTGTGTAAGATAGAATAGAAATTCATGAAAATTTCAGAATTGTATTCATAAAAGAATAAAATTTTTAAATATTTATCTATATATCATTGTATTTATTGTACATTCACCATATTTTAGATATTAATTTAATTATTTGGCATTCTTTGATTCTTTAAAGTTGAAAAAATCGATTTTTCTCTTTTAAGAATAAAATATCAACAGATTTTTAAGTAAATATCAATTGAATTTTTATAATATTTCCTAAACCTATAGTTTATATTAATAATAATATTTACGTTTACTTTTATTAGGCAGTAAATAATATGTACTGTTTTTATGATCAAATAAATCAAAAAGTAAATAGAATACTTGTCTATTCTTTTTTAATATATCTTAAATAACACCTAAATTAATTCAATATCAAAAATGAAATTTGTATATAATTAGTATTCTAATTAAGATAGTTTTAACTACCATATCTTTTAATTAATATACTATGTCTTCATGGTGAATTTTAAAAAAATGTGGCCTTCGACACTTTCACACATTTGTGGCTTTCGCTGTATTTTTCATGAATTTATAATCATCAATCAATTTAAAAATCTTACTATGACATGTTGGATCGGCGCATGTTCTCGTATGTGATACTCGATCGGAAAAAACATCATAAACCAGTGAAATTAATATTAAAACGATAAATATACAACTAGAATTGCCGACCGCCATTTTGTCGTCTGCTTTATCAACACGTCAGCGAAAAACGCCATCTTCAGTATTTCGGAACATCGATAAAATTTCGTAGGCCTAGTAGACGACTTGCAGCTAAATTTATACTGATCCACTGCGTCGCTTTTTCAGTTGCGCTGCAAACGTTCGACTTCTCTACCTCTCATACTCCCTCTGGTATAAAAATAGAGAAAGCACTTTTTCAGTTTCATTCGAGCATAGGAACTTGCTACAAAGAAACAAAATCATGGGTGGAAACGAAAATCAAAAGAAGTACAAAAGCGAAGAAGACTTTCCAGATTTGAGCAAGCATAACAACTGGATGGCAAAATGCTTAACTCCAGAAATTTATGCTAAAATTAGAGATAGATCAACTCCAAGTGGTTATACTTTGGATCAGGTAACTATAAACTTTTTTATGTCCAGTTACTTTAAAGAAAAGAAACTATGTCAAATCTTATTAAGGAGCTGATTCCATAACGCTAGAAAAAATATATTACAGCAGAATAGAGAAAAACTAATCTTAAGAGAAATTCCGACTTTTTTCTCTCTGCTTGTCTGTCTGTCTGTCTGTCTACATCTCTCTCTCTCTCTTTCTTTCTTTCTCTATCTAGTTTTCTAGTTTAATATTCCTTTAACGTCTCGCGATATTAGTTCATTGTTAAAGTATAAGAAAGAGCTAACCTTATCTCGCTTTTTATGACGTTTTTTTTTTCAAGGTTATAAAGGAAATGTATTAAGTTAAAAATTTCATGAAAGTAGGTTGTATTAGATGATGCGCATCGAAGGATTTAGTTTTAATAATATATAATCTCAAATGACCATTCGATCTCATTCTGAGACGGCTATGTTTTATAGAGAGAGAGAGAGAGAAGAGAGAAACTCGCTTTTATTTCATTGACCAAACTATACAATTTACAAATTCTCTGGCAACATTAGGGGTATTAATTGCCTATCCACTCGAGCCTTTGTAGGAAACTAAGTAGGCGGAAAGAAGAAGAAGAAAAAAAAAACAACCTACAATCTTTTATTGCTTATAGATCTTTTCTAACGTTGATAAATTCCCTTAAAAGCATCATCTGTGCAACGCTAAACTTCTCTCTTCACTTTATTTACATACAAAATTCCAAGTGATATCCTATAAGATATTAAAGATTTTCTTCCTAGTAATATTTATAGAATCTATATTGTATGTAGGGTTCTCTATCTTAATGATTAGAAATTTATTCATAATGTATTTTCTATCAAAATTTCCATTTGAGCATCTTAATTTGGTTATTTATGGTTAAGTGAAATATATAACGGTCCAGTGAATTTAACTCTAGTTATTCTAATACGTTTCTTTTCTTCTTATAATATGAGATGTGTTTGGTGTATACTGAAATATAAAATTTTAATATTGGGATAGAAATGGCATATTGAGCTTTATAGGTCATGAATTTGGTTGATTAAGCTCCGAAGTTGTAGAAGTAAAATATTACGAAGAATTCTCTTTTACTCTTATTATTTATAGGCAATCCAAACTGGCGTTGATAATCCCGGTCATCCGTTTATCATGACAGTTGGTTGTGTTGCTGGTGATGAGGAATCCTATGAAGTTTTCAAGGAATTGTTCGATCCAGTTATTGATGGACGTCATGGGGGTTATGGACCTGACCAGAAGCATCCATCTGACCTAGATTTCACTAAACTTGTCGGAGGTGAACTTGATTCAAACTACGTTCTCTCTTCTCGAGTTAGAACCGGAAGATCAATAAAGAACATCTGCCTTCCACCCTTTTGCACCAGAGGCGAAAGAAGATTGGTTGAAAAGGTTGTTTGCGATGCATTAGCATCGTTGAGTGGTGAATTTAAGGGCAAATACTATCCCCTGTCTAAAATGACAGAGAAAGAGCAAGATCAACTTATTGACGATCATTTTCTCTTCGATAAGCCTGTTTCTCCCCTCCTAACTTGCGCTGGAATGGCCAGAGATTGGCCTGATGCAAGAGGTATCTGGCATAATGACGAAAAGTCATTTTTAGTGTGGATAAACGAGGAAGATCATACCAGAGTTATCTCCATGCAAAAGGGAGGAAACATGAAAGAGGTTTTCAGGAGATTCTGCGAAGGTTTAACTAAAGTAGAAAATTCTATGAAGAGCAAGGGGCATCAATTTATGTGGAATCAGCATCTCGGCTACATTTTAACTTGCCCATCAAACTTGGGAACTGGATTGAGAGGGGGTGTCCATCTTAAAATACCTCATCTGTCAAAGGACGAGAAGAGATTGGATTCTATTTTGGATCTCTTGAGATTGCAGAAGAGAGGTAATCGATGTCTATATTCATTTTATCCACTCTGATTATTAATATATTACTAATATCTTTATATACAGTATATTTAATTATTTATTAAATTCTTTAGGAACTGGTGGAGTAGATACTGCAGCTGTCGGTGGAACCTACGATATTTCGAACTCGGATAGACTTGGATTCTCCGAAGTGCAACTCGTACAATGGGTTGTTGATGGTGTTAAACTTCTTATTGAGATGGAAAAGAAATTAGAGAAGGGCGAAAAGATCGATGATCTTATTCCGAAAGAAAAGAAGAAGTAAACGAAAAAGATAACCATCTACTATGAACCCCTGCATGATTTTCAAAGGACAACCTCTTTCTTCCTTGTTAGTAGCAGAATATATGAAGTCCGGAAAATCAGGCCCACCATTCGTATTTATTGGAGTCCTTGAAAGTGTAGATTTAGTCGATAGTTGATAATTTTCTGAATCAATCGGAAGTAAATAATAATAAAAATAATAAAAACATTTACTTCACGTTTCTCCAATAAACAAGCAAGGCTACTTTTAGCATTAAAAAAAGAATAAAAAATACACATTTTATCTCTTATTTATTCATACTGTCCTAGATTTTGAATAGTATATAGAAATATAAGAATATATAGGATTTCTCATTGACTGATGGGTAATCTTATGAAATTTTCTTTCTTATTTATTTTAGTATTTCACTCTTTCTTCACGTCTAGTTACAATGTCAATCTTTAACAGTGTATAGGGAAATTATATTATAGGTTGATGAACTTTGGTGTTAGCGACACCTAGTGCTTTAAATTATCATATTACGTCATTTGATAAAATCAGATCGTTACAAAGCCCTTGTCAAATCTAGTTGATTTAAATAGATCTACAATAAGTTCAATTTTAAATATTGACGAAATAGAATGAGCTATAACTTTTTCCTTCTCCTACCATTTTATTCAAGTGTACATTAGCATCTTTGCTAATGAGGCAACAATAGAAACAAAATAGTCATTTTAGAGAGTAGTTGTAAAACTTGATAAAACAATTCTCAAACTAATTACAATTTTGTATAATGAATTATATAAAACTCTAAATGTTACTTGAATTAAATATCTAAAAATATCTAAACTATAGGCAACTAATTATATATATTATATAAACAGTATAAAGTTATGTGGCCCATGAAATTTAGTTGATTTAATTATAATCTTATTGGAATAATACACTGTAACACAATTCTTTACAGCTCTTCTCATTTGCAGGCAGTTCCAATAGGCGTTGACAGTCTTAGTAATTAAATGATAATCGTAACAATTTGCTATGTTGTTGGGTGATAAGAAAAGTCTAAGAAGATTTTTTTTTTTTTAGAGGGTCGCTGGATTTAGTTACTGATAAAAGTCGTAGCGGTAATGGATTCGGAACGAAGCGTCTATATGTGACCCAGTTTTTATTAAATCTGTTAGAAGTGAGTTCTAATTCTAACTTTATTCATCTATATTCCATTAGAATTTTGGTTAAAAATTCTAATTCATCCATTAAACTTTGAAATAGAATTTACAAGTGGTAGCCATCTAAAAATATCTCATCTGTCGAAGGATGGGAAGAGATTGGATTCTATTTTGGATCTCTTGAGGTTGTAGAAGAGAGGTAATCGACGTTTCTAAACATCCTATATCTATTAATAATTATTATGTGCACTAAATTCCGAAAGGAGTCATAAAGTATCTATTATAACCGTCGATAGATGCTGCAATGTTCCAATCGAAGAAAATTTTGGAATATTACGTATAGAACGTCAATAAAAGGATTATCGTTCGTATTTGTTTTATTTATTTATTAAACCCTTTGTATACTACTTCCAATTTCTACAATAAATGAAATCTAAGTCATTTTTATACGATAAATCTTTACTTTTTCATCTTTCTATCTAATCTATGAACAATATCTTAAATCTGTAATTATAATCTTAAGAAACATTAATTGTTTCAGATTGCTGCACGATTTCAATATATTTCTTCATTGCTATTCGCAATGTCAAGCTAAATATGACATATTTGTAGGCCGATGAACTGCTATATTAACGACACCTAGTTCTCAAAAATGGTGTGTTTAGTCATGTGATCTAAAATCAGCCGATCACGTGACATTTTCCGCAACACAGAGACTATAGCTTCAAATACTATTGTGCTGTTTCGTTTGGATATAGTTATATTCTTAAAAATTAAAATTTAGCGACAACATCAATTAATAAAGGAGTTCTCACGAAGATTTGCTGTTTAGCCATTCGAGTGAACAACAAACAATGACTAAGAACTCTCAATTTCAGCTCTTTCTTCTAATATTTTGTACAAATTTCCTCTTAAAGACAGTATTAAGTGAGAATATAACAACATCTAGTCCGACAGTCACATCAGAAAATGGAGGTGGAAAACCTATAAAAGTTAATTCTCAACCTCATTGTGTTTGGTATGACCAATGCTACAAAACACCTGAAGGGTCGATGGAAAATTGCGTTTCGACAGAACCGGCTCGTAAATTAAAGGATCAACAAGCTTTAAAAATCCTAGCTGAACTCTGTCCTTCAATCTACAAAAACGATGGTTAGTTGAAACTAATGAATATACACTAAACTTAAAAACAAATTATGTATGACGCAATAACCTAATGCATCTAAATTATCGTTTAGGCAATGACACAAGGACCTGTTGCACCCCTCGACAATTGGCAACGCTAAGAGACAGTGTTCAAGTTCCAAGACAAATTCTATCACGTTGTCCACCGTGCCTTCGAAATTTTCTAGATCTCTTTTGTACTTATACGTGTGGTCCTGACCAATCTGTGTTTATGGATGGAGTAGTTCGTCGGTCAAATCCAAAGGGAGATTCTTGGACAAGCGTACGTAATATTTTGTTCTTATTGTTTTTTTTATTAAAAAAAAAAACAAATATACAACTAAATTTTTCTATTTAGGTAAACATAACCGTTTCGGAAAATTTCACAATTGAAATGTTTGATTCGTGTAGAGATGTTATAAATCCATCTTCGAATAGTAAGGCAATGGATATATTATGCGGTACTACAGCAGCAGATTGTACACCGCTTAAGCTATTGAATAATTTTGGAGACAAAAAAAATAACCCTATGGTTCCATTTCAAATATACTATATTGTGTCTGATGAACCAGTTATTTTAAATGGCTCAGCAAAAACGCCAATCAGACCAAATACAACCAGATGTGACGGAATTTGTAGTTGTCAAGATTGCAGAAATTCTTGTGGGAGTCCTGTAAAACCGCCAAAACCGAGTAAAGGATGCTCCATTATTGGTATCAATTGTCCAACATTTTCCATGGCATCAATCTTCTTAGCGTTTACCGTTATATTCAGTTCATACCTTCTCTTTAACTTTTACTCATCATTTCGAAATGGTAAAAGAGAAGCTAAAACTCCTCAAATTGATATTGTTACAAAGGCGGATGTTAAATGCCGTGAAAAGATTGGAGCTTGGATGCAAAGGATGTTAAAAAATTTCTTTACAAATTTAGGAAGATTATGTACAAAAAGACCTATTGTCACTATTGTAATTGGTATTGTCATATGTTGTATATTATCATCGGGAATAGCATTATTCAAAGTAACTACTGATCCAGTTCAACTATGGTCCGCCTCAAATTCAAGAGCAAGAGTTGAAAAAAGATATTTTGATGACAATTTCTCGTAAGTGAATAATACCGACTATATACTAAAAAAGTTCTATTTGTCATAAAAATAAGAGTCCATAGGTCAAAAAAACAGTTTCATTATCAATAGTAGTATTTATTAGAGTTAAAAATATTTTGATTGAACAGCATTTGTAAACAGTTTATAAGCTATTTTATGCTTTTAATTATTATAATAATTTATATTTCTTTGTTTATTTAGGCCTTTCTACCGAATAACGCAAGTAATTCTTCATCCGAAAAATCAAAGTCAATGGCTCAGACAGAAATCTTTACCTCATAATCTTGATTATGAACTTTGGGGAGCTGCACTTCGGAAACAATTCATTATTGATGTAAAACATATTGAATTTATATTATTAGTATTAATTATAATTTACTATCCGTATTTTATTAGGCACTTCGATTGCAAGAGGATCTCGTTAATATTGTAGGGCAAATGGACGATGGTAAAAATGTAACTATTCAAGATGTTTGCTTTCAACCTTTGGCGCCGGATAATAAAAATTGCGCCATAGAGGTAAATAGGCTTAACTAGAAATATTAACTTTCTTATGTAATTTATTTATGATTAATTTGTTTGTCTGCTATAGAGTATATTACAATATTTTCAAAACAATATAACTGTGGTTAATGAAAAAGATGAGGATGAATTTCAGCAAGTTAAGTCTGATTATGCTGATCATTTGAGTTATTGTTTCAAAAATCCAACGGCTCCTGTTGATTTGTCCAAATTCAAAACTCCATGCTTATCTGCCTATGGTGGGCCAACTTTTCCATGGACAGCATTGGGAGGCTATACAAATGTTAATTATGAAAATTCGTCGGCACTTTTAATTACGATACTATTGAATAATTATAAGGATAAAAATTTTCAAGATAAGGCCTTAGCTTGGGAAAAGAATGTAGTTAAATATTTGAAGAATTACACAAATGATAATATTACAATTTCATTTAAAGCAGAGGTAAATGGGAAAATATAATAATATTTAAATTAACCGCTTAAATATGATTTAATTAATTGTTTAGCGATCAATCGAAGATGAACTAAATAGAGAAAGTCATTCGGATATTAAAACAATTGCTATATCATATTCTGTAATGTTTATCTATGTTTCTGTAATGCTTGGACATTATAGGAAATTTAGTACAATTTTAATTGATTCAAAAGTTACATTGGGATTATCTGGTGTACTTATCGTTGTAGTTTCTGTGACATCTTCATTGGGTTTCTTTAGTTTTATTGGTATTCCAGCGACTTTAATTATTATTGAGGTTGTTCCATTTTTAGTTTTGGCAGTTGGTGTAGACAATATCTTTATTCTTGTTCAATGCTATCAGGTACGATATTAATAATTTTGAATTTTTCATTCTAAGTAATATTTTTTTTTTAATATAGCGATTAAAAGAACCAGAATTCTCATCTACTTGCATAAAAGAACGAGTTAGCATTGCTTTGGGTCTTGTTGGACCTAGTATGCTTTTGACCAGTGTGAGTGAATCGTTGGCTTTTTTTATAGGTAACTATTTTACAACTGACAATAGAATCATAAAGAATATCTATCTATATACTATATATATATATGTATATATATGTATACTGAATTATTTTAGCTGCTGTAACAAGTATGCCCGCTGTCAAAGTATTTTCATTATACGCTGGGATGGCTGTACTTATTGATTTCCTTCTTCAAATTACTTGTTTTGTAGCGCTAATGGTTTTGGATGCCCAAAGGCAACAAGTAAAATAAATGTTTAAATATATCATTGTTTGACTGAATTGCTAACGAATACTTAATAATCTTTTTAAAAGAGTAATCGACCAGATTGTTGTTGTTGCATTAACCTTAACAAGGAATCGCCTATTGAAACACCTTCAACATCGGAAAATGAGGAGAGAGGAGTTCTTTATACATTTTTCAAGAAGTTTTATGCCCCGTTTATCTTGAATCGTTTTGTTCGACCAATTGTTGTAAGTGTTTTAAATTACTAGAGTAATTGATCCTGATTCATTTATTATGTCTTTTGCAGATGTTTACGTTTATCGCTTGGTCGTGTTTCTGCATTGGTATAGTTACTAAAGTAAAGATAGGATTAGATCAAAAATTATCTATGCCGAAGGATTCCTACGTTATTTCTTATTTTAATGATATGAATCGCTATCTCAATGTAGGACCACCAGTTTATTTTGTTGTTGAAAAAGGTCATAATTATACATCAACTACGGGTCAAAATCAACTCTGCGGAAGTTCCGGCTGCCCTCACAGTTCTCTATTAGGAAAAGTCTATAGAGAATCTAAAATTGCCAATTAGTTAGTATGAAATACAATTAATTGAAGCTATTTTTTAAACAATTATTTTTATAGTTCTTATATTGCTCAACCTGCAAATTCTTGGTTAGACGACTACTTCATATGGGTTCAACCTGATAGTACTTGTTGCAGGAAATTCAAGAGTAATAATTCTTTTGTGCCTTCGTCTCGTAAGTTATCAATATTATATACTATACATTATATATTCTATATATATAATATACTGAAAGAATTGTGATTTATATAGTTACGTGTGATTCAAAGACTTGCGTTAGTTGCATAGAAAGTAAAGCGAATTTAATTAACGGACGTCCAAATCCAGAGGATTTTATAAAATATTTACCCTGGTTTTTAATTGATAATCCAAATATGAAATGCGCTAAAGGAGGTCATGCAGCCTACGGCACTGCAGTAAAATTATTAAGAAATAAAACATCTGTTGGAGGTAATATAAGAGTGTTTTCGTCTATCCGAATTCAATAATATCCTTTGTTTTCATTTTTCTTTTTAGCAACATATTTCTCAACATTTCATTCAATTTTGAAGAGCGATAGTGATTTTATTGGATCATTGAAGATGGCTCGAAAACTAGCTGATAATATTACAGCAACCATTATGAACATGTCGAATAAAACGGAAAATGCAAATTCCTCTTCTTTGTCCTCTGTGTCGGGAAGAATTTTTCCGTATAGCTATCATTACGTCTTTTATGAACAATATTTAACAATTTTAGAAGATAGTGTAATTCAAGTATCAGTCTGTTTGGCGTCAATTTTCATAGTAACCTTCTTCTTATTGGGTTTTGACTTTTGGAGTGCAATGATTATTATTTTTGTCATATTTTTAATTTTATCCAATTTAGTTGGTCTTATGGCTTTGTGGGATATTTCATTGAACGCTGTCTCATTAGTAAATCTAATTATGGTGAATAGTTTTGAATTTTTACAAAGTTTAATAGCATTATCAATAAGCTATTATAAAATTTTATAGGGTGTTGGAATATCTGTTGAGTTCTGTTCCCATATTGGTAGATCTTTTGCAATGAGTATTGCTCCAAGTAGAGTGCAGAGAGCCAGCGAAGCTTTAACCGACATTGGTAGTTCGGTAAGTAATTTATTAATATTGTTTTTATATGAATATTTATAGAGCAGAAAAGAAAAAATGAAACAGTAAAAGTTGCCTTTAACGTTATTTACACTGTTAAATCTTTCATAAGTTGAACCACTTATTTAATTGTTTATTCAAGTTGACTTAGAGGATTAAATTTAATCTTTAATCAAATAACCTCTTGAGTCTTCTTCACATAGTTGTAAAAATCAGATAGATACATATCTATACAGTATATGAAATGATCTTATCTTTAACTTTATTAAATAATACTTTAACTATTTAGGTATTCAGTGGAATAACACTGACCAAATTGGGCGGTATACTTGTTCTCGCTTTTTCGAAATCTCAACTATTTCAGGTTTGCTATTTTTCTTCACTTTTTTCTAGGTCAGAGAAACAATTCCTATGTAAACTATCTTTACTCCCTGCATAGGTGTTCTACTTTCGAATGTACCTCGGAATAGTGGTCTTTGGTGCAGCTCATGGCCTTGTCTTCCTTCCAGTTCTGCTAAGCTATGTAGGACCTTCTATAAACAACGCAAAACGATTAGAACATCAGGTGTCTCGATTATCTACGAGGGAAGAACAAGATACTGACGATAATGATAAAGGACCATTGATAAAATTTTATGAATGAATCATTTTATACTATGGAAAAGACATGCTTAAAAGATAAAGATGCTTATTCCAAAAGTGTCCAAAAATATGAATGTAAATAGTAAAACATTTATGTACAAAAACTTAATATTCATGGTTTTTTCTATCATATTATTGCTTGAATAAATTCGCTTTATACCTATCGATCACACTAATATTCACAATAGTGGTTTGGTTTTCTTTTTCTTTTTCTACGGGATTATTAGAACTATTTGCTCACCTAGCGGGCGTATGAATATGAATATTATTCAAATGTTCATAAATGGCGGCCTTAGCGACTCGACAAAGTTCTGCGGACAGAAAATTTTACTTGCCAGCAAAACCCCCCAATCCAGTAAAAGTTAATCTGGAGTATGCTTAGTAAGACTTTTAATAGAAACTCCCAAGTTGAAAGTACTTTTTAATTGAGGTAAATGATAATTCGTTAGCGCTCTCAAAAACGCCCCTTACAAGGCACTAAAGAGTGAAACATGCGAGGGAAGGGAAAAGTTAATATCTGGTAATAGGGAACGTCTATTAACTGGATTATCCAATAGATGGCGTATTCCTAATTCACTGGGAGGAGATCTGTTAGGTTCGTCCCAAGCTGTTCGAGCAACTTCAGTAAGATGGAGTGAATCTGTTAAAAATCATATAACGTCAGAAAACTGCAGAAAATCACTACCAGATTGGAAAGTCAGCTATAAATTCAGACAAAACGATGATAGGTATGTTTAATTGTTATGAAAAACGAAAATAGTTGCTAATCCGGTAATAAAATCCCCACCAACGAATCTATTAATTTGTTTTTATGACTGAATTTCAGGCCTTTAACAACATCAAATTTAGACGATCTTCGAAGAAGTTACGATCAAACAACCACTAGACCAGTAACTGCTCCTTCCAATTGGTATTTATTAACTCTTCTAAATAATAAATTATCAAATATCTACCTATACAATAATCTATTAAGAGAATGAACAAAATCGGTCTTTCCAACGGGGGGAGAGAAAGAGAGATAGAAGAATCTATATTTGCAAAAAAAATTAGCTAACATAAGCAGGAAAAAAAAACATTCATACAAATCATTGTAAGAGGAGACATCATTAAGAATTCAAGCGTTGAGCAGTAAATAATAAGGACGGTCTGTAATAGCCTGCAGCTAGAGCAAATTTTTTCTAGCCTTAGTGTGAATTTTTTTTTTATTGCTTTATTATTACAAACAATATAAGATTGAAAAAGGCTTAAAAAGAGAAACGCATTTAAACGCTTCGGCTACGAACAACTTTATTTGTTTTCATTCTCCATTGCTCTTGTTAGCTATATGTAAGGTGGCTCATAATAAACTCGAAAGGGATTAACTAATATTCAAACAAACTTAGTAAGGTATAGACATGAATGTAGAATAAGAAGAGATTAAGTAAAAAGGGTTACTATTATCTTCTATCTGTTTCTTTATAAAGAATATTTTTTGTCTGTTATTTATTTTCAATCTCCTCTATGTGCCATTTATCTTAAATTAATAGATACCATTGAAAAATAAGACGAGATAAGAGACAATCTTCAGGATAAAGGAAATTTATAAAATTTTTTGCTTTATAAATAGATTTATACCATTTAGAAATTTCTTTTTGTCGCTTTTAGATTAGTGGCAATAGTATAAAGACCATGTAATTTTTTTAATCTTAATCCTTTCAATAGGTCAAACTCAATGGATTATGAAAAACCTAAATCTTATTACTATGACGCTCGAGACGCTTTGTCATTCTTCAAAAAGAGAATTCCGTGCCTTCCAAAACCAGGTGATTGACTTCATCTACTCCTATTAACTTTTATTAGCCACTTTCAGATTAAATTGCACCCAGTTCCCGCTTAATATAGAATATAATGAATAATACCTCAGCAGTGCTTCAATTTCCCAAATTTAAGACACTTTCTTTCTAAAAAGAGAGTATTAAACTATCTTAACACGCTATTTATATATTTAAATATACATATAGCTACTTTTTGGACACAGATATTATTCTCCACTCCTTCGGATATAGCTGGAAATTACATAGAAATGTTATTATATCATCAAATGTCCTTAGTGAATTGTTTAATGAAGCCATACTACAATCTGAAAGAGACTCTTTGAGCAGACCTGCAAGTAGACTCAGTCTTAATGTAATAACTCGAAAGCAAATTAAATCAAGTAGACTAATCAAGTTATCTCTTATTCCATAGATAAAGCAAAATACACAGATATCATCTAAAGAAATTACTATTAGTTTAAATGTTAATGATAGTCATGTTTCCCCGAGGACTTTTGCCATTGCTCTTGGTCATCTGTATACTCTTCACTTTCTTGATGTCATTCCAAAAGTAGATGTAGCTGGAGTTTTATCAGCAGCTTGCTATTTAAAATTTAACGTTCTAATTCAAAGGTTTGCTTATACATCATCAATAATGAAAGTAAAATACAATTCACTTTTTATAATACAATAGACTATCACAATTGGTGAACCAGAATGCTTATTCCAAGAATATTATGGATATTTACGAAGTATCTGTAAAGGTATACTAATTAAATAAAAAAAATTGATCTACCCGTATTTATAAAGATCTATGTTTGAATAAAAAACAGTACTGTTTGAAAGATGTCACAGAATTTTGTATAAACTGGTTGAAATTGAATCTTATTCCTAAGGTTTGTTATTTATTATATAAATATATATTAATTAATAAAATATTGAAATAGTTATCGAATGATGTCAGTCTTCGAAGAATGCCTCCAGAAATATTAGAGTCTCTTCTCAAATCGCATTGGACTTTTACATACTCCGAATATAAAGTATTCTGCACAATGATACTTTGGCTATATTTACAAATAAATCAAGATATTCAAGTTCTTCCATCAATGTCAGACTTAAAAGCATTCTATAATAGGTTATAATATATACATATATATATATATATATATCATATGTAGGAGATTGTAGGCAATATTCTGATCTTTATACAGTTTTCGAAAGGACAAGAGTATATTTGAAGTTGGCAAGATAAAAAAATATGGAAATTTATTAAAATCTATAAGATTACTCGGAATTACTGATTGTAAATACTGACATCTATATATATATATGTATATTTTATTGTGATTTTCTTATATTTCTTTCAAACATAGTTGAGAATTTACATGATATACAAAGCATGAATGTGGTACCTAGCAATATAATGATGACAATCCTTCAAAAACATCATCGATCGGTAATAAATTTGATCTTTTTCTAAATAAGAAAATTGAACTCATTATCATATCGCTTAGGTCAATTCTGGAGGAGATATGGACGTTTTAAATGAATTTGAGCAGCAAGCCGTAAGATTTGGTTTCATTATAGAAAAACCACCATTCTACGAATCTCAAGTAACTTTCATTAACAGCTCTTATCTTTATATAAACAATATTTATAGCTGTAAAATAATTAACAACGTATATAGGTTATCGAAATGTTTGGATTCTATTTCGATCTCAAGGCAGAGGAAACTGATCAAGGCGGAACATTTACTTTCAGTATTAGACGTCTACGTCCCTTAGATCCTAGTTTATCAATATTACAGTGCGAAAGGCACACTGTCTCAATGAGAAATGATAGGAATGTATTTTACAGTATTACTGTACAATATTTCAATCAAGAAGGGCGTTTACAATTACATACAACGGGAATAAGAGCTCAAAGATTTGGATTACAATTAGAAGCGTCTCTGGGAGAGGTAACTAAATCCTTACGACAACTACTTTGCTAAACTTTACTTTTATTTCAGCCTTACAAGTTGACTGACTTAATGCTACCGCTTTACGTATCCTATTGTATTTTCTTCCCCTCCTCCTAATAGATAAAGTCAGAATATCTATAACATGTTTTTGTATTCACTTACAATAAAAAACGTCGCATGAATAAAAGACAACGTTCAGTTGTCATAAATTTTTTTTAAGTAAAATTTTTATACACCCGTTTTTATCACATTTTCTTAAAAATTTTTCAAAGTACTTAACATGCTGTAAATTTCATGTATTAACTTTTTGATAATGCAAGAATAGCCGGTCGGTCAAGTCAGTGCAAAATCATGTATAAACTAAACCATTTTTTCAATTATAAAAGCATGCTTTAAAGCGTCATTAATAGATATTCGTCTTCCTGGATCCAATGTAAGCATAGAATCCAACAAATCTCTAAGTTGTTTCACCTTCTTGTATTGAGCTTCAGGCATCTTTCTTTGAACACCTATTAGCATTGATAAAAATTCCCTACACGGCTGGGTATTAGTAATAATAGTCGTCTTTTCCTTTTGTGTGACTTTATCTACTTCATGGTATAAAAAGTTGAATGTGGAATCGAAATGTTTGTCTTTAAAAGCTCCCTTTCGAGCAAGA
Organism: Dimorphilus gyrociliatus; assembly: GCA_904063045.1. NCBI lineage: Eukaryota > Metazoa > Annelida > Polychaeta > Dinophilidae > Dimorphilus > Dimorphilus gyrociliatus. Next base: position 616,196 of record CAJFCJ010000008.1, read on the forward strand.
CGATTTGGAACTCTGCCTTTTATCTCCTGCATTAATTTTAACATTTCATTATTGGTCTTTCCAGGCAAAAGAATTTTTCCAGTATACAATTCAAATAAAGTACAGGCCACCGACCACATGTCTATTCCATAATCGTAGTTTATTCCAATTATAATCTCTGGGGCTCTGTAGAATCTGGATACCAGATACGGTGTTATATCGTTATCGCTTATATGTGAAGCACTGCCAAAGTCACTAAGTTTTAATTGCATTTTGTTCTCATTAACTAGAATATTGTCTGGTTTTATATCAGCATGAAGTATCTGGCACTTTTTCAGTAGCTTTAAAGCAAAAAGCAACTGTTGGGTATATGAACGAACAGCCTTAATATGCAGACCGACATCCTTACCATATTTCTTCAATACTTCTCTAAGATTCATGGACATGGGCTCTAAAACGAGACATAAATGGTTTTTATGATAAAAATGCCTAAAAAGACGTAGGCAATGATATTTATCGTGAGGATCTGTATCGTTTAGCTTTTTCATAAGTTTCAGTTCTTTTTGGCCAGTCTTCAACATAAGGTCGTTGTTGCGTATTATTTTTATAGCAGCTTCAGAGTTATCTCTAGCCGCGTCCCTAACTCGGACAACCGAAGAAAATACTCCTTGACCCGTTGACCCATAAACAGAATATCTTTTATCTAGTACCTCCCCAATACGTACCCTATAATACCCTTCAGCGTCATCATAGTTGTCGTTAAGCGTCGGATCTTCCAAGCCCATCTTTTGTCCAGCTGCAAACGTTGCTGGGGATTCCTTATGCGCTTGGTCAAGCATATCAATCTCGTCAGCAAACATATCCAACTCAGTTTTCTTGTTTTCATTATTTTCAATAGGAGTATTTGCATTGGATTCCTGCATTTTTTTATCATAAAGTTTATACTTATCTTTCAAGTCTTCATCGAAGTTGAAATCTTCTTTAATTTCTTTGTCGTCTAGGCTATCGTCTGAATCGGACGATTTCTCATCTGCTGTACTAGAGGACTCTGATTCTCCATCTTTTTTGTTGGACTCGTCAACGCTATCCGTAGATAATTTTTGAAACAATGCTTCTCTTTCCTTACGCCGTTTAGCAATAATTGCTTCTTCATCTTCATCTTCTAACTCAATATTAACAATTTCTTCGTCATCTCTGTCAGTCCTTCTTGACCTATTTTTACCGTTATGATGATCATCATTTCTATCTCGCGAGCGGCGTCTTTTAAGAGAGTTATCGCGTCTTCTTAATTCAGGGGAATGTTGGCGCTTTAGCTGCTGGCGGGGAGACCTTCTTCCATGACGGTCAGGGGATCTGTAATACCTATCTCTATCTTTAGGTTTGTAAGAATCATGTCTACTGTATTCATCATTTCGAGATGTATAACGACGCGTTTCCGGAGATCTATGGCGCCTTTCGGGCGTGCGACGTCTATATTTATCCACTTTATCAGAATTTCTTTGTCTTGAAGAACTTCGAGATCTCCTAGAAGAGCGTTCGAACCTGTGTGTATCACACACATATTTATCATGTTCTTTCCTAGAAATATTGTTTTCGTCTTTTACACAATTTTCACCTTCCTCTCTCAAACGTTCATCGGCTTTTTCGTCATCGATCTCGCCGTCTTCTAGTTCTGAACCCGAGTGATACTCAGCAACAAGGGTCTTATTATCTACGGGCAAATCGTCGGATTTATATACAGTGGAAACATTCTTATTACAATTATCAACTCTATGTTGCAGATGAGCATGATTGCTACCTGCAACAGTCGATTCATTGTCGACATCATGTTTCTTGCTTTTACCATTCTTCTTATGCTTCTTATGCTTCTTTTTCTTTTTTTCCTTTTTGTGTTTCTTATGATCGTCGGCCATGGTTAAGAATAGAAATCCGTGTAAGCTTAAATAACTTCAACTCTTGAACGGTACGTTTAAAAAACGCAATTGTTCATTCGGCCATCTTTTTTGAGTTTAGTGTGGTTCTGCATCCTTTTTCTGCTTTCTGGAAAGGAGCATTAGCGGTTTCATTGAATTACCACATGACCGTAACCTTCTCAAACTTTGTAAAAACTGAGCTTACAGATCATTGATAATGAAGAATTTAATTAAATTTACTCAAATTTTGAATAGAATACAGTTTAATATTGATCGATGCATTAGTTCGTTGCTATTTAATGGTAAATTGTTATTTATTGGCAATTTAGAGTAATATGTTCTAAATATCGCTCTTTGTAGATAAATTTAGGTTTGCTTACGATGTTGCTCCACCTGTACAACAATCATCAGAAAACAATCAATTATCCTTAAAAGATATTGTCAATGATTCTATATTGTGGGCTGTGCCTAAAAGTAGACGAAGCGTTGAGCGAAGATTCACCCGAAGGATGCGATTTCATAAACATTTCGAACATGCTACTCCAAAAAAAAATATTACACCTTGCTTAGAATGTGGTAATTGGATGGAAAGAGGAACAATATGTGGTATGTTAAAATAAAAACTACTATTATAGCCTCATTATTCTAAAAAAAATCTTCTAGGTCACTGCTATGAAAAAGTAAGAGATGAAACAGAAGAGATGCAAAATAAAATTCCTGAGAAAATTAGGAATTTTGATGCTCCAACAAAAGAAATTCAATTTCATTATGAGGATGATGACCCTCAAATTAGGAAAGAAAATAAGTATATTGTTGATATGAAGAAGAAACGGCCGACGTGGTTTAACGCCAATTTATTGTCTAAAGGTTTTGGACGTTATTCTTAAAAAATATTTAACCTTAAAAAATAAACGATTCCCTTTTCTCTACCAGAATTAAATTTCGAACACGCTATTAATGGAACACAAAACCCAAAACTCCCATACACTAGCACCATTTTCCAGACAAATTTTAACGCTTATAAAAGTAGTGTCCGACTAGAAAAGTTTGAGCACAATCGATATTATAACTATTGGCACTCTGATACTTATTCACAGTATCACTGTGCTTAATTTGTTATGAAAATATATAATTTAACATGAAAAGTAGAACATGGACGGAGATTCCAAACGCAACGATTTCCTTACATATTGAAATGACTTTATCCTCAAAACCTCATTTTTTTGATTTACACAACAACAAAATACTACATAAACATAAAATCGATGATTTTACTTTTCCCACATAAAATTTTCAAACGAGACGACATACATACAAATTTTCGTTTAATACGGCTTAGCATCATTCTTCGGTCTCTTCAGCTGAACCTTTAGGCGTTTCGTGCCTATTTGAAAACCATTCATCGACTGAATCGCGGCATGTGCTGATACAGGATTGTCATAACTCACAAAACCAAAACACTTGCTTAAGTTTGTTGCCTTGTCGATGAATACTTTAGCGGATATTAAATTACCAAAGGGCGAGAAAGTCTGTAAAAGATCGTTGTCTGTGAACTCGGGTGGTAGGTGATAAATGAACAGATTGGCTCCATTCGGTCCTTCAGTCTGTCGATTTGAACCATTGGCAGCCACGGGTGTTTGAGGACTGCAATTAGGAGGCGATTGCTGCTGGTTGTATTGTTGAACTCCTGAGTAGGCTTGAGTGAAAGCTTCGGAGCCTGATCCAACCATTTGAGCTATCAAAGAGTTTAAGTTGTTCTGTTGATGGGCTTCAACTTGTCCTAGTAGTCCTAATTGCGCCAAATTTGAAATCAAGTTAGGATTAGCAGCTAGTGCTGACGCCGCGGAAATAACTTGTTGCAAATAATTAACTTGCTGTGATTGTTGTTGGGGTTGCTGCTGACCAGTCGTTTGAAGTACTTGTTGAAGCATTTGTATATATTGTGGGGGTACATTGTTCAAGTTTAAACCCGGAATACTTGCTTGAGGGGCAGTGGGATTCGGTTGTTGAACAGTTCTTTTGGCATCCTTGTCCTTTTGAGTGTCGGCTAACTTGACAACAATCGGTGATCTACAACCCTCCATAGTCTGACTATGATGCATTGCTCTTATAGCAGCTGCTGCAGAGGATCTGCTTGAATAAGTAACAAATGCGCATCCTTTGCTACAACCGCTTTGCTCTCTTAATATTGTACATTCTTCGATTTGGCCGAACGATTGGAAGATGTCACGAACATCTGTCTCATTAAGTTGCTTTGATAGCATACCTACAAAGAGCTTCCTCTCCTCAATATTTCTTTTCTCAGAATCAGCCGGCTTCATTTGTATAGGATGCGCCATTCCAGGTAATGTTCTCACATTATGCAAAGCATTTTGAGCGGATAAAGCAGATAACCTATTGTAATAAGTTACGAAACAACATCCCTTACTCGAACCAGTTTGCTTATCCCTCAGGATACTCAATTGATAAATGGGTCCGAATTCATCCAATACTTGGCGTAAATCGCTTTCTTCCATAGTACGTGGGATTTGCCCAACAAACATCTTGATCGCATCGCTATCTGGTTCAGTCATTTTTCCTAGATTTTATAGTTTGTTACGATGTCACTCTGAAAAGCTTTGGATGTTTGGTCTACATTTTTTAAAAAATGCTTTACTCTATAACTAAGATGGCGGATGTTGGTCAATAAGCAAGTGTTAACCAATCACCACCAGTCTTCTTTTTTAAAATCACTCAATATCCAATGTGAAAACGTATAAGAAAATAGATCACGTGACCCCCCTACAGTATATAAAAAATAATAGAATATCCTCATAATGTATTTACCGGTTTTTAACCGGTTTCCGGTTATTTGAAATATATAGACTTTCAATAATTATCTATTCCCAAATCTGGAATTGCATGCAGATTGCATTTTTCTTCTAAATTTAAAATATTATAATAATTCTTTTAGGACAAAGCTTTTACTAATATATTTTCTTCATTTTAAAACTACCATTTAGCATAAGATCAACTATCATATTTCAATCATTTATCCTCTAAATGACTACGACGGAAATTAAGTGTATTTTAAAAGAAAGTTAATTTACACAGTTTAATGGGCAGTCATTAGCAAATCAATGTAATTGAAGTTATTGAACTAGAGAAGTGAAGAAGAGTTTCACAGTTGCCATACTTTATTTAAAGATTTTCTCTTTTTTCAAAAAGAAATTGATATAACTATATTTGATCTCAACACTTGTATGATATTTTAGTTAACAGCTTATTGAGGCAAACATAACATTGATAACATAGTTATATTTACGATTCTATATTTAGTTAGTATGACGTAATTTATAAAAATCGGATTTATTTACCTTTAAATTTATCGGGGATGAAGTGACCTAAAATATTCTGTATAGATTTGATTTTGGAATATAGATAGATCGATAAAACAGACAATTCTTTGGTTATTTAATATTTCATAAAATCTAAATTTAAGCGGTTTTTGAAAAAAGCCAGAAAACTGGTAGAGAATTTTAAAGCAGTCTTGGATAGTTTTAAGGGATATAAGTATTTTAAACTACAACTAATACTAATTCTAAAAATAGTACGAATTATTGACTAGAACACTATATGACTTTTACCAACTATTGGTTTGATAGTGCCAATAAATACGAAACGATTTAACCGGTTATCCATGGTGGGGGAAAATATTCAGTAGTAAATATCCCACGTGCTTGAGAAAATGATTAGATCTAATGTATTTATTAGGAAAACAAAACGGGGCAAAATCTTAAAAGTTGTACGGGAACATTATTTAAGAGACGATGTATATTGCAGCTTTCCAAAATGCGAGCAATGTGAGGAAGAAAAACCAATTTTTAGTTCAAACCCCTCTGTAGATTCAAAGGAGTTAGTTGGAAAATATTTAATTATACCAGATTCAAATGTTGTTTTACATCAAGTACTGAAAATTTTTGTTGACACTATTCGTTGTTTTATACATTTTTTATAACCTTAGATGGATATTTTAGAAGACTCAAGCATTAGAAATGTTATTATTCTACAAACTGTGTATGGAGAAGTTTTGCATAGGAGTGCAATCGCGTATAAGAAACTAAAAGATTGTTTATCAAATCCTGAGAAAAAATTTTATTTGTTTATGAATGAGTTTCATAGGTTTTATATTTAATTTGAGCTTCATATTCAATTTTACTGATTATTTATTTAAATAGGGATACTTTCATTGAAAGAGACCAGAAGGAATCACCAAATGATCGAAATGATAGAGCAATTAGAACTGCTGCTTTGTGGTATCAAAAACATCTCAAACCTTATGAAGTTGAAATATTGTTAGTTACGAATGATCAGTCAAATAAAAATTTAGCCTTGGAATCTGGGATTAAAACTAATACTGGTTTGTTCTAAATCCTAATCACTTAAGAGATTATTTCTAATTTTATTTTTTTATTGAATAGTTGAAAAATTTGTAAAGAGCTTGAAGAATTGTGATGAATTGGCAGATAAATTGGCACTTACTAGAGAAGCTTCTGTAAGTCTAAATCACATTGCAAATATATTATGTTCCAATTCATTATTTTACACAGAGTTCTACTGGTAAGACTGCAGTCTTTGAAGAACACCTTCCTCTGTCCAGTATTCAAGTAGGTTTGAAATCTGGAAGCTACATACAAGGAACATTTCATGCCTCCAGAGATAACTATTTAGAAGCATCGGTTGATGTATATGAAAAAGATGGTTTATCAGTTTGTATTTATTGATAAATCATTGAAACAAATAACTTTCACTTTTAATAATTTTAGATTCTTATTCAAGGACAACAACATATGAATAGAGCTATGCAAGGTGACACAGTTGCCATCGAAATCTTGCCAGAGAGCGAATGGCAGTCTTCTTCAAGTTTGATTTTGGAAGATGATGGAGAGAAAAATGATGAATCAACAATATCCGAAGATAAGAAAATTCTACAAGACATCTCAAACAAATCCGAAAAGAAACCTTGTGGCAAAGTTGTTGGAATTATTAAAAGAAACTGGAGACAATTTTGTGGCATGCTTCAAAAGTCTTTAATAGAAACAGTAAGTTTAGGATGATGTATGGCTAACAGAGAAAATTATATCTTTCTTCCTTCAGGCAACTCGCCATTTAGTTATTCCAGCAGATAAAAGAATACCAAAAATACGAATTGAAACAAGACAAGCAGATGTTCTTGATGGCAAAAGAATTCTCGTTGTTATTGACTCTTGGCCAAGAACATCTAGATATCCACTTGTAAGAAAGCATTCCTTTTATTTTACTTATAAGACAGAATTATTTTTTTACAGGGTCACTTCGTTAGGAATTTGGGTGCTATAGGGGATAAAAAAACTGAAAATGAAGTTTTATTAATTGAGCACGATATACCTCATCATCAATTTTCTACCGCTGTTCGAGCTTGTCTACCGTCTCTTCCGTGGTCTATAACAGAAGAGGTCAGTCAGCATAACTTTATTGCTTATTTTTTTTTATTGAAGCTCTGCATTTAATATTTTTAGGATCTTAAACAAAGAAAAGATTTACGAGATTTGACTGTTGTGAGTGTAGATCCACCGGGATGTACCGATATTGATGATGCTCTACATTGCTTTCAATTGGATAATGGAAACTACGAAGTTGGTGTTCATATCGCTGATGTGTCTCATTTTATTAAGCCTGGAACAGCTATAGATGTTGAAGCTGCAAATCGTGCTAATACTGTATACCTTATCGATCAGAGAATAGATATGGTTCCTGAATTGCTAAGTTCAAACATATGTTCATTAAGGGGAGGAGAAGAGAGATTTGCTTTTAGTGTTATTTGGGAGTTAGATGAAAATGCAAAAGTCGTAAATGTTAAATTTACAAAGAGTATTATAAAATCAAAAGTGCGTAGTTTCTTCTATTTATTTACTTTTTTTAAAATACTAAATTATATTTGCAGGCTGCCCTTACTTATGCCGAAGCTCAAATGAGAATAGATGATAGTCAACAAACAGATGACGTAACGAAGAGTTTAAGACTACTAAATAAATTAGCAAAAATATTAAAACAAGAGAGAATAAAGCAGGGGTTTGTTTTAATTATTATACATTAGATTATGTTGAATAAATCATACATTTACTTATAATATTTAATTATCAGCTCCTTGACGCTAGCATCGCCCGAAGTTCGTTTTCATATGGATAGCGAAACTCATGACCCAATTGAAGTTCAAACGAAACAATTACTGTCAGTTAACTTATATTGTTTTATATTGTCGATAATCAGTTTCGATTATTAATTTTTTAATAGAGAAACAAATTCTATGGTTGAAGAGTTCATGTTGTTGGCTAATATAGCAACTGCCAAAAAAATATACGACGAATTTCCTTCGTGTGCCCTGCTTAGAAGACACCCTGAACCTCCATCGTCCAATTTTGAAAGTTTAATTAAATCTGCTGAATCTAAAGTAACTAATAATGATATTTATTAATGTATTTCACATTTTTAATTGTTAAATTCTTATATAGGGCTTTACATTAAATGTTACATCAGGAAAAATGTTGGCAGAGAGTTTAGAAAAAAGTGTACTTGAAAGCAATTCATATTTCAATACTATGCTAAGAATTATGGCAACACGCTGTATGCTCCAAGCTTTATATTTCTGTAGTGGCGTGGTCGACCAAAAAGACTTTTACCATTATGGACTTGCTGCTCCAATCTATACACATTTTACATCTCCAATAAGAAGGTAGAGTTATTCTCTAAAAAAGTTAATTACATTCAATTCATACCGCTATATTTCGATTTGTTTAGATATTCGGATATAATAGTTCATAGATTACTAGCTGTTTCTATTCAAGCTGACGCTCCTCATCCAGATTTTCTAGATAAAAAGAAAACTCAAAACCTTTGTAACAACTTAAATTATCGTCATAAAATGGCGCAGTACGCGGGAAGGGCATCCGTTGGTCTTCATACACAGCTATTCTTTCAGAATAAGATAGTTTGTGAAGACGGTTACATTCTATTTGTGAGAAAAAATGCCATACAAATTCTCATACCCAAGTATGGTTTAGAAGGAACAATATTTTTAGATAAGAGTCCTGTTAAATTTGTATATGATGAAACATCCGGTACACAGAAATGTGGTGATATAACATTCTCATCTTTTGATAAAGTTGTAGTACAAATTAGCATTGACAAAACCCATATTCAACACCAAAAGTTATGCCTAAAGCTGGTTTCCCCTTACGTAAGTAACTTTTAAATTATTCTCGAATAAGATGATTATTCATAATATGAAATTTATGGTTAATCTAGATTGGTGGGTTTAGTGTTTCGAATATTGAGGAAGAACCACCGCAAAAGAAAAAGAGAAAAAGTTGAACGTGATTATAATTTTATTGAACACATTTAATATAATATATGTACAGATTCATTTTTGTTCCTGTTACAAAGAACATAAAATAATATACTATCATGAAAATTTGATATGTTTAAGATATTGAGATAATAAATAAGAAAATGAGATAACTGTCTTTTCGTATTTGCCTATATTCTTTAACTTTTCATGCTTTTTGCTATAACCACTGATTTCATCAGCCATTGTGTTTAGAGCTGAATAGATAGCATCGAAACATTCCCAATGTGGATTGTCTTTTTTATTATAGTTGTACAATCCATATAACATTTCATATAATTCCTCAGTCAATTTATTATATTCCTTTGAGTGAATATTAAAATCTTTTTTCGAAATGTTCAGTAATTCTTCATCAAGATACTTTTTAGCTTTCCCAACATTTTCTGAATTGGATACTTTAGTTAAGTTTCCACAATAATCCATGTTTAACCGTAACTGCTCGGCTAGAGATTTCACCGGTGCTGATGATATTAAATAGGATAAAGGTGATAATAAAGTAAAACCTATAACCAGATATGTGTTCATGTCTTATGCCTTCGACGCCTTTCCGCAAATTGAACACATATGTTTGAGAATCGAAATTTATAGCCCATTTTTTTGGATTAACCAAAAAGATTCCTTCAAGAAATGTGAAATGTAAACTTTGAATAACGTTATTATATTTTCAATATTATTCTGTTAGTCACTCTTTGTGTCTCTCTGCCCTCTATAGTCGATATAGGCACATATATCTTCAAAAGGGTGTGTGTTATACTTTAGATACTTTCGATTTGAAAAGTACGGTAATTTTCCTTGGGAATTTTTCTATTAATATCTTATTGAAATATTTTTTGTACTATTTTTACAGCAAAAATTAAGGAAGCCATGTGGATCGAAACGGTCAACCTTGATCATCCAGATCAAATAATTTTCTATATATTCGTCGCAATTACAGCTTTAAATTTAATATTATCCTTCATTTTTGTTATTCTAAGTATATGTTCAGGAACGAAAAACAACTCGTAAGTTATATTATAACGAAAAATTAAACATTATATTTGTCTGAGTCATTGTAAAACGGGGGTGTTTTTTTCATTGTTTAGACCTGGTTTCTCTATAGATCATTACATATTATTGGGTATTTTAATATTGGATGTATCAGTTTTACTTCGAGGGGCTAATGCTGATTGGATGAATGAGGACTCATTTAAGATTATTACGGAGGTTTGAGTTAATTTGAATATCTAAGTTTCGGAAATTTTAAATGACTAATAAAATGTTGCAGATTCAGCCATGTTTCGTTACGCTTGGGTTAACATATGTTTTTTGTGGTATGTTTGTTCGTGTAACCACGGTTTTCCTTTACTACGCACAAAAAACGGATAATCGTAAACCAATTAGAAAGGAAGAATGGAAACCGAATGTAGTAATGTGTACGTTTGTTGTTATTGCTTGCGCTACCTCGGTTGTGTGGGCGGCAGTATTCAAACCAACTGCCGAAGTTACAAAAACTGAAGACGGAAAAGCCGCATCGTTTTCAGTAAGCGATGAGAACAATCAACAAGAATTTCAAATTTCTGTACTCGTTTACCACGGAATTGTTCATGTAGCAACCGCAATAATTGTATGGCCAGCTCTTTTAAGGTTTAACTATTAATATAGAGTAGGGCATAGTTTCTTAATTAATACTCAATGATTCTCTTTCTACAGGGCAAAACATAGAGACGCTATTGCCGAAATGAGATCGTACGTGTTTCTAATCTATCATACACTGGCAGTAATCATAGCTTACGTTTTGGCAGAGGTAAAATCTAGTTTATAAACCAATACTGAATAATTGAATTATTCGTTAATAATAAACAAAAAAAACAACTCTTTTAGATGTTAATGAGCCATGATAGAAGCGTCGAATACGCCGTAACTGGTGGATTATTAATGTATAAGACTTTTGTCGATGTCGTCTGCCTATTGGTTATGAAGGTAAATTTTAAATTGTACAACTGAATATATAGTAAATGTATATTCTTTATTTAACTTTTTAGGTCACAGTTACGTGTATGAAAGTACGAAAAGAAGAATCTTATCATAATGTTTCAGATTAAACTTTTATTATTATTGTTATTATTATTCTATTATAGAACGAAAACAACAAAAAACAGATATATGCTATATTATACATATTTTTTTAGACTTTTCTATTTCAAAATTCGATCCTCTTCTTTTGACTAAGAATCTTTTGAAAAAAATAAATTTCCTACTTAAATTTCAGTTCCGCGACTTGAATAATAATAAAAATAACAATGGACATAGGTATTACCCTCAACTTTGTGTTTCTTCTAGAAACAGGAAGACTAAACTCATACCTCAACTTCTTTAAGGGTTTTTACTAAAAAAAACATATCTACCGGGGTTTTTTTGACTCATTGATTAGTCTTTTGTAACAGTTTTTAATATTATTTTTTGAAATATTAAAAATTCGAATATTAGAGAAACAACCACATTTCACAGACCGGTGACCAGTTTAATACAATATTACACGTATAATTATAGCAAGCGGAGATAGATTGTATATTGGAGGATAATGGCGTCCAAGACGAGAAACGATAACTCTGTAAATATTATTGCTCCCTCCTTCTTTACGATTAAGCCAGCGTATTGTAGCTTTATATTAAAATCAATATTATAATTATTCACATATATTTCTAAAAATAATTTCGTTTTTACCATAAAAAAAGAATCCATCTGGAACAAACATACCGGTAAATTTTTGAAAACAAAAAAATTTATATTCTCACAGAGTGAAGCAGAAAAAGATGTAAAAATTGATAAATGGGACGGCACCGCTGTAAAAAATACTTTAGATGATGCTGCAAAGAAACTATTTACTGTTAACTCTTGCATGAAGGAGTCTCACAGATTGATGGATACTAGACTCGCCATTGCAACCATTGCTTGTCTCTTTAGTCTATACGCAATTATTTGGGATTGGTTTTATCCGTTTCCCTTGTCAAAGCCGGTCATAATTGTTTGTGTACTCTCCTACTTTTTTCTCATGGGAATTCTCACTTTGTACATGACCTATGTGGAGAGAGGAACATTTTTCATTTGCTACGAAAAAGATCCCGTTGGGGTAAGTAAGGACGACGTTTGGAAATTATCATCCACCTTAAAAAAGTAAGCGATCTTAGCAAATCTCTCTGCAAAAAAACTAAAACTCTATTGTTCTTTCATAGATACGATGATATGTATACTCTGGAAGTGACGTTCAAGCACGGAACGAGTCTTGTTGAGACCAAAGATAAATTTTCTAAATCAATTGGAGCGTTTATTGATGAAAGTGGGCAACTTAATGAAGATATATTCAAGGGTGAAGTGAATAAACTTATTCAAAACGTTAGGCCGTCTGAAAAGAAAGATTAGAAACTTCATATATCTGTTTTCTTTATGATACTTGTTATATTAAAATGTTCAATTATGACGTAATAAATTTAAATTTAAAGATTCAAAAGCAAAATTCAACCCTTGACCATCAGAAGATAATATATTTGTACTTTACAGAACAAAATATACATATAGAGTTATAATGGAACAGACCAGACAGACTCAATCAGGTCGTTATGATAGCAGTGTTTTTAAAGAGAAGCCAAATCAAATTTCGTCGATATTTTCATATCCACAAAAAGAAAAGCCAAAATCTTTATGTGAGCTATACTTTGAAACGGAACTTGATCGTCTACAAAATTCATCCAGACTACGTCGATACATTAGAACCATGTTTCTTCGTTATCAAAGAATTTCAAAATCTGTTGAGGATATGAATTTTGAATTGATGGAACTTAGTGGTCGACTCTGTCTGATAGAAGCTTTGACGAAAATCCGCGAAGATTCAATTAAAGAATTAAATAAAGTTATTGATGATGTTCGATTAAATAACTTCGAGCTTTCAGTCAAAGGAGAAACAGTTAAAAGTGAGATTTTGAAGATAACTAAAGAAGATCAACTTGAACAGCAGATGATGAAAAAGAAATTCCGACAGAGAGAGTTTGCATTGATGAAATAATGATTTTATGTTAAATTTGTTAGTAATATCTTAGTAATATCTTTTTCAAGCGTCCCTGAGTTAGTAACATATAAAGGTCTATACAAATTTTCCTAACCATTCCTTAACATTGGCTTGTCTTTCCTCATCACTTACTGGTTCCGGTTTAGGTTCTGCTAAATTAATATCAGGTAAGACGCATTTTAAAAGAATGTGAACTTGTTCCTTGGTAGTTGACGTTCTTCGTAAAGATTGAGCACTTGGTTTCGTTCGATTTATAACTCTTTTCTGTTGAAGATTATCTTTTCTGTTTGTTTGGATATACGGAGGTGTTGTTTTAGGTCTAGGCGTTCTTGAGGGTACTTTTTCAATGGTAGGTTCAAGATTAAAGCTAACCTTTTTTCTCGTGATAACTTCTGAGTTACTATTGCTCCTCCTAAGATCGATCGAAGGTAAAATCAGGCTCTTTGAGAATGGTAAGATTGGCACTGGTGTAGATCTACGTCTTATTCTATAGTTTAGAACGCGAGAGTCACCATAACTCGTCGTTCTCTCCAGAGCACTTTTCAATCCGATATTTATCAAAGCAGGCATGTAGAACGTAAATGAAATTTGTTTTCATATAGGAGAGTCCAATATAGTTATGAATACAATCTGCTCAAATTACAATAAACTTAGCTCATTAGGAGCGTTTCTGACAATAGAGAATTGACTTAGTTTGAGTAGTTGGATTAAGGTTGCACAATTGAACATGTCGATAAATTCGCAGATTTAGCCCACTACAGTATATAGGCCTCATTATTATTAAATAACTTTGTCTATAATTCAGAACCTGTTCTATTATTGACAAGCCTCTAATATTTAATCCCTTGAAAATCTTTATAAATATTTATCAAATGATTTCGCCCCCGTTTATTCTCTTAAGTTCGATAGTTTAACAATACGAAGGTAAAAACAAGAGACACACAAAACAGTAAAGAGTCTTTATTATTCACGTGGCTCCCTTACTTCATTAATATCTTGTAGAAATATTCCAACTGCAATAAAATATGAAAAGATTTGCTTAGTGAAAAGTTAACTATGCGTTTAATTTAAATTCTGTATATACAGACCTCTAGCAGAGCGTCATCAGCTAGGTCAGTACAGTGGACGGCATTTTGAATTTTATCTTTTCCAAAGGTTGCTCTAAGGGTTCTTGGTCTGAGATGCCTTGCAATCTCTGGATCGGCTGGTCCTGTAAACTCTCTAAAGGTTTGTTGGGCGTTTTGAGCTCTTACTTCCAAAACGATACAGGGTCCTGAACAGAATTCGCCAACCATTGCAGCGTACTCTGAAACAACACCTTTGTAGACCTCCAAAAATTCTTCGGCGTTCGCTTTCTCTATATGAAATATTTGCATTGCAGATATTTCGAATCCTGCACTCTGAATCTTTTCAATAATTGCTCCACTTTGGCCTTCGACTACAGCATGAGGCTTAATTATACAACAAGTTGCGTCGCAAAAGGTTGCTGTGCTTCGGAAACTATCTCTTCCAGAAGCTGGAAAGAAAAATTCCAATTCCCTTGCAGCAGATTCTACGCTATCAGATCCATGGCAGGCGTTCATAGTTTGATCTCTACCAAATCTTGCTCTTATGGAAGTAGCAGCCATGGACCGAGCTTCGGCGCTATCGGTTGGTCCCATCAGTTGGCGCCATCTAGCGACAGCATCAGAAGCCATAAGTTCCATTACGATTATTTTCCCATTAGACATGTAGTTAATTAAAGTGTTGAAGAAAGGTTTTGAACGATGCTCAGTGTAGAAAGTTGCCGCTTCATCCTTTGTCAAATTCAACATTTTCAAATTGCAGATTAGAAAGCCATTCTGTTGTATCAGATCCATAATGGCGCCAACATTTGAAACAGCGTCAGGTTTTATCATAGCTAAAGTTCTTTCATTTTTGGAGGCGATTTTATTTCTTGTATATCCGTCACCTAAAATAGAAAAATAGGTCAATATTAGACAACAATATTAAATAGACCCAAAAATCAATTATTTGTGGATCTTTCCTTAAAATAAACATTCTTTAAGGAATTTCTTTTTATTTATTTAACATATCTAATTCAGAAATAGTTATAATAATTGATGAATTACTATTCTTACCTATGTCAACTATGTTTAACTGTCTTGATAGCATGTTTACTGTTGATCCAACGTAAAGATGTTCCATTCTTATGTTATCTGCTTTACATCTTTTCAGAAATACCTTTCTTGTCTTTAGATCAAACATCTCAACTAAAAAAGCATAATAGTTTGTTTATAGTCGAACGTTAACAAGTCTCTATACGTTCAAAAAATTTGAATAGGTACCGGTATTGTCATTTGGATAAAACATCAAATTGAAGGAGCGAACTAAGCATGCTGCGGGATCGTACCATTCCGCTAGAAAGCAAAATCGTTCATCTTGCGTCGACTGCAAAGAGAAGAGAAATCAATTTTGAAATTTAAATACTTTCATTTGCAAAAAGATTCAAATCAGTTGGCAAGGAAACTAAATACCTATGGATTCTCTCAAACTACTTATTCAACAGAAACGATACTTTAACAAATATACTATAATTTAGTCTTATATTTTATTACAATTGAAATTTTGTATTAAATACTTCAATGTACACACCATTTTTTTACAATTAAATCCAAAATTGTTGAGCGAAAATACCAGTCTACGGGCAAATAATCGCTGCTATGGTAAACACACTTGACACGCCACCTAGCGTTTGTTCTCAAATCAACAACAATAAAAAAATTTATTATAAACATCTTCCGCGCTGCGGCATTCTAAGATATTTTCATGAATGTGTTTTAATTTATTTATAGTAAGTCTCTCTTCTTCCTCGAGCGTTCCTTCGAAACGAGAATGTTGATACAATTTATTACTTAAATAATAGAGCCAATAAACGTTTGTCTTGGGACGAAACCACTCCCATTCGTTTTCGTTATGTTCCCTCATCATTCTATATATTTCGAATTGAAGATCGCCTACTCCAGTAAATAACTCTTCGTCCGTTGAAATATCAGAATAGACGTTTTGCCCATCTAATTTAAAGAAAAGAAACATTAATTTATAAACATAAATAGGCTTATATTCTCAGACTTTAATAAAAAAGTACCTTGAGTCAATCTTGATAACGTATAATCAATTATTGTAACTTTAATTCCTCTACTAAGAACTGTTATATTATTGTTTTTAAGACGAAATTGTAGATTCTTCTTCCTCTCCTCCCTTACAAGAACGTTTCCCCAATGTAAATCTCGATGCTCAAATTCTAATCTATCTTCGGCAACTGCTAAGGAAAGAACTGTTTGCTCGAAGATTGCGTAAACCTGCCATGCATTTTTGAATATTTTAGATTCCAATGTTTTCCCACTTTCCTCATATTCGAGTACAACGTAATGCTGATCTTCCGGAAATTCATCTATGAAAAAAAACATCATAGATATAGTACGATATTTAAATACAATCAATGGAAATTTCAACCTGGACAGTCATTTTCAGTTCCATTAGCATCGGCAAAATTGAGCCATTGTTGTAAGAATTGCTCAGGATATGGTCCTTGTACAAGGGAAGCCCTATAATAAATTAAAATATTATATTACGTTGTAATATGCTTCAACAGAACATACTTTTTTAATTTGCAAAATCCAGGAGTTGAAGAAAATTCATTCATATTATCCAAATTCGACAATTCCCTGATAATCATAATAAAAACATGATATATTAGATATTTATTTAACTATTTGTAAGTAACGTAATAAGATACCTGGATATAACAATTTCTGCACAAATATCTGTAAATGATTTGGGCAGTTCCCCATTAATCATTTCTGTACCAGATACAGGTATAACTTTAATAGCGCTTTTACTCTTTCCTCTTGGTGCCATAAACACTTCACCGTAAACGCCTTCTCCTAATTTAACGCATTCTTTTAACATCCTTCGAAAGATTTTCTCTTTTAATTGGAATTACTTTTAAATAAAGAATTCAATAAAGAACTAACCTTTTTGTCATGCATTTATCAAAAGATAGAACGTCTTCTTGTTCACAGCATAAAAGCAATTTCTCCTTGTCGCTAATTTCCTCTCCAGCGAGATTTCTAACGGGGCTGAAAACTTCAAATAAACTCAGTGAAGTTTTATGAGGTGTACAATGCACCGTCAATCTATGAAAACGTTCGCTTAGCTTGCGATGAGAGTGCAAATTCGATTTTAATTCCTGACTTTCATTTGTTACTGACTCTTCCGATAAAATAGTTTCGTTTTTATCAAGGCTTTCCACATCTTTTAGAGGAATTGAGGATGCTTTTGATTCGTCTATTTTGTCCACATCTATAATGCTTTGACTATTTACAGTTATCTCTGAATCAGTAATACAATTACTGCGAATGGAATTTTCACTTTCGCGAATTCCATAAATATTACCAACAATTTGTGAAGGTGAAGAAAGGCATTCAGTTAATCTCTGTTGTTTTAATTGGGCCATATAATTCTGATTGAATGACTCATAGTAAGCTTTTATCTTATATTCACTTTCCGTTAGCTCATCGTTCGACCTGCGTCCGATTTGCATTTCCTCTGGGGGTGTTGAGAAAAGATCCTGTGAACTATTATAACCACCCCGTTCAGGAGATCCAAAAATGGATAATTCGGCTGTACTTTGTTCAATACTAGTATGAGATATTCCAATATTCGGTTCTGTGATTTGAACTTTAGATTCGTTAATAGGCAAACTTTGAGAGATATTCGTTTTGGGTATTGGGCTTTTTTGATTTTCTGAATGTGATAAAGAGCCAGCACTCACACTACTGGAGGAAGAGGAAGCATTAGATTCTTTCATTACAGACAGTTTTAGTTCACTTTTATTCTCAGATTTTGAAGACTCTAAAGATATTCCTGTTCCGTGTGGCGAGCAGCTGAGAAATTTTGAAGTATCTTCAGATGAAGTTTTAGACGATGAAGTACCAGCCTTATCTAACGAACTCAGCTTATTGTCAGTTTTCGGCTTTTCGTCATTAGGTGAGTTATTCGCATTCTTTGACAAGTTTATAACAGGATCGTCAAAAACTTCTCCTCTATAAATTTCCTCTTCGTCATACTCTATTATTGATATATTCACCTCTTCTTGATCATCCTCTCTTTTGAACAAAGTGCGATCGTTAACTGGTGTACTACAAGTTAACGTACTTGAAATGGATTCTAATTCAATTCGTCGCGCTTGAGTAAGTGAAGCATTTATTGGAGCTGGCGAGCAGCGATAATCGCAGGAAGTATTAGTGTTCGGCTTTGGCGGTTCATACGATTCAATGTTTAAGCTATAGCTATCGAATTCACTAAAGTTTATAACTGGCTCCTTAGGAGGTGAAACAGGCTTTTGTTTTTCGGCAATATTTTTCACGGGACCAGTCTTTTTTGTTTGTTTCCTATTTGTTGATTTTCTTCCTTTTTTCTTTGGCTAATAAACAATTATTGTTGTTTATAATATATTATGCGTATATTTATAAAACAAATACCTTTGATTCTTTCGGCTTAAAGGCAAATAAGCTATCCTCGCTTGATTGGCTTGCACATTTATTAATATTGACAGAAGACCAGTTCACTGACTATAGTTGACAAAAATCAATGTTCAAAGACTTTTAGCTCCTAAAGTTAGACTTACGTTGCTACTGGAAGTATTTTCTTTTTCTGAACAACTGGAACATGTCGTACAATTTGAAGGCCAAGCTGGTTTAACTTTACCTGAAGCAATTCTTGTAGACTTTCTTATCCCTTCTTTTCTCTGAATTAAACTTTTTGAATCTCCATCGTCAGTTTTAATAAACGATTCGCTGGTATCACTGAAAACCGGTTGTTTACAGGATATGCGTTCACTTATAATCCGGTGCCGATTAGTTTTCAAACTAAATGTATTAAAACCGTTATACTGTTTTCTCATCTCCTCTTCTCTCCTGGTAGCAGAATTATTTGATATTTGATTGAACAAACACCAACAATAGGTAACGGAAAAAAAGAATTACACGAAAAGAGGAGAATTATTTGATTATTAGAAAAATATCGTCTTTTCTTTATCTAATAATAAGTGTAAGGTTTTTAAAAATATTACTTTGTGTCATAAGTAAATAGATATTTAATTCTGCTAAAATTATTCCTTATCAGCGATTGTTGTAATTTTTACATTTGAAATTCGCGTACCGTAATTCGCCTAATCGATTCTCTAATTCGATTCTTCAAATCGATCGATTAATCGACAATTTAAATAATATAGAGAGTATACTGTATTTTTAAGGTGTACACACTAATGAATTTTTCACTGATTAATCTAAGTTATTTGATCCTTTCAAGATGTTTAATTCTTCGAGTTTTAAATCTGGTATCGTAATACCAGTTTGCTTCCAAGCTTTACAATGGGGTTTTCTTACAAACGTGGTGGTAGAAATATCATTAATGACGAATGGATCGACCTTTAAAACCGGTAATTCAATGCCTTCGTGGTTTATCAGAACACCCCAATTTGCTTCGCATTCTTTACAATGAATTTTACCAATTCTGTGTATATTCCCTCTAGTGTTTTCCTTACGAGGATGTTCTTTTAAAACGTACTACGAAGATATAAAGATATGTAATAATATTTAAATAATTATTTGAAATCAAACTTACTCTTGTTTCGAAATCTCTTAATAATATAACTCGATGACTATTTCCTACAAGCCTCAAATCGGATGATAAACAGGCGATACTCTCGCATTTAATACATCGAAATTCATATACTTTTTCATCTGGTGTGATTATTGCATTTGATTGAAAACGTTTTAGTTTACGGTCCGTATTCATTCTATTTTGAACTTTAGGGATTTTTATCCCAAATTCGTATTTTCCTTCTTCCGTTGCTAAATGATCAATGCACTTTTTGAGGAATTTCTCTCTCATCATGTTAATTTTTTCCTTTTGATAATTATTGTTCGTTGTTGATGTAATCAAAAAGTATTTAGAATTTGCAGCTCTACCTCTTCCTCTTCTTTGTATCATCGCTTTCATTTCACTAACGTGTTCATAGGTAATAACCAAACCGCATTTTGATATGTCTAAACCCTCTTCACCGACTGAAGACGAAACCAATACTTTATGTCTTCCCTCTTTGAAATACCTCAAAACATCTTCTTGTTGTTTATGCGACATTCCCAGATCTGAAGATTTAGATCCTACAAGTTTGTTTGCATTCAAGTGGGATAATTGTTGATCTTCATTTATCCATGTTACCAAAAAATCAATTACAATTCGAGTTTTTGCAAAGATTATACTTCTTTCACAACGGTTAGTTCTAAGAACTTCCTTCAGTTTTAGCAGTTTTGGATTTAAGTTTTTGGGATCTTCTGCAATAGTTTCTAACTCTAGAAGAGAGTTTTGAAAATCTGCTATCCACTGCTTTTCACTTTCAGATTTCTTTAAGTCCTGCGATAAAAGTTCTTTTTTCAGATATGCAAGACAATCTTTTGGATTGAGGTCACGATGCATCAGCAGTGCTGTATTATAATGCTATAGGAGTATAAAAGGATTAACGTAATTCTTGAATGATATGCCACATAGTATTTAATGTTACATACAGAAAGGAATATCTTTGCTGTATAATAAAATTCCCTTATTTCCACATCTCTTATACGACTAATTGTAGACATTGAAGTGCCTATCCAACTCGTATAAATATCGGATCCTTTTTCTGATGGAAAATTAGCTAGGCTAGAGAGATCGTGCTGAAACTGACTATTCCTACTTGAATCTATTTAAAAAAGTGTACATTTAGGAAAATCACAACTGTTACTATTTGAAAATTACTTCTCTTCTCATTCCAAAGATTTTCAATGCCTGTCATCAACTCTTTAATTATATCACCAAAAGAATCTATCTCTCTCGGTGGTACATCTAAAATATCTTCAGTAACATTGTTGATAAACTGTTTAAATTCGTCTACGTTCTCTCTAATTACAGGGACTTTTTTAATATCTAGGTAAGCGCACAATTCAAATATGGCATCTTTGGCATCTGTCATATTTTTAGCCTTTTGTAACGGAGGCGAGGCGGTTAAACCGACGATTTGAGTTGAATGTTCATTGTCGTTCCTTTCTTTTTCTTCATGATATATGTCCATAATCTTTGCATAGGGATGACCTTTTAGGCAGTGGTGACATTCATCGAAAATAATCATAGAGAAATGATCACTCAAACTTATTTTGTTTTCTCGATTTCTGCAATTGGCAAATATGGAGAGAGAGAGAGAGACAGTTAATTGATTTGCTTTGAAAATATGAAACAATTAAACTTACGTTAAATCGTTAAGTAACATTTGAGGAGTAGTAATAAGAATTTTATTTTCAAGAGAATTTGTAACTGTTAGGCTATCAGCCTTTGATCCATGAAAAGCTTACGAGATAGCAAACGATGGGTTATCTTTCGAAAAAGAATATACTATCAACCAAGGCACTCACCTGCAATAGAGGTTGAATATTCATGAAGAAACTTTTTAAATTCCCTCTCATGTTGATCAACTAGGGCTACTGTTGAAGCAACAACTACAACAGTATTCTCTATTGGATCCTGATCCAAATGTTCTTTTACAATATACATTGCTATGTGAGTTTTTCCGGTTCCAGTTGGAGCAACTATTAGGGTATTGAAACCTTGTAAGGCAGTTTCAGCGTATTCCTTTTGATAATTTCGAAGAACTAAGCTCTCTCTTTCCACAATAATCTCCTCAGATTTTCGTGTAATAGGTATGTTAGAATCAGTCGTTTCAGTGATGACGGTTTGACAATCACTCGAAATGTTAATATCTTTTTTTTCTTCAATGACATCTTCAATTTTTTCAATAGGTACTCTGCTTTCTCCGTCTGTTTCAGCTGACTGAGGAATATTCAAATCCATCGTCTCTGCCTCTTCTGCTTGTGTTTTGCAATGTCTTTTTGTAGGTGACGCACCCTCTAGCATAGGCTCATCAGACTGTTCTTCATATTCCCCAAGTATAGCAATAGGTTCATCGTCATCAATAGTTTTGTAACTTCCCACTCTCTGTTCATCCTCTACAAGTTAAATAAATTATATTGGTTAAATAATTCGCTAATAAGATTGGGATTACCGGGAGAGGATTGTCCAAACTGCGTATCAACAACAACATTATATGTATCCTTCATTTCTTCTAAGGTTTCTGTAATAAGAATTTAAAGATAGTTCAAGATAAATATCAATAATAAATTGTTTGAAACATCACTTGGGTGAATAAGGGCGGGATCTATTTGTCTTAATATGTCCAAATGTTTTAACTCTTTCAAAGCATAACAAAAATATGGTATCCAATTAAAATTACATTTCATTTGGATTTGTTGTAGGAAAAAAGCAAGTTTTACACCTCTACTGCCAGGACGATTTGGACTTATATTTGAAAAAATTTCATCATCTAAAAATCTTATTTCTGGTGGCTTTTCAAGTACTTTCATCTTAAGCACTAATTGATGAATATCTATAACAGTATCAATAACGATCATTCCTCTAAACAAGTTAAAAAATTTGATCGAGTCTTTATAAGATTTCGACGTTTTATCATTATTCAGCAATGTAAGGGTATATCTCTCTCCTAATTAAATAAAGATTATTTGAATATAAATATGTCAAGAATAAATGTACTGTACCGTGTATGGAAAGAGCATCTTCTAGTGTATAGAACCAACGTTTATTTAAATGATCATCTTTCAATTCCTTAGAAAGTATCAAGTCCATTAAATTTTTCGAAGCTATTGTTGGTCCTCCGTACATCAACGAGGATAGAATTTCATGACTCTCGCAATCTGTTGAATTAACAGATAGTTAATCAATCAAATGATAAATTTACTTATAAACTCCACCTGAAAAGTCTAAATGCGGTTGCAAATATAGTAGTATATCGATAGGTCTCAGAAATAGGCTACAAACAGAATTACCGTTAAACAGGCGAAGAATAAAGAAACGTTAGCAATCACTTACAATTCACTTTGAAGACAATTTCTTACATAATCTTTCATATCTAAATTCATTTCTTCCCTTGTTGACATCTCTATACAGTAAGTTGCAACTATATAGTTCAATTGAATGAAACTCCTAGTTTCAGTTTCGTTTAATCGAAAATAATTCCGTTGAAAAAATGAGTATCCTGATATTTCTATACGTACTATGTCTACAGTATGGAATAGTTTTTGTTTGTCTTAAAAAATTCATATTTGTATTTATTATTTCAAAATTTTTGAGGAAAAAAACAAAAAAAAGTAATAAATTGATATCATAAAAAATTAATTTAATAACATAAATAGAATGCAATATAAATATTACAAGTTTGTTTTTTGTTGATTGTTCGATTATAAATTCTTCAATTAGAAATTATTTTTATCGCACCATTTGAAATATCTAAGATCAGTAAATAATCTAGTAAGTAGAAAGGGAAAAAAGAGAGATAAAGAAGATATTCAACAACGATATGCAAGAAAGAAATTAAATAGTTGCACTAAAATGACTTTGAACAACTTAGGATGACAAAAAGGTTAATCACAAGAATCTGGAACGAAAGATTACATATATAAATATATATATACTGTATATATTATTGTAAAATGTTCAATTAAGGCTTTCTAGAAGCTTCTCTGGCAGCGTGAATAAGGGGGATTAATGATGAAAGAGGCTTTGCTAATCGGAGAAAGGGATGACTTAGTAATCGACTCGCGTTCCACCTTTCAGAGACATTTACAGCAAGGCATTTGTCTAGGAAATCCTGTATGCATAAAATGATAGAGATATTATCTTTATACTATTTAACTCATGTAAACAATCAACTATATTCTACCTGAAATACTGGAGATAGCTTGCTTCGTTCTTTTATTTCGGGCTTACCATTGGTAGCAATAAGATAGAGAGCCTAAGAAGACAAAATAGAGTAAGAAGAACCTGTAAAGTATTAAATAGATCTTTATATAAATATTACCCGTAATGGATTTTCATTCAAGTAAGGCGGTTCCCCGTCAATCATTTCAATTGCCATTATTCCAAGTGACCAAATGTCTACCTTTGTGTCGTATTGTTTTCTGGGAAAGGATAATTTCATATAAATACATGTATATTATAAAAAAGACACTAAATATTATTTAAAAGAGACAAACTATACAGATAACCGATTGTACCTTGTAACCACCTCAGGAGCCATCCAATATGGGGTACCGACCATTGTACATCGCTTATTCTGTTCCGGTGACAATTGAGCGCAAAATCCAAAATCAGTCAATTTAACCGAACCATCCATTCCTAGTAGAATATTATCTGATTTGATATCTCTGTGAATAACTTTATTTTCGTGCAAAAACTCTAAAGCTTGCAAAACTTCTCTTGATACTGCTGCTATTTGGCCTTCATCCATACAAGTTTCAGTGACAACGTCCGTTAAAGAACCTCCATTCAAGTATTCCATTATTACCCATAACTCGTAATTTGACGTTTCGTCAGTCACCAAATAACTATCAACAAAATTGACAATATTCGCATTCTTATTTTCTTTCATAACAACAATTTCATTAATGATTAATTCTTTCTTTGGTTGTTGTTGTAAAGGCATTTGTTTAATAGCTACTTCCCGATTTGTTGTTGTGTCGATAGCGATGTGTACAGTTCCGGAAGCCCCTTGACCTATTTTTTCTAATTTATTGTATTTTCTATTGGGATCCCCAATTGTGACAATTCCTCTAAGTTTTTGTAAAATTTCCTCATCGGACATCTTTTTCTTCTTATTTGTTTGTTTTTTAACGGATTCGGAGCCGTTTGCCTTTGGTGCGGGTTTTTTCTCTTCTTCAAGTGGTTTTGTATACTAAACGAAAATAGAAAAGTAATTTATTATAGCAAATTGCATCCATCTCCATGGAATATTTAATATAATTACAATTGATTTAGTTTTCTCTGGCCTAGATATTACGGGTGGTGGAGGAAGTTCTACTTCTTCTGGAGTGCATGGTGGATTAGGAGGCTCTGGCTTGATGGGCTATAAAAGAATTATATTAGCAATAATATTCTTATAATAATTTCTTTTATGATCTAAAAAGTACCTCAATGTCTACTTCTATATGATTTGTACTCTTTTCAGTCACCATACTACTATTGCTGCTAGAATCTGATAAACGGAAAAATTTTTAGAAATTCATTCCATTTTAAAGGTCAAATCAATGAATAATTTATGAAATGTTACGTACTACTGACAGACTCCTTGCCAGTTGAATACATATACTTGTTTCCTTCCTTGTTTGATGCTGTATAGAATCCAAGAATGTCTAGAACGGCCTGAGGATTTTTTAATTGTTGTTCTTTCGAAATTTCTGAATGTTTCAACAATCTGGCCCATTCGTTCGGCATACCCTATCAAATAATAAATGTACATTTAATGAAATTTATCATATAATAGACAATTTTTCCTCCCACAACAAGAATATAAAATATCTATTAATCAAAGAGGACAAATTTCTTTTTTTTTATCCGAATGTTACTTCTCTCCTTTGGGGGATATAGCTATGGGAGATGGTGAAAATAATGTTTAAAAAAAGCCCATATTTGCTTTTTATTGATGACAAAAGCAAGGAGAACTTGTACTAACAATGTTAACCTATATACTACTGGTATACTGGTGTGTGGTGTACATATGTTTCTTCTTCTCTCAGCCTACCTCGCGTAATCAGTTTGAGTGTAACTACTAAAATTAACTGAATTACGCCCTTATATAAACAATTTGCAAAATCTAATTACCGTAAACTCTCCAGTTTCAGCATTAAAGCCAACATGTATAACATGATGAAAGTCTTGCGGTGAAGATATTATAGTTCTGTCGTTAACTTTTATTTTAGCTGCTAAAAGAAAATAAATCATATCTTCATTTTGTTTATAAACTAAAATTCAACAGTTCTTTTTTTTTTCATTTATAACTAATAGCTTACAGTTTTTACTACTTTTACTCTTTTTCCTTTCATCAGGTTCTTTTGGTAAAGGCTTCAAATCCACTGCATTCCTGTTTTACAAAATTTCTATTAGTATCAATCAGTGAGTCATTACAAAATTTTCTGCTTTTCGTCATCTATGCTTGTTTTTTTTTATTAAAATTTATCAACAATACAAAGATCTTTTTTCTATAACAAACTATTTTCGTTTTTATGTATCACAAAAAAAAAACAATAAAGGAATTTGATAAGTTATAAAATATGGAACGGAAATATTCGATCTTGAATTTCCAATAGATTAATGATATATATTGATTAAAATTTTATTTATTTTTATTATACTTACTTATTACTTGTTAAACGTAATGGTGGTGCAGGAGGTTTGTCTTCCCCGTTAAATTCAGACGACATCCTTCTCCGTTAACCAATACAATAGCGAATGTCTGTGTTTCCTGTTTAAAAAAAAGTTTATGACTAAGAAATCAATAGGACGCGATTAAATATGTATTTAACTTAAGATAAAACAAACTGTTGTTATATAATATATTGATGTCGCAGATGAACAAATAAATAGCTACAATCATCGTCTTTGAGTAATCGATGCTCTAACAAAGAGGAGCATCGGCCTGAACGATAAAACACAGTTATTTTATGTTACAAACCTAAAACAGCTTTCCAATTAACCTCACAACGAATTTACTCAAAGAATATTCTTGGTAAAGACAGACAGTGGCTAGAAATCCTGCATTGTCAAGAAAAAGAAGAAATTGCTCATTCAATCATCACCAAGATTACTTTATACAATACGAAGTATGGTTACGAGTCCCGCAACGGTGAATAAATAATGATTGATAGCGCGTTAATAATAATTAGAAAAAGTAAATGTTACATTGCAGTTGATTACTAGCTTAACAATTAAATACTTTAAAATATAGTATTTTAAATTTTTTGCAAACTTAATGTTAAAACGAGTTAAGTAAGTCATATTAGTAATCTATGAGTCACTCTTACATATTCGAAGCAAATCTATTTCGGGAACACGTATCCTTATCTACTTCGTTCTTTCGCGCGGAATTTTAAAATCGAACATAGCATGTGCTTAGCTATAGGGGGGAAAACTATATGGTCCTCAAATTGATTGCTGCTGTTACGCCTGTATTTCGTCATATTCATTCAACAAAAATGGCGAAAAGTAGATTTGAATATGTGAAAAAGTTTGAAATGGAAGATAAACTCTTGTTGAACTCTTGGATAGTACTGAGAATCGATGGGAAGGGTTTCCATAAATTTTCTGACAAACATAATTTCGAGAAACCTAATGATATAAAAGCTCTTAATCTAATGAATAAGTGTGCTAAACGTGTTATACAAGATTTTAACGAGATAATTCTGGCTTACGGGCAAAGTGATGAATATAGCTTTATTTTTAGAAGAGATACAAAATGTTATAATAGACGACAAGCAAAAATCCTTACAAATGTAGTAAGTTTGTTTACATCAAGCTACGTGTTCTACTGGAAAGAATTCATGACAACAGAACTATTGTACGCTCCTTCATTTGATGGAAGAATAACTCTATATCCAACTGATAAAAATCTGATAGATTATGTTTCTTGGAGGCAAGCAGACTGCCATATCAATAATTTGTACAACACCTGTTTTTGGAAACTTGTTCAAACTGGTGGATTAAGTCCAAAAGAAGCTGAAGAAACCTTAAGGGTTAGTTGTATTCGTATAAACAATTTCGTTGTATTCAATTACAATCAAACAGCAAAGTTAGCATCTAATCAGAAATTCAGAATATGAATATTTCTACATGGTTTTTATTTTTATAGTATTTATAATGACCTTTAAAAACATACTGCTGTACTGAGTACTTCATAAATACCGCACAGCTATCTCTTTTTCCCTCCCCCTCTCTCTCTCTCTCTCTCTCAAGACGTAGTTTACGTTTCGTTGTAGGCATTAATACAAGAGTTATTTTAGGGCAACAAGCATAAAAATTTTATTACTTAATTGGTAAAATAAATTTTTCTTGTAATAAAACTTATTATTTTACAACCGATTTCTTTGATTAATATTCTCTCCTTTCTTTAGGGAACTGTTTCCAAGGACAAAAATGAATTACTCTTCTCCAGATTTGGCATTAATTATAATAATGTAGAAGAAATTTACAAAAAGGGATCAATATTGATTAATCAACCAGGAAAAGAAATTGAAACACTCCATTGTGATGCAATTAAAGAACAATTTTGGAATGAACATTCGTTTATTCTATCTTAAAATAAGCAATTGATGAAATAAAAGTTAAGATAATGGCCTATTTTAAACTATCTCCCTTAAATTCAATTTCAACTGTTATTTATTTTATACTTTTGAAGTTAAATATCCCTCAATTGGTCATACTGCCACTATGATCGTCTTTAAGTTTACTCTAAGTTTGTTGACCAATACCAGTTATTCCTGAATATTTTGCATAGTTTTATTACAAATATAAAATTTGACGACTTTTTTTACTTTCGTCTATTTATAAAAATGAAAAGATCGACAAGTGATGATAGTGATGATGAACTTTTATTTTCTAAACTTTCTAAGAGGCGTAAAGAATCAGCTCGAGAAGAAATTAAAACTTCCATTATAAATAATTGCAAAACCCTGTCTAATATCGCTCATACAGATACAGAAGTATCTGTAGGAAAGAATAGTAATCAAAATACAAATACAAAATCAAGTCCAAAAGCATTATCTGTAGCAAATGTACAACTACGGAGAACTGGCAGAAAAAAAGTTAATAAAGCTCAAAAAAAAAATAAACCTACTCCTTTCAAAACTCCGGAAAAGTCTAAGGCAGCGCCCCAACACTGTCCAATCTGTCAAGCTCCTTACGGATGTTTAATCGCAGAATCTCCAGGCTGGCATCGTCAGCAGTGTTCTCTATTAGAAATAAAGAGAAAGAAAGGTTTAGCATTCCTGTTCATTATAATCCTATTAAAAGTTAAATGATCTAATTTATAGATTGTCCCCAAGGAGAAAATTGTAATAGTGAAATTCTCAGTCACTATGAAAGATACAATCATGAAAAATTGGCTAAATTACGTACTCGGCAGGATAGTAAGTAGCTTTTTCGTTAGACGTAGATCATACAAATTGATAATAAAAAAATTTTGCTATCCAGAGGAGTCGAGAGAAAATGTGGCAAAAAAGCTGTTTCAAAATAATTCAGCTGAAGAATTAGAATGTGAAGCAAATAGGAAGGATACTTGCATAGCAAATACAACAATTATTCTTAGTAGTGACGATGAAGAGGTAGCATGTGTTCTTGATATAAAAGAACCTGATAAATCACATAGTATTGAGAAGGTTCCTAGTGATGATAACGCAACAGAAATTGATATACTAAAAGAAACTGTAATTAAATCAAGGGAGGAAGGAGAAGATAATGAAAAAATTAGTACGTTTGAGAGTGAAATGTATAGAAATAAAGTAAAAGAAAATGAGCCAGGTTTAGTCGAAGAAACAGCTACACCTAGCTCTCAATCCAGCGCCATAACAATCCTAGAAGATAGTAAATCTCAAGAAGATAGGATGAATACATTATCTCAATCGTGTTCTTCTACTAAGAGTAGATATAGCGTTCTTGACGAGTTACCAAGCTATCAGCAAATTTCACCTCTCCAACTTAGTCAGGGTGGAGAGGAAAAGGACGCCTTAGCGGATAATATAGAGGATAATTATTTTGTTGAAGAAGAGATTACCAAAACATTGCCTGAAGTTAAAGAAGTTGAAGAAAAAAAATCTGAATCTAGCGATTCTGATATAGACGAAGAAGAACTGGAGGAAATAATGCAGTCCTACGTGAACAAATGTGAGAGACTTTTAAAAGAAAAGGAGGAAAGTAAAGAGGAAGATAGCGATAAAGAACAAGAAGCTATAATGCTAGATAAGAATAAAGTAGAGGATAGGAGCAAAGAAGAAGGTGAAAAGGAGAAAGTAGACGAAAAAAAATTGGAAAACAACTTGGAAGAAAGTGAACATATAGACTCTCAAAATTTTCACAACAAATCAACGAAACAGTCGTCTATTATCTCTTTTTTTGCCAAAAAAGATATTGAAAGGAAAAACACAAATGCTCAAAATAGTACTAAAACTGTGTCTTTCAATAAAAAGCCTAAGAGTCAAAGTGTATCAAAAGAAGTTCGATATGAAACGAAAAATTCATCCAAAACAGTCGTCAAAAGGTGCCCTTTTTATAAAAAGATACCGGGAACAAAATTTACAGTAGATGCTTTTAAATATGGCCTAATTCCCGACTGCGATGCGTATTTCTTAACTCATTTTCACTATGATCACTACGGTGGTTTGACAAAAACATTTGAAGGAACAATCTATTGTTCAAAAGTAAGTTTTAACGTAATATAGAAGCTAAAAATAATAATAAAAACTTATTAATACTTTTTCTCTTTCTTTTCTAGATAACAGCAAATTTATTGTTATTGAAAATTCATGTAAATGTTGACAAAATCAAAGTATTAAATTTAAATGAAGAATATATTGTACAAGGCTGCAGTGTTACATTTCTGGAGGCTAATCAGTAAGTAATAATAACTATCCAGCAGTTTTTTATAAAAACAAGTTTCAGTTGAAGATTATATTTTGACTAAAAATGCTTTCTAGCGTAGAAATTACCATGAAAATATATACTTAATGCATAAATATAAATATATATAAAACCGTTAGATGGCGTTTAAAGATTATGGAAAAATAGTTTTTAAAAAAAGATATTTTATTTTTTCAGCTGTCCAGGTGCTGTATTAATTCTTTTTAAAACATCAAATGGATGTTGTATGCTACATACTGGAGATTTTCGGGCTTGTCCAGAGATGGAGGAGTACGAACCAATAAAGAATATACAAATAGATGAATTGTATTTGGATACTACGTAAAAAAAAATACTTAATATTCCATTAAAGTATTAAATTACTATAGTAAAAATCTTTCTCTTTTTTTTCTGCCTCTCGTTTTTAAGGTATTGTAAGCCGACCTATAGTTTTCCACCACAACAATTTATCATAAATTTAGTTGTTGATATTTGTCTAAATTTGAACGATGGTAAAACGGTATTCGTCTGCGGTAGTTATACTGTTGGAAAAGAGAAAATATTCAGAGCAATATCCGAAGCATTCAATTCGAAAATTTACGTTACTAGAGATAAATTTAACATTTTAAAATGCTATGATAATGAAGCATTAACTGAAAGTTTGACAATGAATAAATTTGAAGCTTTGGTTCATGTTCTTCCTCTTTTTGATGTTCGTCGTTCCGATGTAAATATTGACTTTCTTCCCTTTAGCATTGATTCTATTTTACTTGTATTTGTTATATACATATTATATTCTTCAATTATAGAAAATGGAATCCTATCTAAAGTCTTTGTCTACAAAGTTCAATCGTCTTGTTTCTTTTGAACCAACTGGTTGGACTTTTGAGAAAAAACTTAATTTTAAAGAATTGAAACCAGTCTTCAACAAAAATAATATTCTCCAATACGGTAAGTTTTTCAACATTATTCAAATAAAAGATAACTACTTGATTAAACGATGTAACATTTTCGTTGAACTTCAATCACTTTTCCAGCCGTTCCGTATAGCGAACACAGCAGTTACGAGGAATTGAAACGATTTGTTCAGTACACAAAGCCAAAAAAAATTATACCTACGGTTAATGTTGGCAAACCAGAAAGTCGTCTCGAAATGAATAATATATTTAAAAGATGGTTGTCATAACAACAGATGTTTATTTTTGTAATTAATTTGTACACTTTAATTAAAAATTTTGTGAACGAAACAATAAGAAACATTCTATTTTTAGAGGAAAATACTAATTTTACCTCAACAACAAGAAACACTAGAAAAAACTTTATTTTTGTTTTTACATATTTCTATATTTCAAACCATTAATAATCCAAATTGTCTTTTACTTTTGTAAAAAGGGATTGAAAGCTAAATAAAAGCGTTTCCTTTTTTTATAAAATGACTTTGATTTCATAAGACAAGTTAAATGTGTGTGCACCGAAAGAACTGAAGTACTTAACCTTTACAGTAGCCTAAATTCGGTTACCAGCTAACTACCATTAATCAATCCAGCAGACCGGCTTTTTTAAGAACATATTTACCAATCTCAGCGAACATTCCTTTAGATTTTAATAATACATCTAAATTCTTATATTCACTTGGATTTGGGTGTGTCCAATGAAAAGCGTAAACGTCATTTCTCCAATCTTTTATAGTTCCACTGTTTACGTGATCGTTTGTTTCGTTATGATAATCTTTTACATAAATAGGATGGCATCTTGAATGGTAACAAATTACTTGTAAACGCCTATCAATTCTTAAAAGTTCGGGATATTTTTCAAGTAGTTTATAAGGTTCCATAACTCCTGTAAATCCATGTAGGTGATTATGTAGCTCATGCATAGAATCCCTAAAGATGTGCCAAAATTTTCCGCCTTTCTTTCCATATGATAAACCAAAGTTTACAGAATCTCTATAGGGCCACGACCAATCTATCCAATCGAAAGATGCAACGGCTTCATAGCCACGATCCTCATACGTAGGTCCTCGTACCCAAATGGCATCTGTGTCTGTATAAATGCCACCATATTTAATCATCAAATCGACTCTGATTATGTCACTCATCAAAGCCCTGTAATAATTTTGAATTTCTCCTCCATAAACAGTTCTGGGTGGGAGTCGTGTTATGAACTTTACTCTTGGATTTGACCTTATTTTTTGCCAATTCTCACCAACTGGCTCTATGTCGCCGTGAATATATAGAACATCAACGTTTACCACATAGAGAACACTCAAGGCCGATAAAAAGAATACAAAATCCATTGGGCCCCCTCCTATCCAAATCATATGACCAATATTTGGTACAAGCTCGTTGTAATCAGGTTTAGGTTTACGAATTTCAGCAGTTCCATAGAAGAGTGTTCTACATAGACTACCAAATCTATTGTCAAGTTCCCAAATATCCATAGGCATAAGAGAGTCTAAAGAACCTCCTCTAACAGTTAAGCACATAGGCGTATCATCGCCATTATAAATATGTTGTACAGTAGCACACTTTAAAGTTTTTGTTTTCAATTCTCTATTATGCAAAAGTTCTTTCCATTCTGAAGCTTCTTTAAGGATATTGCCTCTCAGCATGATCATTCCTTCGAGAGAATCCTCTTCCAGAGCGAAAATGAAGTCGTTTAGCCTTGTCTTTGGTTCAAAGTTAACTAACCAAGTGTCTTGTCCAACATAAATACCTCCTTCTTCCTTCAGCATATTCATTATTATACCTATTCTTTCATCTATTGGAACACGTTCATTGCAAACTCGTTCCTGGTCAGGTGTGAATTTTTGCATAGTAAAGAAAATCTCGTCAGTCTTAATCCACTGCAACCACTGATGATATCTTAGTTTATCAATACCAGGTTCTTTTGAATAATGCATCACCACTCTATCAGGCTTTAAAATTCTCGATATACTTTTAACAGTCAAATAATGTTTATATTCTACCCATTTTTGACCGCACCATATTAGATGAGCTTGAGGTGGGACTAAGCCCGGAAGAAGTGCCTCTTCGTGATTCCAATCAAAAGCTAAGGCTGTTGGTTTTACAGGCTTAGGAGTTCCCTTGAATTTCGTATCAGGCTGAGACGTGGCGGCTATTTCCGTTTTAATAGCAGATATTTTCCCTTTCGAAACACTTTCAAACTGTCTGACTCGTTTGACATTTGAAGGAGTTCTTAAAAATGTAAAAAGTAACGCCAGAAGAACAATAGCTATGCAAGTAATTAATAATTTAGTTAAGTTAATTCTTAACATGCTTGAAAATCCGGTCGCCAATGAAGGGTTGGCCCTACTTTGATATTGTAATATTGAAGTAGATCACGCTTCCTTTTGCTGTCTAGCGAAGCGTGACACTATATATTCTCACGACACAAATTCTATATTTAAACGATTACAGTCTCTTTTTTTTTCTTTTAACAGTCGAAGTTTATGTATTCAGATAGCACAATCAGTTTGCATAGAGTTCCATCACATTTATGTACAATCACAATCGAAAAAAGTTATTGCTAAAAAATAGAAAAAAACAAGCAGGTCACTTCAACGAATTAACTTCTTTTTATCAATAACAATAACGATGTTTGTAAACTTTATTAAAAAGGCGAAAAACCTTAATTATATACTTTTTATTACCCTCCCGTTTTTTTCATTTTTTTTTTTTGAAAAAAATTGAATGAGATCGAAAGTAAAAACAAATATACCGCAGCATCATAGATAACATATACTAGATATTCGATATTTGGCATTATTTGTTTTTTTTTAAAAAAAAAAATCTCTTATAAAACATATTTCCCCTCTTCTCAAAAATTATAAAATAGAAACAATGATATGTAAGAAAAATGTCATTCAACAATAAGGCTTGATGTGATTATTTGTTTATCCAAAACAAATCCAAAAAAAAGGGAAAGTTTCTTCATCAATTTTTTTGTTGTTTATCCTTCGTTTCTTTCAAAAGGAAATATCTAGTACATTTTATCTATGGTAATGTACATTCGTGTAACATTTGATAGGTGTAAATGCAACGCAAATGTCTTAGAAATAAATATTAACATTGAACAAAACTGATATGTAATTAATCCTATGTGTAGGAATTGAACGAAATAGACACCGCAACAAACACTTTTCTTTCGATTCATATCTCTTCTACAACCAAGTAGGCTTTTCATTTTCTTCCATTCCAGTCATGTGTAAAAGCTCCGGCTGTATATCGTTAAAAAAAAGTGTACCTGTTATCTATCAATTTAACCAAGAAAAATAATCTATTTATCAAATCATATGGCCTATTTATAATGTGACGTCACATTTTAGCTCTGTTGTAAAAATAGTATCTGAACAGCTATATTATTAATAGTGTCCGAATAAAAACAATTTAACGGATAAGATTACGATTTTCGAGTAGTTGATTTGTCTTAATGATAAATGACTTTATCATGGAAAAGAAATTGCTTACCGGAAGAAAATCCTCGTGTTCCATGAGAACATCATTATGATTACTTAAATCAGAAGCCAAGTCAACCAAATGCTTAGTATCGACTTCGGAAACAGCAGTAGTTGGGTTACCTTGAGGTGGCTGCGGCTGCTGTTGCTGTTCTGTAGGCAAATGTTGTTTAGGTAAACTGTACATTCCACCCAAACCAGAATCGCCCGAATTTTGTCGACCATGGATAAATACTCCAGCTTCTGCGTTACCTTGCGGCTGTTCGCTTATTTTTAACTGCTGCAACAGGCGCTCATATTCCCTTGTTAATTCCTCATCCTTCTTACGAATTTGCTGCCTCATCATTTCAATACGTTTTATTTCTTCTTGAATACTGAGCTGTCTCTGCTGGCTTTCGCTAAATCTCTGATGTATATCTTTTAGAAAAGCTTCAGTCATTCCAATTTTCTGTATATTCGGAGGAAGACGAGGATCATACCAGGACGTCTCTTTTTTGAGATGATTAATAAAGTAAACTTCGCCCTGAGCAGTTACAGCTTGTTCCCATCCTAGTGGTAATGCAGCTACGTAACCAGGAAGTATGGGAGTGGGACTCTGAGGGATGGGGCTAGTCACTCTAGCTTTTACGGGAGCTTGAATCCATGGCTGCTGTTGATGGTTGGCCGCCTCGATTATGTTGTTGTTACTGTGAGAAGGAATAAAAATTAACGCCCGTATCGAATTACGCAACACACCCTGCTGTATATACATAAAAAATACACATTATAAAGCCTGTTATACACACCGCAAAAACTTCAATCTAATAAGCTCCTATCTTTTAGTTTAATCATTAAATTCAGTTATTCACTGTTGTATCAATTTACCCGACAAAAGTTATACGCCTACAAATGCAATTGAAATTCATCCTTATTCATTGCAAATACTAGAAAATTAAATAAAAAACCGGAACCGGAAAAGGGTTAAACCAATCATTTATAGAATTTACGTTGCGATTATTTTCCAATTAATTTTAATATTCAAGGTAAGAAATCCTTTGACAGGACATAGAGCTTAAGTAGATATTTCCCACGTGAATTTTTTCACAAGAACAAGGCGTTGTTTTATGTAATTCAAATCTTCTTGTCAAACAATTTGGCTTGACTCTCTTTAATAAAATTCTGAATAAAATTTTTTTTTTCTTAAAGGGTTCTCAGGATGTTAAGCTCACTAAAGTAGTTATGTCAATATTTTATATATCTTTATTGGTTTATGATCTCTTCTAGTTGAGAAGAATTCTTCAGTTAAATCAGTTTGTTATAATTAAACTATTATCGAATATTTACTGATAAAGTTAGATCGGGTTTGTTTTAAAGAGGCTGCTATCTACGTAGAAAATTTAATAACTGATATCAATGACAAACATGACCGTGTAGAATAGGAACTGCTCAGTATTAGGTTCATACCTGGCTGTACCAGGTAAGCGATAACACCGGTCGTATATTACGTACACTATACCTTTTATACTTTCATGATTTATGATTCAATAAATAGCACTTTATATATGAAAAAGGTATGAAAAGCGTCATAGTAAACGTCTCCTGTTCTCACGCTCCAGAAATCAAGGTTAAGAGAGCAAGTTTGTGTTAGTAGGGGCGTTATAGACGTAAATTGGCCTAGCTCTATTTTTAGAGGCCGTACTCAATGTAGCATACGCGTGAATCACATTTGCATTACAAATTGACTAGGTGTATACAACTTTTGAATGGAATGAGCATACTCACTTAACGAAAGGACTCATGTGGCTTTTCATTTCCCAATTATTATCATCCAAAATATTTGCTGATCTCTGTCTCGGGTGGACAGGGGAAGCCACAGTAAGGCTCGAATGATCTAACATTGCCGGTGCGGAACGTTGTTTAACGTGTGAGGGTTGAATTGGGGCTTCATTCGCATTTGGATTCCTGAAAAAAGATTCTGGTAACTTTTTTCTTTCCCAGGAAGTACTCTTCGAAGGCTTTTCAATGTTTTCAAATAGTTTCATCAGATTCTTCTCGACATCACCGTCGACAAGGACCACCTGATTATTTTTTTGACATTGATCAGTCATTTTTTCCTTGTGTTAGTGAGCCGTCATCGTGGAAGGGTCGAAATCGTTCGAAATAATCCTCTCCTGGTGAACGGCGGTACGAAACTGAGTATAAAGAGTCTCGTCCTGCTAGTTTCGCATCAATTTTAGTTGTGTTCCACAAATTCTACAAAATTATCTTAAATATTTTTCTAATGACTAACTACCATAAAATCCCGCCGTTCTTAATTGAATTCAGTAATTAAACGCATTAATTAAATCTACTTTTATTGGCTGCGCGAGGGGAATTCTCGACGAATCAGCGATGAGCTTACATACCTATTGGGGATTCCGTAGAGACAGCGACGCTATACAAAGATAAATGAGGAGATCTGCTAGAGGTGGTTCTAGAGGGAAGAAAAGTGATGGAAAAGGTTCTCGACCGACAACATCCCAAAGTGAAAGAGAGGAATTACAAGATGAGAGTGGAAATATTGCATGGCGATGTGCTATTGAAGGAAAAGCCGAAAGGTTAAATAGGTGTTTTGAAAATTCAGAAGATCCATATCACGAAAAAATTGAAGAAATGATGGGTTTGCGTGACGATGACGAAGGAAAAACACCGTTAGATATAGCGTCAATTCTTGGTCGAGATAAAGTGGTTGGGGAAATAATTTATAGAAATTTTGATGTAAACTGCAAAATGGAAAAAAGTTTTTACACATCGCTACATTTAGCAGCAGCTTGGGGAAGTATAAAATGTGTAAAGCAATTAGTTGAAGCAGGAGCTGATTTACACCACAAAAACTCAGCTGGCGAAAGAGCCCGAGAAATTGCACTAAGATATTCGCAAACGGAATGTGTTGATTATCTTGATTGGGCCGAAGCCAAACAAGACCTACTGTTATGTATTGAGCGTATGCGAGCAACTTTAGGTGACAATGAAAAGGTTCAAGGTAAATTAACAAGAGATGATAAAAATATAGCGAATGGAGCTTGTAACGAGAAACAGGTCTGGGTTGATGGATCACCCAATGCTACAACCAAAGATTATATAGCAATGAAACACGATCTTGATGAAATTTTAACTCCAATATGGGAAAAAATTAATAATCCAAGTAAGGAATTTTTATTTCTTCATTAATTCACAAAATTATTTTCTATCTATCTATAATTTTCAATACATAAATAAAAATTTCTATTTACAGTATTGCAACCGGTAAGCCGCATCCGTAATTAATTAAACATTTGTTGATTTTAATACTCTTACTGTAATAGCTTTTGCACGAATGAAGTAAATTTTTTTTAATATATAGTTAATGCATGCTATTTTTTTTATGAACAAAGCATTGGATAAGGGAACTGTTTTTTTTTTCTTGTAAAATGATCATTAAAACAAAGCAAAAAACCACATAGTTTTCTAGTAAATTTTTTAATTGTTAGTAATAATTATTTTTAAAAAACAGCCCCAGAAGGGAAAGAAGTAACTACTACAAGACCTTCAACACGGAATGAATCATCACAAAACAAAAGCATCGACTAGGTGATGGCGGTGGTGGTTGATTATTTATGTCTCTTTTTTTTTGCAAATCCTACTGGATACGTAAAAAATTTTAAAAAATAAACATCTGAAACTTGTTTTTTTTTATATAAGAGATTGATATTGTACTTATGTAACACCCCAACATAATTCATTTTGAGGCATTTTGACTACTCCCACTCCTCCGCCAAGTCTTCTATAGTTCATCTGGCCACAATGTTTCCAACAGTTACTATCTGGATCGTATATTTCCATAGTTTTTAAATAAGTTGTGCCGTCGAATCCACCTATTGCCATTAATTGTCCATTGACAACTGCAAGGCCAACTCCGCTTCTTCTCGATGACATAGCTACCACTGGCTGCCACGTTTCTGTGGACGGATTATATCTCTCTGCTGAACTCAGTTCTGTACTATCGTCCCTTCCTCCAACTGCATATATCATGTTATTATACACAGCTACACCTAAATGTTTCCTTCTGGTATGCATATTAGCAACATTTACCCATCTGTTTATCGTTGGGTTATACTTTTCGACAGAGTTCAAAGGACTAGTTCCATCTGAACCGCCAACGGCATATAGAAAACCACCTAAGACAGCTACACCTACGCCCAGTCGTCTTGTTGTCATATTTGGCACTTTCGTCCATTTATTTAGTTTTGGTTCATACTTTTCAACAAAATTTAAGCAACTTACTCCATCTTGACCACCTACTGCGTAGAGTGCTCCATCTAAAACTGCAACTCCTACACTGGTTCTACAAGAGCTAGTTGGTGCTATATCAGATGACCATTGATCGGTTTGAGGGTCGTATCGTTCGATACTATTGAGATAACTTTGTCCGTCATGACCACCAACTGCGTATAATAGTGAATCTAAGACTGCTACGCCAACTCCGCATCTCCTTTTTGACATTTGGGCAACCATTCTCCACTCTCTTGTGTGAGGATCATATCTCTCTACAGATGAGATTGCGTCACCACTGCACCACCCGCCAACCGCAAAGAGCACCTCCCCGCAACGAATGGGTTTCCTTGGTCTAGTTCTAGGACCTTGCATATGGGGTCTTTCCTGTGGCAGCAGTAAATAATTCTTGGCTTCATCAACAAGGTCTCGACATTGCTCATCCGTTTTAATAATAATTTCTGAGGAGATTGAAACTAAATATTTCGGGGTTAGTAAGGGCAGTCGAACATGCTGCAAAACTTGATAGAGATATTGTTTCCTTTCATTTACATTATATCGAATCCAACCAAGAACAGCTTCATAAACCTGCTCTTCATTGATAACATTAAGTTCATCGGAGGAAATTATATCTACTAATTGGTTAACTGGCAGTAGCATAAATTCTTCGCTATGCATAACCTCTTGAAAGTTGTGCTGTGTAAATTTGTCAGCTATCCTTAAAAGATCTCTGCACGAGTGAGTATCAGCAAAGGCTCGAATTCCGAGGCAATTAGAAGGGTCCAATTGCTTTTTAAGAAATTCACAGCAAACTTCTTGAATTTCTTGTAATTGTAATAAACAAGCGGCGGGTAGTAAAGTTTGTACATTGGTTTCGTCAATTACAATTTGTCCAGTATAACAAAAGTCGATCAATAACTCCATTGCTTGTTCATCAATGTCTTTTATACTTACTTCGTCAGAGCTCTTTTCTGTTAAATCCGATGTAAACATAGCTCGAAAATAAGGTGAACACCCACATAGGACAATTCGATGAGCATAAATTTTTCTCCTTCCAACAACAAGAATTACGTCGCATAGTTC
Source organism: Dimorphilus gyrociliatus (assembly GCA_904063045.1). NCBI lineage: Eukaryota > Metazoa > Annelida > Polychaeta > Dinophilidae > Dimorphilus > Dimorphilus gyrociliatus. Next base: position 656,953 of record CAJFCJ010000008.1, read on the forward strand.
CTTATTGTTTCGGCGAACGACATTTATATTTTCCAGGAAATTCTTTGCGTGTTTGGACGATACATAGGGCATTTTTGCAGAACAAGGGTCTTCAATTGTATTTGATGTGTCCATATTGTCTAAATTTCTGTCCACAGGTATGGCTGACAGCTGCAAATCTGTTCCATCGAAGAAAATTCTTAGCTATATAGAAAATCGTACAAAAATTCACTTTACCATGCCTACGGGCAATATCGGTGAAAAGCCGATCTTCCATCGTCGCCATCGATTAATTAATAATCAATCAGATAAAGATGATAATTGAGAAAATCTTACAGATGCAAACGACCATGGCGAATTGTTTGTAGCTTAAAATACGGGTCTTACTAAAACATGTACAACAGTATGCAGAACTCATTCAAAAAAAATTGAGACATATATGTAAGCTTTCTAAATACAAGATACTGCTGCTCTGTTCAAAATTGACTTGAAAGAGAAAATTATGTTAAATTTAGTAAAAATTAAGACAAATAAGATTAAAATTGTCAATTCTAGCTATTTAATTAGAATTTATATTCAAAAATAATTTTCAAAATATTAATCAAGTACTAGTGTTGTTATTTCCTAACTCTGAGCTTCTAACCTAAAAAACTACAAGTTTAAAGTTTACTTCACTTATCAATCAGTGCTGATTTTTTTAGTAACAGTTTAAGCTTAATAAATAAATTAAATTGCTTACGCTAATAAATTAACATTAGGATTGTGGTGATTATTGCAAAAATTTCTCCAATCAGACAATCGTCCAACCAAAATTTTAAAAATCAGGATTTCTTCATAATTTGACTGATATTATAAAATTGCATATTGAAATTATAATGTTCTCCAGACCCGAAGCATACGAAAAACTTTGCTGGCGAAATTACTACACAGTATAACGAAACTGTATCTCGGCAGTAATTTTTTGGAAAGTTACACTTCTCCTCTTGATAGTGTTAAAAGCTGATAACCATAGATAGTTTAGATCTTATCATTCCTGAAAATTAAAATTGAGGGGATATGACTAGCTACAGGGCTAGTTTACGCATTCATAATCAGCGACATTCACTAGATGATTCATATGCATAATTTCTTCTTCCTACTCTTTTCTTGAGTATCAAACTGAAAAATAAATTGAAACATCGTGAAAAAGAACCTTATCCGAAAGTATTAGCAGAACATCAAGGAATGATTTCAAAATGGCAATTAGAATAGAAGTAACAGGATAAGGTATTAGAACTGCAAAAGGTGCATTGAGTATAGAGACTTTCGGGTTATCGATCTTTAAAATTCCGGCTATCAAAGCCTAATCTAATTAGAAATAGAAAGTCAAGTGGTTGATTCACAATCGACAACGGCCATTAATTACTAACTATAGAGTGTCTTGACGTAGTTTTAATAAAGAGGTCACAATTAGAATATTATTTCAAAAGCTGTAAATTTTTCTTCTAATGAAAATTCTTTGTTGAACAGAGAATAATAAAGATGGCAAATTTGCAGAAGTGTTGCAGAAGTTTATAAATTAATTATTTGCAGTGAAATTATGAAGCAATATTAATAAAGGGTTTGGGAATATAATCTATGTTTAAACAAAGGAAAAGAAATAATTGATATCTTATCTTTAAAATAGAATAGCGTCTTTTTAAAATAAAAACATAAGTGTAGTACGTTGTTTATCTCTAACGTCACTGATTTCAATCAATAAAATTTAAAATTCAGGTTTTTGCATGTCATCTAACGCTATCTTTGCAAGATATAGATAAGGTACGTTTGATCTATATAACAAAAGAAAGATAAACAATACAGTAATCTATGTAGTAAGTGAGAAGACAGGTGTAAAAATTTATAAACATTACATATTCATCATATTTGTTGTTTTTTATTCTTCAAACTGATTTTCTATATTCAGAAATGTATGAAAATTAAAATTGTATCATTTGCCCTTTTCTTTTCTTATCTCCACCAATTTCAAAATGTTTACATCTCTTTAGAGTGACCTGTTTCTTTCTATGACAACTTGTACACTCCATTTTCAGAACGATTTTTCTAGTTGTTTTTGCCTATCAAATATCAAAATATAGTTTATAAGTTTTAAAAAAAATGTCTATCCGTCTTACTTTCTTATGAAAAACTGGTTTTGTTTGCCCCCCATAGCCCTTTTGTTTTCGATCGTAACGTCTTGTTCCTGAAATAAACTGTCGTTAAACATACACAAAATGTAAAGTTTGTAAACATCTTTTACCTTGAGCTATGCCAGTAACCCTTCCTTTTTTGTACTGGGTTATTTTATGCAAAGTGTGCTTTCGGCAATTATTACCCTTGCAATAAGTTTTACGTTGTTTGGGAATATTAACCATAATCTTTACACTTTGCTACGGAAGTTTGAAAAATGATAATTATCGTCCTTCACCATGGAACTATTTGAAAAAAGGCGCGCTCTATTGCCTATATGGAACGAAGTGAATCCTACATATAGTGATTATATTATCGCTCTATCAAATTGTAATTAATTGAATTTACTATAGTTTAAAGAAATAATATGTCCAAAAGATCAAAAAGATTAGCTGAGAAGAGTCACAGGGTATTTCATATGCCAACTCGTGACGAAGTTTGGGACAAGATAGATGAAATGAATGAGAATGTATCCTCATCTTCCTCCTACTCTCATTTGAAACCCAACAATGGTATTTCTGATTTTATCAAAGAGTTAGTTGAAGTATTAGTTGAGCAGTATTTCTATATATAAAAGTAAATATTAAATTTCAGGAGAAACCGATATAATCATGACCCCAATTTGGCTCCAGATAGCCCAAGCGACGATGAAATACTTGAGGAAACCTATTCTGACGAAAGAAAGATTCCGAAGGTAGCAATTATATTTTTTAGAAATGAATACAATCTAAAAATAACTGTAGAAAAAAAAGAAAAGACTTGTGGAAGTATCTGAAGGATCGAGTACCGAGGAGGAAATCATAATCTCTCAAAAAAAAAAGCACCTTCCAAAAATTGCTTCGGATGATAGCGATTCGCTTACTGAACCCTTATTAAGTGATGACTATAAGGAACCAAAACATCAATTATTATTCCAAGGAGATACACTAGAAAGCTCATCTTCAAATGACTTCGATACTATCCCAACTGCAGGGAAGAGAATTACAACACAAGTTTTCATAGACTCAGAAGAAGAGCCAACAGAACATTCAATAAATCGAGGAAGGCGTTTAAAAATAATGCAAAGTAGAAGAGAAAAGAAGCAGGAGAAATTTAAAGACTTTAAAAGAGAACGTCAAAGAACATTAAATAAGAAAACTCTAAAAGAAATGGAATTAACTGATGAATCCGATTCAAGTGATGATAAGGAAATCATAGTACTCAGCGATAGTCCAGAATATTGATGATAAAAAAAAATTAACAAACAAACAAACAAACAAACGTAATTCAAGGAAGTTGTTACTATGCAAATTGTTGCTGTGGAATAATTGTATTATATATGCTTGCACAGTTCATATTGATATAATCGATATATTCAGAAAGTAATGATAACTTTGGGATTTTTTGACTTTTTTGTGAATTTGGATCAACTTAGACAAGATCTTATCTTTGCAGATAAATAAAATGAAGAATTTAAATAGAAATAATTGATAATTATTATAAAAAAAAGGTACGACTAAGTCTATGGGCTACCGAGCACAACGCTTCATTAGGACATTATTATCAGATATGGAAAAACTGATTTATACTTCCATCTATTGACTTAAAACGGAGTTCTGTTGCGACATTAAAAGCAATCATAAAGAAAAATTGTGAAATCAAAATCGATTCCGAGAATTCTGGAAGAAAGCGATGTCCATACGTGTTTTTTCATAACACGAGATAATTCTCAATTAACTGCAAATAGGGGGAAATATGATAAATTTATTGTATGATATTCGACAAGGTAAGCGTAGACCACAAGAACTCTGCCGAGCTGAGAGAACAAGGCGGCTTTTCTCGTTGGATTTAGACAAGAATACAGATTTTGCGGCTGCTCATAACTCAGGAATAAACACTTTAGACTTAGATGTCGATGAACAGCGATAGTAGCTATTTTTACATTTCTTTCTATTCTGATTGTATATTAAACCATTTTTTTGTTTATTTTTAAAAAATGAAAGCCTTCTATCTGGTTCAAATGATGGTAAAATAGCTGTGTTTGATACAAGGAGAGAAAAGCCGGACGATGAAGATGCCACCTATAAAAGTTTATTTACAATTAACAAGTCGAATAACAAAAAACATCATAAATTTAGTGTCACAACCGTTAAATGGTATCCATTCGATAATGGAATGTTTTTATCGTGTAGCTCCGATACATATCTGAAAATCTGGGATTCCAATAAATTAAAAGTTGCTGATGAATTTCAATTTCCCGGTCCAGTATACAAAATAGCTTTATCATCTCATGCTAAGCAACATTCATTAATTGCCGTAGGATCATCAACTCACTCGGTTAGACTGATAGATATGAGATCTGGTAGTGCAAGTCATAAATTACAGGGTCACACAGAACTTGTATCTGCTCTCAACTGGTCAAAAACTGATGAATTTATATTAGCCAGTGGATCTGATGATAATAGAATATTTATTTGGGATATTCGAAGAGCAAAGAGTTGTATTTGCAGCTTAGATCAACATGATACGGACATTGGCACAGATTATTATACTTCCCACAAATCTCATACAGCTCATGGTGGTGCAATTAGCTGTGTTGAATTCTCAGATGACGGATTGTATTTGTCCAGTTTTGGCGTCGATAATAGACTGAGATTATGGTCGGCAATGACTGGAAAAAATTTAATGATCAATTATGGTACTGTCAACTCAAATCCACAAGTTGAAATGTCTATTACTTCTCGATGCAATCCAAATCTAATATTCGTTCCGTCGGATAATAAAATACAAGTTTTCAACTTAATAACAGGGCAGCGTGTTAATACTTTAAAAGGACACTTTAACTGTGTTAATTGTACTTATCTGAATGACGATACATTAGAATTATATAGTGGAGGAAATGATAGAAATATTATCTGCTGGAGTGATAGAAAATTTGAAAAAGACAAGCGTAAAGAGAAAAATCCAAAAAATTTCTTTTCCAGATCAGGAGTAAACGACGATTGGGATAGTGATAATGATTAAAAATAATTTATACAAATCTTGATAAATTTGTAAATATTATATAATCAAATTGTATATTTAACTCAGAATCTGAGGATAATATAATAGATCCTAAAGGATATAAATATAAACAAACAATATTTATATGCCTAAGATGAATATGATAAATTTAAGAAAATAAGTCAGAAGATAGATCTCTTTTTTTTTAATTTTTCCTTTCATAAATTAAGATTTTCCAGAAAAAAAAATCACATATTTTTTTGCCACGGCACAAGAATAATTTCTCTTACTTTTCGCCAAAAATAGAAAAAAATTAGTAATTTCTAAAAGGAATTTCATTGTTATTCCCGTTGATTAAATTAAGAAAAAGAATAAACTCAAAAAGCTTTGATACCATTACAGTTTTTTATATAAAATTTTAAAACAGAAAACAAATTCTCAGTACTCTTTTTTTCATTGAGATAATCAACGGAGAGATGGAAGTGAGAAAAAAGTTTCTGTAAAAAAATTCTAATATAACCGTTTGTATTCATTCATATTATTATTTGCGATGTTGTTATTGTTTTTAATGAGTTTCCTTCCAATTCTGTTTATAAAACACAAAAAAAAACAAAAAAAGGAAATTAAACACAGATCTAATAATTAATGAAAAAAAAAGCTATATATAAAATTTTACCCAGGTTTGACCACCTTCTTCGGTTACCCTTGTAATATCTTTTTTCGGTATTCTTTCTTCAGTATCGTATTTCTTTACAATGATTCTATCTTTCTTGTCTGATCCAGTTATATCTCCGTATCCCTATAGAATTATTAAACAACGTCATATTTTTAAAATATTCTCCATTACGTATGATAACTCTATTTTAATTTTATTATTTACTGTCATTGCGTTCCATTTTTGTAGGTTTAATATGGTGGAGCCTGACGGTGGGTATATGTGACTTAATCCTCCATGTCCTCCCACTAAGAAAACAATATTAATTTAAGAAAATGCCTAGATTTGTGCTACTTTTTTATATGTTTTTTTTTGCACACATTAGGCCTATTCCTCTTTTGCCTAGATGTTAAAAGTTAATAAATTAAATATATTATTTAATTAACACTACCTGGTGTATATTCATTCTTCCAGTAATTAGTTTTATTACTGTTTTGTAAGGAGACATCATCTTTGTCTTCCCGTTTTTCCTTATAATACACAACTGCCCAAACAATTAGACATATCAAGCACAGAACTGACAAGATAGCCAGAGTTATAATTGCTGTAAGAAGCCAATTCCATAGTTGTTCACTGACTTTCGGGCCTGTTTCGTAATACTTCTTAAAATATGATGACTGAGGAAAATTTGTTTCATTTTCATCAGCCATTACTCTATACACTAATATAATTTGGGAGCTTAAAAGGAAGATAACGTGAACATAGTTCATCATCTCTATCTATTTGATGTAGTCACAGCGCACTCCTTAATCTACTTGACACTGTCTACTACCTTTCAATTCAATAGTCGTTATGACAATTCAAGCAGTTTTCGACCTCTCTCTGATTGGACTCTCTAATTTGAATTTAAGAGTAATAAAGAGGAACTCGAATCAAGCCTATATAGCTATATAATACTTAATTAGTTCTTTTCAAATATACATATACAATATAGTATATGTATACATCTATAGTATGTACTCAAGTAAAAACGGATAAAAAATAAACAAACATATTAAAAATCTTTTTTTCTGCTCTTAAAAATCCTGTCCATCAACTATCCTTCCCAATCAAATATTGCTCATTTTAATAATGTTTTATTGAATGCCTTAAAAGCTATCGGGTTGCTGTTCTTCTTCTTCCTTACCCTATATTTTTGGTTCCTTTATTTTTATTATCCTGCCAAACCACAATAGTCTTTTTTTAATCTAATACCAAGAATATCGATGCTTAATAAAGTATCTTTTATATTCTTTTCATTTGAATATAGGCCTACATCGTGTTCTAATAGGAATGTACAATTCAATATAATACTATTATTTTGGATGACTTAGTTTTGAAAATTATTAAATCTATCATATAATTTCAACTTAGATCTTTGAATATCGTGTACCTGTTAGCCGTGATCGTATAGTGGTTAGTACTTCTCGTTGTGGCCGAGACAACCCAGGTTCGAATCCTGGTCACGGCAGTTCTCTGTACGGCGATCGGTACAAATTTTTTTTTCTTTTTTTTTATTATTGATTCGTTATTTTTTTTCACAGAGATGCCGCTCTTCATAATCCTGAATACCTTTGTTTAACTTCGATATAAATGATTGTATTTTTTAAGTAAACAACATTACTATTTACAATAATTAACATAAAAACAATCAATCATCCTTTTCCTCGTGATTTAACTTAGCTTTCTTAGGCTGAGATACTTCTTCCTCCTCCTCCTCTCCCTCTTCTGAAGATTCCTCTTCTTCTTCGCTATCACTATCTTCAGCTGCGGCTGCTTTCCATTTCTTAGCCATTTCCAATAGTTTCAAATTAGGTGCAGCTTTCTCATCATCAGGGAAAATATAATCGTAAAATTCCTCCCAGCCACCTTCGCTCTACGATGGTTTCATTATGATGTTTAGTAATGAAAATTAAAAAAATAATAATTGCATTTACCCCATCTTCAGCCAGGATCTTCCTTCTTTTCTTAACTTTATTAGGAAATTTCTTTTCGATACTTGCTCTACTTTCATCATCACCGTATTCAGCCTAATATAGAAGAAGCATTAGAGTTGTTCTAATGGGTAAATGAACTGAAAATGACTGTTAAGTATACCTCGTACTCTTTCCATGCTTCTAATAATAAAAGGCGTTCCTCTTTATTTTCAACGTCCTTCAGTGTGTCGTAAGCTCTTTCATAAACTTTTCTTGCCATTTCAATTGCATTTTTTGCACCCGTTGAGACTTCAAAAGCCGCATAACTTATCCAGACTTTAACGTGCGACGTTCTTTCTAACAATCTAAGATATAATCCTCTCGTTCGTTCATGTTCACCATTTTCAATTTCAAAATCGATAAATGATTTCCACAAAACCTAATAAATTATATCAAAATCAATTAACTATTATTAAAAATAAATTAATACAAATAGATACAAACTTCAGGCATATCCAAACGGGACTGACCAATAGCAAGTTCAAAAATTGCTCTTGCTCTTTCTGAATCTCCTAATATATTTTCAAGTTCTGCGTATCTGAAAGAGATTGTTTCATATAAGAAATAAATTATTATAACTTCTTCTAACCTCATCCACGTTGTACAATTTTCAGGATTGAACATTAGCCATTTTTCATATAGAATTCTACATCTGTCAAATTCTCTCAATTGTAGTTCTAATTCAATATAGCCCCTAAACAATTTGTCTTTTGAACATTTCCCCAAAGCTGTTCCTAAAATTTTTCGACACCTAGCTACATCCTTTTGCCTCAATTCAAATTGAGCAAACATTAACCATATTTTTGCAAAAGTAAAATATTTATGTGGTAATAGTTCAATACAAGCCGAATATACAGCCCTTGCCCTTTCTGAATCTTGTGCTTGTAATTCTTCAAAAACAGCGTAATTTATCCAAAGATATATATAACGTCGCCAGTGTCGTTTTTCTTTTGTTGGTGGAATGTTAGATATTGCTCTTTCATAAATTTCTCTAATCGTTTCCAAATCACCTTCTGATTCCATTAAACGAATATAGTCAAACCAATTATCGCAATTAAGTGGGTTATCTTGAACAGCTTGTTCATACTGAAATTTTCGTTTGCTAACAACTACGTCTTCAATTCCTGCCCTTTCTCCATGGCGTTTTTCGTAGATAGAGTAAGCTTTAAATATTTCCTCTCTCCTATCTTTCGGCAAAATGTCCAAGGCATATTTATAAATAACCTTAGCTCTATCATGCTCTCTTTGATTTTCTTCAAACCTCGCGAATGATAAAAGTAACCTTTCATTAACATTATCTTCTCCAAAAAATTCAATCGCCCTTTCATATATTTTTCGAGCACTAGAAATGTAATTATGCTTCTCTTCAAATCTAGCATATTTAATCCAATTTTTTATTTCAGGATATATAAGGACATATCTTTCATAAATCATTCTCGCACGCTCCAACTCTTTATAACGCAGTTCAAAGTTAATATATGAATGCCATGCCTGTGGCTCTGGTTCCCATTCCATCCAACGTTCAAATACTTGACGAGCACCGGCAGGATTCCCAAGAAGTTCCTCCATATAGGTATATTTATACCAAAATTGATTTGCTCTTGGTAAGATAGTGATTGCTCTATCCCATATATTTCTTGCATGGTTTATTTGCCGATTTCTACAGTAAAATACAATAAAAAAATGTTTAAAGGAATATTTGTCTTTCATACTTCATTTCCATTTCGGCATAGTGAAGCCAAAGCGATATGTTCCTGTGATCAACATCCAGTGCTCTTTCGAAAACTGACCTAGCCCTAAATAAATAAAAATATGGAGTAAATACTTTGAAAGTATACTTTAATAGAACTGAACCTCTGTATTTCACTCTGACTGTCTTCCCATTTCGCATATTTAATCCAGTTTATCATTACAGAACGATTTTTTCTAATATTATCTTCAAATTCCTTTCTTTTTTTAAGTCTATATGCTTCTAACTCTTCGGGATCCGATATTTTTTGGGCAGGAGGCTTAACGAATATGAATGTTAAAACATTATAACAAGTAGTACTAATATACTTACAGGAGGAACCAACTCTAATTCTCTTTCTTTGGCTTCTCTTAGAAGTTGCTCGGCTGTTATTTGAACAGTTGCAGGCATCTTGTTCTTTACCTAGGAGAACAGCACATAATTGCTTAAACATCCTTATTATCGTTCTCTTATACAACATTTATTAGATAAAAACGTACTTTTGCTCCTTTCGGAAGCTTCTTTTTCACACCGCCCTCCTCAGCCATGGTTAATATATCAATTAAAATCCGGATCTAGGATAATTCTCAATGAGAGCTTGTCTAAAAAGCGGATAATAGCGTTGATCAATCGTAGTTTGTAATTCGTGAGCCTTGGGTCGGCTACCGGTTGTATCTTCCGGTATGGTTTCTATTCCACCTTCAGATCGAGTTCCCGCCATATTTGCTATATGTTATTTTATACCTTTCGTCCTAATTACAATAGAAAATAGTATGCAAGTCTTACTTTTGCAGGATGTTTTGATAAGAATTGAAAACATGTTTATCTTAACTTCCAATCAATTTGAATAAAATTAATATATTTTATTTTCCCAATACTAAAATTATAAGATAATTTCATGAATAATACTTATTAACAGTATGAGATGCCTAAGCATAATCAGTAAGTGTAAAAATTTCTTATTGTATTTCAAAGTTCTATTAAAATGGACGATTCAATATATATTCAGTAATCTTAAATATTTTTAAAGAAATTTATGATGAAATTGACAGCTTTTTTAAAAATACTCCAAATGAACGTAATAAATATTACGGTAACCTAAAGTTTATATAGATTACGAAAATCTATTACAGCTTGTAATGACTTCTCAAACAGCGATAAATGATTGATTTGTATTTTAGAAAACAAAAGTCAAAGAATCAGTAAATACTAGCTCGGATGATAAGCTGTCACTTTATTCTCCTTCGAGTGACATTTACAAACTATTCATTGCTGTTTAGCAATTCTACCCACGTGCTCCATTAACTCTATGGCTAATGCTATTCCTGTTTTACGATATGAGACACATATATAATTGAGAGTCGCGAATAATTTTATAAGTAAGTTTTTTTAAACTAAGTGCTGGTGTCAAATTTGGCCTATTATATATGCTAAAACTTTGCTTTTATTTAATTTTAAAATTAGGGTTAGAAAATTATCGGTTATATGTTTAAAAGAAATCAATTATTATGTTATTGTGTTACTTTGGGAACAATCTCCATCTTACAAGTGGACATATATATTTTTTACTCCTAAACAATTATCAATTTGATCGATAAGAATCTAGGACTCTGTGCATTACGATTTCAATTTCAAATTTAGAATTGATCTAAACAACGAGGAAAAACATTGTTTGCGCATGCGCTGAAGGTAAAACATTCTCGGCGTCTGTTTCTCGATTTCCGAATCGAAAGCACATCAACTTCGATAAAATGAAACGATGAATTTAATAGCTTGTCCATTAGAGAGAAAATTCAAGAAAAATATTTTAGGTTTAGTCTATAGGCGAAGTTTAAATTTTTTAAATCAATTTTATTTAGAATAAATTGCAGGATTTTTTGAAAACTAAGTCAACTATTTACAATATTATGTATTAATATTTATGTAAGATCTATCGGATAGCAATATCCCCAATTATGTTTGTTATTTGACCTATAAATTGTTGTTTTGTTTAAAGAAAATCGGTGGTTTGAATTCAAAATCGATTTGCGCCAAACATTCGATTTTACCGATGTCGATCAGAGGGCTTTAAATTTAATCGTCTGCGGAAATATATCGTGATTTGGTATCCCATTGTCCAAGAATTGTTAACTATAGAAAAAGAATTTGATGAGTGGAAAGTGAGTTATGATAAAGTGTAAAAAATACTTTATGTTTCATACATTTACATGATTTATTCGTTTTTAAATTTTAATGTAAGGTGACATTTTCGAAACGTAGTCGGCGAACCACTATTGTCCGCCATCTTGTTTATAAATAGTTCTGTAAAGAAATTTTCTAATCTATTGGATAGTATAGTCAATGACTTCTTTTCCAGAACAGCAAAGTTGTTTGTTGGCAATCTGCCACATGATGCAAAATCAACTGAACTTCGAGAAAAGTTTTCTAAGTTTGGTGAAGTTGTTGAGTGCGACATAGTTAAGGAGTTCGCTTTTATTCACTATAAGACAGACGAAGAAGCACAGGCAGCAGTTAAAGGCCTTCACCAAACTGAATACAATGGAAAATTAATACGAGTGGAGAAATCAACAAGCAGAGTAAGACAAAAACCAGGAATGGGAGGTGAATCCCAATGTTTTCGATGCGGTAAAGACGGTCATTGGTCAAAGGACTGTCCAAGTAGGACACTAGCTGAGAGGAAGAGAGCTGCTGATAATCGTGGCGGTCGGGGAGACAGTAGAAGTAGTTATGAAAGAGGAAGAGATAGTTATAGAGGAAATGGAGGAAATGCCGAACATAATAGAGGACCACCGAGACAGTATGATCTATATGAAAATTATTTGCCTCCAAAAGGCAGCGACGGAAGGTTTCATTTTTCCTATTTTTTAAAATAAAAAATGTATTGCTTTTTTTTTTCTATAACCAGCGATATTTTTTTTTACAAATAGATACATTAATAGCGGGTATGCAGGAAGTTATGGGGGTGAACGATATCATCCGTATGGACCTCGGGGCCCTTTTGGTCAGCAAATGCCACCCGGAGCTAGTTATGGTTACAATAATATGGGAACCTCTCCCGCTAATCCAACACCATTAATGGGAAGTAATCCTAATATGGGCTATAATATGATGGGTAATATGGGTCAAATGAATCCTGGTAATATAAGCAGCATGAGTAATAATATGCAACAAATGGGAAGCAATTTAAACAATGGTAGCACGTATATTGGGCCTGTATCATCAACATCAAACTTACAAAGCAGTAATTATTATTCGGGCAATAATCCTATGAGTTACGACATGTCAAACAAACTAGCGTTAGGTCAGGGAAACGCTAATTTGGGTAATCTTAGTTCTTTGACAAGTAAACTAGATGCTCAAGGGGCATCAGCCCTTAATGAATTAGCGGGCTCTTTGGCATCTCTGACTGGGAATGCTAATGCGGCAGCAAACTCTATGGGAGGTGGAGGAGGAGGTGGAGGTGGTGGAGGACAGTCAACTTTCTCCAGTCAGCCATACGACTACTTCAGCAAGTAAGTTATCATGTAGACGGTTAGATATCTTTAGCCCTGTTTTATAAACTTCGAATACCCCAATCACAAGACTTTTGGCTAATGCAAGAATGAATTAGAACCAAAAGGTGTGAACAAGAGCGACAATCAAAATATCGTTTCGTAAAAAATTGCTTTTCTTCAGTGTAATACTAATTTTGAACATTTGTTCAAATATCGACCTTCACCGTGACTAACTGCGACAAAATCACCGTTAAAGAGCTTAATTTATTATAACACTTGCGAACCTATGTACATATTGCTAAGTTGAAGTTAAAGGCTTAAATATTCTGAGCTACTGTATCCCTGATTTTCCCTGCATATCATTCGCTTGTTAATGTCTCTGGGTTTCTGGTAGCCTGATTTTACTTTCCGTTCAAGTAAAGTTAGGCTAAATGGGCTCTTAAGTTTATCGAAAGTGTGTAATTTTTGATATTAAGAGATATTACTATACACTAAATGCTTAATATTTATAATGATTGGGGTAATCAGTTATTGAAATTGGGCCTTCTTTTACTAGTGTATTGTTAAGTTAAAAACTTCGTAAAAATTTTTGAGCAGCTCAAATTTTAAGAATTCATACTTATTTTTAATTTACAGCCTCACTAGAAATCCGGGCCCCGGAACTGGGCCAAACGCAAAATAAACTAAGACTAATCGGCGGTTGCGGACATTTGACGGTGTGACACAAATCCGGCGTCGCTGCGTTACTTTTCGCGTACGCTTTGCCCTTCGGTTCGAACTGTAAAGTATCGGTATCTTTTTTATCAAAGTTGTATTGTTGTATATTATTAAATCGCATCGCATCGTTTAGATCTTATAATATGATTATTTTTTTTTTCGTTGAAATAAAGCGTAAATATATTTAAAAACGGTTAGAACTTTAATTTAAAGTTGTTCGGCGGGAGACGGAGATACATGTGTTTTCTATTCGTTGCGCAATCCGGACTGGAAATGGATGTTTGAAGAACTATCGCGTGATACAACGGTAATCAAACCTCCCAGTCTATTCGCTATATCTTAACAAAATTTCCTTAATTATAGCATTAACGTTGAATAAAATTTGTATCTTGTTTATATCATGGCTAATTGCATTTTTTTCAAAAATTTCTACTGAAACTAGAAATTCTTGACATCGTCATCATTTTTAATTTAAGCTGGAGAAGGTATTAAGTCGAAATGCAATCTTTTGTTTCTTTAAATACAATATGATTTCTGTGCATTCGCTGAGCTAAAAATTCGAATGTTCTTCCATTATAGTAGATCTGTAATTTGTGTTGTAAAATAAGGGAAATTTATAGCATAGTTGCCTCTTCGAAATTGCTTATGACCTGAATTGCGGTGGTTTTTATTTGACTATAACGCGTTTGTGAGCTTAAAAGCTTCATATGACACTTTACGAATAGACTGGGATGAACCTCTATTTATTGATGTGAGTCGTGCACATTTTGTTTTGACGCTATACCATTAGGTAAACTAATTTTATTTTTTTAGTTGAATATATTTCGAGAAATTATTATATCAGAAACCGCTAAAGCAGTCAATATTTGTGCGTCAAATGGTGCAAAAGAAATTGTTATTTCCCCCCCACTGATCTTCTTTCTACCTTATTGATTTCTTTATTATTAACAGGGCATAAAAGATTTGGAACAAAGATTAATTAAGGCTACTGCAGATATATAAGCCACCCCGCATAGGTATCAAATTTTGAAACCTAATGAAACGACTTAACTACATTACCTTTCAAAAAACTAATCTTTTCTCATGACAGATTGGAGTCACCAAGTAGATAAAATGTTACTCTGCTTTAGAGCCAAAATTTGAGAGAGCTTTGGGGATGGTTATCAATCATCACACGCTCAGAAATGGAAGTGATGAAAAGCCAGAATTTTAAGACATGAGAAGATGAAGAGAACTATAATTAGCTCTTATTATGACTTTAATTTTAAAAGATCAATAAATTTTTAAAATCGTTATAAAAGTACAAAGTTTAAATATACTCATACTATTAAAGGAATCTTTTGTGCTCTCTATTGATTGAAAGTTGAAAGTCTTAAGAAAGTACTTAGCCATTTTAAACTTCTAATTTTGCTCTAGATTGAAACTTCACGAACATTGAATAAAGTGCCTGTTGTAAGTATAGCCAAGAAACTTTACAAGAGTTAATAGAATAACCAGACGCTAGATGGCGCCATATGAACTGTTTAATTTCGAAATGAATAGTCCTTTGTAGAAGGTTTCATAGTGTCGCCATGATTTCGAGTGAGTTATTATTTTCGTTAATCGTTTATTCACAAGTTTTTGAGTATTTTCAAAAGAAGTATAAGTTACAAGTTTAATGTAATGAACATTTATGAGTTTCATTGCCTTACTGTGCATTTTAAAATATGTAGATAGCGAAGAAATGGAAACAAATGATTCTAAATTTAAACCAAATATTATGTGTCAAATGGACGTTTGCGACAACCTAAAACAACCAGAAAATCAACACATAAAAGAATTAGGATTACGATTTTTTACTTTTCCATGGAAAAATCCAGATATGTAAGTTTGAAAATATTTATTTGTGACTTATTGGTGTCGAAAAGCGCCATCTAACTTTCGCTAAAGCTCAACAGAAACTGAATTGTAATAAAAGCTACTAAATTTTACTGTACCGTTTTTTTGTGTACAGTGACTTTTTTCATTCATCTAAATATAGTTATTTTCCAAAAAATTTTATTGTAGTGTTGATAGTTGGATTAAAGCCTGCCAGAGAACTGAATTAGAAAATGTTACGCATTATCATCTCAGAAACAAGTCTATTTGTAGTGATCATTTCAATGTATCAGATTTAGAGGATGAGAAAGAACTCATATCTTCTGATCTTAAATTATCAGCTATTCCTCGAAAATACATAGAAAACAGTCTTTCCGAAGCCTTAAGAAGTTCAAAAAGTAAGTATTGAATTTACCTATTTCTGCCAATTTATAAATTAGGTTTTATTCTACGTGTATTCGCAAATGTCAACAAAACTGTTGTTTATTTTGAATACGAATACTTTAATGATAATCACACGAAAGGTTAATTTAGAAAATTTGCAAGGGTAATAGTGTATCTAATGTTACAACTGGTTAGGGTAGAATATAACCTTTCATCGTTCAGCCTTTTACTTTTACAACTAATTTGAGAAGCTCAATTTACGACAAATTTGAAAAAGCAAAAATTCTTAAATATGTACATTTTCATATAATAATTTCTATTATATATATATATATTAGTATATATATAAATTGTAAAGCCTAATCCTGACTGATAATGACTGTTTAGATAAAAAAGATGATGCAGTCGTCGGAGGTATAGCCCCAGCTGGAAATCATAATACTTTAGTAGTGACTGGAGATGATAATCTACAAAAGTTTCTACAATCAGCTAATTCGAGTAGTAAAGTGGTATTTGTTAGGGCACCGGGTGCCCAAACAAGCTCAAATTTGAAGTTTGAAACAGCTATTTTAAATACTCGACCGATTGCGCCTGCTCGAACAATTCCACCACCAACTATTCGCATATCAAATCCCAGACCTAATTTTGCACCCGTCCTCAATATGGTTAACATTGGAGGAACGGATATACCAATTGTTAAAAAATCAGTTGCTACTCCTAAACCGAAAAATACAGTTGTTTTTACACCTTCAACGCCATACTCTGGAAGTAATTCTAATATTTCATCTATAAGGGAGTCGAAAATGCTCAAAGCTGGTCAAGGAGCAAACCCCGATCAGGTTAAAATGCTAATGGAGAAACTTATAAAAGTCGATAAGACTGTTTCAGAACACGTAAAAGAAAATCAGAAGCTTAAAAAACAATTGAATACTTCAAAGAAAAAAGTTACGAAACTAACGAGACAGCTAGGTAATTGTCTTTTATTAGCTGATTTGTTATAATTATGACTAAACTTTATTATTTTACGCAGCTGTTTGCGAAAAAGCTCTAAGGCAAGAGCGTGCTAAGGGATTTGATATCAGTCAATTTACTCCAATGCAATTATGCTTCTTCCAAGATCAGGTTAGATCTGCAAGTTCAAGTCATCATGGCATGAGGTGGAGTGCTGATACTATTCAGTTTGCCATGGATATATATTCTCAAAGTAGGGATGTCTACAAAATGATGTGTGCTGAATTTCGATTACCCAGTGAAAGTACCGTTAAAAGACTATCTGAACAGTCAAAAGTAAACTTTCAAAGAAATGGAATTTTTCAATTATGTACTAATTTAAATATTTTTAGGTTTCCAATATTAGCGACAAAGAAAAGAGTGAAATGGAAGTTGAAGCCACCGTCGCTGAAGAATCTATTGAAGACGATGTTGTTCAAACAGTGACAGTTGTAACAGATAATGATATGGTAATGAGTCAGGAAGACGTACGTGCTTTGATTGCAAGCGGTGAGATTCAAGTTGGACTGTCGGAAGAAGTTACCGTAGAAGTAATTGAAACATCACCAACAGGCATTAGTTAAGCTTCTTTTAGTAACAGTTAAAATTTTAATAGGGAATGTCCTTATTTGAAAAAAAAACTTTGCTGTTTATCACTTTTGCATCAGCGTTCGAACGACAGCTGAAAGAATAATAAAATTTGTTACTTTTGTTTTGAAAGTTTCTATGTTGCGTAATTTACCTTTATATTCAATTTGTCCGTCGCTGTCGATGTTCACTTCAGAAAGAAGCTCCTCAATTTCATCATGACCTAACTTTTCGCCCAGAGAGGTCATAACGTGACGAATTTCTGCAGCAGAAACATATCCATTTCCATCCCGATCAAATACACTAAACGCTTCACGAACTTCGTCTTCCGTATCGCGTTTTCTTTGCGATAACTTTGTCACGATCGACGTAAAAGTTGACAAGGAAAATTCTCCTTTATTGCCACAAAATTCTCTTATCAGCTCTCCTACCTGAAAATAAAATAAAACGTGTAAAAGCATAAAAAGAAAAGAACTTTAAAAATAAAACTAGTTATTTATTATAAGCTGTTATTTGATTAAATCTTAACGACTTCCTTGAATGTGTCTCTTTATATAAACTGCATAACTTCATTTATAAATTCAATATATTTGAGGTGTTTATCCTTGTTGTTACCTATTTATTAAGCCGCGTTTATTTGGTTGAAAAATTGTTAATAACTTCTACGCTAAAAATAAATCAATTGAAAATATCTCTTAAATACGTCACTACAAGTTTTTATTTATTTACTGTTATTCATAGATAGAAAATATTTTTTACCTCCTTTTGGGTTGGGCATTGACGTAAAGCTCTGACCATTTCTCCTAATTGATCTATTGGAATTGAACCTCTTCCTTCTCTGTCGAATAACTGGAAACATTCTTTAATTTCTTGTTGCGTATCTTCGCTCAAGGCCTGTAAGTTCGGTATTAAAAAGCTTATATTTTCACTACATCAAGTGTTCAATAAAAATTCTTTCGAAATCTGAACGACGAATAAGTATTTTCTTTTGTCAAAATAGGCATCAGGTTAAAAAGTGAATTATTTATTTTATTAAGTAACAAAACTAAGAAATGAGAGATAAATCTTAATCGTTACAAAACAAAAATGATTATTATGTTAACATAGGTGACAAATCATACCATTATTTCGTTTTAGAAGATTATTCGACTTTACGAGCTGCTTGAACGAGAAGCAGGAAGTACCTGGCAAGCTGGCACACCTTACGCATGCGCAAACTTTCGAATTCACCCCGCCCAACCAGATGGAAATTTTAATAATTAGTCACACATCGTGTTTAAAACTTACTTTTCATAGTTTAACAGAAAAATAACTTTAAAAAATCAGTATCATTATGTGCGTTATGATTTAAAAATTATCCTTTGAAAAATGAGTAAATTGAAAATATTCAAAACTATTAAAATGAGAGCTTTAATGAATTATTAGTATGATTCTTAATTGTAACTTTCATTTATATGTAGTTCATTCAGATGTGACCATTTAATGAACATTTATATTCTGCTTTAAAATTACATTTTTTACGAAAATAACTCTCAGGCTCAATTTCCGTTGCAAGAGATTTTTAACAATTCATATGTAGCAGACTAGTTTATGCTTTAATCATGTCAGTCTCTCTGAGCAGTATTGTATCAGAATCCAAAAAACTGGTTGAACGCTTGCGTGATGATGATGACGTCTTGGAATCTCTTATCTACAAATGGGAATCAGCATCGAATACTGTTGTTAAAAGATGTCAGGCTGAAGACCCTTACAACGGCTGTAATGCTGTACCTTGCGTAGACGGTTCAGAATTAAAGATCTTGGCCTATAAGAATGAGCTATTACGACAGGTTTTACACTCTCATCAAGTCGCTGCTGATGTATTGATGCACGAATATAGAAGGAAAATTAGCAGTCTATTGCAAGGACGAGCCGATGTTGGCAAAACTGTGAATTCACTAGATCCTCACCCACCTAAAAACATTCAATATTTGGCAGAGGGTTTACAGACCATTAACAATGCATGTCTTATTGATGAAAAGAAATTTTGCGATTCAATTCAAAATATGGCTCAACTCAGAGTGGAAAATGAAACTTTTAAGCATTTAGAAAAAAGTAGTCCTTTAAGAATTAAAAATAAGAACAACAACACTACACAGACAGATTAAAGCTAAATATATTTTATAGTACAATATACACAGTGACTGTTGATATCTAATAAATTACCACGCTGGCGTAGTTGCGTTTGCCAATCTTCTCATTCTTCGGGTATTCCGGTCTTGATCTCTTATTTTCTTTTCCATTTCAGCATCAGTTAATGTCTCAATAAATGGGCACCACTGCTCAGCATCTTTTTCATCTCTGATTGCCACTTCTATTTGTGGTAACTGGCTCTCGCTGAATGCATACGTCCTCCGTAAGTAGGCTAGTTGACCATGGATACTGTAAGCTATTGAACTTACAAATTCACCTCCCAAGCCTAGTTCCGCACAAAGCTTAGTTGCGAACTGTTCTGGACTGTTATCAGGTTCAGATAAGTCCCATTCAAACTGATCTAGAAGGGAAATATTGCCCACGTTTAGATTTAACTTCAAAAGAACGCGTTGGTCTGTTTGTTGGTTGAGGAGATTATCAGTTGAACAGGGGAAAGCATCAATTTGTTGTCGAATGCTCTGTGCTATTGGGCCGACAAATGATAGAGGATTTAAATCCAGGTCATCGCATATTATTTCAGCGAATTGTTCTGGTGTTATAAGGTTTTCGTTCTTATTCCATGTAAAGCAATCTCGAAGTTTTTGACCTTCAAATTCCATATCCAATCGAATAGGAACTAGAACCTCATCTTGCATTGCATTAGCATGAACGGTTTGTGGATCCAGATCATCATAACACATGGGAAATGTCCTGGTCTTAACTTTTCCCATTCTGTTTCTGTTTATTGGTGTTGAGCAAGGCACAGCATCAAGATGATGAGAATTACTAGGCATATTTGTCATCCAAGTATTAACTTTTTTAGTTTTCTCTATTCTCGGAGCTGAATCGGAGTGCCCACCAGAGGAGCGATATTTTTCTTCATTTCCAGCAAATACTTCATCAACCTCAGAAGCCCGTAGTAATGACATATTTGTGGCCATCATATTCGCCTCTAAGCCTAATTGTTGACCGATAACTTTTCTCTCTTCTGGGGTTACAGTGCGGCGCCATAGAGAAGGGAATCGTTTGTACAAAGAACCTCTAAACATCCGCAAGTAATTTCCAACTTCTGCTCCTATATAATACATCTCTCCTCCCTCTTCTAGCCGAAATGGCTGCGGTTTTTTGCCGAAGGTTTTTCTCTCGGTCATGATCGCTTAAAAATTGGACTAATTGCAATAAATATAGATCCAAATATTTTAGAGCGATAAAATGGAATTTGACGCTCGAAAACCGGAAACTAACTCCTAGCGATATTTTCGTACAATTAATAATATATTACTCTTTTTTTCTTAAATACATTTATTATAAAATTTATTCATGTAAAATCCATTTTGAAAAAAATTAATTAATTAATTCCTTAAGAAGACCATTGGTTATTTGAAAAAGCGAATCAAGAGCATGTAAAAGTCTTATTTTTCGTAATTGATATAACATATTTGTGTTTCGAAACGCTATATTATTTGATTTAACATTTTTAAAGTTTTAAATTTAGTTTAATTAATAGAAACAAGGACCTGTAAAATATATAAGCACTCTTTCCACTTTTAATGCAAGTAGAGAAGGTTTTATTAAACTTTCTAAAGGACAGAGATATTCGAAATACAGGTTTGCTTCATACGTTAGAGGGTTTCGTAAACATAAAGTTTATCTGATTTGCTTTTTATAAACTTTAATGCGATTGAATATTATTTGAAATTACGGTGTCCATGTAATGCATTTGCGTATGAACAACGTGCCGGTAGCGTAATTTGAGCGTATTCATACAATTACTCCTTTTTTTCTGCAATTTTCGACCAAGATATACCCACTGGTACATTGTGAATATTCTTTGAAGAAAAAACAATATCTTATAAATTTTTTATTCTTTCCTTTGGACTTTCTAACTGGTAATAATTGCTTGAAAAGATATTTAGGTTAATCTAATAATTTTTTGACAGCTTAAATTAGTTTAATTTGTCAAATTAATATTTTAATACCTTCCTCCCTATTAAGTAATCTATTCAAATAGAATAAATTTTAATTTACTGTCAATAGCACGTTTTAACGGTATATAAAAATAGAAAAGTTAACTTCAACATATTAATGCCTCTTAGCAAAAAATTAATTATTATTCTGATGCTTTACATTAACACATTTTAGTCAAAATTATTAATAAAATTATCCTCCAATTACAGCTTAAAACATTTCTGCTGCAATGATCCTCGAGGCGGTTGATAAACCCCTCGAAGGGATTGTTCACGAGGAACGAGATGTGACAGTTTATTTTCAGCGTGGAGGGAGTGTTGGAAAAGGAACCTTATATATAGCAGAAAAGTAAGATTCTAATGTGTGTTTATATTAGAAAATCTATAAATTTTTATTTTAGTGAGCTCACCTGGCAAACTGACGACAACAAGGGTTTTAGTTTACAATGGCCTGATGTCTCATTACATGCGATTTTAACGGAGGTGACAGCAGATTTCCCTCATCAATGCGTAATGGTAGTCGCAACTGTTGATCTTGGTAAATATAATAATAACTGTTTGATGATGTATCTTATAAGTTTATTTTATATTCGATAGACGAGAAAGAAGAGGCAGGAGATGACAGCGCTTCTGAGAAGAGTGTCGATGCAGAAGTGGTCACGACCTTTCAGCTCGTTCCCGATTCAGTGCAAAAACGTATGTCGAGAAAATGAGGTTACGATTATTGATATTTAGAGACTAACGAGAATATTCTTTTCTCTAATAGTTGAGCCAATATATAAAGCTATGTGTGAGTGCGTAGCTCTACATCCATGCAGCGACGGAGAAGAAGACGATGAGGAAGATAATGAAGGTAATGATAATGATGAAAATTGGGAGGCTGATCCTAATGGAACTGCTGATGAGACCGAGAAGGCGGAAACTATGGATGATTTACCTACAGGAGATTCGGGACCGAACGGTAAATAGAATGACATTATATTATTAACCTTCCAAAAGGGTAATATCTAGTGGTTAATTGAATAATGAATTTCATTTCAGGTAGCGCAGAGCCGATGGAACAAGGCCAATTCGATGACGCTGAATAATTGAGTGATGAATTTATGTTATATACATATATATATATATATATATATACATATATATATATATATATATATATACACTATATGTAATGTGTTTGTATTTGTAATTGATTTTCTTTTGGACGCTGAAAAAAACATGCATTTAATTTACGAAAAAGCAGCTAAAGCAGTCTGTCTTCCAGCAGTTGCAATTCTTTGAGCAGATTTTGAATGAATAGACGGTCCCAAGCGATTGTCTTTCTTTTCCTTTCCTTTTTCAATTTGCGCTAATCTGGTATCCGATTTGTTACCACTAGGAAGCTTTTTAGGTAGCTGAAAAATATAAAGAAACTGTTAATCCGTGCGAAGTAATTAGAATAGATTAGGAATTCCAATTTATTTTCAGGAAACCAAACAAAGATATTCTTCAAGAATTAATTGTAGCGTCTTATTTAGCTCTGCTATAATTAAATAATCTTATTATGGACTGATATTACCTGCTTGGCAACGCCGTGACCCAAGTGGTTGTAGGTTTCCTTTCTCTGCAATCGCAGGTCGTCGAGACGTTGTTGTAAGGCATTAATTTTACTATTAGACTTAACATCGGTGTCTGTTTGGAGTCTGGTAACTTTCTTTTGCTCAAGCTTCATAGCTGCTGCTTTGCTTAATTCGTTTCTATGTTTGCTAATTGTGTCTATTGTATCTATTAGCAACTGATCTTTTGCTTGTTTCGATGCGAATATCTGATCTCGCCTTTCTTCTTCTTTCTCTTTCTGTTCTACTCTTAACCATGTTAATCTTTCTCTGAGCTCTGCAACCGACATCTCTGTTAAGAGACCGTGTCCAGGTGTAGATGTCAAATCGACAAGTTTTTCCCTTTGTTTGGGAACAGCCTCTAAGGCTCGAATTTCTCTGATGAGTTCCATTTTCTTCATCATTTCCTCTTCAGCTTCTTTTAATGCCCTTTCCATTAACTCCTTACGTTCTTCCGCCACTTGTTTTACAATTCCGGCTTTATATTCCCTAACCTTTCTTTTAGCTTCTTGAGCGTTCTGATGAGAATCTTGAACATTTTTGACTTTATGCTTTTGCGACTCCTCCATATCGAGTTTTTTCAACATGTAAATATGCATGAGCTTTCTTGCTTCTTTCTTCATCTGTTGAACTTCAACCTTTTTTTGTTCTATCTGCTCTTTCTTGGCAATTATTGCCTCCTCATAGGCAATTTTTCCGGACATCCTTCGACGCTCAGCTTCTAGTTTCGCATCTAATTCGTCTTGTTCCTTGACCCTATTCTGCCAATTGTCAAATTGGTCACTATCTCCGTAACCGGACTCTAATTTTACTAATTTCTCCCATTCTTCTTCTTGCACTTTTCGATACCTTTCACCTTCTCTTAAAATAGCAGCAGCATTAAGTCTTACAACTGGCTTTTGTCTACCACTAACGCTTGGCAGAGGGTGGGCTTTAGACATATTAAATTTCAATTCGGCATTTCGCTCATTCAGGATATTTTCCCTTTTCTCTACAGTTTTATCTGACGGTGCAGTATTAGCACAAGAAAATTGAGATCTGGTAGCGTCCATTAGTCTTTTTTCGGCATATCTTCTATTTTCCTTGGAGATCTTTTGTAAATTCTCAAATTCCTCAGGCTGTTTGTAGATAACTTCAGGTGCATCTTTGCATTTAGGCATTTTAGGGATTGGTTGTGGCATGGGTATTTTTCTAGGTTTTACTTCAGTTAAATTAAACGGCTTAGAGTTTGTTTTGGGAATTTCTTTTGGTTCTTTTAATTGATTTTTGTTATCCAATTTATCTTTTAAAGAATCAACTAAGTTTCGAAGTTCTGGAAGATGCCTTTGTAAAGGATTAATGAAATGTTCTTGGACAAAGCTGGTATCATATAATTTATTCCATTCATCCTTCATCCAGGTCAAAATATGTTTTTCATCAGTAGCGAATTGAAAAAACTGTACGAATGAATATATAATGTATATTTATAAAATGAAAAACGTGAAATTATCATCAGTTTACCGTATACATTTTTTTTGTATGGTGTGACAAAACGCATTTATTGAACCAGCTTGAACCGATGTCCTTGTAGGCAAGTAACATTAGATAGGCGAATACTGTATACATATGCTTTTCGCTATTAAGCATAATCTTTCCATCACGAGCGTAAAAAGCATCTACAATTACTTTTAACGCTTTTGAGTACTGAACACAGTCGCTAAACGCATTCGTAATGAAAATCTCTTCTGTTTCGTCTATAGGCTGAGAAGGAAATGTTTTTTTATCATTTGGAAAAATTTTCTTTACTATTTTCTTTGAAATGATTAATACTTACGCCAAAACTGGCCAGACTTTCTTCAAGATGAGTTTCTGAAGCCACACTGTTTTCATCAAAGGTATCAAGAATTTTTTTTACTGAAGCGATTAAATCTTTATACGCCTGAGCCATGATCATTAATTTTCTTTATAAAAAACTTAAAATTTCTTTTCTAGACAAACTCTTGGCGGCAAAAGAATTTACTTAATTGTTTATATATATTAGTTACTGTTCTTATACAAGCAAAATATCCACCATTTTATATGTTATTGGAGGTTGCTATGGTGACGTGAGAAGTTTTCGTAAATATATGACATAGTTCGTAAATTCTAATAGAATAAAAATATAAAATAAATTCTTCAATATGGAAAGAAAAGAAAATATTTTTATATGTTTACGAACAAGCCGCCTTCCTAGAAATGCTCGTTCGGACTTCTTCGGCAATCTTCGGGACGTCGTTCTAGGATTGGATGCTACTGTGAGTTTTTTTTGTCTTTTGGAGAAGCTATTAAGTGGAGAGTTAAAAAGCATTAAAGAAGCATTGGAAATCGAAATTGAAGATATATTAATTTGCAAAGTTATATTTGGTAAGTAAAGTATATTAAGTTGAATCTTATTTTGTTTGCAATTAGATTGCAAACAGCTAATGGGACTCGGTTTGTAGCGTTGCTCTTTTTTTCTAGTCGTATAGGACTATTCTTAAAATTTTACGATAATATTATGAGAAAGAAACATATTGTTGTCGAAGGTTAAAAAAATTGTAACATTAGACAAACAATATTTATTTTATTTATAAAAAGGAGAGTATGTTTTCTTCGGACGCCATGTTGCGGCCCTTCCATTGTCAAGGTTACGACGCCCCTGAACGCTATTCGACTGTGTATTGTTTGTGCAGTTTGTCAATAAAGCTTTAAAAAATTTCAGATTTTCTAAGGCCTACAATATGGAGCAGAAGACTATAAAGTGTGGTGATGTTGGTGAGATCAATGTTTACGTACAGGTATACTTTCTTTTATCATGCTTATTATGACTTAAAAGGGAAAAGGGTGAAATAATTAGCAAATCATTCAAAACGTAATTTATCGATTTTTTTTTAAAGAAAAAATTATAAATAGGCGTACGAGTCCAATATTGAGTGCAAAATTCGATCTCTTCCTTGATTATAATATAAATGCTAATGACTTCTATTGAAAAAAGAGGGAAGTAGTTTATTTGTTAAATTATTCAGTGCGTATATATTACATAAAGAGAAAGAGAAAAAAAATGATTTATAGGGTTTGTAAACCTTCGATTTATTCGCTATGTCTCTTTACATATTGACAAAATAATAAGCTAACTTGGAAAGGTTGGTCTATTTATATTGAAACAAATACGAGCACGCTAACGATGAAAGGTCACGCAAACGCGCAAGATTAGTAGGGTCCTTAAATTTAATAAAGAGAAACATTATGAATAGTTTTATCATTCTCTTTTCTCTCTCTCTCTCTCTCTCTCTGTCTTTCCATACTTCAAAAAATCTGATAGATGAAACATATTCCCTCCTTGTTGTGGGAAGGTAAAGAAAGCCCTTTAAGATATATTTTATATTATTACTATAATCTTACAATCTATTGAATAATAATTCTTACGACCTAATTACGTTTCTTTGACTAGTGTAACTACTTCTAAGTATTCCATAGGCCTAAATGGGAAAATAAAGAACACGGATATATTTCTAATATATATTTTTTTATAAACGAATTCCTATTGAAAAATAACAGGGAAATAGGTCGAGCAATGAAAAGGTCATCTTTACCGTGCACGACCTTGGCTGCAATTATTTACAATACGACGATTTTATCAATCATGAGAGAATGCAGCCGATCAGGGACAGAACTGTATGGGTTCATGTTGCTGTACCCGGACAGGAAACGGACGCGTCGGATTTACCATCGACGTAATAGAATCTAAAAATGGCTTTATTATTATTACTATTGTTATGACGCTTTAATGAATTTCTATATGACATACTTTTCCTTTTAGATATTCTTTCCCGACAATGCAAAAACTCGGAGAAAGTCTGATTCATATTCTTGATGAGTTAAAGTAAGCATAATCGTTTAATAGACGAAAAAAAATGAAAATATATCGTTCCTATATAAATATAGAATTAAAGAAGTACTCTGCTTTGGTGAGGGAGCGGGAGCAAATATCCTTGCGAGATTTGCGGTAAATATAAAATATAATCTTGAGATAATGAAAAAATTCAATGGGACTATGACTAATGAATATTTTTATTAATCTATCAGTGTAAACATTCGGATAGAGTGATGGGAGTTGTACTGCTTCACTGTACAGGCACTACGGCAGGTTTAATGGAATCACTTAAAGATAAAGTTTGTTTTTCAAAGAATTAGTCGACATATCAACTTACAAGTACTTGCTTATAGGTTATAAATTGGAAACTGGAACATATTGGAATGAATCCAACTGCTGAGCAATATTTGGTACTTCATCGTTTCGGTTCGGTAAGTCTAATTATCACTCTTAAGCTCTCTTTCGCGAGTACAATTTACGCAACGACAGCATCTTTAAATTGCGTCTTTTTTTCTCTCCTTTTTTTCTTATTAGCAGAGCAGTTCAAAGGTAATTCAAGTGTAATTCCTAACTTGAGGAATTGACGAATCCCTGTCGTGCACATACTTCATTAGATTATATCGTATTTTTTTCAGAGTTTCGTAAAGTAATATTCTCCACTATATCAATATTACAGTTTATGTTATAAAATACTGTACATCTATATATCAGTATACTTAATAAGATATTTCTTGAATAATTTATACAAAATATATATATATATATATAAATTATATGTATATATATAGATGTATTTCAATACAGGCCTAATTCATAGTTTAACTAAGCATCTTAGAATTATTTATTAATACATTGCTTCGTGTACGTATTGGAGTCGTCAGTTACGAGACATTAACAATTAAATTTGTTAAAATTAGAACTAACCTAATTATTGTTAGTTTTTTTTTGTTTCTTTTCACTCATCTAATAACAACGACACATTTGCACTATTATTATCCTTCTTTTTCTTTTCTCTCTCTCTCTCTCTCTCTCTCTCTCTCTCTTGCTTTCGCGCCTTACCACTAGCTTTCTCTCTTTATCTCATTTACCCTTAATTCTGTCTATATTTTACTCTCTTATTATTTAGCTACAAACAAAATTAACCTTTTTTTTTAATTACAATTAACGTAATTATAATTAGAATATTATATAGAGCACGAATCACTCGAACGTTATAATTGAGAAAGAACACCTTTGATTTACTTCCTCAATGATTTTCTTTTAGTACTAATGATTGATGTGTAGAATTTAAGAAAAGTATTCACGCTCCCCCCCCCTTCTTTCCCTTCCCCTCCCCTCTCTCTCTCCCACGACGTATAAATTATATTATAACGTATATAAATGTATATAGTATTAAATATATAGAAGCACATTTACATATTACTACTTAATTCTTCATTCTTGCGCACCAAAAATATTAATGTAACTTTTTTTTTGTTTTTTTAAAAAAAAAAAAACAATAAACAAACCCTTGACAAACTCCAATATTTGATTTATTTTTCCTCTTATCAATTCCTATCAATCCTACCAAAAAAAAACACAAACTTTTTTTTTTTTTTACTTGTAGTTGATATAGAAAATATTATTCTTATTATCGCGTTTTCATGTTTTCTTTTGTCCTTTTTTTCTGTATAGTTTAACACAGCGGAAAATGCGGAGCAATTGAAACAAGTTATTGCTAACTTTCAAGAAGAACTTCGGCAACACGTAAATCCGAAGAATTTGAAGAAATTTGTTGAAGCTTTTCTAAAGTAGGAATTTTTGTTATTCTAATTAAAATTCTCATTAGATAGTTGACGTACAAATACATTAAAAAATATTCTAAAAATAACCTATAATTAATAGGAGAACAAGTATCGCCGACAAAATCACTCATTTAAAGTAAGCTTCTTTATCTATTTTCGTATATAAATTATCTTATGAACTTTTTAAACTATGATTTATATTTTACAGATGCCCTATGCTGTTGGTAACCGGCCAAAAATCCGTGTTTAGCGGAACGACAAACTCTCTTGCCCAAACCGTTTCTAGACACGCTTCAGTAAAGGACCTGGTGAATTTTATCGAGGTTAAGAGGGTTGCCAACGTTTTGGAAGAAGCGCCAGAAAAGATGGCTGAGAGCTTTCAGTATTTCATCCAAGGTTTGGGGTGGGGTGAGTATTTTTTATTTATTAACTTATCAGCAAAACGTTCCTTACATAAAAAAAAAAAAAAAAAACGAAGATTTTTTCCTTCCTCTTTTTTTTTATATTTATTTTTAAGTAATCAACCGCAAAATAGCAAATAGGCTTATAGTTCTCTTTTTTTTCTTTTAAAAAAATAATATATATATATATACTGTATATATATATATATATATATATATAAATTTATAGAGCGCCGTTTACTGTTTGTAGATATCTATCCATTTAAATAGGATATTTTTTTATAATTCCATTCGTTTTTTTCATACTTGTTGAGTACTATGCTAATATTTCTGTAGACCAATTAATTTGTCTGTAGGCAGACACAATAAATTGTGTTTGCAATGCTTCTCTTCACGTTGCCGCATGTTTACTGTATTTGTTATATATTGTGAACGATTTTTCTTACATTTTTTGCATGTTGAAACAACAATCTGATCTATTTCGTTTCTTTTTGTTTAACGTCGATTGTTCCTGGCTTTTTCGAAATTTTTTTCTTTCTGTTGCATCCGCTACGTATACGCCACCTAGAGGATGTTGTATTTAAATTTTTTTGTCCTTTTTTTCTTCCTTTTTTTATATTTATAGAATATCTTTGATGGAGAGATAGACTGATAAATAGATAGATGGATAGATTGATAGACGTAGTCAGAAAAAAGAAGAATGATAAAGTGAATTAGGGAAGGGTAAAAGAGATATAGAAAAGGGCGAGTGTGGGAAAGGGAAACTAAAAAACTAGATGGGTCGACATATCTATAGATAGATAAATAGATAGATGAATAGATATATTGAAAGAGCATAGAGAGGAGGAGGAGAAGAAGAAGGAGAGAGAGAAGGTGAGATAAGATACAAAATTACTAATTAGTAAAGAAAAAAACAAATATTTTGACAAAATTATAGATTTTTTTTTAAAAAAAAAAAAGAAGAAAAAATTTGATGTAGCTTGTTAGTTTTTTCTTACGTTTTCTGCCAACCTGAATATTATTAATTAGCTATTTTTATATATATTTATATTTATCTATATATATATAAAAAATAGATGAAAAAAAAAACAAAGCAAAAAAAAAAAAATGCCTGATATACAGCTTCAGGAATACCGATGGTTCATGTGGAACGACCACCAAAGAGCAGACTACGATCAATGTCAATGGAAGTCTACGATCAGCCGAAACTGAGATTGCGCTCGATGTCAGGAGGGGAGAACGATATTAGTCAAATGTAAAATTTCATTACGCCGTCAACAAGCGTTTGTTCGTTTTCGTTCTTTTCTCTTTTTCTGTACAAAAAAAAAAGGAAAAAAAAAAAAAAGAAAAAAAAAAATAGGTCGTTCTACCTGTTTATAACACGCTTATATATATTTTTATATGTAAAACTACAAGTTTAGTTTTATTACTTGTAATGTTAGTATATATGTATATATTATATAAATTATGATATTACTAAGATGATACATTAAATAATTTATACTGTATATACATACATATATACATATTTATATTTATAAACAAATTATTTACAGTACAACAATTAGTGTACGTAGTAGTGTACAAACGCTATTGTATTCGTTAAACAGAAAAGTTTTTATTGACTTTAAAAAAAAAACCTAACCTCGTAAAGGAAAAAAAAAAGAAACATTGCATTTTTTTTTTTTTTAAAAAAAAAGGAGTGGGGGGAGTGACAGAGAGAGGGAGAGGGATAGTGGGAAAGAGAGATTTTTCATACGTTACGAATGCATAAAAAAACAGCTTCTGGCGTTCCAATGCCGTCAAATCCACCGATAACTAGAAATCGTTCGATGAGCATGGAGGAATATGATCTACCGTTGCGCATGCGTTCTACTTCTGGAGGAGGATCTTCATGCGGATCACCAACTTGCGTTTAATCTGTCTATCGATATCAGTTTTGTTTGTTTGTTTGTTTTTTTGTATTTTAGTTAAATTTTTTTTATAGAAACTCTGATGAATTCTTTAAAAAAGTCTTTTGTTTTTTCTTTCTTTATTTCTTACTACGTTTGTTTAAAATTATTGTTAGATGTTGTGTTTATTAAAGTTTAGACACAAAATAGTTTATAGTAGTGCAAAAAACAGGTTGTGGTGTGTAAAAAAAAGAAAGAAAATCTCAAATATTTTCTTTTAAATACATATATATATATGTATATATATATATATATATATATATATATATATATATATATATATACTAATATATGTATTAGTATATATATTTATATAGTTTTAATTCGCATTTGGTACTTTTAACGTAGGTGAAACATGCATAAACGTGATGAATATTAACAGTATATTATTCTATGCGTTTTTTCTTGCTTTTCTCTAAATACAACATAACATAGATAAATAGACAAGTAACCCCATCTGAGTAGGCCAACAACATATGCTAATGGTTTTACATGTTTGTAGCAGAATTTAATTTATGACATGGCCAATCAGATGATGATGATGCAAAGTTGAAAATTAAACTGATGTTTTAGGCTTTAGATAGTGATTTCTGTTTTCATTTTTTTCTTATGCATTGAATGATTTCTTCTGTTAAAGGCTTCATTCCTGGTGTATCGATAGCGCTGCACACGTGAAATTTAACCTTTTTCTCACTTGTGATACGTTTTTCGAACTCCTTCTTTATGTATTCAATTACGTCGGCTTCTTCATTCCTACCTATTTTGATGGAGTAGAAAGGCTATCGTCATTTAATACGCTAACGAATTAATGCTAATACGTGAATGGCATCGGTAAATTTAGTAAATGTTGGTTAGCATATACGTCCAAAAGAGGCTACTCTTTGGTTTCATGCATATTTTCTTACTCGCCTACCTTTGTAATTCTCAATTATTGATGAAAATGGAACATCTGCTAGACGTTTTCCTAGTAGATCCTTCTTATTGAGTAGAAGAATGAAATTGGTATTCTTTAGGAATTGATTTGTTATTACAGAGCCAAAAGCCGAAAGGGAATCGTGAAGGGAATTTAACGAACTATCTTCATAGGTTCCTTCGCTGTATGACGTCAATGAAGTTATAAAAACGATTGCGGTGACGCCTTCAAACAGGCTGATCCATTTATGACGTTGCGACCTCTGACCTGGGTAATTTATTAGTCAATTAATTCGTTCTCCAGTAAATTCTTTTACATTAACACTTACCAGCAACGTCGATTACTTTGTAAACATTTCCTTCTGATGTGAACATGTGCTCCTGAACGCTTGCCGTAGGTTTCCGTATAAATAGTATGTCCTCAATATCCGGAATGTAATTGGTCGATAATATTCTTTCCAGTTTGGATAAGAAACTGCAAAATTTTTCTCAAGGTTACAATTTTTAATACATACGCATCTTATTAACTACTCAATCCTACGCTAATTCGAAACAGAAAGTACACGCTATTTAAGGTCTCAAGTCTATTTTAGTACTCAAACATCTACACTTTCTGTGTGCAGTAGACGTCTTAAAAATAGAAAAAGATAATGTGAAGGAAAAGGAGTATGAAAATCAGACCTATATTATTATTATGCTTTCCTATCACGTGATTTATCTTCTTAGGATGATTGCTGGGCATGACATGATACGTACCTGCCAGTAACGTCAGTCACGAAATTTAACTTAATGTGCCTGCGGCGTTTATTTATTTTCAGCCGTCTTCTTATAAAAATAATTCAAAGAGAAAGTTGACCGCCAAGCTAACTGCACTTTGAATATTTTACTCTGATCTTTATTAGGCCTTTCTCTCGCTCTCTCTCGCTCTCTCTCTCTTTCTCATTTACTCAGTCATTCGTACATATGCACACATATACACAGACACAGACACAGACACACACACACACACACACTCTGTCTGCTCTCTCTCTCTTTCTTCTCTCTTTCTCTCTCTCTCTCTCTCACCTTTACACTTTTCCCACCTCTCTTTTTCTCACTTACTCTTTTGGCTCCCTGACTCTTTCCCTTTCATTCTCCCTCTTTCGCTCTTTTTTAATTTACTCACTGATCCGCGAAAGTTTTTCGTAGACCAAACTTTTTTATATTCTCTTGCCAGATGGTTTGAACGCTCTTATCCCGCCACATGCTTAAAACATCTGCAGCTAAAGATGAAAGTTTCGAATAGTTGACATTTTTTTTTGAGTGATCTTCTTCTTGACTAGAAGAGCCCTTCCGTCCGATGTTGGATCGGGGAAATTTCTCAACGAATAGGCTGTACGTTTTCTGCTCGTTAAAAACAGTGTTAGACGTTCCCAGCGGGGCACTAATATAAGTATTCGTACAGCGTTACTTCCGTCCTCCCATTCAGTTACCTGCTCCAGTATAGGGTAGAGAGCTTCAACCAGGTTCTCATAAACGTAAATAGTCCACGTTTTTCTTTCAGATTCAGGGAATTTATCCCCATGCCGTAATCGTAATTGTTTAATAAAGGTGCTTTTGCCACTTCCAGCGCCACCTAAGTGGAATAAGAAATAGTTAATGGGAGTATTTATCGAATAGCCAAATCCCTCATCTATGGTCAAAGTCCTGTTTTATCAATGAGTCAGATGGAAGGGATGGAATATACGTCATTGCTAGGATATTTGATCCAACTATTATTAAGGTTTCCAAAGAGTCCAAGGTATGTAAGATGATTATTCAGAATAAGAAAAAGAGTTTTTATTAGTTTTATATATAGCCAAATAAAAGCTTATCTAATTACGTCCGCCATGACCCTGATATATATACATATTGTGCTTTTCATTGTAGTATAAATTATAACGTTTTCTTGTTTTCCTTTTTACAGGAAAAGAGTAAACAAACCTTTTTACAAAAGGGAAAAGAATAAAAAAAAAACAGGGGAAAAAATGACTTAGAACCCGTTTTCTAAATCAAAGTATGCAATTTTGACATTTACTAGGCAAATCACTTGACCAAAGAGTTTCTCTTTTTCTCCACGTTTCAACTTTCCACCCCTTTTTGCAGAATATTTCTCAACGAAAGCGGAGAGAAAAAAAGAACAATAAATGTTTTGTAAGTTTTGACTGTTTCCTTTGAGAAAAAATTGTAGGTGGGCGGGCAAGTGAGAGGTTGAGGAGAGGAGGGGGCAGGGGGGATAGAGGGGGAGAGGGCGATGTGAAACTAAGGGGGAGAAAAGTTACTTTCATAATAAATTTACAACAATAAATTACTGACCATTTATATTAAAAAGATATTGACTCTTTAAGGAAACCTTTTAAAAGTTGAAGCGTTAGACAGCCGTCAAAAATAAATAAGTTATAGTGGAAATATGTGCTCAATATATAAATATAAATATGTAAATAATCCACTCTAAACTGCAATACTGCAATATTTATAAAAATATTTTTAGGTCTAGTATAAATACAATATATATATATATATATATATATATATATATATATGTGTGTGTTATAATTTATATTTATATTTATATATGCACCTTGACTCCTAGGCAAGCTTTGCGCCCTATATATTTTCTATTTACTCTCTACCGTATATACTATTAACCTAAAATTAGAAGTTGCAAATCATCGTGCTGTTTTTCTCTTCCTTCTTCCAATTGTTGATCAATACTTCTGCTTTTAGTCTGAGCCGATTTGTTTAGTTTCGGTCCACCCGGCATTTTCTTTTTTCGGCGTTCTTCTTCTATTAAATTGAAAAAAGGGATTATGTATAATTAGGATGACAGAAGCTGAAAATTATTCAGTATGCATGAGAGGGAATTAAGTTGCTCTACTGGTTATTTAATCGAACAATCGAAGCGTTTCTTGTTTGTCAAGAAGCGTAACATGTCTGAATATTTAGAATTAATAATAAGCTGCTTCTCTTTCCTTAACTCTTTTCCTTTCTTGCTTTTCCTCTCCTCTCCACAGAGCAATAGTACTTGGACTGAAAAGTTTCTTAATGATACGTTTTTTTTCTCTTTCGAAATTGTATAAACTTCTATAGGCCTTTTGCATAAAATACAAAAAATATTCGTAGGCCTATATCTTTAATCAACCGACGTTGACGGAAAAATATAATTTCTTACGCGGGAAAAGGTCATTATATACAGAGACGATAGATATACCCCACAGGCCTACTTGTTAATAGCTTCGTTTTTTTACGTAACCGTTTTGAGTTACTAATATTTCTCAAAGAGAAAAATGGGTATTTAGAACCAAGATATTATTAATTTATTGGTTCAAGCGTAAAATTACGGCTATAGGCTTATAAACAAGAAACAAAGATCTCTAGTCAATTGCCCTTGCATAAGTCAATAACTATTATGAAATATATTGATAGCATAAAGTGGCTTACCTGGCAGAAAATATAATAAATAAAACAGAAAATCAAAAAGAGGGAGAAGACACAGAGATGGGAGGGGGGAGAATTTCTTGACCTTTCAGACTGATAACCTGGAATAAGCTCGTTACCAGAGGATGACGGGTTTTTAACTGCAAAAACTCCCTACTGCTTAATAGGCCTACTAGACGCCTATGTAAAAACATAATCAAGTGATTTTTTTCAATCTTCCCACGCAA
This sequence comes from Dimorphilus gyrociliatus, assembly GCA_904063045.1. Taxonomy (NCBI): domain Eukaryota; kingdom Metazoa; phylum Annelida; class Polychaeta; family Dinophilidae; genus Dimorphilus; species Dimorphilus gyrociliatus. The sequence goes on from CAJFCJ010000008.1 coordinate 692,891, forward strand.
ACCATATGTTCTTTACACGTAAGATACAGATTTTTTTTTACCCTGAGTACTAACATTCTATAAGGAAACCTTATGCAAATAAGGAAACGTATATCTAATTGCAAGAAAAAAACGGAAAGAAAATACTTTATATTTATTTAAAAACCAATAATATTCAAGTTCAAGGCGAGAAGGGAAAGGAGAATAAAAAAGGGAAAAGGGGAATAAAAAAAAGGCTAAATAAGACGGCTGATGAAAGGAAACAATCTTCGATTAATATTCTTTCCGTTTTTTGTCAGTATAATCCAAATCTGAAGGGCTTAGATTTAACCGATGGATTGTTCCAGTCCATTGCGAAAGAATATCATAACGCCTTAGTTACTATTATTACAAAATTTTTTATTAAAAGCCAAAAAAAAAAACAAAAACATAAAAACAAAACAAAAATGACTGAATGAATGAATGAATGAATGAATGAATGAATGAATGAGTGGTTTATATAAACAAAAGAGTATAAAATAAATAGTTATATTTATTAAAAAATATTCTCGAAGTTAACCCTTTTTCTCACGACATATATATATATATATATATATATATATATATAAAGCTCATTCATAGTTTCATTTAGAAGAGTAATAATACTAAAGAAATCATTGATTTCTTACATATCTCTCTCTCTATATATATATATGTATATATATAAACTGTATATATGCACATACATACGTTTTACTAATGTAAAATAATAATAATAATAATAATAGTAATAGTAATAACACTAGCAAAGACAACCTTCTATTCTTACCAATGTAAAACTCTCTCTATAAGCGATATATGAATAATAATAATAATCAAACTTTGAATTTTTGGACGCTTACAACGATCCTATTCAATTAACCGACGACAAGGACGTTTCGGTTTTGACAATGAGTGGTCGCGTCCTTTTTCTATATGGTTTACGTAGGGTGTCACGTGACGCTGTTGGCCTTGTTCGCTAATTAAAAGAGATGAACGCTTCGTTGGACGAAAAAAAGCTTACTATGGCGCCGTTTACCTATTAGCATAGTAAAAGGAAGCATTTGCAAATCTTACCTTAAGCCAATCCAACTTCTTTCTTTAACGCCGCTCTCGTTGAAATGTGCGTTGTTCTGTTGAAAAAAAAACCACAAATACGTCACGTGATCAACTCGTCCAATCAGCACGAAAATCGAGTCAAGATGCTGGCGTGTAAACTGACAAACTGACGGGTGAAAATAGTTAAATTAACTGGTATATTGCAAAGAAACGGATAAAATTGCTCAAGTTCTTTTAATGCCCAAGCTATAGGCCTAGTCACTTTATTGTCTCATTCTTTTAACTTAATAAAGGTTGTATAAAATTATGATCATTACGAAATTGCAGTACAAAAAAGCTGGAAAGGGATAAAAGGGAAAAGAGGGAAATATTCGGACCGTAAATAAAAATCAATATGCTTTAGTTGAGGCTTTCCGAAAGTCCCAATAAATGATGGCTATCAGGTGGCGCTTCCGATACACCTAATATTATTTATGGTAGATGGAGCTGTTGACTATGGGATAACGACAAAAACACTTATGGAAATTCGATGAATTTTCACTAGCAATTGCTATTGTATAACCTTTTCGAAGGGATAACAACATCGTCTGTAATTCTTCGTAGTCTATTTGCAATCTACTGCAAATAGACTTTATAGACGAATGGAGCGTTGTGTTGGATATATAGTCCATTATTGATTATCTTCCTTTCTTCAACTACAGCATGTATCTATTAAGATTTCTTGGAACGTTAATAATATTTCAATGTTAATTATTAATAAAAACAATCTCTGTATAGCTCGCTTTTTTTTAAATGTTTAGCCATCCAATTACAAACTTGATGTTTTACCGCTCTTTAAACATCTATTGCTGATTGGTTGATGTTTATGAATTATTAATGAGACATCAGGCGACACTGGGTAAAAACTCGCGCTTTACAGTTATCCGTCATTTTTACGACTTTAACAATCGTTTCAACTGAAATTTGAAAAAAAAGAGGTAAATATTTTCAAAACTGATTAAATAGTATGAATAATCAGTTTTTTCCCTTGTTTTTTTTCGTCTTTATTTTGTTTTAAAATTAAAAAAAACTTTAATATTTTTTTTTTAAAAAAAAAATATTAAAGAAAAGACAAGCAGCAAAAGAAAAAAATATTATTTCTATAAATTTTCATAAATAGAATAATTTATAAAATAAGGAATGACGCAAAATATTCGAATATATTATCGACTTATATTCATTTTCTATTCGATAAGAAAAACAAAAAAAACAAACTGCAAAAGACTGTACAAACTTTGGTAAAAATAGAAAATTATAAGTAAATGATAAAAGACAAGATTTTTTTGTATTCAATTACTTTTGTTCAATTCCTATTTGAATGGGGTTAGGAAGAACGGTAGATAGATAGATTGATAGAAAAAAACGAAAAAAAGGACTCCCTTAGAACATTTATTTTATGATATTTTTTCCCCTATGATAAAGATAATTTTTAATCAAAAATTTTTCCTTCTAATCATATAGGCCAATCAAAACTATACGCATAAAAAATTAGTTATTGCAACGTATTAGAAAACCTTAAAAACCTTATTCTCCCCTTTAATAAAAGGTCTTTTTAGTCGTTTTATCTTTTTTCACCCCTTTCCCAATTATTGTTTGATCCGAGAGTTATAAAACGAAATAAATAGAGATAAAATAGGAAGAACGAGAGTCAGAGAGACTTTGGTTGTTTATAATTTATTAAATACCGGATATTCTAAAAGTAAGAAGCTTATTCGTTCAATTATTTTTTACTAGAGTCGCAAAAAAAGAAAAAAGAATCTCAAAAAGATTTAAGAGAGAGTTTTCACTGTTAAACATACAGAATATGAATAAATATATATATGTATATATATCTCTACTGCGATAATTCAAATCTCTGGAGTATAAATTAAACACTATAGAATAAGTATATTGATATTTCATCTTATATTTACTCTTAAATAACAGGAAATTTGTACTGTTTTGTTTCTATGTTTTTTAACTTTATTTCTATTTGTAAAAAGAAAAAGAAAAACAAATAAAAAAACATTTTCCAATTTGTTTTAATATTATTATCATCCTTTTCATTCTACTTTAAGGTCTTAAACATGCCAACCTCTTCGCAGCGTACTCTTCTCCTTATGGTTTTAGTATCCTTATCACTTTGTCTGCTTGTTAATTGTGCACCAAAAGTACAATTGGATTATCAGGTATAAATCTTTACTTTCTCTCTCCCACTTTCCTTTTTTTAATAAACGTTTTATCGAGGAAATAAATGAAAGAAGGGAGAGAGAGAGAGAGAGAGAGAGAGAGAAAGAGAGAAAAAAAAAGAGGAGATGAAAAGTTTCCTTTACTAAGAAACTAAACTAAATATCATCTTATTTGTTCTTCTTATATTATTTAAGTTATTTAAGTTATTAAGCAAATAATTACGAAATGAATACAAACAGACGGCCAAGAGAATATTCTGTGATTGGGAAGGTTGCGGAGGAGGAGTGTTAAAGAGAGCAAGAAATTCCGAATCAATTATAGAAGCTTTGAGGCGTTTACTTAAATATCAGACTAACAATAATTAATTCATATAGCATATTCGTTTTGTGGGAGTATATCTATAAAGTATTTTCTGCTGAATTAAAATAAATGTTGTCCGACAAGAGCATTTTATTCGTCTTTATCACAGTAAATTATCTTTTGAATTGACTTTCTTTTCTTTTTTTTTCGTGGAATGATTACAAGTTTTAAGCCAAGCAAAATTACCTAAAACAACAAGGCAAAAAAAAATAGACAACACGTTTTCATGAAAAAAAAAAGAGCCAAAAGAAATAAACATTTAACACGTTAAGATTTCATTTCTATGAGATAAAGAGAGAAAAGTGCATATTTCGATATAATTGAGAGAAGAAGAAGAGAGAGAGAGAGAGAGAGAGTGAGGCAGACAGACAAATCGAACCTTACCATCTATTGCCCTTTTCCCCTTTTCAATAATCTCCCGCTTCAATTCTCTTTTTTTAAATTCTTCTTAATGCTCTTCAAACTATCAATTTGAATATCAGTCATTTAAAAAAAAAACACTTACACAACATATTTAATGTCGTATAGGTAACCGGAAGAAAAGTAGGAGAGAAGGAGAAGCTATTAAATATAAAAACAAAAAAAAAAGAGAAAGAGAGAGAAAATAAAACAAAAACACATGCGTAATGACAATATTGAAAACATAGAATAAAACTAAACATATCTATTTATCTATAAGCCCAGTGAATTTTCCTCTTTTTTTATGTTTTTCTTTAAAAAAATTTTGTTATAAATTTCTCTTTAAAAAATAAAATTTAAAAAAAAAAAAGAAGGAAAAAGTAACTAAAAGAGAATAGGAAGAAAGGCTTAGATAAAAACAAAAGAGCAAGAAAATTAAATAATAAGAAAATCTTCCTATTTCACATTACGATTATCATCGAGTTCATCGGAGAGGAATGGATTTTTTGTTCGATCGTAATCATCCAACTCACAATACTCGTGATTATCTCCATTCCTTACTTGTTGCGTTAACAACGGCTTATCAACTTCCTCATTAGCATTTGTTTTGAATGTAGTTAATTCTGTTTCTGGTTCGTTCGACGACTAAAAATTAAAATAAAGAGAAAAAGTTAAAGAAAACTAAAAAATAAAACGAAAAAACATATTAAAGTGCCGATGAAAATGATAATAAATAAATAATAAACGATAAATAGGTCATAAAACTAGTATGGTACGTAAAAAAATTATTCTGTTATAAAGCCAAGTGATAAAACAACTCAATATAACTCAATAGTTTGTAAATTGAATAAAAGTGTTAGCTTGCAGAGGCCGAGTGGGCATTGGATCAAACAGTTTAAGGAAGCCGTGCAAAATTTGTAAACCAATAGTTTGATTGTAACATATTTGGCCTCTGCATTCGTAGGAAGTCAACAAAGATGGAAAATAACATGATCACTTAGAGAGAAATAAATGGTTTGCTGGGAATTTTTAATTAAAACTTTCCTAACTAAATCCTTAATAGTTAAATTGCATGAAAGAAAACCATAAATTAATATCAAATAAGAAAAAATGCTCAAGTTATATAGGTCATTGGCGTTTAATAAGAATAAAAAACTATCTTCTTGCATACTTTTAGTTTAGACTAACAATAAGATAAATACATTTTTCTGTCTAGTCAGACTTATACCTGTGTAAACTTCAGCAAAAAAAAGAAAATTAATCATTAGATTTCAGTTTCCTCTCTTCCTTTCTCCTTCGTTTCGCGTCACCGTTTCGTATCTTTCTTGACCATATTGTTTAGATACACCTAATCCAATTAACCAAAAGACATCAATCCATAAATACATTCCTACGTATTATTCATACATAGAAACAAATTAAATAAAGTCTTTTCGGTTAATTGAAATAGATAAATTGATCTTTTAATAACGATTTTTTTTTTTAATTTCAAAGGAAATTATTAAGAAACACTATTTTTGCCCTAGAAAAGGCTAAACTTTGAGCGGCAAGGGAGAAATTATATATATATATATATATATATATATATATATATATATCAATCTAGTTATGGCATAAATACTTAATATAGTTAGTTTTTTTTGTCTATCAAACAAATAAATAATCTTAAATTTAAAAAATCCATACTAACAACAGAAGCTAATGTACTTCTTACAGACTTTCTCGAGTTATATGGAAGAGGGCCAGGTGGAGCAGGAGCACGTTTTTTCTTCCGATAAATATTATCTGACCTAGTTGTTTCCGATCTCCGAACACCTACAGGATCCATTTTTGAGGTTTCCAAAATTTCCACCTCCCCTTTTTTCGCTCTATAACTTCGTCTATCATCCGAATTTCTATATATTGAATCTTCCTTATCTCTCATAAAATAATGTAGTTTATCATCTTTCATAAACAAACTTGATCCAGAAGATTTCCTTTGAGAAAATATAAAATTAACTTACTCTTTTGCCATCTAGTGGTCGAATTAAAAAAACTATTACCTCTTCTTATAGCGTGCATAACAAACTATTATGACAATTATTATGATTAAGAAAATAATTCCACAAATACAGCCTATAATAATTCCAAGAGATGAACCCTCTTGTTTCTCTGTTTTGAAAAGCACATATGTTTATCATATTGTGAAAATAGGAGAAGCGGAATACATCTTGATACGGTGTTCTAAATGCTTTTTAACAATAGAACGTAAGAATGTAGCATTATTCTTTATTTCTTATGTTATATTTTATCGATTGGAACATAAAACTTTATTTCTATTGTTTAGATCAAACAATAATTATTAATTGTTTTTAACATCTTTCCAGTAGAAAATGTGTACCTTGAAATTACATCATTTGAATAATGCTTATCGTATTTTTACTATCTCCTCAAGAATCCATTGAGAGGAGAGAATAAACTATAGACAATAGAATAAATTTGTCCTATAATTTTTTTATAGCTTACCAGGTTTAGGCTCAAGTGTTTGCACTATATAAGGTGGATCTGTTTTAACTACTCTTTCAGTTGTTATTTCGGGATTTGTAGTTGTCTCTATTAATTTTCTGGTTGACTGTTGCTTAATTACTGTGGTTTTTTTGGATGTTTTAGGATCTGCTGTTGATAATTGAACTGTAGAACTAATCTTTACGCCTTGTGTCGTCACATCATCAACAACAGTAGACTTATCAGCTGTAACGATTTTAGCATTTAGCTCTCCTAAAGGTTCTTCTACAAAGCTTTGTTTCGTAGTATTCGGTTGAATAGTTTCATATCTCAATGTAGAATTATCAGCATTATATGTAGTATTAGAATCTTAAGAGGAAAAACATAAAAGATAGAATTATAATAATTTCATAACTTATACGCTCTATGATATTACTAATTCACACATGCCATGTTTAATTAATATAGACACTTACTCATAATTGGGATAATTGTCTTAGCACTATAATGTGCTAATATTTAGCACAAAATGACAACATTTTGTGGGCAACAACAATGTCAACGATATATAATCCCAAAGTAGACATTTAAACTACACACCTGATAATGAACAAACAGTTGGAAGAAGGAGAATTAAAGTTACAAAAACAGTTTTAGAAGTGGCCATTTTGCTTTGTATCTGTTCTCCGAATTGAATAGAGTCTTGTTTGATAAAATCACAAAAGATATTCTTCTTCAGGAAAAGTAAACTTCGCTGAAAATAGAGTCGATTCACATTTCACTTTTTCGGGTATCCCTTTATCGCTCAAACAGACGTCAGGACTTTTCAATAAAGCAACTGTGAGTATCAGTCGATCAATACTTCAGATAAGATAATGACTTTTCGATTATTCAAAGCCCTATCATTGCCGATTTAGATTAATTTTGATACCAAAAAAATTTTAACTTCCAGAGAAAAAACTAGTAGAACTTGTTTTTCAGGAGACTAAAATGTCGGCGTTAGCTTACAGCTTATGAATACATTTCACTAATTTTCACCTAGTATATATCTTATTTTACAATATTATGAGGATCAACTTCTAGCCACATAATTAAAATGGCCTTCCTGTTTGCTATCAATGACGACATTTTGAATATTTTAAAAAAGTTCTTTTAAACGTACACCAAAAGAAATTAAAAACATTTAAGATCGCGCGCAATTTATTTTATATTTAAAACTATATAATTAAGATAATTTTTTGATAAAACATTTACAATTGCTTTGCTTGTAAAAAACTATATTGGAAATGAGCAATACATTAAGTGATTGTGTTCTAGATCACGGTACAGTTACTCAATAACAATTTGCTTGCAGCGACATCTAACAGAAATTTTTTTCCGAATCGAAAAATAGTTCCCGACCGGATATGACATAAATGTTGTTGTTTGTTACGTGAATCTCATCATTTGAGTGTTGAGATAACTTACTTTACCGTTACCCCAAAGAGCTGGCGTAAACAATTCAAATTCGACGAAAAAGCTCTAACAGCCTTCTTCCTTTTTTAACAACTGCAGATCAATAGAATGTCATTGAAGAAACTTATATATGCTCCAAAAGTACGTATACTACATTTTCGATTTTAATAGTGCGTGATTAAAATTCAAGATTTCTCAGATTTGATCACGACATTTTCTTTTAATAAATTTGCTAAACCGATTTGTCTAAAACTGATCTATTGTTAAGCCATTTAAAAAATTAAGACAACAATGTCTCTCTATTAAATTTATTATTCATCACAATAATAAGGTTAACCCAAATTTAGTAAGAATTTTCAATTAACAGTACTTTGATCTTTTTTGTAAAGTTTTCTTTAGATATTTAAAGTTATAAACTAATTAAGTCATTGCAACAAGTAAATGAAGAGAATATGTTTATTCGCTAAAAAAGTAGCTTGTTAGAAGGCTATTATATGTCAATTTAGCCTATGAAGGGACCGTGAAAGATTGTATTCAAATAACTTTTGAAGGAATTGAAACTCTTAGAAATAGCCGCTTAGGTGTGTCTACTTTCTTGAATAATGGGTGGAGCTAACCTTCTATACAAACTTCGTAAAAGTGAAACTAAATAGCATGTGACTATGTATTGTCGCCCATTTTATATATATATATATTTAACAACCCCTCCTTAAGACTATTTTAATAAATATACTAATAATAAAGAAAATAATGTTTTTTCTATTATTTTTGTAGCGTAGCGACACTTCCTTATTAGCCCGATTTTATTTTGCCGACGAGGATTTGCACAAAGTAGCGTCTGAATTGGACTCTTTTGATGGAAAAAAAGACCCTGAGCGATGTAATCAACTAATACACAAATTACGACGATGTCAAGATAAGGTAATAAATTATTCATTTCGCTTAATTACCATCTTTATTAAATTAACGAAGTGTGTTTTTTTCTTTTCCAATCACTATTTAGGTTATTGTGATTATTCAAAATTTAATAGAAGAAGTTGTTGAAAATCCTGTAAATAGAGATTATCGTAGGAAATTTCCAGAGGATATCATTCATGAAGGTTTAGCTGGTCAATTATGGTTCGGGGCCGAATGTTTATCTGCAGGGAGTTGTATTATGAATAAAGAAGTTGAATCTGCTACTATGAGACCCTTGGCCAGAGCCCTAACGAAACATTTAGACGCTGTCCGAGCACTTTTGAGACAGCAGGCTCTGAAAGCAAATGTAATATCAAAGAGTGTAAGGGATGCTTTAGCCCTTTTTGATAGACTATTTGCTGAATTTGAATTATCATACGTCAGCGCCATGGTGGCTGTTAAGACCGTTTCAGAATATGATTCGCTTTTAGACGTAGCTGTTTTAATGAGTGAAAGTACCCAGAGAGCCATCAAAATAGGCTTGCTTAGTCAAGAAATGCTGGACGACTATGAACCTCGAATAATGTTCGCCATCCCAAGACTGGCGATTATTGGAGGTTTATTGCATTATCCGAAAGGCCCTTTGAACCCTGAAGAACCAGCTCAAATGATTTCTATGTTCAAGCCTTATGTGCCTTTACTGTGTAAACTAAAGAAATTACTGAAGAACTTGACAGACAAGGACTTGTGGCTGCTGGAAGAGACATTATGCGATACCAATCCTAGTCACAAAATTGAAGAGACATTTTGTACTAGTGAGAAAGGCGATTGTAAAACACTTTTAACTAATTCTTTAACAAGTTGTATGGATGTTAAGGCAGTCGAAAATGAGAATAATACTATTTGTGAAAAACAGAAAGCAAAGGATCAGAAATCTGATAGAAGTGATTTACACAAAATTTTTGTTTACGTTTCAGGAATAGCAGATCAGTTACAAAGTAATCACGCAACGGATATGCGATTTGTCTTACAATCTGTATTCAAAATACACTCGGATAACAATGAGGAAGATGATCCTTTCTTGTCAGACGAAGAAGAAATACCTATAGGTAATAATGTCAGGGAGGCTCCTCGATGGGTACCTGATGACCAAGTTCAAGAATGCACTTCTTGTAAATCCGAATTTACTTTTTTCAAGAGACGGCATCATTGCCGAAATTGTGGTCACATTTTTTGTTCTGCTTGCTCTTCACACTCAATACCCCTGCATCATTATGGCTTCAATAAACCCGTACGGGTTTGCAATTACTGCTTTAGTTTCCAACTCATGCAGAACAGACCTAGGCTAAATGACAGTTTAAACAGAACAAGCGTTGGATCTTCAACTACTTTCGATTAGCTGCAGAGGACCATAGACGAGGATAATTGATGTGATAAATCTGGTTTTGTCTTTTTTTTAAAAAAACTGTTTTTATGACCTTTTGCGATTGAAAATCAAATACAATATAACTATTTGATACCTTATCATCTTACTATTTTAGCTCTGTTATATCAAAAAAATACATATATATACTGTATATATATACATATATATACATATATATATATATATATATATGATACAGTATAAGTCAGTCAGTCGTTGTTTTCTTTTGATTTTCAAATTAATTAAATTAACAATTAATCAAAGTATTTGCATATATTTTATAGCTGACGCAAAAAAATTCGCTAATCAAGCAGCATGAATGTAATAAAAACAAACACATACGATATTCACACTTTCAAATGACTAAACGTTTTTGCGTAAACGTTGAGATTTAAAGGAAAAGATAATAGCCAGAATAAAAATTATAATAAAGAACAGTTGCTTTTTTTTAGTAGAATGGCACCTAGATGACCAGACCTTTTTCTCGTGAACTTCTAAAATTCGGGGTGACAAAATGGCCTACCTAAATGTAATGTTAGGTTATCATTTCTGAAAATAGGATGTCTTTTGTAATGCGACACAAGCTCATCCATACTTTCATAAGTCATTTCACCGATTTTAACGCTATCGTTTTCAAATCTCTTGATTAAGAAATGTTTCGTTTTCACCGGTGCTCGTAGTGTTAATGTATATTCTCCAGGCTGAAAAGAAAATATCACATTAGTAATATATTTTTAAATATTTTTTTTTGTTATTTGATAGTTCAGTAGGGCAATTAAGCTTTGGCTCAACATTTAATATCGAGCGTTTCTTTTACTGACAATCTATTCAAGAAACATTACACCTGTAGGGATCGTTTGCACTTAGGGAATAAATGATTGTACATTATCAATACAAATGCTATAAAATACCAACGTGATTTTCAGATTCCCTAACTATAAATTCTCCTTCGCTACCGTATTTTTCTAGCATTTGATCGCATTGACTTCTAGCGACTTTTCCATAATACCATTCTTTCCCGGCGTATAATCCAGAAGCTTGTGCGCGAATGCCCCCAAACGATTGATTTAGAGTCGTATTATGAGTACTACTTGATGGTGTCCTTTCAATGCCACTATCTCCACTCGTTGCATTAGAAACGGATAAACACTGGACATAATTCTTTGGTATAAGTCCAACCTGGCCACGATTATTTCTGGCTTTCCACCAGTCCGGGTCTTTCTCTGGTTTATTTAATATATCTAACATTTCATCTTTATCAAAAGATAACTCTTCGCTTGATTGAGCTGAATAAGCATATAGAGTGAGAACCCGTTCAACGCAGCTGTCATCGTAAGAATTATCGGGCTCATCATCGGCAGTGTTGTAGCTGTCATCATCATATAAATAGTTAGATGGGAACCAGCCTAAGTGATTTGAACCGTCTCTTCTTCCCTTCCACCATCCATCTGAAGACTTATCAACAATCCATACTTTTTCACCTTTTTCAATTGCAAGTTCGTCCTCGTTCTTCGGTTCATAAGTATATTTTACAATACGAAATTCAGTTGAATTTCGTGTTTCAGTCGTCGTATTGGAGGAATGTTGAGAAGCATCGCCGCGAGGAAGCGGTGGAACTTTTTCTTTCTTTTTCTGTCTTCTAAGACTTCCTTTCAATGTATCGAAGAGAGACGGTTTAACAACTTTTACATAATTCGACGGCACGTATCCCTCATCTCCATGTAAATTTCTGACTCTCCACCAAGACTTTGAATTGTCCAAAAGGCACAATCTTTCTTTTTTGTTTAATGACAATTCCTTTGTTTCTTGAGCGACGTAGTCGTACTTTGCCTCCACATACTGTTCTTTATCAGGGTTAGAATTGGGCGTATTTTCACATCGCATCATATGCATTCGTCTTTTCTGCAATAAATGAAAGCATTAATCATAATTCTTCTTTCTTCATAAGCATTAATGAGTCAAAAATTTGTTAGCGTGGGTAGATGTTAGTTCTTTAACCATTTTCTCACCTGTCCATTAGACACCAAAATTTTACATTGATTTGACCATTTCCTGTCCTTTAAAAAATAAAATACTATTTCATTGCATCGTTAAATATCTTTTTATTTGAGATTTCTCTGACCGGATAGCACTCAATATTTGTATTCTTACGCGGGAAAACAAAGAATACGCGAAATAGTTCGGACGGTTCTTTATAATTATCATTTTACATTTGACAAATTTATTACTTTTAATGGCCTTACTATTTAATTCAGATTATTTTATACATAAATAATTGTGCATGCTTAAAGTATTCAAATTGTAATGTTTTATCTATGCTACATGCTGGTTTGCTGCACCGCTAAATCCTTTATTTCCGTTTCCTTAACTGCCAACTAAAAAAGTTGAACAGTCCACAAAACTATCTCTTCCTTTTTATATCAGTGTAAAGAAAATATATTTTAGTATTTTACATACTCTATCATTTCATGAATCCTTGTTAAATAAATGCAAACGGGTATAAAATTTCGAGGTATATTAATAAATAACATTAACAAGTGAATCTTTTCTGTAATATCAAACTTCTAGACACATATTACTTCTTTACCTTGAAATTGAGAATATAAATAGGGATAACATTTATTAAAGAGTCATAAATTTGATTCCTAAGTAATAGTTAAAGTAACAGCTGTTTGAAAAATTAGTCTGATCCCACGCAAAAATATAATTCTTTTTTTGTCATTTTTTATTTTTCCATCGGCTTTTATTTTTTATCATTTCAAACCTATGATAATATGAAGAGGCTTTTTTCGTTCATTTTTAAAAAAATGCGTGACTGTCGTAAAAAAAAAGAGAACCATTTTCCTGTATCCCGACTGTGACGTCATTTCCCTTGTTCGCACTCTTCAAATGTGATTCTCGGCTCTATCTCACACCGAAAAACCCTTTTATAATAGAAATTTACGAGTTATTTAGTAACTGATATAATCTACAACTGTTACTTATTCACAGTAAGTTAATATAATCTAACGAAATGATCTTATTTTAATTATAAAATTACGCCTTAGAGCGCAAAATGATTATCCCTATTCGCTGCTTCACGTGTGGTAAAGTTATTGGAAATAAATGGGAAAATTATCTTCAGCTACTTCAGTCAGAATATACAGAGGGGTTAGTTTTAAATTTCGAAATATAGTAACAATTTTTGTTTAAAAATCATGTAACTAATGTTTCTTGCAGAAATATAAATACTTTTTATTGGATATCATAAAACCATTTTAAAATTTATTGTATTTAAAATTATATAACTAGTTATCAATTTTTCAGAGATGCATTGGATGCGTTAGGATTAAGACGATACTGCTGCCGACGAATGTTACTTGGGCATGTCGATCTCATTGAGAAACTTTTAAATTATGCTCCGTTAGAAAAATAAAATACAAACTTGAGCTGGTTTTATTTAACGTGACCACGTTCGTGCTGACACATTCTAACTTCAACTATTGTCAATTTAGTTTTCACCAAACATCTTAGAAAACATACGAGGAGTACTCCAGAGTATACGTTTAATACACATTTTAATACTATAAATTCTAACTCATTGAAAAAAATCAAGTTTTTAAAAAATGTATATAAATAGGTGTAGCGGTCGCTGGATATGATATGCCGCAGTATAAGCACACATTTATATAATAAATGCAATATCTTAGATCATGCAGAATGCTTTACCGAGAGAAGGGATGAACGTCGAAGTCGTGTTCAAAACAATCAATAAAAATGAAACATAACACCGAGAGAATACGTCATTTGGGCCGGTGCAAGGCATCAATGATGAAATAAGTTATTTAGCACCATTATTCAACACCGACATTATTTTGGTGTGTTGAGGAATGTTTTTTAAACAACGACAACAGTAAACTGCAGTTACGTAACAAAAAACAACAAACTTTTCATCAATCAGACAACAAGTTACATAACTTCTTTTTAAATAAAGAGATTAATATAAATGTAATATGTATATTACACCATTTTCCTACAGGAGGCGTATTTAATCGACTAGTCTTTACTCTGAAAGAGATACAAATTGTTCGTCGCTGCTACAGCTATGATATTATCTTCTGGGTGCCATGCAGTATGCAAAATTTTCTTACTAAAGTCTAACGATTCCACATTTATTTCATCCTTTTTTCGTTTGTTTCCTGAAGCAACTTTTTTCGGTTTGAGAATACATCGGGCTTTCATATTGTCGCGAGATGCTTCGAGTGTCACATCCCGACGAGTTTCTCGATCAAACATTCGAAAGAAATTGTTGTACGAACCCGTCATAATATACCTATTGTAATTCCATTGTAAATCATTTAAATTAAGTTGATCATTTTACTAACCTATCTTTTCCGCTCCATGCACATTCGAATTTATCGAAAATGCAGTCATTTTCGTACAGAGCACATAATTTTGTCCTGAGATACTCGTGGACTGAATAGGTTTCAACTGGTCGGGTGTCCATATTCAAATCCCAAACTTTTACAGAGAGATAATCTCGCGTCATCAGATAACGGCCATTATGAGAAAATTTTACATCAGATATTGAAGAAATGATTTCGCTAAAGAAGTTTCTGTTTGTAGGATCTTCAGGTTCTTCAAGAACTGTGCCATGAATTGATCAGTAAATCTGTATGGAAGTTAATTTAAGCTTACGTTTTGCGTGTTGATCGCATAACGCTTGGGCCCTCATGTCGCATAATCGAATTGTTCCCTTACTGCTACTGTAAACAAATGTATGACAATGATTGGGGTGGAACTCGGCAGCTGTAATGACTTCGGTTAGTTCTTCCATATTGGCAGGTTTAATATCAACAATATCTGCAAAAGAATTATGTTATCATACATAGGTAACCCCTGTGATAAGAAAACCTACTAAAGCTCTGATCGGTAATCTCTAAATTCCACAAATTTATTCGCAAATCGTCAGCCGACATATATGTTTCTTGGTCACTATTAACTGAAATGGAATTTATATGGTACGTATGAGCGTTGGCGAAGATTCTTCTTGGTGACGCTTCGACATATAGTTCTTTTGGTCGTAGTTTTGGCACACTTAAACCACTTATACATGAAGGCTCCAATTCGCAGCCTTGTTCATCTTTTAAGTTAAATCCATGGTATTCCTTATCCTTTTCTCGGATTTTCCATAACTTTATGGTTTTGTCTGGGGAGAGAAATTTACGTTAGACTTAGGGACGTGATTTCCTAAAGGTACCACATGCGGGGCCTAACATTAATTTTCCTGCTATCGTAAGTCGTACTTGCAAAATGAGCGAGGACGACTGTGTGTGCACAGGATTAGGTTTTCAAATTGAAAATTGGTATATTTGAACAGATACCGCTTCTCAATATTCACATTGTGCCAGTCTACTAGATACGATATATGAAAGTGCCTCCAATTAATTAAATAAGTATTTAGCGACTGTTTACTGGTTCAATTTTCTAACTTGTTTACACATTCGTATTGATCATGGCTAAGTAACATTCATGAAAGTACTCAAAAACTAGACATAGGCATGTTATTTATAGGAGTCTGGTAAGTCTGGCAGCGTCTAATTTAGTCAATAAAATTCTAAAAAAAACTTACCGTTTGTAGAGAGAAGAAAATGTGCAGGATTCGAACGATGTAACCATCGTATTTTATTTATTTTTTCCTCGATTTCTAAGCTCTTTAAGTAGTCGAATTCGGGTTCGTGACTTTGGAATGTACTATAGACGTTATACTCTCCGCGTCTCTGTCCACCTGGGGCAGAAATTTGGTCTCTTCGAAATATTACTACTCGTCCTCCCTTATCACCCGTTGCTAAGAGTTCACCGTCGTGGTTGAATTCAACGCAAGATATGATATCAGCTATATAAAAAAATGAGATGTCATTACCGGATATAGTTAAATGCATAAAATTTTTCTTTCTTACCGTCGGTGACCTCTTCCTCGATTGTGCCTTTTACTTGTGAGAAGCACCACTGTAATTCTCCGTCACAACCTTTAAAAAAATGCAATTATGTATTTTTTATTCAAAAACTTCGACCGGCAAACACCAACGAAAGTATCGAAGACGTGAAATACTTACTAGCCATAATTTATACGTTATACAAGTGATTTGAGTCAATAATAGAACTGATTTTATTTTGCGCACAAGAAATATGTCTTAATCCTGGCTAACGGCAGAGATAGATCGCGATTTTCCTATCGCTTCCTTCACAGCCGAAATTCCAAGATGGCGAATGAAGGAAGACCTTGTATTAAATGACCGGTTTTATACCGGTTTAGACCGGTTTATAGAAGGCGCCTCTTTTGTAACGTTGCTCATCATTCGATAGCTTTTTTCGAAAGTAAGTTAAAAAAGCTATATAATTTTATCATTTTACCAATTTTTAAGAAAATTTGTTTTTTATCAATTAATATATTCTTTTTACTCACTTTTTACGTAATTTCCTAATTTTTTTCCAAAGCCACTTTTTACGATTTTCATGAAAAATCGTAATTTTAATGGAGTTAAATAAATTTACAGCGTTTTAACAACAATTGAGCGAAAAAGGGCGCGCAAGCACAAACATTTAAGAAAATACGTAAATATATATATATATATATATATATATTGCTGAATCACAAATTAACTTATGTCCATGAATAATACAAAGCAATAATAAACACTATTATCTTCTCTATTGTGAAGAAACCGAAGCCAAAGCCTCCAAAAGTGCGGTTTTGTGAGCTACTTCAACCCGTTCCATACAGCTATTAAAGATATCTGTATTATTTGACTGCAGAAAATGAACGAGTTGTAAAAGCTTCTTCCGTGTCCCTTCTGATTCTTCACTACTCAGTAGTTTAACATAGAAAGAGTGGCCTATTGCTGATAAACAATGTGCCATTGCTTCAGGTGAAGTGAAAATTTTTGAATGTGCTTCACAAAGATATTCATAAATATGAACAGCTTCTTCTTCATCTTCCTGAACAGGTAGTCCTTGTAACCAGACAGGTAAAAATTGATCAATTTGTATCTGTTCTCCAAATGTTTTCATTATTTTCGTCAAGGCAGAAAGAATGTTATCTGTTGCAAGGTTATTTTCAACATCTCTTGCTTTCGGAGCCTGTATCAAACCGGCAAGAGTAGGAAGAACTTGAATACAAACATCTTGGTAATGCAGGGCAGCACTTGAAGCCATTATTCCAACACCATAAGCAGCAGCTTGTCGAATCTCTGGTCTCTCATCTCCTAAACCGTTCAATAATCTTTCCAAAAACATACTTCTGTAGCGAAGGGAGAGCTCTCCACTGTGTTCTATAATATCATCAACCATACAAATACCCCATTGTCTATCAGTCCAGGATTTACCAGTGCTACCACCATTCAAAAGTCGATCGATCCTGGGTACGACTTGTTCAATGAAAGCAAGAGAATCTTCCCTTTGAGTTCCGACGTAAGAGTGGAATATATTACTTAGCTGTTCAAGCATGTGAATTCCCTCTTCTGCCTCTCTAAGTAAATCTTCTTCTACCTCTGGATCATAGTCCTCAGTTTTTGACGCTCGTTTTGCTTCTATTTCCAAAGCATTTTTCATGTGGTTGTCTAATTCACTACATAGTATAGTACAAAGAGATTCTGTCTGTTCTTGATTAAGGCAGTTTTTGCCACATTTTTCAATACACTGAGCAAGAGAATGAAAAAACTCGCATTTTACATCTGTCTCTGGTTCTGATTCAACAGTTTTAAGAATCTCTGGGCACAGATATCTCCACATTTCCATCATAGCTTCCTCTCCTTTGACGTCTTTAGCACAATCTAATAATAGTGGCAGCGCTTCAGCAGCGTACATTCGAACTACTTCATGAAAGTAAAATCTAAGATGGCCAACTATTAATTTTACAATTTCTTCAAGGTAAGTTCCTAATTGACCACCCAATTCTTTCAAGTATGAAACCAACATTTGGAAGGCATTAGCCTTGTCCTCCATTCCTGCAGTTTTTATTGCCAACTTCTGTTGTTCTCCCATGTTGACAACTTGCCAATCCTCTTGTGTCTCATATTGATCCAATTCATCTTGGTCAAGCAGAGCTACTTCAGGTTTGAGAGCAGCTGTCTTCAAGACTGGTGGCATAACTAAAGGAAGGTACTTCGCGAAAGCATGACCCCCTATAATTTTAGCCATTCTTGCCCATGCTCCGATCAAATAAGGGAGCTGAGGATCATCATCTTCTAGAATCTGAGTTTGATTGGAAATTAATAGTAATTGCATAACTGTCTCAGCATCAGCCTGAAATTTTTCCCTCCCTACTGCTAATCCTGTGATCAAAAAGATATCTGCGTGTATTAGTGCAAGAAAATACAACATTGACCTACCTATGTAAGAAACGCATTCAATAGTTTTCCCTCTTAACAATCGAAAATCAGCCTCGGACGTATTTTCCTTTTTACCTCCTGTCTGTTCAATGATTTGGAGCAAACCAGGAACGAATCTGTTAAATGAAAAAGTTGAAAAAAAGTAATTTAATTTATTTTAATAATACAAACTGGTCATAGTAAGGTATAAACTTTTCCTCTGCGCTTTCTGCTGCGCTGGCCAATGTCATAACGATTTGTTCTAAGACCATCTTAGAACCTGGAGCATAAACGTTTTGGGAGCAGTTAACGAGAATGCTATTCAAAGTCTGAAGGATAGGTTCTAAATATGGAACAACAGTTATCCTAGGTGCATCGTCGCAATAATTTATAAGAGCCGCTGCAGCATGACTCTGAACTTTGGGTATACTTTCTTGGGACAGTAGATTGAGTAAGGCTGGCATAATGATCTAAAGTTCATTATAAGATTAATTACTATAAATGCAAATAGCTGATTAAAATAACTCACTTGATGACAGGATTTTTGCAAAGTGGGACCAAAATCGGAGCACATTTGCCCAACAGCATTGCAAGCGGCATATCTAAAACCAAAAATGCTTGAAGAATATTAAAAAAAAAAACAAATTTATAATACCTGACTCTTGGGTGATTATCGTGTAAGAAGGGTAAGACAGCCGAAATTAAATCTGTTAAGCCGGACTCGAAATATGCCTTACATCCTTCGCCACAGGCTGAAAGAGCCATTAAACCAGCGTGTCTTGCCTGCCAGGAGTCTTCCTTACTCAGGAGTTCTTTAATTCCCGCCATAACAGTTGGAGCCATTGTTCGGGCCCCTAAAGCGACACAAAGTCTATCTAGAGAAGTTTCCGCAACGGTAGCATCGCTCTCTTCATCTTCGACTTCATCGGCAACATTCCATTCTTCGTCTTCATGTTCAATTTCAGTCATTTCAGAAAGTAATCTAATTTGAAATTGTGTTATTTGAAATTATTTAAAAAAAATTATTTACTTTTGAACAAGAGGTGGAATACTATCACCGCACAGCTTTCTCATGGATGCAGCAGCAGATTCTGACATAGTAACAATCAATTCTAAAGCCAAGTGTTTGACAGTCGAAGTTTTATCGTTATCAGAAAGAAGATTAATACTAGCTCCAATAAGTTGCTGAAAGCGAGGTCTAAAATACTTAGGACAAGCATCAGCTACTTCAACAACACTTTTCAGAATATTCAAGTCTTCATCTTTGGCAATATTTTCACTCAAAACATTTAATAGGGGGTCTAGGGTAAGGTTTCTCCAGGAATTAATGATGTTTTCATCGTCATCATTCGCAATCAAAAATTGACAAAGTGCTTTCGCAGCTGAAACTTTTACTGCATAATTATCCACAACCAAAGACTGCATAATCATTCTCTTAATCATATCAACATTTTCGTGTTGCAAAACACCAAATATTGATGGAACGTAGGATAAAATTATCATAGCCATTTCTTTTAAATTGCTATTTTCTGCATTACTACAATTAATTATAAATTGCAATACGTCGGGCCAGCCATGTTTGTCATTATCCTCTTCCACTTCAACGGTGTTTCTAGCCACTTCTGCAATAAGGTCACATAATTTTTTTCTCACTAAATCATCTGCTACATTTAGGGATGATTCCAAAATCTTGCTTCGAACGTTTTCAAGCAGTTCTGGGTTCAATTTCGAAATTTCTTCCCATTCTGATGCATAAATTCTGCGCATTAATACGGCTGCAAGACATCTTATGTCTATAGTACAGTTTTCGTCGGAGATTATTTGAAGAAGAAGTGTTAATCGTGTACCGACTTCTGTTTTTTCATATACTTCCTGAAAAAAGTTTGTAAATCTTAAAAATCATCCCTCGTGATGTGTCATTCGCCATGCGGTTTCAGGCGTGCAAGGCGAATCGTTTGGAAAATTGCCGATTGAAGAAATTTACCCAAGAAAAACTCTATTTAACTGAATGTATTAATTATTCTTACCTCAGCTTTTGTGCGATAGTCGTTGTCTGTGCTTAAAAGACTCGCTAAAACTTCAAGAAACTGGTTTTGCATGTCCGCCATTTTCAAAAAAAGGAAAATGCCGCAATTATGAAAAAAATTGTACAAAATTTAAATAGATAGTTTAAAATTTTTTTCTCTATATCTAACTTAAATAAATCAACAATATATTTTTTTGTACGAAACTCACTAACCGGAAGTGCATGTTTTTACGGAAGTTTGGTAAAATTTTGTAGAGCAGAAAAAATTGTTTGAAAACAATTGAAAGGTGATCATATTCTAAATTACTTCTCATATTTCTTAATTCACTCAGGTAAAATAGCTCTCTAATGGAAAAATTTCCATCACTTTAGTGTTTAATTTATATTTCTCATTATTGAAATGGAGTTTGATGTAGAATGAAGACCATTGATTTATCATATGTGCTACTTAGTTATGTTCAAAAGAACAGTTTTTGGTCTTAAAAGGAAAATAATGCGTTTCATAATTTATCCTAGGATAGTTGATTTACGTCGTTTTTTTTTTTTTATGCTTTCAATCTGCATCGCAATTACATTGTTAATTCTTCTTATGGAAGATACTTTAAAGTCATTTTTTCGTATGGAATTACCTAATCCAGTTGAGTCAAATGGATGCATGACAGCAATATATCCAAGTGACTCCCGCTTAGGCAATCTTATGTTTATCTATGCAACATTATTGGGAGTGGCTGAAAAACTAAATAAAACCCCTGTATTTGCTGAGGGGATGTTGTCGAACACTTTTAGTCTTACTGCTCCCCTGGGATATATTGATATTCGCTTGGGATCATCAGCGGAAGATTATACTGAGTTTGGAAGGAGGGCATGCGCGTATGATAGAGATGTTTTAAAGATCCAAGGAAGAAATATTAAACTGCACGGATATTGGCAGTCGTGGAAATACTTTAGTCATATTGACCACAAGATCAGAAAAGAATATGTATTTAAAGAAGTGGTTACAAGTCTTGTTGACAAAACTATCAAAGATATTAAATCTTTGAATCCGAAGAAGCTTCTTATAGGAATTCATGTTCGACGAGCTGATATGATGCGAAAAGACAAATCTTCTTACGGGTATACTACTGCGCCAGCCTCTTACATAACAAAAGCAATGGACTATATGGAGAGCAAGCATTCTAAAAATGTAATTTATATTATTGCTAGTGATGACTTACGATGGTGTCGAAGAAATATCGTTAAAAAATCCAAGAGGACTATAATTCTAACTCCATTCCGAAAGGTGGATTTAGACTTAGCAATTATATCAAAATGTGATCATGTCATCCTGACAGTGGGTTCTTATGGATGGTGGGCTGCATGGTTAGCGAACGGTACTACAATTTATTATTCTAAATGGCCTCGACCAAATAGTCAATTAGAATATCATGTTAATAAAGCAGACTATTTCCCACCACATTGGGTTCCCATAGGAAATTAAAAAAACAAAAAACCTGATTGATTTCTGATCTTAATGCTCATTTGGTTAAAAATTGTTTTATATTAAAATTTATACAATTATGTTTTTAAATGATTGATATATCGATCGCTTTATGTTTATATATTGAAATAAATAAAAGACAGAAAAAACGTGTCAATATATCCCCTAGAATTTTGAGTTTGTCAATAACATAACAGAAGCTGATGTTAATAATTTCGTCATATTATTTACAAAATATAGCTATTTATTTTAGTAAATATACATTTTTCATTTTAGAATGCCAAAGAGAAAGCTAGATGAATCTAAAATATCTCCTCACATGACTTCTTTCGCTAAGTTTTCAACAGCCATTGAAAGAACAAGATTTACTGTTGCTAAAAGTATTTTAGACTTCAAATTTAACAAAGCACGAGTAAAAGTCGTCTCAAAAAGTCAAGATGTAAAAATTGGCGGTAACGATATTGTCTACTGGATGTTTCGTGATCAAAGAATTCAAGGTATCATCTTGGGAATATTCGTTATAGATAATATTCTCTATAAATATATACTGTTATAATTTCAGATAATTGGGGGCTTTTGTATTCTCAGAGGTTAGCTTTAAAAGCCGAAAAGCCATTATCTATCTGCTTTTCATTAAATCCGACTTGCAAAGATGCCACTCTACGATCCTATAATTTTATTTTGGATGGTCTTAAACAAATTGAAGCGGTAAGAACTTTGATAAATTATTGAATAATAGGAGTAAGATTGTGAAAATCCTGAATAGGAAGCTCACGCCTTAAACATAAATTTTCACTTATTTCTTGGTGAACCGAAAAACACTCTACCAGAGTTTGTTAGAAAGAATAATGTATCGGCTATAGTTTGTGATTTTATGCCACTTCGAAAATCACTTAAAAACGTTGACGAAGTGAGAAAAAACATACCAGATGATGTTCCGATATGCCAGATTGACAGTCATAATATTGTACCGATTTGGACTACTTCTGATAAGCAAGAATATGCCGCTAGGACAATTAGACCAAAAATATGGCAGCATGTAATTAATTTTAAATATTTAAACTACTATATTCTTGTTTGATTTCGTTTATTTTAATTTTGTCTTAAAGATGGGGGAATTTTTTACGGAATTTCCACCAGTGATAGAGCATCCTTATGTTTGCGATAAAGAATTCAAAAATACCAATTGGAGTCAAATATATTCTAAAATAGATGTTGATGAGAATGTTAAACAAGTTGAATGGGCTAGGCCAGGAACAGAAAATGGTTTAAACATGCTCTATACATTCATTAGAGACAGACTCGAAAATTACTCCAATCTTAGGAATAATCCTAATGAATCTGTTCAAAGTAATCTAAGTCCTTGGTTCCATTTCGGGCAGATATCGGTTCAAAGAGCCATGCTTGAAGTCAATAAATACAAGTCAAATTATAAAGAATCTGTTGATGCTTTTTTAGAAGAAGGCATTGTTAGAAGAGAGTTGAGTGATAACTTTTGCTACTATCAGAAAAATTACGATAATATAGAAGGTTAAATTATAATATTTCATCTGGCATCTATAGATTTAATAGATCATTAAACGAACAAAGGTGCAAGCGATTGGGCAAAAACAACCCTTCGAAAGCATGAAAAAGATGAGCGGAGTTATGTTTACTCTCTTAAGAAATTTGAAAGTGCTGAAACTCATGAAGATCTTTGGAATGCCGCTCAGGTATATCAAATATATTTCATTTAAACTTGCTTAAAAGAATAAATTGAAAACAGAAACAACTTGTATTAGAAGGCAAGCTGCATGGTTTCTTAAGAATGTATTGGGCTAAAAAAATTCTAGAATGGTCAGAAGATCCTTCGACAGCTTTAAGAATTGCTTTATATTTAAATGATAAGTACTCACTAGATGGTTTTGATCCCAATGGTTATACGGGTTGTATGTGGTCAATTTGTGGAATACATGATCAGGGATGGAAAGAGAGAGAAATTTTCGGAAAAATTCGATACATGAACTACGCTGGATGTAAAAGAAAGTTTGACGTACAAAGTTTTGTCGCTAAATATTATCCCAGTCAAGGTACAAAAATTGCAAAAAAAAAGTAAAATAAAACAGAAACGATATTGTAAAAACTCTATTGATTAGAAAATTTTGCATTATTCATTCAACTTTGTTTTAATAATAAAGCTGAAAAGGAATATGTTGAATTTGTCTAGTTTGAAATACAATTATAGTATAATATTCATTCAAATCACGCCATACTACTCCTCGCATCACATGACAGTCATATGATATTTTAACTCCCATTTCATTTGAAAATATCATGAAAATGTGGACTCTTCTAGCAGTGTTTCTATCCTTCCAAGTCATATCATGTTCATTTTATCCATTTATGAATACTTCTCTTTCATTTGATGATAGGGTAAATGATCTTGTTCAAAGACTGACTCTGGATGAGCTAACTGAACAAATGGCTAGAGGGGGCAGGACAACATATGCTCCTCCTATTACTAGACTAAATATTAAACCATACTCTTGGGGTACAGAATGTCTGAGGGGGGATGTTACTGCTGGGCCTGCAACCAGCTTCCCTCAAGCACTGGGTCTTGCAGCTTCATTCAGTAGAAATGTTTTATGGGAAGTGTCAAGAGCAACAGGATTGGAAGTAAGAGCAAAGTTTAATAATTACACAGCTGCTGGACAGTATGGTCAACACAAAGGTGCATCCTGCTGGAGTCCAGTTATTAATATTTTAAGAGATCCTAGATGGGGAAGAAATCAAGTAAGTTATTGAGATAGCTAAGTAGAAAAATGTAAGGGTCAAGTATTTAAAATAGGAAACATACGGAGAAGATCCCTGGATGAGCGGGGAATTAGCTAGAGCATTTGTCAACGGTTTACAAGGAGATCATCCTAAGTATATTATGGCGAATGCAGGTTGTAAACATTTTGACGTTTATGCTGGACCAGAAAACATTCCTGAAAGTCGTCATCAATTTAATGCAAAAGTTTCTGTTCAAGACTGGCGTCAAACATTCTTGCCTCAGTTTAAAGCCTGCGTAGAGGCCGGAAGTTTGAGTTTGATGTGCAGTTATAATAGGTTTGTGTGATACAGTTTGCTACAATGAGCTTGTTCATTGCACTCTCTATTTCGTTGTAGGATTAATGGAATACCTGCTTGCGCCAATAAATTCCTGTTAACTGACGTTCTGAGGGGTGAATGGGGATTTAGAGGATACGTTATTAGTGATGAAGGTGCAATCGAAGATATTAAAGATAATCATCACTATACGAATACTATACCTGAAACTGCTGCTGTAGCAGTTAAGGCTGGATGCAACTTGGAGGATGGACCAGGAATAAAACCATATTTTTATGGAATTAGTGATGCTGTAAGACAAGGTTTACTATCTCAGGACAAAGTTCGAGAAGCCGCTAAGCCTTTATTTTACACAAGAATGAGATTAGGACTCTTTGATCCACCCAAAAATAATCCGTACTCAAAATTAAAACCTGAAGAGTTTGTACAAAGTAAAAAACATCGCTATTTATCTCTGATAACTGCTATGAAAACCTTTGTTCTTTTGAAAAACAATGGAGCCTTACCGCTAAGAGTAATATATAGATCTAGTTTGCTATATTAGTAATTGAATATTATGATATTTTGCAGCGGAAGTTTAATACTGCAGCTATTGTTGGTCCATTTGCTGATAATTTGAATATTTTATACGGTGAGTATAGCGCCGACGTTGATCCCAAATATGGAAAAACTCCGAGACAAGGCTTGCAGGATATGGCTAATAACCTTAAATACGGAGCTGGATGTTTGCAATCTTCTTGCAATGACTACAATAGTCAAACCGTGAAAGACGCTGCAAAAGATGCTGAAGTAACTGTTGTCTGCCTTGGCCTCGGTGCTGACTTAGAAGGAGAGTCGAATGACAGAAGTAATATTGATCTTCCTGGAAAGCAACTTCAACTGTTAAAGGATGCGTCTAGGTTTTCTCCAAGTAAGCTGTTTATATGATTTCTAAGTGTAAATTTAAACGGCTTGTTAAATCATTATAGGCAATTCGAAGGTCATAGTTATTCTCTTCAATGCTGGCGCATTAGATGTTTCATGGGCTCAAGAGTCGTCTTCCGTATCTGCTATTATAGCAGCGTGGTATCCCGCTCAAGCAACCGGTGATGCTCTATTCAATGTTTTGTATAATAGAGGAGAAGCATCCAACCCTGCTGGACGTTTGCCGGCCACTTGGCCAAAATCACTGTCTCATTATCCAAATATGACCGATTATAGAATGAATGGAAGAACATATAGATACCCGTCAAAGTATGATAATTTATATCCATTCGGTTTTGGACTTTCATATACAAGATTCCACTAT
The DNA here is from genome assembly GCA_904063045.1 of Dimorphilus gyrociliatus. Lineage (NCBI taxonomy): Eukaryota > Metazoa > Annelida > Polychaeta > Dinophilidae > Dimorphilus > Dimorphilus gyrociliatus. The sequence goes on from CAJFCJ010000008.1 coordinate 719,405, forward strand.
TCTTCATTCACGGTTACTCCTACCTTATCCAAATTCCCAAATCCATTCCGTGTTAGAGTATTTGTCGCAAATATTGGTTCTGTAGATGGAGAGGAAGTGGTTCAAATTTACAGTCAACAAGCAAATGTAACGAAGGGTGCTCCAAAAATTCAATTGGTTGGTTTCGAAAGGGTTTTTATTCGAAAGGGCCAAATTGAAATGGTAACATTTCAAATACAACGGGAACAATTTACGGTTTGGCAAAACGATCGCTTTATTGTTCCAAAAGGAACGTATACTTTTTATGTTGGTGGTCAACAACCTATGCAAAACGTGAGAGTACCATCTAATGTATTGATGCAAAAAGTTATGATCAATTAAATATTCTTTTCAATGGAAACAATCAAAAATATTTATAGCAGAAATGTGATAATACCAACATCCTATTTTATCAATAGTGTTAGTATGTGAATATCTATGATTTACTTGGTGTTTACTTAATTTAAAACAGATGCTATGTTATTTACCTTTAAAAAATAAACTCTTATGTCTGTATTAGTTTATTATCATATAAGAACAAGATAGTAAATTACCATTAACTTCTTGTTTTAGGCACCTTTCCTTGATAAAAATCTAAAAAAATATATAAAATGAAAACACCAAAAAGGAATATATTAATAGACTTGAAAATGTTTATTTTCTTCTTCTTGGGTAGAGTAATATTTGTTTGTAGATCTATGATTATTCATTGATAATAGAAGAGGCAAAAAAGAGTAGCTTATCCTAATTCAGAGATAGGAAAGTAGAATTGCTTTAACTAATTAATATGTTTAGTATGTTTTTTCCTTTTTAGGTAGATTTTAATCAACAGAAAAAAAATGTAACAGATAACCAAAAACACAAATTGCAGAGTTTTAAAATGGCACCTCTTTAAACTTTACCATTACGATTCCAATTTTTCACCATTAGTTGATTGAAAGAATTCGCTTGTTTCGTTTTCGCTAACTGGCAACTTCTTGTGCGTAAATACTTTTGAACCATTTTCTCCGTATTCGGCAACGATATCACCTTGGGATTTTAGCAACCATTTCGTTGTCAAAAGACCTTCAACACCAACTGGTCCTCTTGCGTGGATTCTCGACGTGCTAATACCAACTTCTGCTCCTAATCCGAAACGATAGCCGTCAGAGAATCTAGTACTGGCGTTATGGAAAACGCATGCAGAATCTAAGCTCTTCAGGAAATGACCAGCTACTTCGTTGTCTTCTGTGATAATGGTATCAGTGTGTGATGAACCGTGTTTATGAATATGCGCTATGGCATCGTCAACATCTTCTACAACTTCTATAGTGCATTCAAGGCAGCCATATTCTATGCTCATGGATTTAGCTGGCGGTGGTCCAAATTTCATTTTGCTTAAAAGTCTGGGTCCAGCGTGAATTCTGACATTGGCACTCTTAAGAGTGTCCAACATTTCATCGAAAAACGGTGTGCCCAATAAAGATTTATGCAACAAAACTGTTTCCAAAGCATTGCATGCAGCTGGGTAGTCAATTTTGGAATCTTTTACAATTGCCAAAGCTTTTTCAAAATCAGCAGTTTTGTCTACGTACGCATGGCAAATACCTTCGGAATGTCCCAAAACAGGAATAGATAAACTTTGCTCCTCTATAGTGCGAACTAAACTAGAGGATCCTCTTGGGATAACAAGATCAATATAATTATTTAATTGTAGTAAATCAGCAATATCTTCTCTTCTCGATATCAAAGCAACAGAATCTTTGGAAGCATGCAGACCAATAGCATCTTGAACGAGGGAATGAAGTATCTGATTGCTATGATAAGCTTCCTTGCCACCCTTCAGGAGTAAACCGTTACCAGATGCAATAGAGAGAGCCGCAATCTGAGGGAGGCAATCTGGTCGTGACTCGTAAATAATCAACAATACACCAATGGGAACGGAAACTTGTTCAAGGGTCATTCCTTGTGAGAGCTCAGTTCTCTTTAATACTCTTCCAACTATATTATTAGAAGTGGCAGCAATTTGTCGAAGACCTAGTTAAGAAAGATATATATATATAGTCTATTGTGTTTAGCTTACGTTGGAGGACAACTGGTAATAGGCTAGAATATTTACCTCCTGATAGATTAGCAAGTTTATTTGGACTTAAGACCAATCTTGAGATAAGCGGTCCAGACAGTCCAATTCTTCTAGCTTCCTCTAAGTCATGTTTATTGGCGACAAGAATTTCATTCTGGTTGTCCAATAGTGAATTAGCTAAGTGATTAATGATCTCTGAACGCTGTGTAGGTGAAAGCTGCTGGAGTTCTCTTCCTCCGTCCCTTGCTTTAGCAGCTTGAATTTCGATAGGTGTTGTGGTTTGCTGGAGAGGCGTGAAAAATGTTCCAATCTTTTTTCCTTCAACAACATTGGTAATAGCATCGCTCTGAAAGCCATTAGCGATGACAACATTTGTTCCGTGCTGTAAAGCCCATGAAGCTGATGATACTTTACTTTCCATACCTCCTAGTCCAACTCTACTCTTTCCTCCGTAGACAACATTTGCAAGATCAGAACTTGGATTGTACGTCGATAACAATCTAGAGCCATCGGTTCCAGGTGGAGAGCTATATAAGCCATTGACATCAGACAACAAGATTAGAAGCTCTGCTGATAGTTCTACTGCAAGACGAGCGGAAAGTGAATCGTTATCTTTAACTGATATGATGCCTTGAAGATCCATATCAGCTTCAGCGGGCGATGCCACAGCATCATTAGCATTAATTATTGGTACTATATTCAAACGTAACAACTCATTAATAGTCGATCTTAAATGTTGCCTACTAGAATCATTATAGATATCTGGTTTTGTGACTAAAATTTGTGCTGTTCGAAGACCATATTGCGAGAACATAGCCTCGTATAAGGACATCAAACCACTTTGACCTGCTGCCGCACAAGCTCTTGGTTCTAGGCCCTTGGAAAAAAGAAGATATTGATAGATTATATCAATCATTTAATACTTGTTATTAAAAGGAAAAGGGATAATTCTGGCAATTGTACCTGATTCGTATCAATCGTAGCAATAGTTTGCCTCATTGTCATGCTCATAGCAATTTCTTTTCTTAATTTTTGTTTACCAAATGCAACAGCACCACTCGTTACAATCATCATTTGATGGCCTTTATGTTGTAATTGAGCTACCTATGAAAAAGAATAGGGTATTGTTTTTTATGGAAATTTAGGTCAGTTCGTTTAATTAATTTATTAAAATACTTTACCTGTTCAACAATTGACCCTAGTCTACCCAGAGCAAGACCACATTCATCCTCCCTAGTTATAACTGCCGAACCAAGTTTTACTACAATCTTCCTAAGGTCGCTTAATTCATGCCTATATTGGGCAGTTTTCAAGCAGGTAGAAGTTGTATGAAGGTACCGGGTACCAGTATTTTTAAGCAGTCTCCACATCGTGTTTCTTCAATCTGTATCAGTAGAGAAATGAAAAGAGTCGCATTGAAAGTCAAGCCGGTTAGGAAAAGTGGACCATGTGCTTATTCTCATAACCGAAATGATAAAGGAAAGACGAGGCATGCATAGATTGAGCTTTTATATAGTAAAAAGGTTAATAGGCTAAAAATGGTCAAGCAAAGTACACGTTTTATCAAGCCAAAATTCCAAAGTAGCTTGTCAAATGTCGATAATATAAGATTTCATATGCAGTAATATCAACAATTGAAAAAAAAAATAAATAAAAAAAAAATAATTTACATCTCCTTTCGCGATATAAATACTACTGATAAGGATTTAATCGTAAAAGTTATATAAGAAAACTCACAATACAAAGTTATACGTAAACATGAACAAAACTGGTAATTGTTTAATATTTCGTGTCACTAATAAACATGGCGGCAAACAACCGCGATAGTTTATTCATTTTACTTTGCCTTCTTTCGAATATATGTTTCTCAATTATAATTGTCATCCTCAACAAATGGATATATACACACTATGGTTTTCCAAATATAACGATGACTTGTGTACACTTTGTCTTCACGACGATGGGATTACTTTTATGTCAATATTTTAATATCTTTCAACCTAAAACTTTACCACTGTTAAAAATGCTTCCTCTATCTCTATCATTTTGCGGATTTGTCGTATTTACAAATCTATCATTACAGGTAAGAAACAACTTTGTTATTTAATTATTAAATGATGATTTAATAAAGATGCATAACTCATTAATTTTCTAAAATAATCTTTACAGTTTAATTCAGTTGGGACATATCAATTAGCTAAGACAATGACTACGCCCTGTATTATACTCATTCAGACTTATTTTTATAATAAAGATTTTTCCCTCCAAATAAAACTATCTTTAGTAAGTTTATTGATCATTTATATTCATTATGTATTTAGCTGATAGCTTTTGTTCTTGTAACAGCTGCCCATAGCTCTGGGTGTATTTATGAATTCATATTATGATATTAAATTTAACTTTATTGGGACTTTCTTTGCAACGATTGGTGTTTTAGTAACATCCATTTATCAAGTGGTAAGATTTTCAATTTGTGCAATTCTATTTAATATATAGTATATTGTTATTCTTTTTCTTCTCTCTTTCTCTCTCTCTCTCTCTCTATTCTCTAACTCTTCTTCACAATTTTTTTTTAGTGGGTTGGTGAAAAACAAAAAGAACACGAAGTGAATTCAATGCAATTGCTGTATTATCAAGCTCCGCTGTCTGCGACATTGCTGATGTTTATCATTCCATTTTTTGAACCAGTTTTTAGTTCAAGAGGGATATTCTCGTCCTGGTCTCCAGAGGCAGCGGTATATATATATATAATTTAATATATGCCTATATATGCTTAGTATATGATAAAACATCAATTTTTCTTTATAGATTATGGTCTCGTTATCCGGTGTGGTTGCATTTTCCGTTAATATGAGTATATTCTGGATTATTGGAAATACATCACCTCTAACGTAATTATCATATTAATATACTACTCATTTATGAATAACAATTAGTTTATTATTTATTTAAGGTACAATATGGTTGGACACTTGAAATTCTGCCTAACAATGCTTTTTGGATATATATTCTTTAGAGATCCCTTACATTCCCTTCAAATTCTTGGAGTTTTTACAGCAATATGCGGTAAATATACCAACTCAAGATACATAAATACTGCTAATATATAGTATATTATTTATTAATATGTTATTTTTTTAACCTAAATAGGAGTTTTTGTTTATACACATTATAAACTTCAAGAAAGGAAAAAGGATTCTCAACTTCCGTTAACGAATAACGATAAATGAATAATATGAAAATTCATTAAAATGAATTTCAATCAAAACAGAGAAAATCAAGTATAATTTTTTTTAAAGGAAAAACACAAAGAAAAACTGAAAAAAGTAGGTTAAGCTTCTTATCTGTTTTTTTTACATTTTCTTTTAATCTTTCTAGTCGAAAATGTGTAATTTTTGTTGGAAAGTATGTACTAACTGTGGCAGTACATGAATCTATATGTTTTCTTTAAAAAATATCTTATTTAATGTGGGTCGGAGGATGGTTATTTTATATATCTTTGGAATCTAGTTTCAGACTTTCTAGTGGTTTTTAAACATTTTAAAAGTAATAAGAAAAAGAGAGAATAAGGGGGAAGACTTTGATTATATTCTTTCATTTATTCTCTCTTTTTCCTGGTGCGTCTTCTATCTATCTATCTATCTTCTAGCATACCTGCAATTTCTATAACTTGGATAAACTATACTATCATCTTTTTGCTCCTAAAAATTTTGTGGGATTATTGTTAGATAATTGGTTGTTTTGTTATTTATATATTGATGAAAGTGTTATTATCTTCAAAGTATTAAATACGAAACAACATTATGGGAAAGAAAAAAAATGTTGAATAAATAGTTAATAGGTTCAAGAAAACACAATGGTTTAAAGCACCAAAAGAAAAGATAAATTATGGGTGTTTTTTATACTTTTGCATATACTGGAACACACTTAAGTACACTTTAAGGTCATTATTTTCGATTAACTAGTTGTGCTTGTAACAGAATTGTTACTTAAAGTTAGACCGTCTACTTCTTCTTCGCAAAAAGATCCACATATTTCGTTGAGTTGCTCGTCTATTCTTCTATGAAGCATTTCATTATCTTCGACAACGTCCTAAGTAAAAGAAAAAAAGAACAAATTTATTTGTGAAATTCTATATCAACAACGCTTACAGCCATTTCTAGTTCTAATTCGTGTTGTATATTCCTATCAAACTTTTCCTTGTATTCTCTTAGAGCTCTGCGTTTTCTCTCGGCATAAGATGTAGGTGGATCTTTAATTTGCTTTTCAATTTTTTCTTTCAACGCCGCAACCTTAATTAAATAAGAATTCCTTTTATTGTTATTAGCAATATATTTACTATGAAAAAAATCATTGTAGAAAATACAACTTCCTCTCTTAGGCAGGATATCTCATTATCCTTGCTTTCGATCAATGCTTCGGCACTTTCTTTTAACGCTCTTTCATCCTTTAACTTGTTCTGGAACAAGTTATTCTCTAATTTTAGCGTTTCGTTCGCTTCCTCTGCTTCTGATAGTTTAACTATTAGCTTATTTAGTTCTTCTCCAGCGTACAAGTCTGTGTTTCTATTAATTCGGTCATTTAATCTTTGCATAGCACTAACACTATCCATTGTATTATATCGAATTTTCCATCAAATGTATTTATTTAGCCAAAGATAAATTTACAAGAGTAAAAGTTGATGATCGTCGAGAGGAAACCGGGAGATACCCAATGATTCATCACACTAATATGGCTCCTACTCTACTGCATTTTCAATACTATCTCTTCCCAAACCTGGTTCACATACGAGTGCCCTTTTTTTGCCATTATTATTATTGTGAACAAAAAGAGGTACACACTACAACTTGTTAGTTGAGTATCTGTCAAATTTTTTTTCTGAATATTTCGCGTTCTAAAAAGAACAAAATAAGTATAAAAAAAAACTACTAAAAACTTTATTCATTAACCGTAAAAAAAACGAATTATTAGTATATTAACTAATTTTATTAAGATTATTACTTTTAACAAAAATTTAATTAAATATCATTAAATTATGAACAAAAAAAAGAGAGATACGAAATTAAAAAACCTACTTAATTATATTTTTGATGCAATGTTTTTAATAGAATAGAGTTAACAGTAATTTTTTTAAACCATTGTTCATAAATCTATAAAGAAAATATATGAAAATATTTATTTTTCTTTATTTCTCTTTCCATTATTATTGAACCTGTTGAAAAAAGAAAAGGAATAAAATATATTGCATTTAACTAAATTATTAATGTCTGTTTATGAGTAATTGGTAATGGCTTTTATTAACTTGATTTCTACTAAAAGCATTTTAAAGCTACTCTCCTTAGATAGTGAAATAGGAGAGATAGATATTATGACAAATATAAAATACAGAGGGCACTAGCCTTCAAAACCATCACAAATTTTTGTATTAAGATTTAAGGTCGCGATTGAGATACGTAAGAATACTTGAGATTACGTACGAAGGACGCCAAGTTAGAGTACCTTGAACCTTGAAATGTTAATTTTTTTTAACTATAAATATGTCCTGAAAAAATGCTACTATGGTATTTTTCCGAGAACGTTAGCCACTTTATCCTAAAAACAATGCTTTAAAAGAAGTTCTTATTGTTTATCAAAGAGAATAGTTTACTTCTGAATCTAAATATATGATAATTTACTAGGTCAAATACATGTAGAATTATCTTTTACCGGTTCATATAGTATACCACACATATATATATATATATATATATATATATATATATATATACTGTATATATATAGATTAATCTTATAAGCGTAACATGCTGCTTATGCACGCTGTAATTTTAAAGGTAATAAAGTATTTGTACTTGAAGAATACCTATTATTAGAGTATGATTTGTTAAGAAATTAAACTGTATATACTGCTTATACCATTTACTAAGATTTTTTACGAATGAGAACTTTCGAAAATGCTTCCAAAAATAGATACAGTACATATTTTTTCACTTATTCATAATATATAAGTTTATATAAAATATAAATAGAATTGAAAATTAAAAATAGTAAACTTTGACCTTCTTATTGTTCTTCTTGTAGTTAATTTCATCGTCAGTTATATACTATATATATAAATGTATATATATGTATGTTAGTGTTTCCTTACTTTTCAATCGGTTGTTGACTATAATTAATAACTAGTTTAAAATAACTAGACATTATCAAAATAATTTCTTTTTAATTAGAAAATTAACAGGCCTATTTGAAATATGAGGCTGTCTTTGTAGTATATATATATACTGAATGAGAGAGCGAGTGAAAGAGAGAGAGAGAGAGAGAGATACTTTTTTTGTGAAAAATGATACCTTAAACTATAAAAATAATAGATTGAAATTCATTACTTTTTTTTATTTCCTTTATTAACAATTAATATTTACTTAATTATTAATATTGTATCTTAGATTTAGCCTATAGTATGCATTTATATATATATATATACATTTTTCACTATTAATTCTTTATCCTACAACATGTGCTTATAATTTACGGCTATCTATTCTCAGTTTTTGTTCTAGAGTTTGAAAAATGAAGGGGGAAAAGTACACTAGTAGAAATTCTCGTCGCATTGTCAGGCTTATGTATTGAGGGGAAAAAGTGAACTTGAGAAAGAAAACTGTTACTTTATAATATAAAGAGATAGAAGATACTAAGAATGTGCAAAAATGATAAGCGTTAATCATTAACTTTAAAGTATTAGATAGTAAGCGTTATCTATTATAACCTTAAATAATACTAGAAAACAAGAGGATACAAATTGTTTAATTTGCAAAAAAAAATTTGTAGCATTATACAACATTGCGATAATTGTTATTGGCGAGAGAGAGAGAGAGAGAGAAAGAGAGAAATCTTTAACCGACTTGTATTTTAATTTGAATAAATTCTTACTAAAACAGGACACATGAGTAAAGAAAGTTCTTTAAAAAAATATCTTTTGTTCCTTAGGCGAGAAATTTACCCTTTTAGTATTTCCTTTCCTTTTTTATTACAAGTTATTCATATCTCTATTAATTCCACTTTATAGGGGAAATTAAAATACTTTAAAAAGGCCATAATTCTTCTCGAGTCTTCTGTCATTCAATTTGATCAGATAAACATTGAAATTGGAGTACTTTAAAAAGCATTTCGACCCTCATACAACAATAAAAAAGTCCAATTTGGCAATTGTGATTTAAAATTTCGCGCCAAATCTTAAGAAGAGTATGAGAGGACGAGAGAGCAGATATAAAGTTCTTATTCTAAAACCAGTTATATAGTACTATTCAAACGGTGCATTGTCAAATTCTTAAATGCATATAGTTATAAAAAATTATTTTAATTGTTAGGCCTACTCTGTAAAATAAATTCTTTTTATTATCAATGGAAGAACTATTTCAAAAAACAGCGACATCTAGAAATGGTTGGAGAAAAAAAAACACGGAACGGAACCGGAAGTTTCGTTGCCTATCAAGATCCTTTTGGGGAGAGAAGATATTGATGGAAGCTATTTTTAAATTGAGTATTCATCGAATGATCTTTTAGGGGATAAGATATCAATAAACCGTTGTGAATGGATTTATCACCAACCGTCTATTATTTCAATTAATTTGTCCAGGGAGGGGGTAATTATACAAACAGGTTTTGCTGAAATAAGTTTAATATTTGCCTTTTGCTAGAGGAATAATGAGTAAAAAGGATCTTTATAAAGTATTAGATGTAGCCAAAAATGCCTCGCAGGATGATATCAAAAAACAATATAGAAAATTAGCCAAGAAATATCACCCAGATAAGAATAAGGAGGAAGGCGCTGAAGAGAAATTTAAAGGTTTAATATATGAATAGAAAACGTTATATATCCCTCTTAAATTTACAATTCAAATATAGAACTCTCGGCTGCGTATGAAGTTATTGGTGACGAAGATAAGAGAAAGGATTATGATGTAGACATAAGAATCCAAGAGTATGATAAGAGAAAAGCGCAAGAACGAAGATCTGCAGGACATAAAGAAGGCAAATTTGGAAATAGTGGATTTGGGTCAGAATTCAACTTTCGCTATACGTCTGACTGGAAATCTGACCCTTTTAAAAATAGCAATAATAAACAATCGGGTTCAAAATTTAAAAGTCAGTTAAATGAGATTTTAAACGGAAACACGTCAGTGAAATTGTAACTGATATATATCTTATACAGATTCGTCTAGAAGAAAGCACAGGGGTGGCCCAACGAATTCTGAAAGACCTGAATGGAATAACAATTGGGGCGACACTGGCTTTGATGATGATGAATTCGTTTTTAAAGATACGTTCGACTCTTTCAGATTTCCCAAATTTCCTTTTTCGTCTCCTTTCGATGATGTGTTTGACTCTTTTTTCGGAACGTCTGCTAAAAACTCGCCTAGAGGTCATAATCCCTTCGAGTTTGTTTTTAATCTCAAATCAGGGTTTGGAGATCCGTTCGAAGAACGTTTCCTAAACGATTTTACAAATAAAAATCGACGAAATCCTCGTCAAATGTCTGACGAGGAAGTTAGTGGTGTAAGTATTTTAGTTTAAAGCACAATTTTGCGATAAGATTTGATAATTTTTATCTAGATGTATGATTGGAGTGTTCCACTGTGGAGAAGGAGGAGAAAATCTTCATTCGAAGGTTTATATTTCTTTTTCTACTGTATCACCAAATTATTAAATTTAATTTATTCAGATGATGAAGAGGGTAATACATCTAGATTCCCTTGTGTATATTGTGGAAGTATGTTCCCTCCTCAAGGCCTGGTAATATTGTGAGAGATATCAATTTCATTTTTTTGATTATCTATTTTCCTTTAATAGGCAAGACACCAAAGTGTATGTAAAAGATGGCAAAAGGAAAATGCAAGAACGCCTAGCTACGGAACAACAGAGTTTCCAAATAATCAAAATTCGAGAAGGTAGAAAATTCATTTGGCTGAAATTGAATATCATTTCCGTTGATTATTTGTTTTTTTTTGTAATCTTACAGTAGTCAAAGAAGAAAAGAACCCAAGACTGAAGATGAACTTATAAGTTGCTCATACTGTGGATTGAGATTGAGTGCCAATTTAGCTAAAACTCACATACCTCTTTGCAAAGCTACAAAGTCTCATACTCGACCGTCCAGCGGAAAAAATGCTTACTCTTCGGGTCATTTTTTCAGACCTCAGTCTAGGAAATTTTAGCGCTTCCTCTCTATATATGATTTGCTTATTGCTCCGTCTCCTCATAAAGATCTTATTGTATGTGCATGGCTTCTTTTTTGTGGGTAATTTTAACTGAAATTTATAAAAATTTCAAATTTTCGAATACAATATTTTATAATAAAAAAAAATCGTTTGATAAACTATCTCCTCCTAAATCGTAAACAAGAAAATAAAGATGCTAATCAATCGATTGAATAACCACAAAATTGTCAAGATCCGCTTTGCTGCACCACAACTATTTAAGCGAGTGTCATATTTACAAATCCTTAAGAATGCCAATTATTTTAATATATTGGCTTAAGTGAGGGTAAACGTATAAATTGAATTGGTTTTATTTATTTTTTTTCTTTTAAATAAAATTGACCTCTGGTCTTTTTTTTCCAACTGGTGTCTTTAATTAATTGCGCGATATTGCGCATCTAGCTAAGCGTTCATCGTTTGTATTAAAGGCCAAGCAAGTTGCCAAAGCATTCGATAGATTAAAGCTTCTTGGCACAGCAGTCTTTCTTTTCCAAACATCTTCATCCTCGTCATATCGCCAAATCTCACTTTCAGTTGCTTGAGGATGTTCTCGTCCAATCGATAAAAATTCACCATTAACAGATACAAAGTGGCCAACGCTTCTGCCACTCATAGTTTGCGTAAGAACTGTCCATTGATTTTTATTGCTGTCGTAACATTCTAAATGAATGTTAGACAGGTGACTCTGACTATGAGTCCCTCCAGCCACAAAAATTTGGTCTTTATGAACTAACATCTGATGTAGTCGTCTGGAAAATTTCATTGGTTCCCTATATATCCAGCTCCCATTGTCGAATTCTAACAATTGATTGGACGGCTCTCTATTAACAACCCCACCGCTAATAAATATCCTATCTCCTAGAGATACTCCGGAATGGGAGTGAGTAGGTAATGGTAAATTTGTACCGGTTAACCACGTATTTCTAGCTGAATTATAAACTTCAATCGAGTCTAAAGGTTGAAGCAGATCGTCCATACCGCCAGAAATCAATAGCATACTCTTGGATAGGGCGAAGAAAGCGGCGTCTATCCTTACAGTCTGGTTAGTAGTCAATTGAACAACACTTAAGTGCCGTGGATCGAATCGCAAAAGTTGAGCCAGGGACGTACCGCCGCCGGCATCCAAAATTCTATAGATGAATAAAAAATTATCCAAAGAAGTGGTTCTCGAGTCTTTGGCACCATTCACGTCTCCTGAAAGCCTGTATAATCTATCGTTATCAACATTTAAAGTAAAAATATCTAATGGTTGATAAACCGATCCATGTTGTGTGCATACGAGCATTTCTGTCGGCGTTCTTAATCTAGTTCGACTATTTAACAATGGGTGTTTAACTAATGAGTCGTCATGATAAGCCCTACCCTCGTTAACTATGTTGATAGTTTGTCCTTTGCACAGACTATGTGTGGATAGTTCAACCAAAACGCTATCTGGTAATAGAGAGAATCTTACATTCTCCATTAGCCTAACAGAGTCTTGTAACCTTGTTGATTTTCCATAACTAACCCACTTCATAACATGATCAAATAAATGACGTTCATTGGAGACAATCAAGTCGTCACTCGCTAATATTTGGCACAATTCATTAGCTGAAGTCCTCTTGAATCGTTCGGATTTGGAAAACTCTTCGAAATTTCTTAGACTCATCTGTCTATAATAATCTTGAACTTTCTTTAAGGCATATCTGTCGGCTACAGCAAGAATTTCATCAGCACTTTCAAAGGTTAGTTTATGTATTAAATAATTTGAACAGGCTTCAAGGGCTGTAGCGATTTGTAGATGAGATGAAGCGTCTAATATGGCTGTAATGTTGTTTGTATCTAACGTTAGACGTCCACTGTACATAAATTCTATAATTGATGTTAGGGTCGTTCCTGGAATTCCTTTCAAATCGACAGAACGTTCACGGCTTTCCTTCATCGGCCCAAGAAGCATTGCCCTAAAATAATCGGAAGTGGCTACAAGAACGAGGGCATGAACCCTGACTGAGACTCTTTCAGCAGTAACTGTGAAATCACACAGTGAATCTTCTGCTCGAAGTTCGCGTAATTTATCAACTAAATTTTCGCCGTAAGAATCGGCGGTCACGTCAACCCTGTGCGTAGGAGACGTTTTCCTCGAAATTAAAGCCATTGTCTATTCTCGTTTTCACTTAAATCATGCAAATATATGAAGATGGTTTAGAACCAAAGCGTTCTAGAAGCTGTCCCTGAATTTTATTTGAGGTAGAATACCGACTTGCTCCATTTATCATCACCACTCGGTAAGGAATATTTCACCTACTTAATACGGTAAGGCCATCTATATTCCCAATGAAAGCGACACCTATTGATTCTTTTTTCTCGAGCGTTTTGATTCGTTGAATATTTATGACCGTTGAAAGGTTCAAAGCTGATTGGCTGATTCTATAAGAGGGCAGAGAATAAAGGGAATAGATCAATCGTACTACTTTTAGGGGATTTAATTGATGAATGTAAATTAGAATTTTATGAAGTTTAAATAATATCCTGTAAGTTATTCAATGAAACATATCACTCTGTATTTTTGAGTATACAAAGCGAGGTCTCATTCCAAACAAAAAGAAGGACATATCGATTAAGATAACTAAATATTTACATCTTTTAAATACTTGCTTTATAATTTATAAAATCATACTTGAAGAATGATCATTTAATCATAAAGCTCCTATTATTATTGTATTAATTATCTCACTAGTACTTTATTGATCCCTTGTTTACTTTTAAAAAAAGACAACCGAGTATAAGAGAGTAGGAGAGAGAGAGAGAGAGAGAAACGAGAAGAAAATCAATCAATGAAAGTAAATATTGAGTTTTATATGATAATACAAAATTATTGATTAGATTACGTTCTTTTTTTTATCATTTTCAAAAAAGAAATATTGATTGAAAATATGTGAAATTATTTATTTTATTTCATTGTTGAAAGGTTTTTGAATAAAAAATCATTATTTATTCCAAAATCTGAATATCATCGGGAAAGTAAAAGAAGAGGAAATTATTATCTTCCCTTCCGTTTCATTTAGAAAATGTATTTTTTGGGAAGATGCCTTTTGTTGAGGATGAAAGTGAGGTTTTAGTTAAGAGATTAGAAAGTTTATAGGTGTGGACTAGAGCCATAAACTTCCATTTCAATTATTTGACGAATTGTACTAAAAATATAAAATGCCAAAAAGGTCGTAAAGTTTAGGATAATCAGAGAGATACTATCAGTTTTCAAGTTGAACAGTTTATGTACCAGTAGAATGTCTTTCAGATTTGGTTTTGTCATCAACGTTTGATTCGATGTCAGTTTCCTCTTCTACAAAGTCCGCTCTATTTGAATAGGCCCAAGATTGAGCCTGTCTTCCACGATTCTTTCTTTGCTCTAGAGCTTGAGCTCCGTCTGATAAATTTCTTCTAAGAATACGATGAGTAGAAATAATGGATTGTCCTAACTCAGAAAATGTTCTCGATTGCCTCTTTTGCGAAATTCTTTTGCAATTTCCATCAACACTTTGCGTTTGTTTATAGTTTATGTAAATTATATAAAGTTGAACGGAACCAAATAGGATAAGGGCAACGTTCTTTAGTGGATGAATGATTAAAGCAACAGTAAAAAATCCAAATTTTACCATCGTTATTACACGTATGACGACGAATGGAACATCGCAGCAGAATATTCCAACTAGTATATAAATGACTAGACCTCTTGGACTCTCTGCCTGTTCACAGGGTTGCATTGGTATATATTTAATCATTGCGACGAAGGCGAAAAAGAATGTTATGTAAATCCAATTCGATTTATATATATCAGTTTCAGTTGACATCATCAAAATTTCAATAACATCATAGGCAAAAAAAAAATCGACAGACATATTCGTAATCAAGTCAAAAGATAGAACTTCTTCTCTAAACTTTGCCATCCATTCGGTAACTGTTAAACCCATTACCATTGCTTGAAGAGCAACAGCAGTATTCTTATCCATTTTCAGTACCTAATGATGAATGTCAGTAATAATGTATCTCTAGAGAGATAAAGTATATACCTCTTGTCTGCGAAACCCTACAATAATAATAATTAGACATGGTGCCGCACAACAAATCATATATATGACAATAGATGGCCTCCATCCATGAGTCTGCCGCGTTTTCAACCAATACTTTACATAAATAAATTTAATTGGTAGATAAATCAGAGCCGAAGCGCTAAAGAATATCGCAAATACTATTCCAAAATACTGAGCTTTCACTTTACTATCATCAACATCGATGAATTTTGTATATTTATACATTTCAGCATAGCGCCAGGCACTAAGCATAATTGGTATAGCGATTGTTATCCATCGTATTAACTCTGTAAAAATTATTGTACACGTCTCTCTTGCTGTTTGTGAAGGTAGACATTTTCTAATAGCTGACATACAAGGTAAAAAACAACACATTTCCCTAGAATTCAGCACCTTCACTAAATCAAATAACTAATACAATCCGCTGATAAAACATTTTAAGATAAGATATAAATAAAATCGAGATATACAAGTGAATACTGCGTCAACTTTTAAGGATGTCTATTCTAAATAAATACAAAAGAAACTAATTAGTAAATAATAATAGTAATGATATATATTATAATGGATGAACTTTTATCTAATATGTAAAAAGTATATAACTTGCTGAAAAACATGTTGCCTATAATACTAAGTATCAAAAACTAGTTCTCTTCCTCTCCCACACATCCCTCCTTTCTTTACTATCTTTATTTTCCTCTAATCGTTGTTATCTAATAATCCTTGATTTTAATTAATTTTTCAAAATCAATCGTTTCAATATTATGTAGTGACAGTGTCTGATACTCAATAATGTATTTATTTGTGTCGGGCACACTCCTTGAAAATATAGGCCTTTAGTGCTATTCATAATTATTCTCAAGAACATAAGAGTACGAATTTTTATTTTTTTTATATATTCTTTAGAAAATATTGCATTATTAATTAATTATAAATTCATTATTACAGAAACTGTAATTATGTAATAATTGTAATCTTAAGATATGGCAAGATAATATTCCGTCTCGTCTTGGTCACGTGGCCAGCGTTTCTGAAGGGAATCGGGGAATCGATAAAGTTTTTTTTATTGAAGTAAGCCTGATTCGCCTTGTCGCGTAAAATCGCGCCATAACCAGAACCAGTCTTCGATCAGGCCATAAACTAGAGACAATCTCAATGGCAGGATTAGCCGAAAAGAAAATTATTTATAATTCTATGTCAGAAGACGATCCTAATGGAAATAATAGCGGAGAGACAATAGAAGAGGTGAACACACCAAGATGGGGGCCAAATCATGCAGGGGCAAAGGAATTAGCGGCTGGTTACTCTACAGGTAATGTAATTGTTAGGCCTAAATAGAATTTCGAATTTTTGCTAATATCAACACTTTTAGGAAAGCGTATCCAAGAAATTATGTGTGTTGCCATAAGCATACCCTTAATGCTTGTGAACATTTACTTTCTATTTGTGAATTTCTCGTTTAATAGATGGTATATCATATTAATAAGTGGAGGTTTGTAATAATTTATCTAACATAATTATTATGTAACTTGAATTTTGATCTTTTAGTTCTAGGTATCCTGATGGCAGATTTTTTTAGTGGGTTAGTCCACTGGGGAGCAGATACGTGGGGCAGTGTAGATCTCTTTCTTTTAGGAAAAGTAAGTATATATTTCACTAGGCCTATACAATTGAGATAAACAATTTAGTTTACTAGTAGGAAGTATTGACAAACGTCGAATGATTTATGTAAAAGTACATATTCAATTAAATTTATCTTTATATTGTCAGAATTAAGCGTAATGTGGCTTATCTCGTCAATTATCGAACTATATCGTGACATTGCTGTGACTTGCAGCGTTATACATTACATGTTTTTTAACACGTATTTCAATAAACTATCATTGATTGTTTCTTTCAACTTTTCAGACATTTATTAGACCTTTCCGAGAACATCATATTGATCCTACTGCAATAACAAGACATGATTTTATCGAAGCAAATGGCGATAATTTCGCTGTCTGTATACCTGCTTTAGTCTATATGGCCTATCAATTTTGTTCTTATGAACAGAAAGATATTGATTTAGTTTACAATAGGAATACTTTTATAATATTTCTAAGCATTTTTGTCTCAATGACGAATCAAATTCATAAATGGTCACATACATATTTTGGTTTGCCAAATTATATAGTCTGGCTTCAAAATTGCCATATAATCCTACCGAGAAAACATCATCGAATTCATCATGTTGCTCCTCATGAAACATACTTTTGTATCACGACTGGTTGGTTAAATTATCCTTTTGAGTATATCGGCTTTTGGACATTTTTAGAAAATCAGATTGAGAAATTTACAGGTGCCAAACCCAGGTCCGATGATTTGGCATGGGCAAAGAAAACTGATTAGACTATGCTGACATGATTTACTTTCTGCTGCTCTGATATCATATTTAATTCTTCTGAAGAAACTTTATCAAAATTCGTTATGTATACCTTTATGTTATATATATAGTATGAGGCTGGTTTATTGGTAAGCAAATTCTGAACCTTGCATATAAAAGACATTTAATTGTTGTCAAGAAATGTTCAATAGTAGGCAATGAAATATTAGGTTCGACTATAGTCTCATTTGATATTGTCCATCAATTTTTAATTATAAATATACCTTTTACTCAATGTTCAAAGGTCCCATGAAAAGATCAGAAAATCTATTTTATCACGATTTTCCCACATATATTTACTCTGAAATGTATATAACGTTAAACAAGTATTACGATAGGCTATATCGACATTTTGTACCACATTTTAATGATAAAAAGAGTTCTCACAGTGTAATGTGCACTTGTTTCATTGAAAAGGAAAGTATATATATTTAATACATGCAGTTATGTTTCTATCAGTGTGCTATTGAATCAATATAGTTTATACACATACGAATTTTGCAATTCTGTCTATTTGAATTTGAAATTTGTTCGTATCAGATATTTCATTCTTATTTGTTGAACATCGTATACAATATACTCGTTGTACATTAGAGATGTTTTAGTTGATCCAATTAGCGGATTATCAACACCTTTACCGCAAGGTACAATGACGTCATTTCTGAAATAAAAATATATAGTATATAATTCTTTTTATGTTATCTACTATTCGCTCTTACAGTTTTTTAACAACTTTCGGATCTGGAGCTGTTCTACCAACTCCATGAGTGCTTGACATTCCTTTTGGTAAATTTGATGCATTATAATCGGCCGCGAATTTTTTGCAAGTTTCGCCCAGTGCTACTTCGCAAAGTAATAGTAGTCCTGTTGAATTTACCTTATTTGCAAAGCAGTAGTTAGCACTCTTGCTAGACATGTCAGCAAAATAAACGCCTTTTCCGAACTTAAAAAAACAAAACAATTATTACATTTTACACTTTTGTAGATGTACAGTATACCATATAGCCAGTAACAGGCGCTTCAGGTGGTGCTATTCGAAGTCCTTTGCTAAGAATTCCAACCCAGTTGGTTAGTCGAGATCCATGCCATAAAAGCATTCTAAAAGGAATAGTTAGTTTAAATATAAATTGTGTTCATTTAAAGGAATAATTTTAAGTTCATACTTGTTTCCAACATCATTATATACTTTATCCTCTCCATCTCTTTCTACTTCGAAAATTTCTTTTATTTCCAAATCATATTGACGATGCGTCTTTGCGTGAGTATTTTGCATATACTCATTGATAATCTAACATGGCAAAGGTACTTGTCAGTGAAAATACCTATTAATCTGAATGTTGAATTTACCTTGAACTCATTAGATTCTTGCTTTATTAGTTTAAGATCACATCGTAATGATTTATAGTGTGAATCGATCGGATTTTCACCTTCATCCACATTCTTTAGAACGTTCATAGCAATTTCAATATCACCTAGAGTCTTTTTAGGAAACGTTGGGTAATGAATTATCCATCTTCAAAGATTAAAGTAAAATGTATGTATAAATACCTCGAGCAACTGTAGTTTAGTTTTCACTTCTTGCATAGTACTTATTAGTGGAGGTCTCTTCATTCTACGTTGAAAACATTGTTAATTTTGAAGATGTTTTTCTTACAAAAATGGAATTCGTACCCGAAATTATGTGGTATTTTAGTGTAAAAGTTACTACAAGCGTCAACCAGAGATGTTTTTGACTTTCCTTCAATGCACTCAACAACACTCTTTAAAGCAGCAAAACCAGCCTTAATTTGATTAGGGGTGAGTTTACCCAATGGAGCTTTTTCAGCATCATATTTTAATTCAACAACAGCTGCTTCCATAGCTTTGACATCGCTAATAAGCTTGATAAGGTCTTGTACTGGTTTATCTAGAGATGATTCTCGAATTTCTGTTTTTATTCCTGGTTTTGGATTTGCTACTTCTGGTTTAGCCGTATCCTGCGAATAATTAAAATATATAGATTATTTAGATTAAATGTTAGGGGAAAGGAATTTAGTGAAGTGTTTGAAAAATTATTTTTCAAAAAGTAATGTATACTAACAGTACTGTAGTCTATATGAACAAGATCATATTTTCCTTGTATTTTGACAAATGACTTTCGACTCGACCATTGATTCCTTGTTTTATCATAAAACCTAAAGAGAATTGTGAAAGAGAAAAGAATATTTAAACATATTGGATAGTTACTTTTTTTCAAAAGTTTTTTTTGCGCCATCCAGGGAAGATCGTGCAAGATTGGTCTGTCCTTTGACTCCAACTCTTCCCCATCGTGTCCAAACACAATATGAGGAAGCAGATTTTTGTTTTAATAGTTGAATAATGTAAAATTTGTTATTGTTATGATTCACATTTGTCTGAAACAATAAAGAAGGAATTATATTTATTATATTCGATTTATGGTTAGTTGTGAATTGTCAATTTGAATACCTGGTTGAGCATTGCGTCATAAATATCATCACCTTCAACATAGACCTCGTATATCTCAGGATTCGAAATTTCCGGGTCTACTGGTATTTTTCCAACTTCCATTCTATATGTTTTGGCTAAATTCGACGAAATTGCTATAGAAAATAATACTTATTTTGTTTTTGATTTTACTTGACTTAGTGATAGGTTTCTCATCTGTTTCCTTTGTTTCTGTTTTTACATCAAGACCATCTTCGTCGAAAGTTTTTGTTACTGTGACATCTGTTCGTCAGGCAGTTTTAAAGATATGACTTAATTTATTTGTTGAGCTTTATTACCTGACGTTATTTTTTTAAGTTTATCTTCTACAGATTCTCCAACGGCTGTCATACAATCGAAATCAACAGTTGCTAATTCTTCCAATTCACCGTTTTCAAGATGAAGATCTGTAATATCAACCGTGCTTTCCTTCGTTTTTAATGCTTCCGATATCCGAGTTACATTATATGCCGAGAGCGTCTTTACATTTTCTATTTGCCAAATTTCGTTATCTAAAGGGAATGATTTATTAGTGAATTTCATGGAGTTGTTTAAAATATCAATAGTCATACCAATAAGGTATCTTAACTGAATTTCTTTGCGAGCTTTCTTTGCGATCATATTCTTAAAATTTATATTGAAGCCTGATACTTTCACCTAAAAATAAACCAATTCCTTGATTAATTAGCTACAAGCTTGGGATGATTTTTTACAGTTTTTTTTCCATGTTCATAAGCTGCATTGATATCAGCATTTACTTCATCAGGTAACTTATTCCATTTATTATTTAAATCAAGCCATTGCCAAGAACATTCTAGTTTTGGCTTTTTCGCTACATCAGCTGAATCGGGTGCAGATTCTAAACGAAGAATGCTATTTTAATTTAGAAATATTTGTTAAAGAAATTTAATACTTGAGCTTCTTTTGCTTTTACGTGGCATATCTATTTTCTTTATGCGTGTTTTGCCTAGGTATCTGTAAAACTGACAGGAAAATTTCCTTCAGTAAGATTTTATATACCAATCGATGACTAAACTTGGGCAGGTAATAACAAGACAAGGCATATATTGAACAAATATTGGCCGCTACGGATATAGTATTACTAACTTCCGCGTGGAGTTGTTCTTATTAAAGAGATATTAAATGAAGAAATTTTTTGTTATAAAAATAACATTAAAATTTAAGAAAAAGCAAATAATCTAAAGTAAATTAATACTTTAAACGAGTTTTCATATATTAAAAATTTTTTGAGATATTAAAGAGCACTTTCAAGAAAGTTTATCATTTCAAACGCTACGCGGTTAAATGTTCCATAAATCGAAGATAGTGATAAATAGGCAAATTACAAGTATTTTTGTACAATTAGAAATTAATACTGGCTTTAATTTTTGGTTTTATATGTGCTATTTAACTTTTAGTCAAAAAACTTCTGCTTAAAAATGCTCTTAAGAGTAAAGGAAGAGTCTATGGATAAATATCTATTTATTAAAATTATTTGTACTCAGAGAATGCCATTTACATATAATGTTAAATGTTAAAGATTCCTTTGTTTTAATAATGAAAGAGAGAAAATAGTGTTTAAATGGACAAGAAGCTTTTTAGACAATAAGTTTATAAAAACTCAACTTTGTAACCTTATTACATTTAGGAATGATTTCTGCAAATTTATCAGTCATTTTGTGCCAACAGAAGCAAAACAAAATGATTATTTTGCTGTCATAAATGCATTTTCTCCATCAAATTCGTCTTTATAATATGATTCATTACTATAGTTTTAGTTATTTTTAACTTTCTAAAATATTCTTTAACCACGATTATTCTGAGTTTATATCTTAAATGTAAAATAATCATTCTCTTTTCAAAATGAAGGATGCTCAAAATTTATTTATATAGCGAAGTATCGCTCACTATTTTATTAGAAATTGAAGATATTGTCTGCAAGGGGAACAATGTCTGTTGATGAGTATATGAAATTGCAGTTTTTATTTTTAATAATTTATCTACTTTTAATATTGAAATGATAGATTAAATACAGCTTGCACAAAAGGACAAAAGGTTATAGACAAAACATCAAATGTCATAATTTGAACTAAAAGCCATTCGTATCAGATATTTCTTTTTGTTTGACATACATGTATATAATGTATTCAATGTACTTCTAAGATGCTATAGGCTTACCAATACCTTTTACCACCAGGTACGACGATATCATTTCTGGAATAATAAAAAAATATACAGTTTAATAATTTTTTCAGATCTGGAACTATTCAACTAATTCCGTAAGTAGATGTCTCGTTTAGTAAATTTAGATTAAGGTGATAATGGAAAATAACTTTTTGTGAAATGATTAAAATGTTTAAAAGTTGTTGGCGATATCTAAAAATATTTCAAAAAGTAATGTGTACGAACAGTACTGTAGTCTATATGAATAAGATCATATTTTCCTTTTACGCTTTCAAATGATTTTCGATCTGACCAATGATTCTTTGTTTTGTCATAAAACCTAAAGAAAACTGTAATATAGACAAGAATATTCAAATATATTAGATAGTTACTTTTTTTCAAAAGCTTTCTTTGCTTCGTCAGTGCTTTGATATGAAATCAAACTGCTCTGTCCTTTGACTCCAACTCTTCCCCATCGTGTCCAAAGGCAATATGAGGCGGCACTTTTTTGTATTAATAGTTGTATAACGTAAAACTTGTTGTTGTTTTTACCAATATTGGTCTGACATAAGAAAGAAAGAATTATATTCACTTTATTACATTCGATTTATGGTTAGTTGTGAATTATCAATTTGAATACCTGGTTGAGCATTGCATCATAAATATCATCACCTTCAACATATACCTTGTATAATTCAGGACATGTAATATGTGAGTCTACCGGTATCTTGTCAGACTGATTGGGTACAGCTTTACCTTTAAAGATATTTTACGGGTAAACTTTGTGTGAATTAGGGTAAAACTCTATTTTTACTTGGTTTTGTTTTTACAGTGTCTGCTTTGTCATTAAAATTTTTTGTTCTTGTCGAATCTGTGCTGAATATAATTTATTTCATTGAAAATTGGTCAGCGTATTATTAAATGACTACCGGACTCGATTCTTTTAATATCATTGTCAATAATTCCGCCCATCGCATACATATCATCAAACGTTATCTCAACAAGGTCATCATCTTCGTCATTTTCAACGTAGACACCTGTGAGTTGAATTGATGGTTGCTTGGCCTTGAACGCTGCTTCAATCAGTTCAACATTTTCTGCGTTCATTGGATGATGATTTTCAACTTTCCACGTTACATTGTCTAAGACCCGCAAGTTAAATTGAATTAAAAATTCTATGAAACTGATCAATTAAAATGAATTCCTTTTGAAAAAGTTGGAAAGAAAAAGCTTTTTCTTATAATTTCTTAGAAAATATATTAATATATATTCCATTTAAGATATATTTGCTTACTTAGAAAATACCGCAAATAATATTGTCTTTCTTCTTTTCTTGCAATCATATCTCTGAAGGTTATTATATATTCTTGTACAGTTGCCTGCAAAATGATAACGTCCTTATGCTCACAGAGAAAAAGAAATATTATGCAATATCTTACAGATGGACTACCAGCTCTAAAGGATTGATTTAATTGTTGATTAATATGGTCGGTAAATTTATACCAATTACCATCTTCATCTAACCACTCCCATGATGCAT
Source organism: Dimorphilus gyrociliatus (assembly GCA_904063045.1). NCBI lineage: Eukaryota > Metazoa > Annelida > Polychaeta > Dinophilidae > Dimorphilus > Dimorphilus gyrociliatus. Next base: position 743,412 of record CAJFCJ010000008.1, read on the forward strand.
TGACCTTTTCTTTTTTAGCTGGTGTGCTTTTCCTTGAAGCTGTTATGTAATAAACGTGAAAGTACAATAAATTGAAAAAGTTGTTAAGTGCATAAGGAATTTACTGTTAGCTGCTCTTTTCCTTCCACCCGGCATACTTTCACTGATTTGACAGAAATGTAACAAGAAAGCAAATTGCTGTGTAAGAGAAAAAAATGCCGAGATCAGCCGACTTCTGAAACGTTAAACAGGCGCCATTCTTGTAGACTAGTTACGGGGTATTTCTATTATATGAACGGCGCGTGTACATAAACAGACTACGATCACATCTTGATTTACTATATAGATTGGAATTTTTTTTACACAATTGTATTTTTTACATTGGACTTAAATACATTTATAAAACTTTATAACAAAAATTAGCTTAGAATCTCTTGAGCTTTATTGTGTACCAAACCCTCCATTGATGAGACTTGATCACACCATGAGTTTAATCGGTCAGCCATCGTTCTTATCTGATCTTTATCCAATACTCTAGGTTGAACCCAGCTCATATGAACTGTTTGATCGACTTGATCGATTGAGCCCTTGACAAGTTTCAATGATAAAGCCCTCATAACTAGGTGTTCTACTTCGCCTTTGTTAAGATCTGTTTCTTTGGCGATATCAGAAAAATTTAAAACTCTTTCTGTAGCTGGCCTTTTAAAAGTCATTTCCATCAGACAAAGCAAAGAGATTTTCTGTCTCATATATTTTTCATTTACGTTTAAGTCAGGCTGCTTACTCCAATGAACTTTTAGATCCTGATATTGGCTTATATTGCCGCTATTAAAAGCAAACAGAAGTTGTACGAGCCAGGATTTATCAGATTTTCTTAAAGCTTCTAAGATGTCGTGTTGTAAAAGTTCACCAAAATTATAAATGCCACTTCCCAAAATAGCTGCTAGTCCAATATTGAAAGCCCTTTCGATTTGATCTTGGTCTGTAATAATTTATACAAATAAATAAATAAAGAGTAAATTGTGTGTAACAAAAAGCCTCACTGGATAAAGTTTTCACATCTATGCAACCGAGATATCTCAAAGCATCTCGATAGTAGTCAGCATGATTAGCTTGTCGTTTATGAAAATTACTACATAGCTCGTAGTAAGGTGCATGGACTGAGGTTACACCATCTAGCTCTTCAAGTAAGTTTCCAGCCTCGTCAATAACATGCTAAAAAATAATTTGAAATAAGGTGAAAAAGAATTCAAATTCTCCTTTTATAAATACTTTAACTTTATCCGTATCATTCAATAAAATATAATAATTTCCTTCAGTTATAAGACATAAAACAACTGCCTCGTTATCATTTTTTACTTTTTCCTTTCGAATCTTTTCAATAAATGCAAGAGCTTGTGTATTATCTGCAATTGATCAATTTATAATATAGACTATTAAATGTAAAAAAAAAACGTACCTTTCATTTGCCTTGCCACAGGGATGAGAATCTCTACCAAAGCAAGAGGATTCATTCGGTGTTCAAAGTCTGATATGAAGTTTTGGTACAGCTAATGTTGATCAACAGGGTTATTAGAAAGAGTAATCAAAAATTTTCAAAGCGTAATACCTGCATTATTGCATCACCCTGCTGCAGTTGGGCGTTTTTAACAAATTTTTGTAGTCTTATTGTTAATTGATGCCATAATCTAAAGAGTGATAAAAGGAATGAAAAGCTGAGTCACAGCCGGCAAAACAATTTAGCCTAAAAATCTGCAATTATATTAAGTTATACTTAAAAACTTACTTCCTATTGTACAAATCCTCAAGGGCTGCCCATTCCTGGGATACTTCGCTAGAAGATTTCCTCTGTTGTTCGAAAAGATAAGCTGAAACGTCTCTCACCATTTTTATTTAACGGAAGTGAATATTTGGTAAAATATAAATTTTCTGTTAAAACAAACTGGTACTAATCCAGAGCCCTCTAGAGGTTCAATTAATATTTGAAGAAACTTTGTTGTAAATCCTTAAATTTAATATAATTTTATTATTAATTAGAAAAGGTTAAAAGAAATAACCTTTTTCGGATTTAATGAGCGGAAAAATAATCCATATTCGACAGCTTCAACTGAATAAAAGAATAAAGTCTGACGAAATTGATATATATCAATATTTGCAAATTGGAATTAATAAAAGATTAGAAATGTAAAATAAGTTTTGATTAGTATTCTTGATAAACGAATTCTTGAATGTCAATTTAAGCAGAGGTTTCAATTAATTAAATCTTTGCTATTTCCCTTAGAAAATTGACGGTAGTTGAAAGGAAGTGGAATATATTGAAACTTAAATATAGGAAATAAGCGAAAGAGTATGGATAACGAAACCGCAATAATACTGGATGAATAGATCTTGGTTTAAGAGCATACAATGTCTTTGTTCTTAATACCATACTTATCAGAGATTCTCTTTTTTCGCTGTTTCTTAGCGAACTTTACGACCTTGAAAAACAGTCTGTTTATTACACTGATAGAGGATAAAATCCGTAATAGAGCAAAATCGGATATTAGTAAATCGCCTGAAATACTTATGTCTTATATTTATAATAAATAAAATACTTATACTATATATGTGAAAATTTTGAAGTGAAACTTAGAGAACAAAATACGACTTCTCTTAAATAATTAGGCATTGTATTGATAATCACTTTCATTATAACTTTAACATTCTATCAAGCTATAGTAATCCTACATTTTAGATTTTATAAAATTCTAAAACCTCAGCCGAAAAAGGGCCATTAATCGTTGAAGCTTTATTGTAAAATACTTTTATTTTTTATCCTTATCCAGATTTCGCTATCGATTCTGAGCCCATGTTTTTTCATTGTAATGGGTTTTAGGTAACATTCCATTTCTTTCACGCATCTCTAACCGGAACAAAATATATAGAACTTACCGAACCTTTAAGTGATTTAATCACGCATACAAATGCAGATCTTTGAAACTTTTTTTTTTAACATTTCTTTTGACGGTGTGCACTAATAATTTAAACCAAGCTGACTCTGCTTACAGATGCAAGAAATGAGATTATATGAAAAAGGGTTAAATGAAGCAAAATGGAAAGGAAGAAGGGAAAAAAGAAAAGAAGAAGAAAGGTAAATAATAACAATGATATTAGTAATAATAAACGTAAGGGAGGGCTGATACGTGTATTATATGTAGTACACGATGTTATGGTACTGGTAAATTAGACTCTAGAGAAAAAATTTTATACTAAGTATACTCTATGGTAGAATTTGAAGTTTGTTTTTTTATCTTGATAACTATCTATTATAGTATATGACCATTAGGCAAAATATAAGAAAAAAGACATCTATTTATAATTGTATTTTTTCCTTTTTGCTATTTATTTTTTGTTATATAGGTAAAGCTATTTTCTATTTAATTAACACCGGATCTAAATTGTAAAGGGAGACGAAAAAAGTGTAGAAAATTTTTAGAATCTATTGATCCAATTAAGAATGAAAAAGAGTGAAGAAAAGGAAATTAATATATTTTATTTAGTATTTTTTTGAAAGGATACTCACTAACTTAATTTAATGTTATTGCTAATATAAAATATACATTTCTTCTTTTTAATAATTTATGAATATTAAGTAGTTATATTTCCATATTTGTACGTGTTTAAGTGTATAAATATTGCGCACGACAGCAATATTAACTATTAGTATTTATTGTTTAGACATATGCAAGTTTCTGAAACTATTTCTCTATTTTATATACTGTATAAGTATGTATAATATAGATTTTTATATTCAGCCTCCCTCATGCAAAGCTCTAAAATGACTCAAGGCAAGAGTATCATGAGGTAAAGCTACATATTTCACGTAAATAGCATACTATATACTATAAGAGTACATATTTTTTTACTGTAGAACCTTGTGCGGAGGTGTTCCTTTTCGTATTGTTAGTAAAGTAGAACATAAAAAGCATTTTACTCATCATGTAACAGATTCTCCTTTCAGTCTAAGTTCTTTTGGCCATGTGAACGATTTCCCATGCAATCTAGTATTAATTTCCTTAGCCCAAGCTCCGTACCTTTTAATTGACTTAATCCTTCAGCATCGGATACATTACTTAAAAGGAAGAGAAAGGTTTGAAAGAAGGAGGATTTTAAAAAGCACTCTTTATAAGATCAATCGATAAATATAAAAACGTAACGTTATGCAACAATGACAGAATCAGTTTTTTTTTACAACAAAACTTTTTGAAAACACCTTTCATAAGCTGTTAACGCGTAAAGTAAAAGAGACGCTTGTCGTTATATCTACCATACGAATGAGAGTAAATATGGATCGTAGATGAAAGCTAAATACTATGTGGCCTCTTTTTTGCTTTTACATAACCTTTTGAAGTGTCAAAAGAGTACAGCAAAATTTTCTTTTTATTCCTTCTGTTAAAGAGACCTATTTTATTTTATTGGCTATCAACTACATTAGTTAGTTAATTATTGTTATTCTATTGTATTATTGTATTTTCTTTTAATGTGGGTCCATAATGAATATATAATTTGTAAATAGAAAATGTAAAAGGAGCATGTAAAACAAGTAAAGTGAGTTACTACAATACGATATGACTTTGTAAAAGTGGAAAATATTTCTGTGATTTTATTATACATTGCTAGGAGTTATTTAGCATTTTCAAACTCTTCGAATTAATGTTGCAAATGAGTTTTTATTGATGGCATTTAAAGGAGAGCATACAATTTAGTTTCATATTTGTAACATGAAGATTAACCAAAAAGAAATAAGTCAAGTAGAACAGAGGGATAGAGGGAGAGAGAGAGGGTGAGAGAATGAAGAGGGAAACGAGAGAGTGAGAATGCGAAAGAGCAAAGGAATCTATGATAAATGTTGCAAATTTTATCATAACATTTCGTTTAAAGTCAGCTCCCTTTACTACTTGATTATCTCAATATCTGCCAAATGGTCAATTAATTTTTCAACCATTTGTTTCTCATACAAATTTCCCTTTTGTTTATTTGACTAACTTGTCTTATTGAAACGAGCGAAAAGTGCCTTGATTATTTATAACCCATCATTTGTCACGTTGTAGGGTTCCTTGTTGCGAATAAAGAAACTAATCGAACACATTGCAATGATTGTGACAAATCATAAATACCTTTTCCATTCCTAAGCTTCCGGTTACTCCATTCCTAAATTATTTATTGGATGGTGAAGCTGAGATTTTAAAACGTATTTTATATAATATTATTTTTAGAATTGACCTTTATTTCTTCTCTTTGTATTGAAAATTCTATAACCTATCTCTTAAAATGATTACTGATATATTTCATATATTCTATTGTCTGTTTGATTCACTGTCTAATGATTGGTAAAACGTTTTACCAGGTGGCGCTTCCACATTTTACTTTTTTATAGGCAAAAACGAGAGTGTCGTCTCCAGCTACTAGTCGATGGCTAACAAAGTAACTCTTGAGGATATCGTAGAAAATTTTTGTTCAAATTTCTCGGAAGGATCTTGGCAGCATTCCGGAGGAACAACACCAAGCAATGTGACTTACGTGTATTTACCCCTTTTGCAACTTTCATTGGGGGTTCCCCTTATTATTATATGTTTAATTGTTCTTAAAAGATTCCACTCAGGTAGAACTAAAGCGTATTTTTTGTTAAGATTGTTAGCTTTATCGGACTTAGCAGCATTGATCATGTATGTAGCGACGATGCTCTATCATTGGGTAGTCGCAAAAAGCTTAAAAACTGATAACACCTATAATATACTTAAAGGTTTTTCACATGCCGGGGTTCTCTGGACAACATGGACAGCGGTAATTGTCGGTTTGGAACGCTGCATTGCTGTGTGCCGACCAATTCAATCTAGAATCTTCAAGACAAGATCAGTTGTAATTATTATTGCTGCTATACATATCTTTGCAACTACTTTGTACGGTTGTCATGCGGCTATCAATTGGACATTTCAATCGAAAGCGAATGACATAGATGTGTCTACAAATCGTCCTGAATTAACCGCGTTTTTAATGAATAGATGCAGCAGTAACAACAATGAAGTCAGATATTTAGTCAACTCCAGAGTAAGAATAGTTTTGGTTCAAATATTTGATATATTTATTCTGGCCACCGGATATATTATACCTATTTTCCTTTTGGCTGTTGTGGACGTTCAAATCGTTAGAAAACTTCGACAACTCCAAAAAAACGGCCCGGATAAAGCCAGGGGAGCTGTCAATTCTAAGAGGGCGACGAAAGTTGTTGCCGCTTCAGTTTTTGTCCATTGCACGTGCTTAATACCTATGGCAGCACTTCACGTGATAACTATTATAAATAGTGAGTTAAAAAATGACGCTTTTAAACTAATAGTTGACGCCTTACTTCATTTGCATACAATATTAACTTTACCTGCTTACTGTGCAGTGGGAAAGTCTTTTAGAGCAGCTTTAAAGACATTTGCATCTTGCGCTCCATCTGCACACAACAGTCCAACTAACATGGAAGGATCAGTGACGAGGTCAAGTTTTGTTTCAATGAGTACAATGAGTAGTACCAGAGGATCATTGAAATTCAAATTGATAAGAAGAGGAGAAAGTAAAAATAAGGAATGCTTAATAAAGAGATAATTGTTTCCTCCATCGCTCTCTCTCTCTCTCTCTCTCTGTCTGTCTCTCTCTTTTCTGCGTTATCAGTGTATCAATTTATCACTCTCTCTTCTCAACTCCAACTCCAGAATGACAAGCAATCGTCAGCTCTCGCTTGTAATAAAAAACACTTCAAGATTATTACTATTATTATTATTGCAATCATTATCATAAGTTACGTTACCTGTATTCTTTTATTATATCGTTAACCAAATAGAGAATAATGGCTTATATTGTATGTAAGCAAATTGTAACGTAATATTTCGTGATGTAATGAGAGAAATAGTCGCAATTCGTTTATTGATTGAATATGAAAAGGAAAATAAAGAGAATTTCAAAGAGATTTTATATAAGAACTTTTGTGAATGAGAAGAAAAAAAAGAAAAGAAAATAACGAAACTAATCGAATAGTTGTTCTTATTTTTATTAAAAAGTTAAATAAAACAATAGATTTACCTTTTTAAACCAAAGAATTGAAAAATAGAAAAACTACTAAAATTACAAAATTAATGGTCGTAAATTAAATATTATAGGATTTGTAAATATAGAAAATGTTTGATCATGAGTAACTTTTACAATTGTGTAAATCATCTAGAACGGTTTTATTGAATTTCTGAAATGTTATATAAGAGGTTAAAGCATTGGCTTTATTTTTAAAGAGCTATCTAAAGTCGTTGTTGTTCACACGACACTTTGGAAAGAACGGAACGTAAACATATATGTTTCAGGCGATTACGTTGAGTAAACTATTGAATTTCATGGAGAAAAAGTCTTTGGAGAAGAATTTACTTAGATAATAGAGCTATCTTTCTCAATTTATAGGGGCTAAATGCTGTTTATATATCACAAAAATACCTTAGGGTGTCTTCTTTATCTATTGTTTTGTGTATGTGTGCAGTGTGTATGTTAACTTCAACTTGTTTTTTAGTATAGTTAAGAAAGAAGTTCTTTCCTCTCAACGCTACTGTCAAAAAAGAAATTATTATGGGAAATTGTATGACACCTAAAGAAAACATTAGTGCTGCTGAAAAGCTAGTGTTCTACGTAAATATTTACGTTGATGGAATCATATCTGTTGCTGGGATTTTCGGCAATATACTTATTCTATTAACGTTGAAAAATACCCCTCACGTTAGTTCATATACAATCTATATACGCGTATTGGCTTTTGTAGAAGTTATATTTGTTGCTTATTGCCTCTTATATACGACATTCAGAACGGCTGCCAAGTAAGTAAAACAATAATAAAAAAGAAAGAAAAAGCAACTGCTTTTCTCTGCCTAAGAATAGATAGAGCTTTTTCCGGGAACATTGACGGAGAATAAGCTGAAAACGAGGGCAAGTTATTTAAGCATTGTTTTATCTTTTTCTCCCTAACAGATATACTGATTGTATGGCAAATTATTTAAAGGCAGAGCCGATATTAGTGTCGGTTGCTCTACCGATAGCGTGGATGCTACAAACTTCTAGTATTTGGATAACGGCTATGTTGGCTGTAGATAGAAGAATTGCGGTGGATAAACCTTTAAAATCGCTAACGTTTTGTACATCAATCATAGCTAAGAGAGTTTCAGCGCTCACTATTTTGGGATGTGTTCTGTTTAACACTCCAAGATTCGCTTATTACTCTGCCGTTTCGAAACTTGAAACAAATGCTTCATATGTTCATATTGCCCATCTGAGAGTTAACTTACCTGGATGGGATGCCTCCATTTACTATTGGCTTTATCATGTTGGATTAACTTTTGCCCTTGTCTTCATATTACCGTTAGGTATAATTGCAGTATGCGACGTTTATCTGGTAAAAGCTTTAAGGAAAGCTGATAAATTTCGTCAATTACACGCTAGAGAGAGTAAGAATAAAGTTCTAAAAACACCTGTTCCTGTTTCAAGAACAATAGTTGTAAATATGGTTGTCGTCATTTCAAAATTATTAATTTGTCAAACTCCTGATTTTTTGATGGGTATCGCCCAAGCAGCAAGAGTTGATAGAAATGCAGCCGCGTACAAGATATTTTCAACGTTAAAAGAAATGCTACTTATAATTAGTGCGTCTGCAAACTGTTATATATATTTAATCCTGAACAAATATTTTAGAAGATCTGCCAAAGCAATAACGTTAAAAATTTTCAAACCTTGTAGGCAACGAAACAATGATTCTACACAAACACATAGTCAGTTCACTGACCTTGGCCGAATATCGACAATTAACTGAAAAAAAAGATGGTTATTTGTAAATTAACAAACAGAATATTAAAGATATTATTATTGATCTTATTTTTCTTTGATCTTTTTTTCTATTTTAACCTTTTGCCAATTGCTTCTGTCATTTGAATGTTCATTAAGTCAAAATGAATTCTAAATGGAGAAGAGTATTTAAAGTTTAGAGAGAAGATTTCATGTTTAGAAAAGAAGACAAAACAGCTAATAGAAAAAAGAGAAAAATAAGTTAAAATTAGATGTGAAATACACCTTAAATTATACTCTACACTAATTATAATGATTGGTATACTATGTATAGACAAAAATAAAACATATTAGGTATATATGGTATACTAAATATTCCCAGTTCTTTCCTCTTTCTATCTATCTGTCTGTCTGCTTGTCTTTCTATCTTTCCAATTATATTTTTCGTTTATTAGTATTCTGGAGAATGCTTCTTCTGCCAACCAAAAACAGAATCTTATTAAGCAATTTTTCTCTCTTTTTCTTTTCTTGGCTTACCGTTAATCTTTTTCTTTTCAGCTTGAAAAACTTTTTCCTTTTAAATAAATATTTCATGAACCTTCGTGTCATATATTAATTATTACACTACAGGATATATACTGTATATAAATATATATAAACTAATAATAATATGTTAGCAAAGGGGTCTTTAACCTTTAAAAGTTGTTTATTTCTTAAAAACATTATAAATAGTAATGTTATTAAATTTATGCTTAATTTGATTTACGATAATTTCCCCTGTAACGATATAGGAGAGTTAATCCTTGAAGGATATAGCTAATTATAATCAGGTTTTTTTTAACCTTGTCAATACCTCTAATTATAAAAAGTTGTGAGAAAAAACAACACTCTAATGACATTTTATATTGTATATACATATAAGTATTAATATATGGTATAAATACAACTAATCTTTCTAATCTGAATGGTAGGAAGAGCTTTTCACTATTACTTTTGTATGCCAATCCTTCTATTCTAATTACATCTTCTAAGAGAGTAGGTAGAAAATTAGAAAGAGAATTTAGACAGAACAGCAAAGAAGTAAATGAAGCATTTATATATATTATACTGTTTATATATATAAAGATCTGTCAAGTACATCTTTCGGCTTTTCTATGAAATTTAATCTATAATAAAATGAAAAAAGTTCTTTTTATTTCCTTTCTCAATGAATATATTTAAATATAAAAAATTACAAGACGATAATGAATTATAATAAACTTTTCTGTTTAATTTTTTTTTATTAATAACTTTATTGTCTTTGAACAAGTTATATAAAAACGTATATTATGGTAAAAAAAGGTAAAGATAAATGAAAATTTACGTATTTTATACTGTGCTATATATTGATATTTTCATTTAAACGTATACCTGATCTTTCCTTAAAAGTACTGTACGAAAGTAAAAGGTGTTGTATACCTAATATAGAGCGTACATACATACATATATATATATATATATATATATGTATGATGACATTTTCATGTACTGTGTAGTTCATGTAACGATACATTTACTGTCTACCTTGCAATCTACCTCACAGATACACTTAGACACATATATACAGTATATATATATATATATATACTGTATATGCATTATAAATATGAAATAAATGTATTAATTACTATATTTAAATACATACAAAGCAATTTGTATACTCTATAAAATGTACAATGAAATTACTTTCTATATCAACAAGTACACGTATTTATCAATTTTCCTTCTCTTCTCAGGTACAAATGTAATGTATATCGTATTGGGTTTTATCAAAAATTTTTATCCATATTTAACATAGTTTTAATATTTTATTTACAAACAAATATACATAAGTTATATTTGTAGTACAAAAGAAAATACTAGATATCATTTTTCAGCCTATATCTACGGTTAAATTCCAAGAAACTAGAATATATATATACATATATATATATTTGTTTATTTATTTATTTATTTTTAAGCTTCATTCTCAGTTAGTTTTCAACCAAAAAGTAAAGCACTTGTTTTTTAACTAATTTCGAGAAATTCTCTAAAACAAGAAATTTGTAGTGCAATAGAGAAGGAAGAGGAAGCAGTGATTTATTGGCTTTCAACGACCTTGTAGGAGAATAGGCAAAGTAATTCTCGGTTGATTGCTAATTATATCCATTCAATCATCTTAACGGACCATTATAATGTTGAAAGAATTGTGACGGTGTATCTTTCCACCTGGACGAGAAAGGAAGGTGCAACAAAGCGGAAAAATCGAATGAGCTGTATACAATTTAACTAGAAAAGTAGAAAAAAAAACCAAGTTTTACGGATAGATTGACCTTCCAGTGGAAGTTTTTACTCAGAAAATAGAAACCTTTTGACGTCACTTCTTCAACGCTTACTCAGTGACACACGCACAATAAATTATATAAGATATAACGATTCAAAATTAGGGATAATTAAGTCTATTCTCAATGTAATAGATTTTTCTATACTATGTTTAGGAAACAAAGCAACAGAGGGCGCGTATTTTATGGTATAACAAGCTTCCCCTTTTCTGTTTCTTATATTTTTTATAAAAACTTTTACTTCCGGTCAGGGATATTAACAAGAAAATCTGTTGCATTTAGTTGTCTTTTCTTGTTCTCTATTGTTTACTTAGAAAACAGTGTTGATATTTACTCTTTTGTCAACTGTAAATTGGAAATAGTCCGAATTCCTCATCACCCTTCCTTCCGCCCCAATCGACTTTTATCTTTTATTATATTTATTCTATATTTCTCCCTTCTTCCTCTCTCTACCTCTTTACTACAATCAATATATATATATATATGTATATAAATGTCAAATACAGTTCTCTTTCACAACAAAACACTGTTAAAATAATATAAAAAGCTATAAATTTGCCTAACCAATTAGGATTTTCAATGAGTTAAGTTCAAGGTTGTAAACGATTGTTTTTAGATTTTAGAAAATGTTATCAGAGCCCTTTTTTAGTTATATTTGCGTGTTTCAAAAAGATATAATATGCATATGAATATTGAATGATATTTTATATCAGTCTTCTTCCGTAAAATGTCTGATTAAGAAAGTAGATATTTATCTCTCTTCTTCGCTTTGTTCCCTTAGAAATGTAAATTAAAAAATATTTGACAATTTTAAAAGAGATCTTGCAGATTGCCAAGAAAATCTTACTAAAAAGTTATTTACTTTTGCAATTCCTTTGTCCATAAAATAGTAATAGTTGTATAATTAAGTCAACATCTATCTAAGGCGTTTACTAACAAAAAGTTTTTAGTAAATATACTAACATACAGTGCATATAAATACGGAATATACTAATATATCAAATACTAGATACGGATTATTCTAGATTTATTAAATCTTTTAATTGTTTACAATCAACTTCAGTTTATTGAATATACGATGATTTCTAATACTAAATCATAATGCTTTAAGACAAACTGTGTTAATAAAAAGTTGCCAGGAGTTTTCAAGTTTATGTTTGATCCGGTTTTACTAAGTAAATCACCCTACTCTAAATCTACATTGAAAGTTGATATTTACAAAGTCTAAATATTTTCTCGGGAATTCTTCCTTTGAAGTAGAATTTAATTAATTTAGTTAGATATTAAAAGATAAGAGTATCCTCTATATCCTCTCATTTAATCTAGAGTTGACGAAAGATCAGTATACAAATGCTTTATTCAATTTTTATTCAACGCATTTCTTCAATGATACTCATTTTTAATGCTTTAACATTTGATGTTCAACTAACTGACGCGTCTGTCATTAATTGTGTGTCATGCTCAAAAATGAAATGTATGGAAAGAAAGCTTACTTGTCGAGGAGGAAAAGTGAAAGGTATTTGTGGCTGCTGCGATAAATGTGCCAAAGTTCTAAATGAAAACTGTGGAGGTGTTTACTATTATCTTGGAAAGTGTGATAAGGATTTAGTCTGTAAGCCGTTAATTAAAACGAGAAGGAGAAAATTATGGCCGGGTAAAGGTCGCTGCGTAAGGAAGGTAAAACGAGAGAGGAAGCAATCAGATGAACCCGGAAACGATTCTCAACAGTGTAGACCAAAATGTTCTCCTGAATTTTGCCGGAAACGCCCCAGAGCAATTTGCTCAGCTACAGGGTAAAATTTTGATGATTATTTCTAAAAAGAGGGCAAACTATTCTTCCCTAAAATTATATAAAATTAAGATTATACTAGAGTCTATATCTAATAAAGTAATAGTACAAAAGTATATACCTATGTACTATATATCAGTATATATATATAGTATACGAACGACTCTTTATTATAGATTCGTTCTCTCTACTTAATAAACCTAGATTGTTAGATTACTATTATTCTTTTTATCTACTACCATAATCCAACTAGCATGAATGAATAGTAAACTTCATTATTAACTAAACCTATGCTATTAGGACCTTGTGATTGTTTTGATTCACTTTGCTTTCTTTTTTTTTTACACAGAGGTGTCGCTTTGTTTGAACGCACTTGTAGCTCTCAGTGTCAGCTAACTTCGTGTAGAGCTTGCTATTATGAGGAAGAAGCTTCCTGCAGCAAATGTTCCCCAGAAGACTATAAATGCCTTCGACGTTTTGCTCTTTGCATTAAGAAGAAGACTTGCACTAGGAAAAGATATCCCTGTCAAATAAGAAGAACTCCAATTGGGCCTAGGAAATTATTTAGGTGTCACGTTCCCGATTGCCCTTAAGTTATTCTCCAACCATTTTATCCAATTTACTTGGGTTATATTATTACTAAACACGCTCAAATTCATGCTACAATAATTAATGACATAGTTCACCGAAAATCATCTTTATAAAACTATGTGCTTATTCTTATGTTACCTAGGCAAATTTTTAACTTGTTACCGTCATTGCCATTGTCATCATCATCATCCTCATCATCAAGTATATTTATTCCCTATGTGTTTTGTATATTTTAGTAATGAAGATATTAAATTAGTATTGAAAATCGTATTTAACTTTAAAGTTGCTATATGTTTATTTAATTGATAAGATCAGAAAAAAATATGTCTCTCTCGCGGAAATGGAGAAAGTTAAAAGAGTCTAGATGATAAAACTTATCAATTATAACACGTTAATATAACAGACAAAAAGAATTTTTAAGAGGTAAAAGCTTAGAAAGAGATAATAGAAACTGATGATTAAACGAGTAAACACGTACAATATATACAATATAATCCTGCGTTGTTTGGTATCATACGTCATCTTAGATAAGAAATATCATCTATACTTAATATTTTTGATGTTTACAACAGCAAAGAAATGAAATATACAGTATATTACTAATAAATTACCGTTCTTTTATACACAGCTTGACAGAGAATAAAGGCTAATTCATTCCGGATTATAGAGTTGTTTGATTTATATTTTTTCTTTATATCCGTTGTATTTTTGAATATCTTTCAATTAGTCTTTAATGATAGTAGCAATTTAATGAACTCTGAATAAAACTTCAATTCTTAAGAGATATACATGTAATAGCTATAAATTAATGCTATACCTTCGTAATTAACTTGCCCTTCTGAATCAACGTTAGCTTCGCTGAGCATTTCGTTAATTTCAAGTTCGCTCATTAATTCTCCTAGAGTTTGCATAACGTGCTTTATTTCCTCCACAGCCAAGTAACCATTTCCTTCTCTATCAAATAATCTAAAGGCGTCTCTAATGTCGTCTTCGCTATCGCCTTCGTCTACTCTTCTTGCCATTAGAGCCAAAAATTCAGGGAAATCTATATAACCACTTCCGTCCGCGTCCACTTCATTTATCATATCGTCAAGTTCTTGTTCTGCAACGACCATTCCCATTTTACGCATAAACTGCCCTAGCTCTCTTTGAGTGATCTTTCCATTTCCATCTCTATCGAAAAGATTAAAAGCCTCCTGATATTTGGCTATTTCAGCAGCTGAAAACTGATTAAAAGCTTCTTGCTGTTCTTTATTCATAATTGCTTATTCTTACGTACACCTTCTTCGACAATTTTCAGCTTGGAACAGCTTTTCTTTTTACTCCCCAACTGCCAATTCTGATCGATCAAAATGTATTATAATCCCGGAGGGGAAAAAAAGAACTTAGGGGGGCGAGGGTAGTTGAGGTATTACAAGCTCGTGACAATCTCATTCTTTTCGGTAGTGGGGATTAATGCAGCCGATATATTGAACGCCCTTCGCATTCAATTTTTATAGTTATATACAGTATGTATAATATATACAGTATATATAGCAAAAAACTTTTTAACAAGACGGAACAATAAGTCGTGGCTGAATATCACTGACGAATTCATATAGTAGAGAAAAAGGAAGAAATCTCTTATATTAATACAAGAGGATATAATATTTGTACGCTAAATTGAAAAGAAAATAGAGTAGGATATTTTTCTTATTCATTAGATTATTCTTATTCTGTTAAACGATTAACCTAAATAAATATAGGCCTTTTGAGAAGGTTTTAAATAAGTTTTCAATCTATCTTAATTGTAAAATGCATAAGTTTTATTCAAGTTCTGTAAGGTAATTCATTTATTTATTACTAAATATATTAAATTGATGTCTTATTAACTTTCTATAGATACTTTAAATGTGATATTTATCAATTATCGCTCATTATTCATTACCAATTAAACATCTATTGAATTCTATTCATTACAAACTTCTTTTACGAAGTCAGCTATTTCATTGTAAACCCTTTCGCAATTTTCCTTCATCGCTCCTGTTTAATGAAAAGCTTTTAGAGGGAATTTACTCTTACTAATTAGTTTTAATTTCTACCGATCAGATGAAAAAACCCATGAACCACTCCGTTTACTTCGACGACTCTTACGGGTTCGCCTGCTTCTTTAAACTTCTTAATATATTCTTGAAAAGAAATATAAATTTCTCATTTAAATATCATTTTCATATCAAAAAGGACAAATTTCCTAATTATAAAGCACCTCGACTTTCGTCTGCTACTGGATCTATTTCTGCAATAATGATCATGGCTTTCGGAAGACCTTTAAAACTACTTCGGTGAATTGGAAAAAGTCTCGGGTCGGTAGGATCAAAGAGATCTTTCTGTATATAGTTACCATAAAACCTTGAATAATGGAAATGGACAGCTATAAGTAATTTTTCTAAAAACAATTTTCAACTATTTCTAACCATTCAGCGTCTGCTCTTGATAATCCTGCAGAATAGCCATATTTTTCTATTGAAGGTACAACATACGAACAAACTTTCGGATAAATTAGAATCTGAATTAAAGTATGGTAATTAATAAAACTTAATCGTTTCTCTTATTATATACTTTTACTCCTTTTATCTGAAACCTGAAAATCTAAATCCTTTACATCATGTGCGGTAGTTGCTGAAATGTGACCACCAGCACTGTCACCAGAGATACCGACTTTTGATTTCTTAGAACCTCCTTCAAAAGAAAATTGTTATAGTCTGCTTTATAAGTTTTCTAGGAAAACAGTCAACCTATTTGGTCTTTATTTTGCAAGACCCAATTTACCGCAGTAAGACAATCATCTGGTTGAGCAGGCCATTTATATTCTGGAGCCAAGCGATACCCAATACTTAGAACAATAGCCTTACATTTCCTGTAAACAGAATAATGCATATGCACAGTATATACTAATCAATTATGTTAATATAAGATGTAAAATTTTGATATTTACAGGGACATAAGCCTACAGCAGCTGTCATATGAGTTAATTGATCCAACTGTATGGCCTCCACCATGGCTGTAAACGATAATAGGACAGCTTTCTTCCCTGCCATCCGGTTTATAGAGCCTTGCCGGAATTCCAGAGTCTAAGTAGGTACAAGGAATTTTGATATCCTCAATTTGACCCTCGTAAGATATTTTTCCAGAGAAATTCCTCGAAATAGTCTCGTGTCTTGCTCTTGCATCTTCCACGCTTAGTTGATGGTACCGTTTTAAATTTAATTTGGCAACAGCGTCTATATAAGCACGGGCTTCTGGATGCATAGTTAAATCTTCCATGTTTTGTTCTCAGTTCAAAATTCAAACAGGCCAAAGTCAATTCTCAGTATCTCAGTATCAGTGTGTTTAGGTCTATGTTATTCAATGCCAATATTGTTAGTATAAAACAAGTTTTTTTATTATTGAGATTAGTACATGTTATCCTCCATATTGTCTTTTATGTATCAATATCTAACATTAACTAAAGATGGAGCCACATAAAATATCTGATTTGTTTGTTTCTTTTTTAAAAATTTTGAGAAAGGCGGTTTTTTTTCTGATTCTACACATTGACAAACCTTTATAGATATGGAGAAGAGCAAAAAAATTGATGACAAACAACAAAAACAAAAACAACAGAAATCGATTTTTCAACAAAATTTCTTCCTAATTAGATAATTTTTTACTCTTTTCCGCCCCTGTAGAGCTTTAGGTTATTGTACAAATTGTTTGTGGCTTTTATGGGGTCAGCTGTCCTAGATTTTAGATTTGTTCCATAGAAAATAGATCACTAAAATAGATTACCCTTTTATTTACTGCCCTAATGAGAGAAACCACGATGTAGTTCGTCATGTTTGTTTCTAAATTTAATTGAAACTTAAGATCCTTCAAATATCCTGTAGTAACGTAAATTAAGAGGTCTCTTAACGATGTTTCTTTACAGAGTGAACACTGACCTTCTGCCTCTCTTTTATTTCTACACCAAAAAAGATAATTAGGCTTCTCCTAAAAGATCGGAGTAACTCCCTAAAAAATCCCTGGCAAAGCGTTAAGGAATAAATTAGTTATTTATAGATTGATCTGAAAATCCAATTTCTCTTCACTTGACAGATAATTTTTTGATTCTTCTAGATGAAATTCATGGCATAGTAGCATCCATTTAGCAATACTTATTTATAAAAAATATATTATCTTTAGGCTATACAACATTCAATGAAATGTTCTATGTGAATTTTTAACGAAAACACACTTTTTATTAAATTCTTTGAGAGTAATAATATAATTCATAATTAAACATTATACCCGTATATACAATATATATTGAATTATCTACGAAAAGTTGACGAAAGGGACAATATGTATATACTCTGTATATTAAAAATATAACACATAGCGCCATCTTTCGTTACTGCTAACATAAAACAAAAAACGCTTAAAAGAAGTTCAGTTCTTTTTTCTTTCATACTTTATAAAATAGAACAGCCTTTGTACAAATCGTGACGTAATAGAGAATATTATTCCTTCATTTTTTAAACATTTTCCTAGAATTTATCTTCTATAACACTTTTATATTAGTTAAATTAGTTCGTTATATTTTATGAAAGTAAGAAATCAATTAGCATCAAAAAATAGATTCTATTGATATATTCATTATTTGGATCACTAAAGGAATTTATTCTTAATCTCTAAAGATACGCAATTTAACTAGAGAGAGAGAGAGAGAGAGAGAGAAAATAGATTGTACTAGGCAAAAAGATAAAAATGAATAAATAAGAAAAGATTGAGATTAACAGCTTTTTATTAGATTATCTCTTTGTATTTGTAAGAGGAGGAGGAGGAGGAGGAGGGACGGAGGTAAGAAAATAAGATTGCAGAGAAGTAAAGATAGAAATTTTAAATAAAAACTTCATTACATCTGTCTATCTCGATAAAATATCATTTTAGCCTTTCACTTTGCATTATATACTTTATATTATTTTCAATTGAATTACTTTGATTTGTGAAAAGAATATTCTGCTAATTAATATTTAGAAGGTAATTTAAAGAAATTAATAGAACATAATAAGAAGGAAAGAAAGGTCTAAGAAGAGAGTTATGAAGGGGATATTAGTTTTCCATTTACCTTTTTATGGACATTATTAGAAATCTGCTTACGATAGAGAGTAGCCCAAGATAGTCTGCGTTTGTCATTGATGACCGTCTCATTTGAGAAAAAAGATTTGAAGTATATGATGCATTCCTTTTTCTGTAGTCTTCTTCCCTTTCATTTCTTTTATTGCATTATCAGAATGATTTCCATCTATTAAAAATGCGTAGATGTATATTTTATTAATAAATTATCGTTATTACTATTTTTAAGTAATTAATTACTAATATTCCAGATTAGAAAATTTGGGAAAAGGCCTAAAGAATGAATTAGAAATAGCAGGATCAATTTGTCTGCTCCCTTCTAGTCCTATATGTGTTTCGTACTGTAAAGAAAGGAAGAAAGATAGGAAGATTCAGAAGGGGGAAAAGAGGGTGAGAATAAACCAAGAAATTTATTGATGATAATTTTTAAGCCGGGAAGGTTTCCTCGAAATCTCTTCTATCCCTATATGCTAATTGTACCCTTAACAACTTTATTACAAAATCGAAGGCCTTGCGACTAAATAAAAAACTGAATGTTTCCATTACATTCTCTATCTGATTCGTCTATCTATTAGGAATAAAAGATAAGTAGAAAATATCTAATTAGTTAGCTCGAATTATCTTGGAAAGAAAGAATTATAAAATTAACATCTACATTTTGACAAACAAGTACAGAATTTATTATACTATTTGATATTCAGCCTATTAAGCTTTCAGACAAACTACATGCAAACAATTTTTTTCTATTTTACTTTTTATGATATAGATGTAGAGAAATCTAAAATAAACAATTGATACTCTGTGATTGTATTATAATATAATATAAAATAACCTTTAGGCAAACAATATAGTTTTTTCCTCTTTCCTTATTACTTACGTAAAAAAAAGTTTTTTACAATTATATAGGCCCAGGAAGAGTTTTTCGTGCCACTAGAGGGCTTGGTAAATCAAATGTCATTTCTCGTCCTATTCCCAGAGACGAGAAAAGTTTGGTATGTGCAAGAAGAATAGCCAATAAACAGATAAATATATATATATATTTATATATATATATATATATATGTGTGTATATTGATATATAGAATAAAGAGAAGAGATTAGAAGATATCGAAAACTAAGAAGAGAAGTAGAGACAGCTAGTTTTTCAACAGTTTATCATCTCATTTAAATAGAAAGAAAAAAAAGTTTCATCTTATTGAAAAAAGTCAAAGATTCTAAATTCTGAATTGAAAATGAAAACTATTTGTTTTCTAATATTCATTGTTCTAATTGCAGTTGCATTTGCAGTTCAGGTTTGCAATTTTTCTTTTAAAGGATTTTAGTTTTTTATTACATTATTTTACGTAGGTTATATATTTCATTTCTATATTAATATGTTAAATATGATATAATTTTTGAATTTGTAAAGATTTGTAAGATGAACGGTTTAATACATTTAAGAGAAATTCTCTGTTTAACGCCAGCCAAAAACATGGCAAAGCTATCAACATGTCATTTGCAAAAGCTCATTACAGGCCTCGTAAAGATAGAGGCTGGTATTTTGATGCTATCGAGGTCCAAATCCTTTCGTTAATGATGTCATTTACGTGCTGCATAAATTAAATATATAGAAAAGCATATACATGTATTTGTATTTATATATGCTGTATGTAAATTAATACTAATGTCAGTATTACATTATATTCCTATGTTACAAGTTAAAGATTATACATGTATATTATAAATGTTTTTCTTCATTTTCAACTTAGGCAAGGGAGGCCAATAGGGATTTATCATCCCGTTTTCGTAGAGATCTCGAACCGGACGCGCTAATCAGACAGAAGAGAGTTAAAAGATCTCTCAAGCGTTTCGGTGACGATGATGAAGACTATGAAGGTGCAGAAAACTTAAAAAGAAAAAGGGAATGGAGAAAGAGAATTACGAAGAAAAGAGACGATGAACAAGACGAATTCGACTTTGACGAAATACGTGAACTTTTGGCAAGAGAAGAACTACGTAGGATGATAGAAGATGAAAAAAGATCGTATCGTCGTCGTAAAAGAAATTAGATGATTGTTTGTAATGAGAATCGTCGTTGAAAAGATACTGTAGCAATTTTATGTAATTAAAGATTAGTCTATGCCATGAATCATACATATAGAAACAAAAGTTGTATTAACAAGCAATAAAAGTCTTATATTCAATTTAAAGTGTTTCCAATACTCTAAATAGAAATGCTATTGAAATCTATACGTATAAATACAGTACATATCTCTCTTTCTCTCTTGTAGATGGATTTTCATACCTAAAGTTCTATTAAATATTCTACATTATTAATATTTTTTATAAACTTTATATAACAAATCATTAAAATTTTTCATATTTGAAAGAGAAAACTGGTAGTATTTTTTACGCATTGTAGGTATATACTATCCTTTTCAGAGCTGCTATCTAATTGTGTTTCCTGACTCAGAAAAACCATTCAATATCTTTTTAATGGATTGAGCATATGGTTTATTCAGAAATTTTGTTCCGATTATAAATAAAATCTTCAGGTGATTGTTATTCAGAGACATTGTACAAAGTCATTCATATTTTTCGATAGTATACTAAAATTTGATATATTTCGTTGGGTTCATTTTTTCGTTATGGATAGTACTGTGTCCCAAGGTGGTGAAAGTAGGAACCTAGATCGTCTCCAAGAAAAAGTTGATGAGCAAAACAAAGTTATCAGCGTTTTGGAACAAATATTAAAGAAAAATTCTATGACAATAGAAGATGGTTTAACGGACGACGATGAATTTGTCAAACCTAAAAATAACTGTTCTACCCTAAATATTTTCGAAGATGAAGAAGATATAGAGAGCGATTATGATTTGTGTATGGAAACTGAAGATGAATTTGTAGTAGGTGCAGCGATAGAGGTTCCTATCCCATCTTATATTAAAAAATTGCAAGACACAATAAAGCAGAAAGAAAGAAATAAAAATGAATGGCTTGAATGCAGTTCAATTCTTTTACAGAAACTCTCAAAACTCTTGTCTAAGGAAAATGAAAAAGATGATGATTTAACAAAACTTCAATTAAAACAAGCGTTAGAAGATTTCGAAGCAGAGAAGAGAGAAACGGACATTGCTCGGAAACGTGAAGTTACACTAAAACAGGAATTATCAGAATTACACAAAAAACTATGTAAAATAGACGCATCCCAATTAAGATTATCAGAAACGGAAAAATTAAAGTGGCTTGCAGATAGAAAGTATCTAATTCTTGATGAAAATTTTAAGAAATCGGAAAAAATTGATAAATCATATGATACAGTAGACTAAATAACTTCTAGAATTCTGCTATATTTACTTCTAGTATATAATATTGAAACCATTCATGTTTTCAATCATGAATGTAAATTAATAATTCGTGCTGTAGTTATTCAAAAATCCTGTTACAACACTTAAAATCTTTTTTTATTTTCGTTTTTTCTTATTTCTTTATTGGGTTTTTTTTTCTATTAATCTGGAAATCATTCAAGAATGATTGAATTTATTATTTCAATAGCTTGTTTGATCAATGTTTTATCATTTTCTGCTACACTGCATAATAAAAGCGCAAATATTTTATATAGCTCCATTCTTAACTTTAACTTCTCGTTTGAAACATAATTATTAACTTTTTTCCAATATACTTCATGGAACTCTTTACCAAAATTATTCTCTAGTTGAATGATTGTGTGGTCAGCCTCCAGAGGAGAGTACGAACACATAGGATCGTATATAACTATAATAAAATTAATATATTCTTTAATTGTAATTTACAAGTAAAATTGGGCTAACCAATATCTTCGTTTACTTCTCCTATATTAATCGAACACAAATCTCCATGGTTCAGAGACGGCCAGAAGAAGGCATCTTTAAAAAATTCAGGTAACTTTCTTTCCAGTAAACTCCATTTTTCAATTAATTCCCTATTACCAAACTGAAAAGAAATACGAATTTTTTGTCTATCTTTTTCATTTTACAAATTGTAAATATTTTACCTTTTTCTCAACTTCATCAAATTGAGCTTTCAACCAAGTTTGACAAAAACAAGTCTGAAGGGTATTTACTTTTAAGATATGAAAGTGACCATAATTAGTTCATAAATTACCTCCCAATCATCGAACCAACGGTTCGCTTCAATCTTGAAAGTTGGACCCATGTAAGATGAATAATTATATCCGAATTTACTAACTGCAATTGATTTTTCATATTTGCCAACAACGTTGGCCTCCTTACGTTCTTTCATTAACTTTTTTGGATT
This sequence comes from Dimorphilus gyrociliatus, assembly GCA_904063045.1. Classification (NCBI taxonomy): domain Eukaryota; kingdom Metazoa; phylum Annelida; class Polychaeta; family Dinophilidae; genus Dimorphilus; species Dimorphilus gyrociliatus. The sequence continues at coordinate 766,374 of CAJFCJ010000008.1, forward strand.
ATCGAGGTGTAGACTAATGAACAGTAATACGTATTCTTTTAAAATTTATTTTAATCTTGACAGAACTCACTCTGCAACTTGTTCACCCAGTTTGGACCATAATTTTTCAACTGGTTTTAAATTTTCAATCCAATCTACTGCAAACATTGCACCTCTGTCCGGATGCTTTAGAACCTTTGTTTTGTTATGAAAGAAACACTTTAAGCATATGACTTGATTGTTTAAAGAATTATATGAGTAAAACCTTTATTGGATTAGGAACTTGAATGGCTTTCGTTGATCTTATATCAATTATACTTTGAAATTCTGATTCAAACATGTCCAATGCCTGAAATAATTTTCAGTTGAAATGAATCTAATTAACAACAGAAAACTAACTGAAACTTTAGTATATTCAGAAATATACTTACATTGTCTCTGGAGGAATACTTGACGAAAATTTTCTTACCATCCTGAGTTTCATATAAATTCGCTTTATTTACAATTCCTCCTGTTACTTTTGAGAGTTTTTTCAATTTCCCGAAATCTAATTCATTCTCCAAAGTCTCTTTTATTTGGCATTGGTAAGTATCATCACTTTCTTCAGTCATTATGTACTTTAAAGTAACAATTACTTAGAGTGTTTAAAGCTCGGTGAAGAAATGAAAAACAGAATATTGAACCGGTTACCGAGTTTATACTAAAACTGGATTGTCAGTGTTTCACATGTTTTTTTACTTTAGTAAATCTTATTATTAAATCAACAGTATCTTAACATATTCAATATAACTTTTCAGACACATAAAAATAAAGTTATATGTTAGTTACATTTAGTATCAATAGACTGTATAAGAAAATTAACTTAAAGAGATAATACTAGAAATGAATGTGTTTCTTTTTTTTATGTAAGATAGTTTATGAATTTTTCAATTTTTTCTTATTAACTATATATTTATAATCAAAAATACGAAATTTTTAATTAAAATTTAAAATGTTGTGTAATTCCGCAAAATCATTAAACTCTAGCACAATTACATATAGTAAATAGCCTAACTACAATCCAAATTTAGTAATACCAATAATAATAATGCCGTTAACCGGTTAATTGTTAATATTCCTTCTGATGGATATAAGTATTATTTTCGTGCTAGATTTCATAATCTGTTGCAATATAGGTAGAAATTCATTGATATTCTTTAACACTAATATTAATGTCTTATCTCCTGAAAAATTAGAGTAGACAAATATTTTCGTAAGTTAAATATACTGTGTATTCAAATATTATTAAATATTCATTGTCATAGTTTATATATTTTTGAATTTGAAATAGAATGTCTATTATTTTGAAAGAATGATATTTGGAATGAGGAACAATTTTTAATCAATAACGATGGAATAGAATGAAATTTTGGATATATCTTATATGAAAGATATGCCAAAATCTTATACTATAAAACAACGTCGTTGTTTCAAAGCTCCTTATTATAGATCTCATTCGAAATCTGTTCAATTTTCTATCAGAGCAGAAAATACGATGGAGGAAAAAGTTGCTGACTTTAAGAGTACTATTCAATTGTTAGAAATGAAACCTTCGAAATCTATTCTAAAGGTTAAAAATTCCGATAGTAATTTCTCTTGTAGAGATAATGCAGACGTTACTTCCTGTGAAGAATCATTAAATCATTTCTATGAACTATTTTCAACAAAGAATAGTCTAAATTCTATTGATAAACTTCAAAGGTCAAACTCTAAAAACAAGAAAATTAATACCAATATTAATAACTCAGCTAATCAGCTAGTTCAAGAGTATGAGGAATTCTCTTTAGATGATAATTCTAAGGAATTTACTCGAGATAATCAACAATTATCAAGTAAAACAGATTCTTTGATATCTACAAAGGACAAAGTAACAGTAAATCAATTTTAAAGACTAAAAATAGTATTAAAATATTCAATGAACTGACAGCTAAAAAGACACGACTTGTAGGTCAATGAACTGTATTTAATTCTCTCTCTATCTCTCTCTTCTTTAGTCCTTTCCTTCCTTGAAAATATATATACATATATATAAAATATTTATTGTTACTTTTTACAAATAAAGAGAATAAATATAAAAAAACTTGAAAATTCAAACAAATCAAAATTTGATGTAAATTCTTTAAATTTTTACTCTCAAATATATAAATTATTTTTGGAGGAAGGCAAAAAATTTACATATAATAATAAATTAAAACAAACAATGAAATGTAAGACTGTACTGTCTGGAAATTTTCACGAAATATTTGGTCATACTAATACAAATAAAATTGATTGTTATTGGAAACATTTAAGTATTAAAAATGAATATAATTTGAATTTTAACTATTCAAAATGCGATATTATTAGATTTCATAAACATAAACCATTGAACGACTTACGTAGAATTAAAAAACTCGATATAGATTTAAACGATAATTATGATATAACACCTCAATATTTTGAAAATATTTATAAAGAAATAGTTAATAGATTGGACATTCTTCATGAATATACATTACAATTTGTGACAAATTTAAATTGCTATGGTTACAGATGTTGTATAAATAGTGTTTATACACTTTCAGATAATTTACAATATTTGAAAATGTTTTTTAAAGATGGTACCCAATTTTCTTTCATCTTTCAGGGCTATTTAGATTCTTTGATAAAGGAAATTAAACACTTTAAACATCAAATCAATAAATCAAATATAGAATTAAAGAATATAAAAAAGTCGGCTTTAGATATCTTTAACTGCAATAGTCATTTCATAAATAATGATCATTTACAAGTACAACGTTGTAAAATGATTGACGATAGGAATAGGTGTATTAAAGAGATCAAAGAATTAGAATTATGGTCAAGTCTAAGCGAGAGGGCAATTAATCATGTTAATGAATACTATAGGAACATTTTAAAAGCATCTGTCAACACTATAAAAACCATTGAAAAACATTTAAGACATACTTTAGAAATGAATAGATCACCGGAGGACATTAATTCAAATATTGAGGTATTTCCTTAAATATTCTCTTCACTTTCAAATCAAATAGTTAATAATTAATTTAAGGTTCTAAAGTCAATTATATCAACTAATCTAAATCAGTTAAAAATTGAAATAAACAAGTGTAGATCGGAAAGTTGGCTATACGATTTGAAAGAGTCATTAAAAATTGATCAATCTCCTATTAACGATCCGTCTAGAAAATTGTTTGTCAAATTGAAGAATGTAGAAGATTCTATTAAAGGAATATTTCAATCAAGACAATATATAAATTTACCTAAATCTTCTATTAAAAATCATATAGTTCATGATAAGAATCGTAATTTTCCGTTATATAGTAAATCTTATAATTTAAAGTTTACTATTCCCACTAATAAGTTGGCTAATTGTCTTCCAAAGTCTAAATTTGTTCAAGAACGTCAATTTTATAGATCGAGACTATGTGTTGTTAATCCGTCAAGGAATATTATGCAAATAGAGGAACGGAATGAAAATGAAAAAAGGACAGTTCATCAGTCGAATATCAATGAAAAGATTAGAGAGTCCAAGTCCGATAAAAGTATAACTGAGGAAAGACAGTCAGTTTCATCATTGATTACGAAAAGTAATAGTAATACGTCTAGTAGTTAACTGATAAAGAACATTTAAAAATAGGCTTACATTATTAAAAAGGGTAAAGATATGTAGGGTTTTTATTAGTATATATTTTTTATCTGTTTATGGCAAATACCATAGATGCTAAGAGGCGACATAGTAAACATAAGACGTAGATATGGCGTATATAAATATACTTTTATAAATGAAAATGGTAAACATATCAATATATATTTCATTAAATTAATCTAACAATTTTTCATGTTAGCATTTGAAACAAAACAAGTTAGGACTGACGTAAATTTATTTGTTGCATTGCCAATTGCGACTAAATGTTAAGTTATAATATGCTTGTTCTTATAGTTCTTAGAAGCCTAGAGGGTGTGTGGCCTTATGCCCACCTGATTTTATGATATTGTCCGCAATACTTGTCATCATATTGTAATTGTTGCGGGAGGACGATGATGATGTAGCTTCAAGATTGAGAGCAATTCTTTCCGCAGCCTATAATTGAAAAAAATATATGATTAGTTAAAAATAGCTTATGGAAAAAACTCCATAAAATGACTTACTTCGTTACAGAAGAAGGTTACCATTTCTGCTTCGTGTTCTGCTGTTTCACTATTTTCTTCCAGAGACTTTGATGCTCTGGAAAGAGATGATACCATTGCGTACGTGTCGATTGCTGCATTAGCTAATCTAGATAGTACCATTTGTTCTTCGATAATACCTTCACCATGTTTCATTAGTAGAGTCTCAACAGCAGCTCCAAAATCTTCGATAGCCTTGCCAACTTGTTGGGCTGATGCAGTAAGAGAGACATCGACATAAGGGATAAGCGAATTTCCACTGGCGCTTAATCCAACCATTCTCCTTGCTCTACGGGCTCCAGCGTCAAAGAGCAAACCAACATTGCTAGTTGGATTTTTGAGAGCTTTCTGTAATTTTCGAAGGTGAATTCCGCTGTATTGGATTCCAGTAAGGGCTATGAATAAGCGGAGGATGTCGTTTGTACCCTCGAAAATTCTAAAGATTCTTAAATCTCTCATTACTTTTTCAATACCAGTTTCTCTCATATATCCCATACCACCAAGTATTTGTAAAGCTTCATCTGCGCAATACCAAGCGCTTTCGGATGCAAAAATTTTTGAAATAGCAGCCTCGATTTGAAATTCTTGGAAACCTTGATCCATATTTGCCGCAACCATGTAAGCCATAGCCTCTGAGACGTATAGAGATACAGCCATTCTTGTCAGCTTCTCTTGAATAACACCAAATCCTGAGATCTCTCTACCAAATTGCTTTCTTTGTGCTGCATGTTCAGTGGCCTTCTTCAAACAGAATTTCATTGTTCCAGTCAAAGCAGCACCCATTCCAAATCGACCGTTATTCAAAATTTTCATAGCAACCTTGAATCCTTTTCCAACTCCATCAAGTACATTTTCAACAGGAATTTTAACATCTTCAAAATAAACTTCAGCAGTATTCGACGCCTTGATACCCATCTTTTTTTCTGGAGGTCCATTTGTTACTCCACCGAAAGATCGCTCCACTATGAAAGCAGTGACTTTATCTTTTGTTTTACCAGTTGTTTTGTTTGTTACTGGAGTTTGTGCAAAAACTGTAAAAACTTCGGCTGTTCCACCGTTGGAAATCCAAATTTTGGAACCATTTAGAACGTAATACTTTTTATCATCAGATAATACGGCTCTTGATCTAATAGAGGAAGCATCTGATCCAGCAGATGGTTCAGTTAGACAAAATGCAGCGATCTTTTTTCCACTAGCCAAATCGGGTAGATATTTAGCTTTTTGCTCTGGGGTTCCGAATAAGGAAATTCCCTTAAACCCAATAGACTGATGAGCACCTAAAGCGATACCTACACCAAGATCGCTAGCTCCACAAATCTCAGTCATACGGGCGTATTGGGTATTGGTCAAACCCAAACCTCCGTAATCAGCGGGAACTTGCATACCAAAAGCTCCCAAATCTTTCATCTCATTTAATACATCATCAGGTATTTTTTCTAGTTCATCGTTTTTCAAAGCATCGTTAACTTCTGTGAAGAATTTTTCACTGGGACCAACCAACATTCTTAAAGTTGACTCCTCATCTTCGTTCATAACCTTCGGGAATGGAAATACTTGATCGGCTCTAATCTTGCCACGAAACAAGTTCATACCGAAGGACTGAGACGCCTAAGAAAATAGAAACAAACAAATGATCAATGAGCTAGGTATCACTTTCATTTCCTAAAAAGAATTTCAATCAAATGCTCGTAAATATAATATAATTATTGATTATCAATACTATATTATAGTATAGGAGGGGGGCATGGTTTATTACCAGGCCATAAATGTTAACTGAACAAACGACAAACCTCATCATGCTGTTGCTGTTGAGGAGAGACTTGAGTCTAGAGAAGAAACATTATATTAGGGAGTTGATAATAATATTATTATAATTAAATATACCTTTGGAGACGCAGAGAAACATCTTTGTTGAGTTAAGGGTGCACTGTTGAATAAAAGAAAAGAGTTAAAGTAGAACAAATGCTAAAATGAACTTTGAACGGAAGTGAACTCAATGCTTTTGGATAATATTCAACATTCTCTCAAAGTCATAACCCACATCACGACCTTTAAGCGAACTTTCGACAATAATTTTAAAAATGCATCATTTTATAGATATTAAATGATAAGGTTATAATTTACGTCAATGCTTTAAAACTACTAAAAATTAAGTAATTGTCAATCAACTGACTTGTTTTAGGGTATTACAAAAGGAAAAATCTTTTAGTTTGTCTTGAATTTGCGATGTCAAATTCTAGGACGCTTTAATAATAGTAGTTTCATTTTAAATCAAACAAAAAATTGATGAATTGAAAAAGGTAAATGAATAGTTTAAAACCTACCAGTTGTTTATACTTTTCTTAGCAAGATTGCTTTTGATGAATTCGTTGAATAAGCGATTGCGAAGCATTTGTGCCATTTTTTTCTTGTACCTAGGACGTTGTTGATACTCTGAGCTGAGAACATAAACTGGTTGTAGCTGTTAGTAGCGAAACACTCTCCTGATAACAGGTAAACAAATATGGCTGCTAGTTTCTGTGGCTGTTTACGATTATTTATGAGTGGCGGGATAACCACAAATAAATTACCAAATCGTGAACAATCTGGAGTTAAACTAGATCCCTCTCATTCTGGTCAGTATACATTATTTAAAATCATTAACTGGCAACAGAGAAATCAGCGTATTGTACTAAATTTTGATCAATTCATTTTTTTCGTTAATATTAGTGATATTATTCTTAACGCCCATAGGTCAAGATGTCGTTATAGTAAAAAATGGAAGAAGAATATGTGGCAGCGGGGCTGCCCTTTCAAATGCTCCGATCGTGCAGAATAAAGCTTACTTCGAAGTAAAAATCCAGTCATCAGGTACAGTTGAACCATACGTACAGTTAATGAATGACTATGGCTAATTTATCTAGGTTCTTGGGCGATCGGTTTAGCAACAAGGAAGTGCAATATTAATAAATTACCATTAGGAGAAGATGCTGAGAGCTGGGTACTGCGAAATGACGGAGCTATCTTTCATAAAAATGAACAAAGCGCAACTCTTACCGGTGCAGTGGAGGAAGGCGATATCCTGGTAAAATATTTGATAAATTTTCCAGATAACATAACATTAATGCTTTTATTCATTTTTTTAGGGCTTTACTTTCGATCACGTAGACTTTAATATTTACTTAAACGGAAGACCAACAGGTTGCAGTGTGCATGGTATAAGGGGTACAACATTTCCAATATTTTACGTAGACGACGGGGCGATAATGGATATTCAATTTGTCAATTTCTTTCATGAACCACCTGAAGGATACGAAAGAATTATGATTGAACAATCTCTTTTATAAAAGATCTAGAGTACAAGATATTTTATTATAAACATTTTAGGCGTTGTTTCGTGTTCAATTTAATATTTTTAACCAAATAAGAAATTCCATTGAAAAACTGTCTATTCTTTTAAAACAAATTTTATTCTGACAAATTATATTATTACGTGAAACAATAAATTTACAATACGTATACTTTAGTTCTGCAGTAAATATCAAAACTAAACTCTAAAAAGACAAGAACAGAAAAATATACTATTTACTAAATAATAGGTAACATGTCACTTATATCGACGCGTTCATCGTCAAATATTGATCGATTATCATCGTCGGTCTTTAATTCTTGCAGTAGAGTATCACTATCGAAAGATTTACGACGCTCTCTTTGAGATTCTTCCGACGCAATGGCATAATTCTCTTCCATGAGATTCCTTATATTATTTACCTCCGAATGGCCTTCTTCAGAATGTTGTACGACTTGGACCAAATCATCGAAAGGTAAAGAGTTTTCTGTTATATCATCATAGGGAGGAGGAGGAGCAGCAGCAGCAGCAGGGAGTGCACAAGCCATAAAATGAGTTTGTTCCGTATTGTCTGAATTGCTAATTTGACTATCACTATTTCTTCTTTCAAGAACATGAAATTTACGAATACATCCCAGTGAGATTACAAGAATAAGACTACAAACTAAAGATCCAATTACGGCAGTTATAATAACTTTAAGACTGAGTGGCTCTGTAAATATATTAGTAAATTAATAGATTTCAACAATTATTTATCAATCAATCATTTAGTAAGAGTTACTTACTTTTACATATATTTTGTCCTGACGCATTCCTGCACTCTCCTCTATGGCGATTATCATTTCCCATACAAAGAGGACTTTTACATATAGTAGACTTTTTATTAGGATTACAATACACTAAAAAAACAATTGTAAACATATTAATGTTTTGATTGCGCAATAACAAGATAGTAGCGTACATTAATGTACAGTATACTACCTTATGCAAAAAAGATAATAGTAAAATATAAACAAATTAAATAGATTTTTAATATAACAGTTTAAGCCTATATACTTGGAATACATTGGCATTTTCAACAGAGTAGTAGTCTAAAAACGTTATGATGCAACAGTTTTCATTTAAGTTCTTTTGTTTTAGAAAAGCTAATTGAATATTATAGATTATATAAAAAAAAACGATTATGCATATCTAGTTTATCATTGTTTGAGCTTTGAACTTTTTAAATTAAGCATAGCCGGTTTTATATTTCTTGTTTATTAAACACAAAACTAGAAAGTAAGAATAGTCTTACTTGCTCTATAAGCAATAGAGATAATATCTGTATCGTCCATCCATTCCACTTTTAGTCTTGATACGTTAGGTAGGATTTGAAAAATGTTTCCAGTAAACAATTTAGTGAACTGATTAGTTTTAATTGTTACTGGATTTAATAAAATATTTCGGTGAACCAAACTGAAAAATTGTTTGCATTACACTAAAGTGAATAAGATTAATAATCCGTAATAATTACTGAAATTTTATGTAGCAGCGTTTATCACATTTTACGTCTAAGCAACGATTAGGACCTCCCTTTACTGTAATATTTGTCCAGGAGAAGGGACAAATCAATGGTGGTTGATCTAGGAATAATTTTATTACTTAGGTGATTAAGGATTTTGAAGTATTATTAAAAGTAGCTTATAATAACTTACTGCATGTTCCATAAAAATCCGACTTTGATTTATTTGGATAGAAGGAAACACATACAACTGGAAAGATGTTAATTTATTATCCATATTTTTAAAGAGTGTTGAAAACTTACCAAAGAAAAAAAAGAAAGAATTAAAAGCGCTTATCATTATTTTGAAAAATTTACATAGCAGAATTAATGAATACAATAGAAATATTGCAATTCTTATTGCGATCAAATTTTTAGATAGCTTGGAAAAAAGAACCGAGCGAAATAGGTAATATTTTCCAGTGATGGGCGCCATCTACCGGATAAAATTTTATTTGACCGATTAAGCACAGATTTTAATAAAGATTATAGGCAATTGCGCATTAAAAAAAAAAAATATAACTGTATTTATGAATTGTATATAACTCTTTAACTTGAATACATGCAATCTCTGAAAACTCCCAAAGAATTGTCTAAGCAGTAATTGTCTATAGGAGACATAAGCTTATTGTATGAATAAGCCTCCGTGTTTAAGAAAGCCGTTCCTTCATCTGAAGACCATGAAGCTTTATTCAACTGAGGTATTAGGCAATCAAAGGATTCGATATATGTAGTTTCGGATTGAAGAACAAAAGGAGTTTTGGTGAAAGAAGTAGGATTTACGAAAGGAGTTATAGGCTCAATTAAAAAAGGCGACTCTCGACTAAGCTAAATATAAAAATAATAGGGAAAATATTTTTTTAAAACTGTAAACAAGTTAATGATAAAGAAAAGATACGAACTTCGATCGATTTACGGTCTATCTTGGGTGTTGATGTCTGTCTGCATGATGAAAGACTAGACGATCCGCTCTTAATATCAAATTTGCCTTGTCGAAAGAATTTTATGAATGATTCATCTATTTTCCATTTGTAACCTCGGCCACCTTTCGCTCTTCCAGCTTTTACGAAGCAATCCGAAACGGATAATGTATGACGAACTGAACTCGGCCAATTTCTCTTTGAATTCTCGTAATATGCGTATTCAGCAGCTATCTATAAATAGGAGATTATCTAATAAATTTTTACAGAGTACTTCGAACTGAGTACCTTATCTACTATTTCTCTTAAGGACATTTCGCCTTTTTCGCTATTAAGGAGAATCTTAGCCACAATCTCTCTATAACTTATATTCGGACGTACATTTCTATCTGAAAAATTATGAATTTTAGAAGAATATTCACTTCTAGCCTTACCTTCTACAGTATAGTTCATATCATTCTCTTTCCCTTCATTTCCAATGGCTTTCGGGGAAGAGTATCCGCTATCATTTGAAGTAGGATTAGCCATAATTCAGTATCGAAAAAAAAATTTATCTTTGGGAAATGTGTATATCTTTCAAAGATTTCTGATCACATGTAATGGTACTTGTAGATACTGATGAGCATTAATCAGTGCTTTTATAGGAATTAATATGGCTGGCATTGTAAAAATCGGTGAAAAATATTTAGAAAGGTAGCGAAAGGAGCGCGAGTGCATTGAATTCGGGGATCGGTATCCTTGATGTTTTTTCTTTGAAAGTTCATGCAACATGATCTTAAGAATACAATAAATTCGTTTAATTTCTGAGAAAGTTGAAAAGTAAAACAATACAAAATAAGTTTATAAAGATGTAGTTCATCAAAACAAATATAAAGAATAAAGTGTTTTCTGTCTCTATTTTTTGGCAATACGCCATCTGATGGGACTTTATACATCTCATCAGATGAGATATTAATTTTCCCAATTCATAAATAAAGAACTTAGCATGAGACACTATTAATATATTATATCAGTAGAAATGAATTACTTATCATTTATTACATATCTACTAATGATAATACCATATCATTTGAATGTTTTGAAATTATGCTTTGGGCTTTGACCTGATCAAATGACTTTTGAAATTGAGCTCAAAAATTGAAAAAAGGACAACTACGCCTTTTAATTCAAATATATTTTTTCACCATTAACTCAATGAATATTGTTTTATATAATTAATTTATATATAATACATATTTTCATTAAAAAACAGTTAATTAAATAAATTATACAATGTTGAAAACTAGAATACTGCTTTAAAAGAAAAGTTATTGAATGTAGAATTAACAACAATTCAAAACAAGTATAACCTAAATATTGTTTATTGCGTATTAGATTGATAGTTATTAAATTTAATATATGCATAAATTAATATTTGAATAATACATTATTGTTTTTTTATTATTCTAAAGTATTGATATACATATATGAATTTATCTATTTTTGTTTCCTTTTCGCCTGAGGTATCTTTTTTATTAAATCAACAATTTTTAAATAATTTTTCTTATCATTTCTTCTTCCTCTTCTTCTTCTTCTTCTTTCATATTCGTTACTCTTTTTCATCTTAGATAATAAATTTGCAATATATTTAATAAATCAGAATCTTTTAGGTCTATTATAAATGCGAAATAACAAGTGTCCCAAATTCGATTAGTTGAGACTTAAAAAAGTTTAAGTGCTAACTCCATTGAATTAGATTAGATTTTTTTTTGTTCTACTTTCAAACCTAAAATAAGAATGACTAAAGTAGTTTCACAATTCAATGTAGGTCAAATTGTTAATTCTTGCTCACTTTTTAACTTTTAGTAGAGGACGATATTTTTTTATATTGTTCCACATGGATATAAAGTTAAAATACGCCTTTGTCTTTTAAAAGGCCTAAAGGAAGAACCTATCATTTTTAATACAAAGTTTTATATATACAGTTTATACTTGGATACATTTTTTATGTTTAAAAAAAATCTAACAAGATAAAAAATAAAGAAATCAACTCTTCTTTTTTTTTTTTTCATTTTTTTGACGAGGAAATAGTTGACCAGCAAACGAGACGGTGAGAGTGACAGCAGGAGTTTTTTTTTTTGCTTTGTTTTTTTTTGAGAGAGGAAGACAAAATATCACAGCTACGAACCGTTCAACTCTGGACTAGATTATTCAATAATAATATAAAAAAAAAACAAAATTAATATTAAAACAGTAAGATATTAAAGTTTATACATTAACTTCCGCTTTCTAGCATTACTAGCATAGGAATTATTATCCAATTATCAAAGCAAAAAGTTTTTAATGTCTAGGTGGAAAATGTTTAATTATCCTATATAAATGTACCATTTCTCAAGTATATTGCTATTCTTCAAAGAGTACATTATTCCCTTGTACTGATAACTACTCAGTAACTCTCTGACAACCTACTCCTTCAAACTTTATATCATAAAATAATTTACAATTGGTGTTTTAAAGCTTATAAATGTACGGAAATACAGTGGTAGTTTTGTCCTTTTTAACAAATGTAATTAAAAATTTAACTTTCAAGTTACCTATAATGATTTTATGTGTAAGGGACTCTGTTTTATTTGTTTATGCGATACTCGCTAACGCTCTTTCTTCTTCCTACTTGTTTTTTTTTTTGCCTCTGCCCATTTGTCCACGCCCTTCCTCTGTCTCTATCTCTTTAAGATATTTCTATGCGTATATTTATAATTGCAATAGCTTTTCAAGTGCATTTCTTTACAATACCATTTCTTGTCTTTCGTTTAATTAAAATGAAGATAAAAATCTAAGTATAACGTTTCATAGATTATAAATTGGGATTATTTAGTTTCTATACATTAATCTTATGTAATGTGACATTCAAAAGACAAATATTTTTAATTATATAAGAGAAAGAAAGATGAGAATTACTTAAAATAAGAAAAACAAAAAGCGCCTATGTATTGCATGCATCTTTGTATTGCATGCTTGCATGCATGCATGCATGTATGAACACAGAAATGAAAAGATAAAAAAAGATTACTTTTGATCAGTGAAAAAAAGTTTCTAAAAACTATAAAGTAATTAATATTCGAGTAACAATATTCTAAAAGGAAAATGTAACATTCCTTTCTCTCTCTGTAATTATTGTCATCTTTTCTTTTTATAAGAGAGAGAGAGAGAGAGAGAATGATGTTAACGATAATAAATTTTGAATAAAACACACGTAGCTTTGCTTTACCAAAATAAAAAAAAAAAATAAAAAAAAATTTGATATTGAAAAGTCAAAAAAAATTTGTTGTACATTGAACATAAGATGGTCAAACGTTTGAATTTAGAGTCATAATTTTGATGCATCTTAGATAATTAATGTAACGAACTTATATATATATATATATATATATATATATGCATATTATATATTAATATATATAGTATATATATATATATATATATATATATAAATTTATATATCTATATTTAGACGCATCTGAGATTTTACAATAAATACAATTTATATATAGATATATCTAAGATTTATCTCCTAAGTTTAAATAATAAAATGTTGACTTTATGTCTTTCTTTGATATCAGTTAAAAATCATGTATAAAAATTTCAAAATCTAATTGAGTTATGTAACGATATTTTGAAAAATAATCAATGAAAAACAACCTGAAAAAATGACTATTGTGTTTACCTCAAATGATCTGATTTTAAGCTAATAAGCTACTTTTAATCAGATTTATCCCTGAAAATGACGCTTTAATTATGACATCAATGCCACTTCAAACTTACAGTAATGGGTAAAAAAGAATTATATATATATATATATATATATATATATATATATATATAGTAATAAGAATCTAAAGATACTTTCATGAGCAGAAAGAATAAAAATAGTGACATTTTAGATGACATAAATGTAACGAAAGTTGAAATTAAACTTCGTCGGCGTGATATGCAACGTATTGAAAGACTTCACGATCTGTTGAAAATTAACTATAAAGAAATAAGATGTAATGACAACGATTTGGTCAGAAAGATATGCTTCTTAAAAAATAGATTAATCTCAATTAGAAATGAAATAGATTTGAAAATGAAAAGAATAGAATTGGCTAGATGGGAGAATTTCCAAATTCAACAGGAAAACGATTCCCTTAAGTCTTTATTATTAGCTTTGGAAAGGGATGGGATAAACGTGGCAGATATTCAAAACACGTACCAGTTAAACCAAAGTTAACATAAGAGAGAGAGACAAAAAGCGAGAGATTGTGTGCGAAAGAACGTGTACCCTGAAAACAGTGTCTTTCCGCAAAAGATGTCGCCACTGTAACAAATGAAAAGCCAAATATATTCGTGGCACGTAAATCTTTTGTAGTGCCTCAATAGCTTAAATTCCTGCTTTCAAACCGCCGAAACGCCCATTTAAATCTGTCAAGGTCATTTAGTCCAAAATTTTAACAGCTGGACAAGTCTAGGGAGGAATAGAGCTAAATCTTTGCTTGCAAGCATTCAAATTTTTTGTAAAAATCACTCGTTAAACGTCAAACTTAACCGAACACGCTTTTTATGTAAATAAGCTTGCTAAATTAGTCCTCTGCTCTAAATGAACTTCACAAGAATATTATTCACAATCAAACATGTGTCACATATGCAAATTTTTTTAGCCGTGTCTGGTACAAGGGAATCCCGGCTCTGATTGGTTAGATCCCGGAACCACACATAAACAAAATAGTTCCCCGAATATAAACACTGCAAAATACAGCAATATAATGTATATATTCTATTAAAATTTATTTGCAATTTGCATAATTAGCAAAAGTATGATTGGAATTTGAGGAATATTCGGTGAAAGCTGTGACATTTAAAAAAAAACTCAACGCGTATGAAATTACTACTCACTCGCCAACGTAAAACGAGAGAATTTCCATTCGTCTGTCAGAAATCGGTTGGCTTCGATCCGTTCAACACCTCACCGTTCGAAAACTACTGTTTTAAGTTTCACCAAAAAATATATCCAAAATGGATAGAACCTTAAAAAAGTGTCCAACGGTTGACTATGACTTGTTCAAGAAGGGAGAAGCTATCGAAATACAAGGTAAGTTATAAGTGTTTTTTTTCTAAAACTTCAATTTTCGATGTGAAACGGGTAAATGTGTGACGTTTATAATTAGTTAATTTCCTATATGTTTCGTTAAACGTATTCTTATTGTTAATAGACAATGAATATTATCTGGATACGAAGTATATTGTAGAAAATCAGTTGGGAAGTGGCGGATTCGGAACTGTCTATGGCGGGTTTCGAAAAGAAGATCAATTACCAGTAAGTTTTTTCTAATCAGGCCTAATATTAAACAATATCTAAAAATGTACTATAATTTTTTTCTACCGTAGGTTGCTATTAAAAAGATTAACAAGTACAAAGTGCCTAAGTGGAGCGAGGTAAGCTTCTTTTTCTTTATTATTGTTCATACTGACGTTTCCCGCCAAAAATTTTGACGCGGGAAAGTGAAAGTTTAGAAAGTAATTCGTTACCGTGACTAACCCTAAAATGTTGACAAACAAATGATTCATAGGCCATATGGAGGTCTAATAGGGTTCAGCTGACTCAGCATCACTAATTATTACGTAATTTTTTTCGTCACAGTTAAACGGCGAAAGAGTTCCAACTGAAGTCGTTCTTCTTTTAAGAGTTCAGCACATTGAAGGAATTGTTAAACTGATTGAATACTTCGATACGGAAGAATATTTTGTGCTTGTACTCGAAAGGCCGAGATCGGTTGTCGATTTGTTCGATTACATATCAGAAAAGTTACTGGTCGACGAGGATACAGCAAGGGACTTTATGAAACAAATTGTTAGGATGTTGATACAATGCCACGATTCCGGTGTTACTCATCGTGATATCAAGGATGAAAATCTACTAGTTGATCTGGAGAATGGAAAATTGAAATTAATTGACTTCGGATCGGGTTCTTTCACTAAGGAGACTCTTTATGATGAATATGACGGTAAGTGAAAATAGTAAAATAACTTTCCATGTTCAAGCGCGTCGTTCATTATCGATTGCATAATCAGTTCAGGATTATGTAATAGGAGACCACCTGTCTTAGTTATATGTATTGTTTCGAGAGCGATCGATTACAATGAATAGTGCTTAATTATGGAAGTCACATGGCTATTGTTTTGGGAACTGTTTATTGTTACTAGCTCCGAATGTTAGTACCACAGTATTCTTTCCCAAGACTATCAAATAAGAATAGCCTCCGCTCTGTCGTTAATTGGCAGCTGCATGTATATTCTTAATTAAATGTAATTTTGCTCATGTATGTAATTACTCATTTGTTCTAATTATTCAGGAACTCGAGTATACAGTCCTCCTGAGTGGGTTCGCTACAAGCGATACTTCTATGGGCCTATGACTGTTTGGTCTCTGGGAATCCTCTTATACGATATGGTTTGCGGTGACATTCCTTTTGAGAAAGACGAACAAATAATCCGAGCCGAAGTTGAATTTCGGGGTAATATAAGTGAAGAATGCAAGAATTTAATAGAAAATTGCTTGTCCGTAAAGTGGGTTGATAGGCCTACATTGAAAGACATTCTCAAACACCCTTGGATGACTATGGGCAGTTTAAGTAGAACAAGTTCTCAAAACTCATCGACAAACAGCTTGAATAATAATTAATGAGGATGATACGAAACTACACAAAAAACAGACAATTTTTTTTAATTGGTGCTAATTTTTTTGAAACTTTGCAACGTTTCAATGCAGACTGCAAAAAAAAACCTCTCCGGATAAACTTGGTGTAACGTGTTCAATATTTATTTTAATATTTATGCGTGTAAATGTTCCATCGCATATTATGTTTCTCACTAGTTTAGGCAATTATCGTTGTTTTTAAATGAATGTCCTAAAGTTCGTAAAGATGTTTTTATTCAATTGATTGTTGTTATTGGTGATCTGGACGATTTTTGATAGAATTAGAGAAAGTCAGGGAAAATATAAAGTTGTTTTGAAATAATAAAAACCATTGTATTTCTGTTGAAAAAAATTTTTGCATCTTGCATTCTTTTTATTTTTCCTTCGGGACTGCAGGCGATGTTGTCCACCAGGTCAGTTTGACCTTTGAACTTTTCTCCCTCATGGTCGCACCACTTTTCTTTTATTTTTCCGAAGCGTATGTCTGGTCGTTAGGGGAAAACTAGCCTTGTTCGAAGACGTGTTTCTCGACGAGGCGTACCATTCATAAGTTTATTTGTAACGCTAGAGCGTTGAACTGGTTTTTTTTTATAATGTGGTTCTAGTTTGAGACGCCTATTTGCTACTTCAGATTAAAGATTAATGAAGGAAAATCTTTTAAACTCTAGCTATTATACTAGTGTACTAATTTATTTAAATCGTTCAATCGAGGGATTAAAGAGGAAAAATAATAAAATATTTTATTAATAGCCAAGTATTATTTAAAAAGATACAAAACTCCTATATTACTTAAAATTATTAGCGTACCAACAATTCTTTTTAAATGCGCACTATTTACAGGACATATCCTATTCCGTTACGTAAGATATGAAATTTAATTCCCTTTTCAAAGCAATTTAAGATTATTTTTTTTAGGGGACAAAGGCCATGTTACAAACAAAAAACAGAAGAGTTTACATGTACTTGTAATTGGTAAATCATTGGTACTTCACATTTTCTGTCTTGTTTCCTTATTCCTCTTTGTGACAAACATCTTTAGGCCTCTGTTCTAAGGCAACAATTCTATAAAGCATAAGAAGAAGAAGAAAAAACGAAGTAAAAATCGTTAACCGGATGTTATTTTTTGTGACAATAAAAAAGGAAACGTTTGTAATTTGACAAAAATTTGTTACAGTCACCGTTTGAACCCTCTAATCTCGTAATCACCCGTATTTTGCCTGAACCCGTATTAGAATAATTAGCCGTAGAACAATGACCCATTAAAATAACTATCGGACATTCAATGATATTAAAATGATAAGGCGTGCGAATGAACATACAGATATTATTTCCCGACTTTTTCTTTCCGGCAGTTGTTTTTTATTGACATAGATATAGATTTGTATGTCTGTCGGAAGTAAAAAGTATATCCTTTTTATTCATTGTAATTGACAATGAAGATTGAAGCGTTAATTCGAAAGAGAAAACTACCCCTACACAAAGTAAATAAATAAATAAATACTTCCGCTCTTTTTATCACAGCTTCTTATGACGTAATTTTTGCGTCTAAAACGTTTAAACAAGTTATCTTAGCAGGAAAACGGCTGAATAATTACACCTTTATAGTAAACATACGATACTTTATAAGCACAATATACGATTATGTTTATTCATGTACAATATCCAATGTATGCATAGTACTGAGAAAAGGATAAGTATGAATATATTAAATGTTTTCTTTTAGAAATAATATCTATTCCCTATTTACGTCATTCAATATTTATACTTCATAAAAATAAAATAAAACGTCCAACTAAATGACGAAAGACTTTAATGTTTTATTTTATATTTAGTTTTACAAAGTGTTTGTAAATAAAGGCATCCTTATCCTATTGTGCCTATTCTCAGGCTGAAATGTCAAAACTAAATGATATAGATGTTAAATATTTAGTTTCACTACGCATTGTGTTTCTAAATAAGAGACAGACAGATGATAAAAAACCTGTCTCCTAATAGATAAAGTATTTACTAAGAAAGGCGGTTATAAAAGTAGAAAAAGTTAAAGAAAAAAAAGCATGAACTTTTCCTTTATGACTCTTTTATGTATATAGAATGAAGAAAGATAGCTTGCACTGGGTGACATAGGGCTAGTACAAAAGTTTCATCAAGGTCAGACACCGTAAATCAACACGGCAGGATGTAAATGGGTCTAGGCTCGATTTATCATATGCAAAATAGATGCGTCTGGGTCAGAAATATCTCCGGGGCATTCGTCAACACACCCTACACTACTACAGGGGTCATAAAATACTTAACTCAGAAAGTAAAACCCCGCGGGTGGGCTTAAGTCTTCTTGGTATGTAAGCAATAATATGAAAAAATAGAAATTTTTTTCAGAGGAAATTAGCTATTGAGATAATAAGCAGTTTAAAAATTTGGACAAAAAATTACATGATCCGCCCTCTAAATTCTTCCTGTATCTGAATCTATCCTTTTCTCTTTAATAAACGTGCCTAATCGTGTATAGAAAAGAAATTATATAATAAAGAAACGCCCATCCTAATCTTATCTACAAGGCTATTTCAAAAGAATTAAAGGGGTTGACACCCTGCGGGAAAGGGGGCTCTATTTAGGAGAGCCACGATCCTTAAAGCTGCCATAAAAAAAATGACGGAATAATTGTATAGAAACAGACCGAAACGTCCTTTATTTGTCGCTTTCATGAATAATTTAAAAAGAACGTCTAATAGTCGAGAAGACAAAAAGCAGACGTCACATCTGCGAGCTTGTCGGCTATGGTAAACTGTTGATGCAATCTGCAAAATCGGGATAGTCATTGTTTAACCATCAAGTTTTGTGTTTATTCATAGAGACGATTAACGTTGACCGACTTTTAATTATTTACTTGATCAGCCGCAAATATGAATTCATGATGATTTAATAGAAGAAGATAATTAAGTATTTGAATTGAGAAAGATTGAGCTAACCGTAGTAATAGTTTATTTTGGTTTTTTTTTGTTTTTAAACGTTATCTATCTACTCTACTTTTATGATTTTATAAATCGCCTAATATATTACAAATATTCGTTTAATCTTGTTCAATCATACGCCTCTGCATTACGCCTGCTTCGTCAAAATTCATTTAATTAATGCTAGCTGTCTAATTAGTAAAATATACATCAGTTATCGATAATTACCAACTCCAACTGTTGTGATATTTCACTGCATAAATTATAATTGATTGTCACAGTATAACAGTACTATTTTCACACGCTAGTCATATTTGATATTCCAATCAATTGTTGCCAATAGTGGGTGTTGAATAATAACAACAAATAAATATATAAACATATTAAAATTAGATAATAATAAAAAATAGTCTGCTAAGAATGTACGAAGAGAAGAAACACGCAAGAAAAATTTTTTTATAGCATGTTTAAACGAAGTATTCTTATCAGTGCATGCACATGCAAGTCGCGAAAACTCAGTCTGTTGTCGTAAACAAAGCAAAACCGCAATTATTCGTTGTTGTACCCAATTTTTTTCTACTTCTTTGTTCCTATCTGTTATGTTTGTTTTTTTCTTTCACATTGTAAGAATTCTAGATCTAATTGTAAAAATTACCTTTATTTTATATTACACTGTATAGATATATAAATAATATCTATGTTATATATATTCAGTACTATTTTAATAATTGTTTAATTCAGACTGATAGACAACTGATAGTGGTGTCTGCTAACAGTTGAAGAGTAATCGTTATGTAAAGTGCATTGCGAAGGCACAGAGGTAAGTAACCTCGTCCTCCTTCACCCAATAAAAAACAGGTGGAGGAAAGGGCATGAAGAATAAATGAAACTACTCGAAAGTTCATTTTGCGAACTAATATGTAGATCATATTGATATTTTCTTAGACAATAGACGCTCTTCTTATCAAATTATGCACTTACTGACGTGTATATATGGTATTTGATAAGATAATAAACGTTGCCTTTATTCTAAGTAGAAAACGTTTTGATCACGTGACCGGAGTACAATGACCGAGTGCGTAGGTGAATGCCAGGGTAAGGCGGCCGTTATCGAGCGTCTACACCACTCTTTCGCCTCTTTTTTTTTCTTTAACCGCTCTTGTCCATATTTCTTTCTTGAAAAAATGTGTTGCACTTATGTAAGCATAGGGAAAGAAGGAAAAAAAACGTGACAATTGTAAAAACAAATTTAGCAGATGTTTTACTCGTGCTCCAGTTTCCGGTTACAATTTTTAATTAAGCAGGAATAATAAGCGTGACAGACATTCTCCTATATTCTTTTACTATATTCTAATTTTCTTGCTTCTAGTACGAAAAGATAAAAGAAATATGATAATAGTAGTAATAAATACAGACAACATTAATGGAGATAGTAAAAAAAAAAAAAAAAAAAAAAAAAAAATCGATGATAAACAAATGAGATGTTGTTTGGGTTTATGTATGTCTGTGCGCATGTCTGTCTGTGTCTCCAGCCTTTCTCGCCGTCCTATGTATATGAAAAATCTGTTTTTATTTATATTTAATTCCGCGTAGAGAGAGACAGACAGATAAACTCGTATATTAAATATATTAAATATGCTTATGTATAAATTTATATATATATATATAAATCTATTTATAGATCATTTTTACGCAATTTAATTGAAAATCTATACATTTTTCTTTGAGCATCTCGTGTACGCAATTGTTTCTAAAAATAACATTAACAAACCTATAAAAACTAATAGTAGTTGATATATTTACGCTTGCCCAAGATCGATAGAAATATTGACGTTAACAGAAAATATTTTTAACCCGTATACGTCACTGACCGTTAAGTTATTAGCGTACGGTGTATACAAACAATGGATAGCATAATTTTTCTCAAGATTCGATTGCTCGAAAGTAGGTTTGGTACCTAGACTGCAACTGTTATATATACGATAGAGAACGTTTTTACACTCTCCCTAACTGCTCTCTTTTTTATATTATGATTTAAGCCTATACTTTCCCTTTTTTCTCTTTTCTTTTCGTTTTTTCTTCCCTTTTTTTTGCAATACAATCTGTTCTATGTTAAATACATTTTGTTAAAATAAAAAGAAAATAATACTATCTATCTCTCTCTCTCTCTCTCTCAGATTTAGCCTTAATTTATTTTACTACTACTTAAAGGTTCGAGGACTATATGTTTTATCAATGTAGTTCATTGGGTAAGGCCAATATCTCTATATATGTACGTAATTTCTTTAAACTAGTGCATCAAGTGCGGTCTAGACTCAGGCCAGCCGCATCTGTCTTCTCTTTTTCCCGCCAGAAAAAAAAAGCGGGAACGTCTAGCGGCTCTTTGTACTCCATCACGTGACTCAGGTGGCCCTTATCACCATCCTCCCCCCACACATTTCCCACCCGTTGCCACCGCAGCATTCTACTTTCATTCGTAGATAGTTGTTGCGCAACAAATGATCATAATAAACATTTGCACACTTGCCAGACAACTACGCAGTCGCCCTAGTTGGAGGTTATGTTATTGTTTTGAAGACAAAAAGGCATTGTTTAGACGGAGGGAAAGAAACGTCACAATACAATTCAGTTTGTTCAACCCAATTCTGGGGCGGGGCGTCGTATGTTAGTTCAAAGTTCAATCTAGATTGGCCAATCGCCAAATTTCACGCCCTTATTTTATTACAAGTAACGACGTTAATTTCAGGTCGGTCTGTAAATAGTAATAATTAAACAAATACTCTTCCCGTTTAGTGCGAAAAATTTGTTGGAATTTATTAGCATTCCATTCTCAACCGATTTATATTCAGTCACACCCATCGTATTTTAAGGTCTCTGACGAAGCTTATTAATAACGAGTGAGTAACCTCAATAATGTTCTGTCTCGAAAAAGCGGGAAAATCCCCGAGTCACGTTGTTGTGTTTATACTTTTCCAGTTATGCGGTTTCACTCCCTGTTTGGAAGATTGCCAGATTGTAAAACTAGGTTTTTATTGTGCAATTCAGGTTCGTTTCTTATTCCTGAAAGTAATGTTATCCACGGACTACTTTTAATTCTGTTAAAACCACGTAAAACTTTCCTATTTGGACAGGAAGTTTTTGAACAATTAAATAGAAAAAAGGGAAAACACCTGCCCTTATTCAAAATTCTATCGCGTAGAAAGAAACAGTTTTTTTAAGACCGTTGTATTTATAGAAAACAAAGGCTCTGTTAAGAGAGAACGGACGATTAAAGGGAAAAGCCGAGTTTTTGAAATTTTCAAAACACGTTCCGGAAAGCTCCCGCATTAATCCGTAATACCTACTATCTAGACATTTAGCCTAACACAGATGGCGCTATTTCATAAGTATCCCATTCTGACATCCTTCGATAGGGCAACAGTTCATTCAACTTTCTTAGTGCGTACAAGGAGTGAACGGAAATATTGCTTTTTCCCGCCAAAAAAAATTGTACTAGTGTTTATCTTGCGGTGGTCGATCAATAACCTTTACTCCCTCTAGTCCCTTACCGCCCTCCACTATAATCAGTCCAAAACTGCCACTCCCAAGAGCTGATAAGTGTTTGCAACGTTCCAGGTGGTTGAGAGTAGCTCCCGCCTTAAATTTCACGAATAATCCATATGTGGGTATTTGCGTTCGAATTTTCCTTCTTTGCATTCATAAAATTTTTCTCCCTCGCATTTTGAATACAGATAGATAGGTCAAAATCACGGTCTTTGGCGAGAGTCTGGCGCCTCTTTGAAAATTGAGAAACCCGCGTGTATCTTATTAAAATGATAAGGTTAAAATTAGTCTCTAGACAAATACGTCCCAAAACAGTGCTACAACTGTTAGTACTTATATCTGTAATTTCAGTTATGGATGTTTAAAAATTTGCAATAATTGCGGTTATATATTGATTTAGAGATTAGCCTAGATTTTGGCGGTTATGAATGCATTCAGATACTATTTTTAATTATTATTCACGACGCCTACTTGATTTCATTCAACACGTTTCCCAAAAAGACTCGACCTCAGAAAAAACCATCTAATAGCATTTTTATGATATTATTCAGAAAATAAGAGCGCGCAATTTCTCCAGTACTTTTTCTAAACACTAGATGGCTGTAGCAGCCAATGAAAAATCTATTTATCCCAAAATCAAATTATAGATAAACTAATAAAAATTTTAATAATTTTTAAAACAATTTTAAATATTTGAATTTGTATTTAAAATTAGTTTGAGTTTATACGAAAACACAGTTGACCGGAAAGGATTCTAGCAGACATCAGATTATCGATCGAATAAAATATGCAATAAGCTCATGCTTCGGCGGCTTTATAATATTTGCTGACGTTATAAAGAATACAAAGAGTGAAAATGGATGCACCTTTTAAGAAACTCGCTTCGGAGGCAGGATCATTTTTCAGTAGGGCAAAGCAGGTATGAAATATTTCAAATATCATTCGTCCATTTTACGAATTAAAAAATTATCGACTTTATCCCATTTCCCCACTTCCCTCCCACACAGTTTACTGAAGAAGCGTTAGGTGGGAGTAGTACTGAAAAAACGCCTTTAGATCCTCATCTGGAACAGCTTTTGCAGCGAGCCGATGCCACTAGAAATCATACAGAAAGAATCGTTAAAGACACAGAAGGCCTTTTACAGCCGAATCCCAGCGCTCGGCTCGATAAATTTGTAAATGATGCTCTAGAAAGAAAATCCGGGAGATTAACTGAATCTGAAAACCTTGGCACGGGTATGATGGATGCCGGAAATGAGTTAGGTGGCCCGTATGGAGCCGCCTTAGCTCGTGTAGGAAGAGCTGAACAACAACTTGGAGGAGCAGAAAAAGAATTTCTAGCTTCGGCAATGACAAGTTTTGTTCAACCTCTTCGAGCTTTTCTAGACGGAGATATGAAAACAATACAAAAAGAACGTCGGAATCTAATAGCTAGGCGATTGGATTTAGATGCGGCTAGAGGAAGGCAGAAACGAGCTGAGCAAGCAGCTGGAGGTCCTGGGAGTACCAGCGAAGAGTTATTAAAAGCCGAAGCTGATGTACGAAATGCTCGTAGCGAATTCGAGAGGCAAGCGGAAGTTACAAGATTGCTTCTGGAGGGGATGGGAAGCGCCCATAACCACCATCTGCGTTGCCTACACGATTTCGTCGATGCGCAGCATTCATTTTATGCGCAATGCGAAAGGATCACAGCCCAACTTCAAAGGGAACTCGCTAGGTAATGAAAATATTTAAGTACAGTTAAAGAAATATCCATCTTATTTTTCCTCTACAGTTGCAACTTGGAAATGGCTCCACCAGTAGTCATCGGCAACGACACTAATATGCAGTAGGAGATATTCCTCTTGTTTCAATTTTTCCGTTTCAATATGCTGCCAGTTTATTTGATGTTGTACGAATTCTTAATCTACTTAACAGTCTTACTCTATATCTCTTTTTCTCTAGTCATTATCTAAAGTGTGATTTGTCGCTAGTTTACAATGCCTTAGAACTCCTGTTAAACTCAAACACAAAAATATACTTTACTAAAATGTCTATGCCAAAATTAATTCTATCATAGCTGTGCAGACTTAATATCATTGCGCTAACAAAATTGATTGTTTATTTATTGGGACAGAAATGCCATTAGAAAGTTATTGCTTCTTATTCTTTCCGGAGAGTTGTCTTTTCAATAGAATTTGAGTGATTTTCTATAGGAGAGATTCTCGGAAGATATAATATGAAATATCGGTAAGCTCTTTTGTCAATAGATGTTATTCAATTATTTAAAACTTCTTTTATACTAATACAACTAAAATTTTAAGACAAGTAATAATATGAAAACAATAATTGGCAGCCGGAATTATTACTGATATGTCTATTATATATGCTGCTTCTATACTCTATATGCATAAACTTACAACTATTAGTCATCATCCTCATCAAATAATATCATTTTCTATTTGAGATGAACACAATACTAATGATTCGTATTAATATTTAAATATTACAGTCTACCGCAAGTTCAATATTTCGCTGCATGATTGAGAAAGAGGAATAGTGATGCTTAAGACTTTCTAGAAGAAAGAACTGACTTAAGACGTCTAGAAATTATTCAAACAATCTTACATTTGCCCACTGTCTGAATTCTTCCGGACTTGTTCTAAATACGGGACCATCATAGAGATTTACTCTAACAACAAAAGCATCAAAAAATGTTTTATAGAACTAAGAGATTTTCAATGAAGGAAGAAGATATGGGCTTCGGTACTTATTTCCTTTATTACTACAGTATAAACAAGCATTTTAAAAGGAACATATAGGACTTCACATTTGTTATATGAAATTTTTTTCTATACAGATTACCGAAACCCCTCGAGAGGAAATGTAGTAATTCATAAATATTTATTACATAATAATACAATATAATAATGAAAATATACAAAGATCATTATTAAAATATCTTTTTTATCAATTATCCTCTAATTTCCGAATTTTACTAGTCGAACAATACGTTATGCTTCATCAGTTCTTTGATAAAATCAGAGTATTCTCCTATAACAAGATTTTCTAATTGAACTACAATATTTTTAGTCTGGTTGGCATGACAATAATACATTGTTTTCTTTAATTAAGTTGATAATTGAAAATTTAGAGTGGTTTGAATGATTAAGTTAATTCCACTTATTGTTTTTATTCTTTATTATAATTTCAGTGACGATATTTCAGGTGAAATAATAATAATAGATCAAAAATGTCTTTATATTAATATATAAAGAATATTTATTTAACTTAAATAGGAAATAACTCAGAGGTTCGAGCTTAGCAACAATCACGTGATGTACATAGCAACTAGTAACAGGCTTTAAGGACAACTTACTATTTATCTATTGTACCAAACGGATCGGCCCAAACTAATAGAGCTATTAAGTTACTTACAGTGCAATTGAAACAATAAGAGAATCAGCTTTTGAGATATAGTTTATCAGCCATTGGACTGCGAACAGGAGAAAAATAGTTTAAAGAGAATATTTTCCATGTTTTGTTAAATATAGCTGATTGCTAACGGTTATGCTATTGATTAGAGCGTAAAAGAGAATCATAATCGGGTATGAATAGTGAATACGAACTTAAGCGTCGATCATCTTCTCCAGAGAGTCCCCCCCATCGTCGTCGGCGAGGTGAAAGCTCGAATAAAGAGTTGAAAAGGATAGATTATGTTTTGATATATGAACTGGACGAGGAAGAAAAAGATGATGCTAAAACGCAGGAAAAAAATAAGTTAAGGAATAAATTTAAGGTAGGATAACACAAAGAATAAGGTAATTCATTAAAATAGTTGGAGTCTTTCCCAACCGCCAATACAGGAAGCCATTTGGGAAGAAGGTCTTGAGATGCAAGAAGATGAGATTACAGATTCGAAAAATTTTGATAAAAAAAATATATTCATTAAAATACATGTTCCATTTGAAAGAATTTGCACGCAGGCGGAAAGAGTGGCCGTAGAAATGAACATTCGAGGGGTAAAGATATTATAAATAATGAATTAATTGTCGTTTAAAGGAAAGATTACTTTTTTATATCTTTATAGTTAAGTATACCCGAAGATCCACCACCATCATATCTTGAATGGTTCTATGAATTCGAAAGAAAACATTTAAAAACAGATAACGAAGGTAAACAAATTGTCAATGAATTTTTATCTCATAAAACGTTCTTTGTTTAAAGAATGTTAATAACTTATTTATTTTTGCTTGAAAATGGGAAGAGCTTAATTGATTCATTATCCTCTTCGCAACAATTTTAACTGTAAATTGGCCAATTAGTGACAAATTTAAAAAGTAAAAAGAATTCCATTAACATTTTTTTTTTAGCAAAAAAGATATTCACTATAGATGGAAGAAGCGTTGAAAGATATACAGGTGTCATAGTGTCTTTCTTAAATGTATAGCACAATAATAAGACTAGATCAATCAATTAATTAATTAGCTAATTGATTAATTATCACTGTATACTATCTTTAAATGGTTATTTTTTGTTATTATTGTTTTAATAACACAAGTTTCGGGTTCTTTTTGGTTAAAACATTATTGTTCTAGTTTCTTTTAGTTAGCAAGATTTTAATTTATTCAAGGCTTTTATCTATTTAATATTCACTCATAATATTGTTGTATCTTTTGGAGTCGGGCTTTTATAAATTTGGTAATGGAAACTATAAAATTAATTCGTTCTATTGAATTCATTACAGTTGATAGTGTTGCAACGACATTCGAGAAGGAAAAAATGAAGATATTTGAAAACCATAGCGATGTAAATACATTCTTTAGGCCGGCCTTGCGATGCTTTCTGGTCTGTGTTAACAACATACACAATTATTGTAAATAGATTGATGGATTCTATTGTTTCTTTAGGCAAATGATATTCTTATAAATATTGATATTCGCGATGAAGCAGACAGACAAAATGAACCTTTAAATAGAAAAGGTATATTTTATTACCTAAAAGGTTCTCTTTATAATAAAGTTCTTAACTAAATATAGGCCTCAAGTATATGCTGATGGAGAAAATTTTTTTGGATGCTTTTATTATGCACGACGAATCGGATATCGATCCAATGGAAGAGGAAGAAAAAAAGAAAAAGGAAAGAGAATTCGGTTCAAGATTTGTTATAGATGATCCACCAGAAGGGAAAAAGTTGATTTTACCAGATACTAGAAAAGAGTTACACGTAAGTATAGAAAACTCTCAACAAAGAATACTCATTTTGGCTAATTTATGGGGGCAATTTTTTAGGAGAGTTGGTTAAGATACAGGAAATATCAACCTCTTTGGAAGATTAGAAACTATTTTGGGGAAAAAATATCATTATATTTTGCTTGGGTAGGAACGCTTATAGTATCTTTATGGATACCAACTTTGCTAGGACTCGCCATATTCTTTTACGGATTGTACTTGAGCATAGAACATAACATTAACAATACTAATCAGTTGAATGCGACCGATCCTCTGACATTGTATGTATCACACGTATTCAATATATTGTTATCGTTTAATGAAATACTCTATACTTTTACTCTATCCCTTATTCGAAAGGACAAAGTCGTACGTTGAAAGGTCTATTCAAGTAATTCGGCAAGCATTTGATAATAAAGTCACTCCGTATTATGCTCTAATTATGTGCCTTTGGGGTACTCTCTTCCTTGAGTTTTGGAAACGAAAGAATGCAGAGTTGGCCTATCGTTGGGACGTCGATTACTTTGAAGAAACTGAACCTGATAGACCCCAGTTCCAAGGGACACAGAAGAAACGAGATCCTGTAACTCAAGAAGAAATCTGGTATTATCCTTTTAAGAGGCAATTATTTAAATTTATGTTTTCCTTTTCCATATTGATAACTATGGTTCGTAGAGAAAATTGTTCTATAGTTGATGGTAATTAATAGTTTAATAAGCAATTCTCTCTAAATACAGGTGTTTTTCGTTCTAATTTCTGTTGCCATGGTAATTCTATATCGGGTGTATACAGCCGTCAATCTTTGTTCGGATCCAAAAATTTGTATAATAGTGAACGCCTTGGTACCAGCACTACTAAATGCTATTTCTATTATGTTACTCGGTAAACTGTATGAGATTTTGGCCTATAAACTAACGAATTGGGGTAAGTCATTTATTTAAATAAACAGTTTATGTTCTATTTTAATCGTGTATTGTCTTCTTTTGTAGAAAATCATAGAACGCAAACTCAATACGACGACGCCTTAATTATAAAACTGTTCGCTTTCCAATTTGCCAACAGTTACGCTTCTTTGTTTTATATAGCATTTTTTAGAGGAGTAAGTTGTTATTGGTTAAAAATTTGCGATTAATTAACATCAAGTAATTTATCCTCTTGTAACTCTTTCCTTAGATTAATTATGGTAAAGATGGAATATTTGGCCTGGGAGAAAAATATACGGACAGTTGCGGAACAGATAACAATTGTATGGCAATGCTTTCGCTCCAGGTTCTCGTTCTTATGATAGTTAAACCTCTTCCAAAGTTCTTAAAAGATATTATTTTACCGTAAGTAGAAATGGGCTTAAAAATGGCTGGTAAAAGAGTATTAGCAAGGTTTCTTTCAATTAAAAAAAAAACAGATGGTTACTAAAGAAATGGCGACTACGTAAAATATGTCGAGGAAAAAGGCGTGTTGACGATACTGAATCTGCTCAAAAGAAGAAGAGTTTAACGCTTCCCGACTTTTTGGAAAGGGAACGTCTTAAACCGGAACTTGGGGATTTTACACTTGGAGAATATACCGAAAAAGTTTTAATCTATGGCTATTTAATGGTAAATGATATTTATTTTATATTCACGTGAACCTTTTTACGTATTATGTAATAATTTATTTCAGATATTTGCGGCTTCATTACCAGTCGCCCCATTGATAGCACTTATTGTATATTTAATCGACATACGAGTAGACGCTGGAAGGCTTCTCTGGTGGTATAGAAGGCCCATTAGTACCATAGCCCAAGATATCGGTTAGATAGCTCTTGACATAACCGTAATAAACATTCTTATCATTTTCCAACCATTCACTTCTATTTTAGGTATGTGGTATGGAATTTTATACGTTTTAAACGTAATAGGAGTAATCAGCAATGCATGCTTGATTGCATTTACATCTCATTGGGGAAGATCATTTGACGAAACATACAAGAAATTACTTATTGTTATTGGCTTTGAGGTTTGTGATTAAAAATGTTTTTCTTTTTTTTATCATCTTTGATCAAGAAAAAGCAATTAAATCAACGGCTTAGTTTGTATTATGAAATCCAAGAGAAGATGCTAAAATATGAATTCTCTTTAAAAACAAAAAAATTATTGCAGTTGTTTAAGTTTCTTCATTTGTTTAGAGAATTTTTCCATCATTTTTTTGTTATTTGTTATAAAAACAAAACAAAATATCATAAATCATTTACAGCATATAGTGTTTTTCGTCAAATTTGTCATCGATCTTCTCATACCCGACACCCCAGCCTGGGTTTGCCTAAGGCGTCGTAAGGTGATGATCTTTTTGAATTGGTCTAAAATTGGATCTCTATTATGTCCTAAAAGCGTTTGACTTGAAAAAATCTTCTTTTATTCATATACTCTTTTTTAGATAACCCATAATCATATTTTATTCAATTAGTAGAAAGAAAAAGAGAGGGAGAGAGATAAGATTATAATGTATCTAATGGAGAGAAATTGATGAAGTAACTAAAAATAGAGAATTATTTTCTATTTCCTCTCTTTTGATAAATTACTGGTGAATGAACATGTAGAAATTTTGAATTTGTCGATATACTATCTAACATATCTGATATAACTCTCTTGTGCATGTTTGCTTTCTAATATTACAGCATATTGTGTTTGCTGTTAAATTTATCATACGAATTTTGGTGCCTGACGTACCTCGCTTCATTCAACGTCGTAGAAGAAGGGTGAGGATATATCATGATCTGCTTATATCTGATTTCAATTTCCCTCCTCCTAACCTTTCTCCTTGATATTCTTTATACAAAAACCTATATAAATACCCCTTTCTCTACATAATAATTTTCCTCTACCAATAGGAAAAGTATCAAGTTGCAAAAATATTGGAGGCTGCAAGAAGAGATCCGAATATTAATCCAGCTGATGTAGTAAAGCCGAAAGAACCTGGCGAGTAAGCTCCAGTTAATTACTCTAATTTCCCTTCTACCATTTTCTATTTTATTATCGACTTAATCTTTATATAATTATATTCCAACTTCTTAGAAAACACCAAAAAACGAGTTATTTAAGTTCTGAAGAAAAGAGTAAGCTATTGGAAAATAATATGGAATTGAGAGAGAGATCGTCAATGGCTGAAAATTCAGGTAATATTGCTTGTTTTTTTTCAATAAGCTTCATCTTTCGAATTATGATTTACCTGCTCAAAAGGTGCGCTTTCTTGATAGCTAATAGAATTGCTCTGATATTTGAAATTAGATTAGTAGTTTTATAGTCTAACTTGAATTAGAAACAAACAAACAAACACAAGAGAAAATTCCAAAAATTGATAACAAGTTATCAAAAAACAAACAAATAAACAAGCTAAACATTTGATTGATAACAGAAAAAAGAAATCGCTTCTCAATAGGAATGAGGCAAGATTTATTACCTGAATGCTTAATCATTTTCAATTGAGCACTTTGATTTATTTGATGCTTTCTGAAGAATTTTACAGAGAAAATTTCGTATTTATTTCTTTATTTATTTATTTCAAAATTTTTATATATATTTATAAAGAAGAACAAAATAAGGAAGGAGAGTTTTAATTGTTTTTCTTTCCTATTTTCATTAAACAATTCATTTTAGTAGTTAAAACGTTGTTTTTTTTATCACGCCACACGGCTTGTCAAAAAGGTATAGGTTTGATAGGGATAAGTACACTCTTTCAAACGAAAAATTAGCTTGAGACGATTCATCTTTAATATATTTTCTCTTCTATTTTTGTACCTTTAAGCCATCTTTTTATTCTCATATTATTATTTTTGAATTTATCAATTACAAAATTTTATCCTTTATCGCTCGGACTACGTTACACGTTAAAAAATAGGAAAGAAAAAGAAGAAATATAAGTTGAAACCATTGAAAGCTCGAGGAGATCACGAAGAAGAAGTCTATAGCGATAATCGACCACTAAACAACAGAAGGTGAAATATTAAAAAGAGAAAAATATTAGTATTAATAATAATAATCATAAAACAAATAATTTACTTTTATTTATCATATTTTTTTTATATTTTTTTTATAAAAAAAAATACTACCATTTTCTTCAGAATGTCCAGCGAAAGTATACCAAGGTGATGATGATTTAAAAATAAAATATGAATAGTTTTATAAGATCGATTAAAACAATGAAAAAGTAGCTCTAACATAAAAAAAACAAACAAAAGGAGAATATTTCGTCTAAAAAAGTAGAAAAATTTTTAAAATATATCGTTTTTACTTTAGTTTTTTTAACAAAACTAGTTAAAACTTTTAATTTTCTCTCTCTCTCTCTCTCTCTCTCTTTATATATAT
Source organism: Dimorphilus gyrociliatus (assembly GCA_904063045.1). Classification (NCBI taxonomy): domain Eukaryota; kingdom Metazoa; phylum Annelida; class Polychaeta; family Dinophilidae; genus Dimorphilus; species Dimorphilus gyrociliatus. The sequence continues at coordinate 799,101 of CAJFCJ010000008.1, forward strand.
ATATATATATATATATATATATATATATATCCTTCCTCTTCTATATTTAATTTCATTTCATAATTTTGTTTTTCTTTGTTGTTATCATTAAAAAAGAGTGTTAGCTTATTTTCTTAACATTTTTAAAACGGTATAAAAGGAACAATTTATTAATAGAAAGTATTTTTTTTATGTTGTTTATGGAGTATAAGTCAATTCTTACTTGGTTTTTTATTGTTGTTATTAATTCCAATAATATAGTATGAACGGTGCTTATTTTTGGTTTTTTTTGGTTTATTAACTCTAACAGTTTTGTTATCTAGAAACGAGAAGAAGTAAGGAATTTTTAATTGCTTAACTATTATCGCTTTCATATAATTGCACATTATTGTATGACGTTGTTAATTTTGTAGTATCTATAGCGTAATTTAGTTTGCTTTTTTTTGGCTCTCTACAGAGAACAGCTGATGGGAAGACAAAACTATATGTAAATATTACCTTTTCTCGATAACAGATAGGCTTTATTTTGTCATAATAAGAGAATAAGAATGAGTGTGAACGAAAAAGACAGCTAACAACTAATTGTATATCGTGTATAATCTTATTAAGTATAGTCTATATATAAGAAAAGCTTAGTTATGAGTTATGAAAGGTGTTTTTTTTAACAAATACTTCTTCAGAATCTCCTATCAGGATCCGGATGAAGAAACTAAGGAAAACGAAAAAGCATATATCCGAAGTTTAAAGATGAATCTTGAAACTCAACAATCGAGTCATATTCCAGTTGTTAAACTACGTCATACCGAAGATGACTCTGTTCCTGCAATCGTTCTTCCTTCTCCTATTTTTCATCCAGATAAAGATAGTGAAGCTTAAATAGTAGCTTGTAATGAAACCAGTAGTTTTATGTTTGCAATTGTTAACAGGAATATTTTTGAGTTCTCCCTGAAAAATTGAAATTATTTCCAATGATGTTTTTTTGTCTTTTACATCTTGTACTTTTATATTCCTTGCTTATGTTGAAAGAAATTGACATGACAAAAATAAATGTAATAGATGGCGCTGTATAAGTGCGCAAGTTTGTTTCTTAAAAGAATTGGTGACAATCGTTTCTAGGTAACGAAATTTCTAAGTGGTCTAAACGAAGAATAGGACACCTGTTAACTAACTTCAAAGAAATTTGTAAGACCATTTATGAGGGCCTTGTTAATTGGTAACATACGTTATAAAAACTGCGCATGCGCGTCGAACTAACAGCGTGGGGTGCGCAGCGGGGTGGAGATATCCCACTGGGAGTTGGCCCTGGCGTGGCCGAACGCTGCAGTTGTTTAGAAGATTCTACGGCGGTCGGTTATGTCTAGGAGGAAACAGGCCAGACCTAAGGCTCTACACCGGAAATCTACCGACAAACCTCCTCGTCTCGGTACGTAGACAAACACTAATTATAAATATGAAATAATGACTAGGTTCATAAAATAATATAAGATCTATTCCCTCTATCCCACTTTAACTGATCCTCTCCGACTATTCGTTTCTAAGAGTAACAGGAAAAGTTGTATGTGACTTTTTTCTTTTCGAAAGTAAATTGCCAGTGAGAAGGAGCTTGAAGAGGAACGATGAAGCGCATCATATAGATTGCTGGATCGTATATATAATTCGTTTAACTTCGCGTCGCAAAACAAGCGGAATAGAGAGCATTGCTGTAATTGCAACATGCTTCTATTCCCTCTGGTATTCGACCGTCATTAGCCGACGAGCGCAGAAACAGTAGGATAATCTACGTCTCTCCTCTAATTACCTATACTATAGGCTCAAACGTCGCATTACTCATTCGCCGTCGCGAATCCCCCCTAAACTCCCACAGGAGTTTTGCCGAATAAATGTCATTCATTTTTTTCGCTGCGGTAAAAAAAGAAAGAAGATGAGAAGTTCACTTAAAAATATATAAATAAGACACAACTAAGTGAAGGGGATTTGAAACGTCGGGTGGTAGGAGGAGAGAAAGAGCGGTAGGGAATAGTCTAAGAGACTAAGGGAAAAAGAAAGAGAAAAAAACCCCAATCCACCAAGACCCGCGGCATGACACAATCGTTGCCCGGGTAACCGCGGGGAATGGAAGCATTAGTTAGCTCCCCGGGGATACTGACGTAAATGTCAGCGACCCTCCAGGGAAGGTAGTACAGTCCGTTTTCGTTTATTGCAGACTGCGAATTATGTGAGAGAAACTTTAGTGAAGAAAGTGACTTCGACAAACACCGGACGGTTCATTCGAGGAAGGATGGAGTTTACAGCTGTTCCTATTGTTCGGCTCGTTTTAAGAGGTATATGTATATAGAATTTTTACCTCAGGGAATACGGATCCCTGTGGAGTCGTACGTCTTCCCAACGCCACCTAGGACGGTCGTCTACCGCCAGTCTATTGGACGCCGACAGTTGGCATTAGTGAGATGGATGCGCGAGTCGAGGGACGCTAAGTAGATGCCGTTCTACATTTTAAGCTCTTTTAAGGTCACGCGACTCGCTTTTTAACAACGGCTTAGTTTAGTAGAAAGGGTGGGTGGCGGTGTGGAGACGTAACAATTTTATCCCATATTTCCCATGATCGACCACTTTTATTCGTCTAAGGAGAGTTGCAAAGTTTACTTTATTTAAGAAAGGCGACACCTTACGTCTTGTGCGATCACTAGGGTGTGGCTTTTTGTCTTACATCGTTGGGTGCAGACCTCCCATTGGTTTCTACAAGCGTTTATATGTGTAAACTTGCTCAACTAACAGATGCGATCAACTTTCCGCGCACGTTCGTTCGCACGACAAATCTCGACCATATACATGCTCCAGATGCGCTTCTTCTTTTCCAACCTTGTCGACTTTTTCTACGCATATAACTTCGCAACATGCCGATTTCTTTCCGGTGGATATATGCCCGATCTGTGAGGACTTCTTTGAAGACTTAGAAAACCATTTCTATTCGCACGACCCGCCTTCTGCTCGGGCGAACGATCGATGGCGATCAACTTACGAATGCCCTTATAAGCTTTGTCAAAAGAAGAACTTTGTAAATCAGAAAGTATTGGATATTCACATTCATACAATGCACGGTCAAGGTGGACAAGCATATGTTTGCGAGCTATGTGATGCTGTGTTTCCTACATTTTTTGAACTAGATGAACATTCGAAAGAGGAGCATAGCAAGGTAGAACGAAATGATTCGAATACAATGTATTGCTCGCATTGTGCCAAAGCCTTTCCAAACAATCACGCTTTGGCAGAACATGTAAGGGAGTCACATGGAATTTTTATGAGTTTAAAAAGTGAAATTCTTAGTCCACCTAATATCGAGTCAGAAGAGTCTAAGACTGTCGAATATCCTTGTTCCTCCTGTAACCAAGTTTTCTCTTCTGTTGATCTACTTAATGATCACCAATTAGACAAACATACAGAAGTACTCTACAGGTGCGGATTTTGTAAAGAGACTTTAGACTCTAAAGTAGGCTTACGCGTTCATTTTTCAATGAATCATTCGAATGAACAGCGTTCTTATAAATGCACCGATTGTTCAGCGGCGTTCACAACTGAGATTTTATGGCAAATGCATATGAGACGTCACAATTCAAAGCCCTACAGGTGCCTTCTTTGTGATGAAACTTACGCCACGGAAAGAGAATTGGAAGTTCATTCGGTCACTCATAAGAAGACAGTCAAGTGTCCCATTTGCGAGGAAGCATTCCATGTTGAGTACCTGCTAGATCTTCATCTTCAGACAGCCCATTTCCCTGTCGCCCCATCTCCTGCTAAAAGATCAAAGAAGGAAAGAACCAAATGTGAGATTTGCGATGTTCGTTTTCCAGATGAATTAGCACTCGTTCGCCACAGAAGAATAGAACATAAACTCGCTTCATCTGTTTCTCCATCAACGTTAAAATGCGTCTACTGTCAAACTGAATGCTTTAATTCTTCCGAATTAGAATTTCATATACAAGAAAAACATGCTCCGCCGCCTATAGTTGCTCACAAATGTAATATTTGTGACAAACTCCTGCCCTCTTCTACTTCACTAGTTCAGCATAAACTTAGCCACGTGACACTTCCGTCCCGCCTCACTTGTTTCGTGTGCCAAGCCTCTATCGCCGAAAAAGGAGATTTTCTTAATCATTCAAGAGATCATTCCGTGATTGGGAGTAAATGTCTTGTTTGTAGGCAGGCGGTCAATTCCACAGAAGAACTTCGATTACATTCTCAACATCACTTTCCGGAAGAGAAATGTTCCAGGTGTCATATTACTCCGACCAATACCGAACCTTCATCACCGAACGAGATGTATTCTTCGCAAAATCGAACAAATGATAAATCTAAAGTTTGTTCGTCCTGCCTAATGCAACCGGAGAAAAAGAACAGTCAATTACCAAAAGCCTATCAATGCATAAAATGTCAACAGTCATTTCTTTCGGAATCGGAGATCCAAGCTCATGTCGCCACTCACATGCTGAATGAATCAAATGTTCACGAATGCAGACTTTGTTGGAAGAATTTTGATACTCCAGCACGTTTACAGTGCCACTTAATAGAACATTCTTATGATCAGGGTAAACCTTTTGAATGCTACGTCTGTGGTAAGATACTACCTTCATCGGCGGGTATACAACAGCACGTTTTAGAGCATTCTGTCGGTTCAAGAAAGTATTCATGTTCAAGCTGCTCAAACGTCTACTTTTTTAGCGCTGAATTAGAAAATCACAAGATAAGTCATCATTCGCAGATGACAAACTCTCCAACTCCTTCACAGTGTCGTTGTCCCGTTTGTGGTATTATGTACGAGAGTTCAGCAATTCTTCATCAGCACGTTCTCGACTCTCACAGTAGCTCGAGTAAGAAGAACGAACAATTGGAATGCGGAGAGTGTAGGAGAACATTTGCTTGTCAGGCAGCACTTATCTCACATTCCAAGTCTCACAAATTTGGTAAAGAAAACAAAATGGCCTCACAAACTAATAAACCATTTTCATGTTCTATATGCTCTAAAAATTTTACTAAAAAATCTCAAGTACGGGAACACATGAAAGTTCATTACAGCCAAACAGTATTTACATGTCCCCAATGTAGTGCCATCTTTCGGGAAGCTGACGAATTACGACTTCACTCCAACTCAGTTCATTATTTGGATGATTCGTGCTCATTATGCCAGCGTTCATTCGCCGATTCTCAGGAATATCGGTAAGCGGATATTTAATTATCTTATGTAGTAAATAAACGAGATTACACTAGATGGCGTTATTTTTTCTTTACAGGGATCATATGTTGCACAGTCATAGAATCAGTTTAAACGGTGTGGAAGAAGGAATGAAATTAGAAATTCCAGACATTAACGTCACAGATTAATTTTTGACGAATTGTTTTGTGTCCCTTCCATGTCTTTTTTCCTGTCGCCATATAATAAAAAACAAAAAATGTCTCTACTGCATAATGAACGCTAATCGCGAGTGTGTTTAAAGCCTATAAAGACACATGTCGAATTTACAATAGAGAGAGATTCGTACGCCGGGAGCGCTTTAAAAAAACCGTCGCTATAGGAACGAACGAAAAAACGACGGTGGCGCCTTTGCAGTCTGAACGGAGAGAAAAAACTCAGGCGATCTGCTAGTTGAAACTAGAGTACCTGCGCCGTCCGTATACAAAAGTGAGCAGATCAGGCTCATTCCGTCAAAAGCGGCGCCACGCTGGTCAGCCCGTTTTGCAGGTAAGTTTCATTCCCAATTTTAGCAAGTTTTTATTCTTATCCGAAACGATCTTTCCCATATTTGCTTGCTGAAAGAAGAGTAGATGTATTAGATTTCACGTTTATTATAAAGTTTTCATCCCTTTCTTGACTGTCTCCGTCGGGAATACATATATATATATATATAGTTTTTTTCTTACTAAATTTCTTCTTCAGCGATCGGCGTCGTTGGGCAGGTATCGGCGGGCGTCGTCGGTAGAAGATGACTGCACGGTTCCAGCTAGGCAGGAAGTTCTACCAACGACGATGCCGACTAACGTAAACCGTTTCGACGTTACCCTCGACTCTCCAACTGGAATTTACCGTCCAGGAGAGACGATAGTCGGTCACGTCGTTGTTCACGTTACTCGTCAGCTGCAGATTAACGGTTCGTTACTTGTTTCTATTAGAAGAGCTAAATAGAGTAGGAGGGGAAAATTTCTATTTGCCTTATCTTTTAGTCAGATTCATTACCTAATTTAGTCAGTCTATTATAAAAGCCACTATATAAATTTATAAATATGTACAAAAATATAAAATATAAACTAATGAATATTCAAATATTTTATATCAATAGAAAAGTCTACATGACTATATTGAGTGTATAAAAACGTAATATGCTTTTATAGATATTTATAAACCTAATTAATTTTTCTCTATATGTATGTATATAAATTATATTCTGAATGAAGAAATTATACATTTATGCATATATATAGTTAAATATACATATATATATATATGTATATATGTGTGTTGCACGCGTAGAAATCGATGGGGGGCGTTTTATACAACGTAAATATATATACCGCAAACCCCGGCGAGTATATAGAGTGCGGTCGATCGATAGCCCGCGCTAGTAGAGGTGAGCGACAGCAAATACGATTAAGTGGCCGTAGATTTTGCTGGGAAGTCTAGTATAAATCCACTTCCGTTTTTGTCTGCAGCCCACCTTGCTTCTTTATTCCTCCCAAGCTGGTCGAGTTCCTCCCTTGTTAATAATTTTCTGCGCTATTTTACTGTCGAAACGTAAAAAACATTGATTCATTTAAACTTTATCCAACTCATTTTATGATTTATGTCCAGGGATTCATGTATGGGTTCTTGGTCAAACCGAAGTGTCGTGGACAGACAAACCGGGTGGTCGCAAAGTTCATTTCGATTACGAAATTTATATGAAAGACTGCATAACGCTATGTGGACGGGGTGAGTTCTATCTATCTATTTATTTCTGTCTGCCATCTCGGCACGTTTCGTCTATCTATATATCTGCTTGTCTCTTACTCTTTTACATTTAAAAAAAATCGCGAAACTAGACGGCGCTAACGTCGAAAGGAGAATCGATTTGGGAACTATATAGAATTTATAAAAAAAATTTTTTTTGTCTAGCACCCAACCAAAGAGGACCAACAACGTCCGAGGAAAAGCCGATATTACCTGCTGGACAGCATGATTATACATTCGAATACAAATTACCAGATGTTCTACCAACTTCTTTCGAATCATGCCATGCTTATAAAGGAAAAGTCTACTACCTCCTGAAAGCTCGATTAGATAGCTCTGAGGAGAAGGTCAGACAAAGCAAAGACAGAACTTTTATAGTTTTATCGAGTCTTGATTTGAATTCGTATCCAAGATGTGCCGAGCTTGTACAAGTTAAGAGAGAAAAGCATTTGGGGTGCTGCTGTTGTTGTCGTTGTGGCTCAATCACTTGTTTGCTAAGGTTAGACAGAACTGGCTATGTTCCAGGAGAAGACATAAATGTTGACGCCGAGTTGCAAAACCATAGTAAGAAAGAGATTACAGCTAGCTATGTTACTATGCAACAAATTGTAACCTTGGAAGCAGGGGGTGTTAGTAAGCAAAGTACAGCAGACATATTTCGTATATCGGGAGGGAAAATTAAATCCGGGGGTAGTGCTCTTTATCACGATATCATCCATATTCCACCTTTACCTCCATCCAGGTTGGATGGCTGTAATCTAGTTCAGATTGACTACGTGATTACCGTAGGTGTACTACCCTCTGGCATGAATGACAGCATTGAAATTTCTGTACCAATTCTCATTGGCACTGAACCCCTTCTACATGTCATTCCACCCGGAATAACTGTAGGACCTTCATACTCTAGATACAGTCACTCCTCAGGGGAAATCGAAGATTACAGCGCCGAAGACTACGTCCGTGGGAAATATCAGCATGTTTATACATATTACAAAGCTTTGTATAGGCGAGCCGTTACTCAGGATGGCGAATGCATTTCTTAAAACCTTTTTTACATGATAATCAAGACTTTAGTTGTTAGCTATATCCTCTTTATTTTTCTCTTCGAAGAAGAGTCGTTGAAGGGTTTTATGAACAATGGAATTAGTGTTCTTATTATTTCTATCATTATACCTCAACTATTTACGAATTTTATTTTCTCTTTCCTTTCTTATGTTAAGAAGCATGAAGGAAAAAAAGTACCGGGGAGGGAGAGTTGGTTGCTCTTTTGTCATCAGGTGGCGCTGATCTGTCGAAGTCCTATTAATTTTACAGCTTATTTTGTAAGTGAATATGGAAAAATTAGTGAACAGAAGAAATGTTATGCTTTTTAAAAATAAAATCTAGCAATGCCTTTACATATTCTTTGTCTATAAATGAAATATATTTATATCCAAATAATCGAATTTATTTACAAATTAATTAAAAGTAAAGAGTAAAAAAGCGAGTCGGATTACATGAATCAAGAGAGTTTTACCTTCGCTTAATCGGATTTAGTCTAACTAGTTAAAATGTAAGAGCCTCGACAAAAGAAAACTGGGAGGAAAAGATTTTCTTTTTGATAGAGATTACCATGCGTAATTCGACAAATACTACCGCATTTGGGGCGGATAAACCCAGAAGATTGTTCCCGAGCCTATAGTTAAAAATATTTATCAAGAAGGATCCGACAGGGGGCGTATCCCCAGGATAATTGGGGCGGGAAGATAGCGTTGGGCCTGAAAGAAAATTTATCGATGGATCGCTCCTTTATGGTATTTATTACGATTATATAAGGGAAGGATTATCGGACTTAATCTTCTTGTAGACGGCTTTAACAGCGTTCCAAATCTCTTCACCAGTAGGGCGAATTTGTTCCGGTGGAAGTTCCCATCCGAATTCACCCTTATCGCGTAACTCAATGGTGTAGACATAAGGAATATTAGCCGATCCAGCTGCCCAATCTCTGGAGGTTCCCGAAGAGAGATCTGATTCATGAAGGAAATAAAATTAGAAGTTTCCGGGAATTAACTTTTCTCATTATTAATAAATATTTTTCTTTAATTACATAGGATTTCGCTGGCTGATCCTAACCGGTAATCCTTTCCATGAGTTTCCTTGATTGCTTTTATAGCCAACTGTCCGACTTCCATCTGTGTTATTTACAAAATTATTAGGAACCCAACCTCAAGAGCTTATTAGAAGATGGCGTTGTTTGTTTACCAATTTATCGTAATTATCTGGCCTTTCTGTTGTATAACCCCAGGGTGCCATCCAAAGTTGACCTTTAGAATGCAAGGTTATAAATAAAATCCAATTAAAAGTCGATTGTTCCATGAAATCTTTTATAGCTTTGGCTTCCGGCTCCGACCAAGGACTAGGGCCAGCATAGATTGGAGAGCAAGGATCATTGCTACTTCCAACAGCTTTAATTATAGGATAAAATCTAATATTTTTTTGTGTAAATTAATTTATCGAATACAAACAATTCCAATTGAATCCAAAATTTCTATTAGCATCTACTCCAACGCAAGGAGACCCTGGATTTGGCTTACGAGTTTTCCTCCATAGCCTGTCCTGTAAACAAACAAATAGTGCATCACTCTTATCAAGTGGTCAGTATAGACATTGAGCAAATTTTGTATATTTTGTATTAAATAAATTAAGAATTATTCATTAAAATAACTTTAAACTAACATTTGTCCAAGTAAATTCGTATCCATCAGGATTAACGATTGGAAGAATATACCAATCATAAGTTCTGATCATGTCATCAATTTCTGGGTCATTGCCAAATTCATCTACTAGCTAAATACCAGAGAAGAATCATCTACAGTGTATTTTTATTAAAAGCTAAATAACTGACTCTATCTATAATAAACAAAGCGGTAGCGTGCGAAATCCATTCCCTTGCGTGGATTCCGGCATCTATCCAAATTGAACGCTTTATTTTACCAGGCTCGTTGCCGATCTATAGAGAAGAAAAGCGTCGCTTTATACATAGGCCTACGCTTAACTTAATCACCTATTTTCGGCTTACGTTAAACACTTTTAAGTCCCGACCTTCGTATGACTTTCCTATCGTTTGTATCCTGCAAAGCGTTTCTGAAACTTGATGGCACCTTTCAAGTCTAGTTTGCAGGAATTCCATAGTCTAATAAACATTAAAATAATAGTAGAAACGTTTTTATTTTCAATATAAAATAAGAGTAAAAAGGATAAAATTCTAATACGTCTCTATAATTAAGATACTTGGAGAAGTCATGGTCCTCAATGTTCTGCTTACTGAAAAAAAATAGGAATAATTTATAAAGGACTGTAATAATGATTGATTCTAAAGTGGTTTATGTATTGAATAAATGAAATTAATGAGTAAAAAAAATACTCGATTATACAATATAGAAACTAGCTAACTCTAGCCATTTTTCCAGTTCATCTGGAATTGCACTGCAAGTAGTTAGAAGGAGAGAAAAGAAGGCAACTATTAGCGGTAATTGCCTTTCCATGCCCTTCACTTTTTATATCCTTCTATTTACAAAGTCCTATTTTCTTATAAACAACTAACCAAAAAGCGAATACGTATTTAGTTTATATAAAGATAAAACACATGGTGCCTCACACCGAAATAAAAATAATTACCAAAATGAAGCCTTGATGACGTTGCACACATTTCTATTTTGTAATAAAAAATATATGATATACTATAAGGTCTAAATGCTGTTACATGTTTTTCAAGCTATATTAATATCGTGAAAATGATAAGAGGTAATTGATATCTCTCGAGTAAATAAATATCCGCCTTTTTCTTATCAATAATTATAGATATTACTATATTAGGTATGATTTCTTCACCTTAGAAGAGACTTTGATGTTTTACACTTTCTGTTTTATCTGTTTATTAATAGTTGGTTGTACTAAATAATTCTTTATAGTTAATTGAATTTAATATATGTTGATTGGGGAATTGTCTTCTCTTCTAATTTCCTTTTAGATTGGAATAAAACTCCTATAGACTCTTTATTATCACCTTAGCGTTCAATAGTTTTCTCTAGAATCGAATAATTCTACATCCTTCCGTTCCAAATGAGAAGTCAAATTGAATGATTATTGACAAAATATGTTAATATTATCAAATGACTTGATGTCTTTTTTTTCATTTACTAAGAAATAGGTTATATTATATATTTCAAAACAATAACGTTTATGTTGTTTGGAACGTGTAAACAATTGCTAACGTAATAAATAGATTAATATTTTAAAATCCTTTTGATTTCAATATCACATTAAATGTCTGTAAGAATTAGTAGAAATATAGTTTATGAAGAGAGTTTTTTTATGACTTTTAAGTATTTTCCTGGCCGTATTTATGTCGTTGAGACTATAGAACTAGTTGTTTCTGTAGCAGCGATCGTTGAGGTTTGAACATTTCCATCACTTGTGATTTCAGTAGGTCCATTAGTTGTTGTTTCTTGAGTTGCTGCAGATCCAGTATTCGTTACTCCGTCAGTTGCTACGGATCCAGTATGCGTTTTTTGAGTTGCTGCAGATCCAGCAGTCGTTACTCCGTCAGTTGCTACGGATCCAGTATGCGTTTTTTGAGTTGCTGCAGATCCAGCAGTCGTTACTCCGTCGGTTGCTACGGATCCAGTATGCGTTTTTTGAGTTGCTGCAGATCCAGTATTCGTTACTCCGTCAGTTGCTACGGATCCAGTATGCGTTTTTTGAGTTGCTGCAGATCCAGCAGTCGTTACTCCGTCGGTTGCTACGGATCCAGTATGCGTTTTTTGAGTTGCTGCAGATCCAGTATTCGTTACTCCGTCAGTTGCTACGGATCCAGTATGCGTTTTTTGAGTTCCTAAAGATCCAGCAGTCGTTACTCCGTCGGTTGCTACGGATCCAGTATGCGTTTCTTGAGTTCCTAAAGATCCCCCAGTGGTGGCTTTCTTAGTTGCTACAGATCCAGCAGTCGTTTCTTCCGTTCCTACAGATCCCCCAGTGGTGGCTTTCTTAGTTGCTACAGATCCAGCAGTCGTTTCTTCCGTTCCTACAGATCCAGCAGTCGTTGCCTTCTTAGTTGCTACAGATCCAGCAGTTGTTTCTTGAGTTGTTACAGATCCAGAAGTGGTTGCCTTCTCAGTTGGTGCAGATCCAGCAGTCGTTGCCTTATTAGTTGCTATAGATTCAACAGTCGTGACTTTTTCAGTTGTCGTGGGCTCAGGAGTTTGTTTCGGAGCCATAGTTGTTTGAGGTATAACTTTTCTGGGCTGTCCAGTAAATACGTTTGTGATTTCACTTGATAAATAATCTTCAATTCCTTTTTCAATAGCAACTTCAACAATATTTTTAACGACGTCAATGTTAGGAATGCTTTGTTCCAGCTGAATCTTCAAGAAGGAGACAATGTAGTTAACGATAACGCTACCTTTTCTAAAATAATTAAAATCCATAAGAATTAAAAGTAAATTTAATAGAGTTATGGAACATACTTGAAATTGTTTACAGAACATTTTGGCTGAGAAAATGACAAATTTTTCTGTAAACTGTCTTCAATTCCATTGCAAAATTCCTTTTCCAAAGTTTTAAATTCATTACTTTGAGGATTGTCGTAAGAAGAGCTGAAGCTCCGATTCAACTTTGTAGATATTTCAAGAACAGCTATTTAATTAATTTATGTTTAGAATGTGATATTATTTCAAGTACGTCAACTTACTAGTTTCAGAAGCTTCTTTAACAGTTTCAATAGCATAAAACTCTATTAGATCGTTAAAATAGGTCACTTTTTCTTTATTATTTTCAAATATTTCGCGAATAATTTCATTAAAACTCTTATCAGTATTTTTCGTCATAGCTTTGAGCTTTTCTTCATAAAAGACAAGGTCGGAATCGATGACAATACTCCCTCTGTAAAGAGAATTTGTGTTATTTACCTTTTCAATATTAGTTTATATATTAGCACTACCTCGTGAGACCCTTAACATTGCATTCTTTTTGAGCTGTGGCAAAGATTTTGTTCACCTGAAAATATTTGAATGTTAACTATCGTAATAAAATTGATAAAGATATTTTATAAATGGCGCCATCTTTTGACTATTTTTTTATCATGTTATAAATCATATGTCACGACATATAAAAAGCATAAAGCGATTGAAAAAATGACTTACATTTTCACAATAAGTTTTCTCGTAATCTTTATATTCAGTTGTTTCTGGATTTTGATAAGCTGACTTGAAATCGCCTTTCATTTTCATTCTCAGACTTCTTTTAACGGTTTCTTCATCATTTGAATTATCTAAGAGGAGGAGGGAATTTTTAATCTTAATTTATTTTCTATAATTTTAGAAATTTACCTCTAAGTCCTAACCAAACTGAAATTCCTACTAGAGCAGTACAGATCAGGATCAAGAACACTACAACGACTATTAAAGTTTTTAAGGTTTTCTTTGGGTATCTGTTAAAGCAAATATAAATTTTTGAAATATTTATAGTCGTCGTATCTTATAATTGATTAATAGACGGTTACCTCGTCTCAAGAGAGGCTAGTGTCTCCTCCGAACCGTCATCATAATATTCATCCTTGAAATTTCCTTTAGCTGGTAATTTATATGGCACTCCATAACTACCATTACCCGGATCATACGTGGGGGGCTTCCTATCAAAACCTGCTGTTGGGTAGGACGGGTTTGTATATTGAGGTCTTGGAATGCGAACCTGTAAATAATATATTTTAACAAGGGGGGCAGTTTGAAGTTTATTAGGTTTTAAATTACATTGAGTACATGTGTCTTGAATTAAGTTAGCTTATTTTGTCTATACGACTTCGAAGAGATACAAAAACTTCAATAGAAAAGTTGGATAGTCATACGTGTCAAAACTTGATGAAAATATTTTAAATATTGTGTCATACAGCACAATACATAGTTGCTAAACTTAAATATTTTATCAGAAATACTCAACAAACCTTAGAAAAATCGGAATAAGGGGAAGAATCGTTATATTCTGACCAACTGTACTCGTCGTACTTCGACATTTTCGTGATTTATGAAATTTTATTTTCAATCCTTCACTTATAAACTTATAGTTCTGATCTAAAAATAATTTTGGGATGTTCTTATATATACGTCGTAAGGGCGGGGTAGTTCGAGGAGATTTTGGGTTGCTCCGTATTGAAATTTCCGGCAAGCTGTTGTTACAACACTTACTTTTGCCTCTGAAATTCATGATCAGGGTTAGGCTTACTCATCGTTAGAAAAAAACAGTTCTACGTAAAATAAGTATACCAAATAAGTTTCAATTTATATTTACATTTCAATACCCTTTATAACTTTTTATTGTTCTTATCTAATATTTATGTTTGTTTTCTACAAAAGCCCTTGTTTTGTATCTTTTTCATTCTCATCGGTAAAATATACTGTTCCAAAGTGTAGAGAAAACTGGAAGAATTTAATTTTGAAAAGTATATTTACTAGTAGAAAAACATATTTGTTTATTTCATTCATGAAAAGGAATTTAATTTTCTATCAGTTCTTGGCCAATTTTTTAGAGCATCTTCCCTTAAAAGCGTCCAAACTCTTTGATATTCTACGCTGGCTTGTTTATAACTTTCATATGTTTTAAGTATTTCGTTCGATTCGATTTTCAATTTTAATTTGCTTATCAGTCGTTGAGCGGTTGAAAATAACTCCAATTTACAAACGCTACACCTGAACAGGTTGTATTAAAGAGAATTAGAGTTGGATAAATCTATTAACTCAATTTCTAGTTCAATTAAAAACATTGTGTAATTTGATATTACCTTGATTTAGGGCTATCTTTCGCTTTCTTTGATACACCCTGTTTTAAGCCGTTTACGCAAACTTGTTGATCTTTGCAACTTTTCCACCAGATAATTGCTTAAAATAAAAAATAATCAACAAATTTTCACTGATTGAATTAAACACTTTTTAGTCATACCGGCTCCACAGGCTACTGTTCTGTTATTCATTTGTTGGTGATTAAATTGTGTATTAGTTTTGTAAATGATCGGTTCGATTTTGTTATAAACTTTTCCCAAGTTTGGAATTTTACCATCGAATCTTTTAAATAAAGCCCTTTCTGCACATTCTTGGTTGAAAGGGCAATTCCCCAGAACAATGGCGTGAATGTATAATGGCAAATCGAAAAAATGCATCATTATTGCTCCTTGGAGGCCGATCAAGCACCATTTAGCGATTTTATCGCTACAGCTTAAACTGCGGGTAGGGTGTCCTCTTCCAGGTTTTGTCCTAAGAGAACACGTCACGTGATATCCCATACCAGATGCTCTCTCGTCCATAGGTTCTCCTGGAACACATTTGGCGCCTGTTCTATGAATATCTAGCTTAGGGCGTTTAGCTTCCGGCTCTTCTTCCTGTTTTGGAATAATGGAAGCATCTCCACCTAATTTTATAGGCAATAAATGTTAAAATCGAAAGGAAAATTGTGATAAAGTATGCTTTTTTAGCCAATATTTACAAGGTGTTCGACTGCAAAACATTATAACTTTCGTATTATCTTTCAATCGAAACTTTCCCGATTTAAAATCAATATATTTACTTATGCCACCATCATTGATTCTTTCAATTTCGTCGTACAAATATCTATATAAATATTGAATTTATCAATTTCTCAGTTTGTATTTATTTTTATAATAGAAGAGAATATATTATTGTCTACCTTAGGAACGCCCTTCTACTTAGTACTTCAGCATGGCTATCATGAATTAAATTCCCTTTGTCATTCAATTCAACTTCTCCTAGGCATTTCGTTCCAGTAGCCATTGAGGCAATTGTAAAATTTTCTTCTAATTAAATCAGTTAGATCAGTATATTAATAAATTCTAAAATTAAGCAAACTTTTGTAGATATATACCATTATGCCAAAGAATGATTGCGCTTAACAAAGTCCATTCTTTTTCATGAGGCTTCCCTTTTTTCTTTAACGCGCTTTCATAATGTTGAATACAGGCGGATGCAATTTTTTCAAAATCTGACGGCGTTGTCATTCTGAAAGGAAGCCGTCAGATAAAATGATTGTAAAAATGAACAATATAGGACAGAAATAAATTCTAAAGAGGACTGTATTGGTAGCATACACAATATGTACAATATGAAGAGTAATTAAGTCTAAAAAAGCGTATCTTCGCTTCTAACGTATTCTCCTATGTCAGCCTGATGAAAACAAACGATCGCTGTGGGATCGGCATGTCGACATTCGGCTGTCGATTTAGCTGCTACTCCAAATCCAAGAGGTAAATCCGCCATAGAATATACAATAACTCCTTGATATTTTTCTGTATTCTCAGTTATCCTACCTAAACCGTTCTTCAACACGTGATTGCCGTATAAATATTGTTGTTCGGCACTCGGCTTCAGCCAAACTTTAAATTTGGCGTATGGAGCTAAAAAGTCCAAAGCAGTTACGTGCAAATGAAACTTTCTGCTTTTAGTAAATTTTCCAAAGCAAGTTCCGAATGACAATAGATTCTCTCTAGCAACGTGAGCAGCTTTTTTCATTAGCATTTCATTCGTGTAGTAGATTCGATCTTTATGTAATCGAAAACAATAAATTCCATCTGGCCGATCGATTAATAACTTGACATTTTCACCAATATATTTCGATAATTTTCCGAAAAAAATAGTTGTCTCTTCTTCAGTCAGTGGTCGCATAACTAGGAAGAATGTTGGATCACTCCTAACATTTATAATTTTAATATACAAGCTAATAAGCAACAACCTTTAACATGAAATTTTACAGATCAAAGATATTTACCTCTTAATATATAAATAACATAAACTAACAGGAAGGACTTTGGAAAAATGCTGTTACACGTGAGGGCGATAATTTGAAGACTTGGTAAAACATTCAGAGAGTTATTTTCGTAAAAACCAATTTTTATTAAAAAATCACTAAAATTTATTTTTATTTTTTTAAAAGGCAATAAAAATTCTCTTTAATTTTATATTTTTTACGAAATGTAGCCTACCATTTATTTTTCCTCGGGCATTTCGAAATTAATAGCTTAATTAAATTCAACAGATAACGAGAATTGTTGACTTGTTTTCACATTCAATTAGCTGAGCTAACTGAAAATGAACTGTTCTTCGTTTCCATTACGGTTAACTGAAAGTGGAACTTATTTAGTAACAAATATCATCCTCACGCCGTTAATAGGAGTTGCAAGTTTAGTTTGTAACTTTCTGCTTCTAATCATTGCAAGATCAAAATCTTTGGAATGCCACAAGTCTACATATTTGTATGTTTCGGCTATAGCAGTTATTGACCTTCTTTTCATCACTTTCAAATCAATTGGAATAACACTGGAATCAGAAGTTGCCTCTTTTGTCTGGACCTATTCAAGACCAAGTGCCTTTTTTCGACACGTAGAATACGGAGTGGGAAGGAGTCTAGAATGGTTAAGTGGATGGTTGCTCGCGGGTGCTTTAGTAGAAGCGGTTTTTCAAATAAAAAGAAATGGTAATATGAGGAAAAGTTCCATATTTATACTAATAATGATTGGTGTTGCCGCTGCTATTGTCAGTAATACTCCAAGATTATTTGAAATAACCAGAGTCCGAATTCATAATTGCCTAGAATTAAAAGAATTATGGTTTGTTGAGTATACATCTATAATGTTTAATACAACTTACCGTAATATCTACTGTTGGCTTGCGACCGCCCTAGGGCACCTATGTCCTACACTTATAATTGGGTCTTTATTGATTAAAATTGGACTATTTGTACGATCGAAGGATAAATGGAAACAAGTTAATGAACCAATGAGAAATGTAATGAGTTTGGCCCTTTTATGGTTAATAACAAATTTTCCGTTAATGGTACTGGAAATCATACAGAATATGGGAAACGAAAAACCGAAATTCCTATCACGTTTTAATGATGACCGTCTATCAGTGAATTTAATAAAATTATCTAGATCAGCAGGAACGTTATTTATTTGCTTGTTTACAAACCAACAGTTCTTAGCACTATTTCGAAGAAGGTTTTGTTGCTTTCCTCTAGGAGCAAATTGTTCTCGCAAGAGTAGAAAGAATAGAGGTGACGATACCATCTGGTTGGATATACCATATTGGGTGCCGTCTTCAAGACCATCGGAAGCTCCTCCAAAGAATAAAGTTCACGAAGAAGAGCCTATGGGTTTTGATAATAAGGGAGCGGTTGTAGAAGATGAACCTTCTAAAAAGGAACCGAAGAAATTTTTTGCCGTCCCTAGTATGTACATTTAGTGTTATGATTGAATTTGATAGAGTTGATAATTATGGTCTCAATAAAAATATTGTTATTGAACCTCCAGCAATTAGAAGTATTAGGAAAGCAATAAGGTTGATTATTAAGGCTCGTTGTGCCAAAATGTTAGCTTCTTTGGGAAGTCCTTTATTGTAGCAAGTTCTCGATCGCAGAGAATACCGTAGCGCAAAAATTCCTGTTATATTTAATATATATGTATTAAAACTAAAAACAAGTCATTATTGTAAGATATAAATTTAATTACCAATAAAAATATTAAGAATTGTCATAACTACAGAAAAATGTAAATATGTCCTTGTCTTCTTTTTTACTTTCTTCAACGCAGATGCCTGAGGTTCAAGTGTCACTGGATGACTAAATATCGGTATTGATTTAACACTATTAGTTTGCTTCAATGATTGAATATCTATGTTCAACTCTTCTTCAAAATTATGATTGGCAGATAATCCATAACTTGTTGACGTTTCCCAAGTCTTTTCATCCCATTCTTTTTCCCTTTTACTTAACTTCAGGGTCTTCGGCATAGTCACGACTGTGTCATTCACAGGTCGATATTAGTATTAAATTTGAATTACGTGAAAAATGGGCGTATGTAATATGATTCAGGGCAAAATTCGAATCTTAATAGGCCTTTCATTCTTGACTAGTCCATATTGACGACCTTAAGTTGAATTGAAAATAGATATTACCTTCTACTATTTCAAGTAATCTGAAAGCCAACGCCATCTTTCGTTTTTAGGAGTTGTGTATATACGGGGAAACTTAATTTATACATAAAAGAACGATATCACTAATCAATTTTCTCGTTCCAGAATTAAATAAGAAGTCTATAATTAATCTGACATTTTATCAGAGTTAATTACATCCTTTTATTATAACATAGATTACTTAACTGATAAAACTCTTATATTCACCGAATGCAGATCTTTGTCTTAGGTTGTTGAAATTATGCTTAATTCAAGTGATCAACGATTGCGCAATTTTTTCGGGACTTTAGGAATCTTATGTACGCTTATTGGAATATTGGGTGTAATAGGTAATTTGTTAATACTACTCCTGATATTGTTTGTTAAAAGTTTACATAAGAGTCGCTTTGGTTTAGTTTTTGCTCTTTCACTTATTGATTTCATTTTGGCGACTATAGTTACAGCATTTGGAATTTTACGTTTACGTTTCCTTAATGATGATAATAATCCAATTATTCATTATGTATATTATAAAACGAACTTTATTTGTATATCTCTACATTTCGTCCCTATGGTACTAATGAACGTATCATATTGGCTGTTGGTTTTTGTTACTTTAGAAAGATATTTGAGTCTTCGTTATCCGTTAAAGCATAAAGTTTACTTTAAAAAGTATATTGTTTTTGGAGGGATGCTCATTCTAGTTATATTTTGCTCCTTTTTCTCTCTTCTCCTAATCTCTTGGAAAAAGTTGTCCAAACGACCAGGAAAGAATAGAAAAATTTTATGCAACGGTATTTGTATATTCCGCTTTCAGCCGATAGTAAATTAAAATTCTATTTTTATTAAGGTATTATTTCAAAAGATAAAACGTCATGGATTGTTGTTAGTATTGTTGGAGCCTTATTGCCTACAACTATCGTTGTTGTTTTATCATACTTAATGGTTTCAATTGCCACGAATCATTGGAGGAGAAAGATGGAAACAACCAAAAGAATAGCAACGATACAATCGAAATACACAATGAACAATAATAGTATGGCTAAGTATGGGAATGAATGGATGAAATCCTATCAAGATAGTCTCACAACTGCAAAATTATCAAGTATAAAAACGTCATTTCCAGTTGGTCTACTTTTCTTTCAGAAGTCTCCTTTAAATTTACTTTACTGTTTTGGAAATCAAATTAAAGTCAAGTCAAATGGAAATAGTATTTTTAGTGATGAAAATGCAACTAGGAGAAATTTACCAGCTAAATCGATAAAATTCCTTTGCCTGGTTCTTATATTTCAAGTGATTCTACGAATTCCTTTCCTTGTAACGAGAACCCTCCGTATGGTTAGTTGTTCAAATTGTGATCGTTCAAAGACTGTAATAGCAGATACTTTTAGTACAATTTCTCAAATATTAACTGTTATGGTAAATCCATTTATATTTACTCTAATGAATCGTCAATTTAGACAAGGTCTCTCATTATTTTGTAGATGTTGCAGAACTTAATAAAATATACAAAAAATAGCTAAATATTAAGATTCTATAATTAATAGGAATATTAATTAATCAACCCTCGTTTTTTTTTCTTTATTTATCTGATAAGAAAAGTGATTTCAACAATAGACACGTGTTTTTCTATGATAGAAACTTTTAGCAGTTGCTTAAGTGTCAGGTTGTAAATATTGGATGGCTGTTATCGGGAAATAAACACAGTTAATAAGACGTTGTCAAGCGATAAATGATTCTTTCTGCTATTCGTGATTAACAGTAAGCTAGTAGCTTCTCAAAAAGAATAGAAAAATGGCTTCGGAGCTTCTTTCAAATAATAATACGAGTTCTGCCGCTAAAAGTTTTTATCTTTCAATGAAAACGTGCACTATACTTATTGGAACATTTGGTACTGTTGGTAATGCAGCTATTTTGGCTATGGTTGTTCAAGATAAATCTTTACGTAAATGCAGATACGCATTTGTTGTGGCTCTTACCATTATCGACCTAATTTTGGCTATAATTAGTACTTTTTTAGCCGTTTTGCGACTTGCTTTCCAGCAAAATTTCCATCATCCGGCCCTTCAATATATTTTATATAAAGATAATTTCCTTTGTGCCTTTTTTCGCTTAGCGCCATTTGCTTTCCTTCATTTGTCAATTTGGACTTTGTTTTGTGTCTCATTAGAACGTCTAATCGCTGTTAGATTTCCTTTTAAGCATGTACTCATCTTTACAAAAAGGACGGTTATATGCCTCCTATTGGTTATTTATATACCGTCAATTATTCTAACTCTCATGTCTATATTCCCAATCAATCCCGGAAGTTCAATTCCTGTGGACAGACGACCCAAGGTATTCTGTTCAGGAATTATAGCAGCTAGTCACAAACGTTGGATAATCACCGTAATGATTGGTTTAGGTTTACCAACCATTCTCGTTGTTTCGACATCCTATTGGGCAGTTTTAATTGCCAACAATCATTCGAGAAAAATGGAGGCGAAACGTCAAAATTTGGCCTATATTCAAGGCAAATTTAGATCTGCTAATTGTGGCCATAGAGAAAGGAGAGATATGGGAAAGAAAGAAGACAATTGCGAAGGATACGAGAAGAAACATTGCACTAGAATTTTTCGTTCAATGACATTTTCAATCAGTATGATTGCTATTGAAGATGCAACATTTAGCCTTCAAAAGCAACGTAGGAGTATCTCTTTTGAGTCCTTAGATACAATTGATAAAGAATGGTCAAATGATATTTTAACAAAACTCAATGGAATGAATAACGCAAAAAGTGAAAAAGATACAACTTCTACAATTTCTTCAAGAAAACAATCTTTATCTTTGGATAGGTGTTCAACAAGCAAACTACCGAAAAATTCTACTAAGAATTGGTCACCAAAAGCTATTAAATTCCTTTCGATGGTTCTCATCTTTCAAGTGATTTTAAGATCTCCAGCCGTCGTAACAAGCGGTCTCAGAATGCTTTGTGTTGGTTGTAATAGACAAAATTTAGCTATTGCAGATTCGTTCTGCGGTCCCGTTCAACTATTGACAATCATGCTTAATCCATTCGTTTTCACATTAAGAAATCGACCATTCCGTCAAGCTGCTAATAATTTTTTCGGTCAATGTTGTAAACGTTAAAAAACACATAGTATCTTTTAATATTAAAATTATTATTTGATCATTTACAATCTATATATAAACATTGAAGTAAAATAATATTTATGGATATAGTTAAGTTTTTATATTGCAAAATTTCGCCTAGTTTGTCAGCTATAAGTATCTATTTATACTTCTTTATTAATTGATTAATTTATTTGGTTAGAAAGCTATGATTCAGATAAATGTGGTGCATTTTTTTTCTTTACTTCCACGAATGTATTAAGCATTCTTTTGGTCTGCAATTCATTTATTTAAAGGTTATTCGTGAATAAAAGAATTAAACTATTAATAGCTCGAAGAACTTAGTTTTTCTATTTCAATATCAATGCTCATATCTTTAAAAGCAACTAAGCGTAAACTTAACTTTTGACTCTTTTGAATATAGAATAATAACATTTACTAAAGAAATTCCAAAAAGGTACAAATTCCTTTTTTAAAGGGCAGACCTATATTTTTTTTTGGAAATATATACAGTATATAGGATAAATTGAGAAAGCCTCTTCTAATAATTTAAATATAAAACTCAAGCTTTTGTTTGAAATTGAAATTATTATTTATACAAGTTAAGCTTAAGTCGTGAGAGACTTCAAGAAATAAACTAGGCCTATATATTAAACTATATAACAAAAATGTAGAAGATTTTCTTTTCTTTTTTTTTATATTTTTTTTAAAAAAAAAAAATAATCATAAATCAAAAAAAAATCATTTTATTGCACAGAGATATAAAAAAAACAAAATGGTACAATAACAAAATATATTATCTTAGATGAATAAATCATCTTAAACGGTTTTAAAATTTGAATATTTCAAAAAAGAAAGAGAGAGAAAAAACGATACACAAATATATTATTACACATATGAATATTTGTTTGTATATATATATTTCTGATTGTTTGTTTGTATGTTTGTTTTCTTTTTAAACAGTTGAGGAGAGAGAACGATAGATAGATAGAGAGAGAGAGAGAGAGAGACGTTCAAGTGAACAAATTTCATATAAATAACTTAATTTAAAAAAAAACATAATAACTTTGTTAAATTTTTCGATAGAAAAAAAATTGTTTGAAGCACCAAAAATATCAAAAAAAAGAAAAAACTGTTACATTTTCTTTCTTTGAATTTTCTTTCTCTTTTTTTTTACGCATCTTTTAATAGTGAAAAAAAAATGAAAATATAGTTATTTCTCTTTGCTTTTTCCTTTTCTTCCTTCACTTATTCAGACAGTAAAAATTCAAAAATAATATTTACTTTTACGTGATATTAGATACGGTGGTTTGTATTTGTTCAGTCACATTTCCCACCGCTTTTACTTCGTAGTTAGTTGTTAAATTTGTATCGGTTGCTATCTCTATTGTTGGAGACGTTGTTGAATCATCCGATTTTTTAGTGGTAAATTGTGTTTCTTCTTTTGTTTGATAAGTTGTGGTACGACTACTAGCGCCATCTTCTGTAGTCAAATGGTCAGTTGTTACAAAATCCCTAGCTGCTGTCGTTAGCTGAGCAGCTGGTGAGGTAGATAATTCAACTATTTTCTTAGTTGTTTGAATTGTGGTAGTTAATGATGATGTAGTTGCTTTATTCATTGAACGTGATGTATGAAAAATAGTTGTTTGTTCCCGAAATGTTGAGGCTTTAACGCTATCTTCCAATGGTTTATATGTCTGAACGAATTCATCCGACTTAGTTTTGAACACTGATTTAATGTTATTCTCCAACTCCAGAACGCTTATGTCTTTAATTAATGATAATCTTACTACAGCTACAATGCTTCCTTGTCTAAAAATGATTTAATATTAAAAAAAAAACAAAGATAAATAAATAAATCAAATAAAAAAGAAAAAGTAATAAAAATACTAAAGAACTGAAACTTTTACATTAAAATTAAAATAATAATAATAATACGAAAAAAAAAGATAGAGAAAAAGAGAGAAGCTCCGAAAGACTGAAAGAATGAATGAACGAACGAACGAATGAATGAATGAATGAAAGAAAAGAGGGGAAATAATAGAAAAATATTCTTTGAAGATAGAAAAAAGTAAATTCCTTTAAAGCTTACTCGAATTTGATCACTGAGCAATTGTTAAAGTCTGTTTCCTGTATGCCAGCTTTCACCTGTTTTCGGGATAAAATTTTTTATATAACTCTATGTATTATAATATATGTCACTTCTTTTCTTATACTTTCTCCTTTTGAGAAATAATAAAAGAAAAGGATAGGCTGATATTTAATTTTTATAATGTACCAGTTCGCAAGTTTTCTTCGATAGGTATTTAAAGCTATCACTCTTCTTATCAGATAATTTGCTATCAAAAGTTTTGTCATATTTAAAAGAGACTTCGTAAGGAAACGTGGTAGGCGTCTTTGTAGGTAATATGGTTGTTTTAGTGCTTGAATCATTTTTGTTTGCAGCTTTTACTGTTAAAAAATTAATGATTACTAAAACTAATAAACTTGTATAAATAAACTAAAATAGATCTATTTATAACTTCTTACTGATATTCTACGGATACTATATGGTGGTTACAATGGGAAGACTTTGCATATTTCAAATTGTACTAAGCCCCTATATGAACTTATATTTCACGTGATTTCTTTTTTTATATAAAGCATACACTCGGCGGACAGTTAATCAATGGAGGTCGGAAAGCCATTGACCCTTCTAAGTCACTTGTGCGTTTAAATTTTTAGAGAGACAGGTAAACTGTTTGAAAGTAGAGGAACTTACGGGCGAATATAACAGCAGCTGCACAAGCACCAGCCGCAACAAGAGCGATTATTACCACGGCTAGAACCATAGTTCTCCAGTTCTTCTTGTACTTTTTCTTCTCTATATTCGACTCCAGAGCTGCTTCCGAATGTTTCAGATCTTCAGGACTTTCAAAAGCTGCGTTATTATATGAAGCTAACCTTGGATCTTTTAGTCCGTTAGGCAGTCTTAGACTATCCCCCGTCTGAGTGCTAATTTCCGACTTGGTATCATTGTATTCGGAGCCATCGTCATTATTTCGTATATCGCCGTTGCCCATGTAATATTGATGGTCTTCAGCATAGTAACTCGTTTCGGCAATTGGCTCCAATTTAGGTCGCCTTTCAAATATTAACTTTCTTTTTGCATAAGCATCTAATTTCCTAGGCCTAGGTATAGCATTTGAATTGCCGTCCAACGTAGGTTTAAAGTATGTTGTTACGCCACTTCTAGATAATCCACCATCGTGAGTGGGCGGCATTGAATAATTTTGATTAACGTCTTTTGTTTGTTTCAACGAATCGTTTCGATACGGATCGTCGCGGGAATACTGCCTTGGATCCGAATGTTGTCGTCGATTTACGGGTGGTGAGGAAGGCGAGACGTTAATATGCTTCGCATCTAGATATAATTTTGACGGCCACTGTTGGGAATAACAATGCTCGGAGGGAGGATTGGATAATATTCACAACTGATACCCCTTTGTTTATTTTTTGCACTAACCGAGTTTACTTAACTTTGGCCTATAATATCTAAAAGCAATTGTCTCTTAAGCTTTTTTTTGTAATTTACAAACAGTCATAAAAACAAGTTAAAAAAGAAAGTTATTAAATGCATGGCGTCAGGTTACTTTGTCATTTAAAGCCTTAGAAGCTCCACTGGACACGTGATACGAAGGAAAGGCTCAATATAATCAAATTGAATGAAAGATTGTATGAAAATTTTCTAAGGGCCTAACAGAAGGATAAATATTGAAAATATTTTTAACATTACGTTGAAACGACTATTAAGTACAAAAGAGAATAGAGAATAAGATATGACATAAACGCTAATTCAATGAACGACCTATTTTTCGTTATTTTCTTACTTATCCTACGTGAACAGTATGGACCATTTCGCAAACTATCTTCTACGTCTATCGTGTATCAGAAAGTATTTATGTAATGTATACCGATATAATATAGTATGTTGTCTATAAATACAATATATATATATATATATATACAGTATAGTTATGCATATCAATCATATCAATATCCTCATACTAGGCCTAAGAAAATATTTCGAATAACAAAAACATAAATATAAAAATCGAACACTTAACAATAGTGTATATATTCTTATAAAACTTAGCATATTTGAAATTTTTACAAGCTAATTTTTAATTATAATTTAACTTGAATAAAATTGTACAAAATGGTAGACTTGATAAGAAAAGTAATTACTATTCTGTACTGTCGTCGAAAGATTAATTAGTTTGACATAGGCCTAGGTAGAGAGAAGTGAAAAGAGAGAATAATACAGCCGCGTTTTGTGCATTGAAAGCACTTGCCAATAGGGAATAATTTAATTATTCTTACGTCGGAATAAGAACTTGTCCAAGCCATTTGGAAATTTTCTATATCTTACTAAAGAAATTGAGAGGATTGCAGAAGAAAACAGATGTATCTACGTGACGAACATAATCGAGAAGGTAAGCCTTTACTCCATTTAATTTCGTAACATTCTTCTTCGCTGCCGTGCGGCGATCTATTGAACAGATTCTTAAAGGAGGGCAATAGTATATATAGAAAAGCGACTGGCTACCCCTTCCCATTCATAGAGGGAGGCGATTTTAACGGCATGCAATACACTTCAAGAAAAGTTTTATATAACTATATTATATATATATATATATATATATTCTATAAGCATTTTTCCTGTCTACATTCACGTCAAGAAAAGAAGTCGTTCGTAGGCCTATGTTCTATTATTACAGGTGATCCTTTATCAACTGGATAGAACTATCAGGTCTCGAGAATATGAAATTGAATTGTGGCTTTCCGTTCTGAGAACAACTTCCCAGGAACGCTTTCAATCCAGCATTCCATTTAATTTTCAACAGCATTTCACTCTGTTGAGAACCGGCCATTTTAAACTCCAACTCTCCTGTACCCTCTTTAGGTGTTTCCGGTAAATCGAAACTGCAATAATTAAAAGAACAATCAGCTTTTACTTAAGCATTTATATAAACTATAGCGAAAAAAAATTTTTATATATCACGTGACACAATAATATGAGCAAGTGAGTACGAAGAAGCCCCGCCCATTAACTTTTCTCGCTTACGTAAAAGATATATTCACATACACAAAATATGCCAACAAAGCAAAAAATAATAACAATATCATACATCTCTTACAAATATATACAAATATTAATAATTTTAATATACTGAATATTCTATAGGACTAAATAAAATGAAAGAATTTATACTGTTTCCCTTTTTAAAACTTAATTACGAAGCACTTTTGCCCATTGCCTTTTATTCGAATTCCAATCATTTTAAACATTTTCACAGTAAAAGACTTGAATATTTTTATATAAAAAAACTTTTCTATTCTTTCTTCTTTTATTAGATTTTTAAGTAAAGAAATAAATTACAGTTTCAATTCTAAAATGTTCTTTTTTAAACTAGCTTCTTCTTTTTTTTAATAATGGAAGAATAAAGAACAAAATAAGAGAACATATATAAAAACTGCCTACCTAACGCCGCTAATAGGAAATTTCAATTGTACTTTTCGATCTTCTACAACGCACGATCCCAAAACTGGAATATTCTGCGCCGACATAGGCATTGCCAAATACATGGTAGCTACACCAGTATAACTATCCGCCATCTTCTTTTTGTTTTGCCTTTTAAATATTTAAAAAATATATTAAATCATTAGCGTCTTGTCGTGTTCTTTTTGACGTTGGAAAATAAACGAATTAATATTAGAAAACTGGAAAAAATTACGTGTGAAAAATTTAACGGTAGGTATCGTATGCCTTACCTTTAGATAATCCGGAGGCGAACTGCAAAGATGTTTTTGGCAATGTGATTGATGTTAGCCTAGTTTAATGCGGAACGGAAAGCTGATTTGTTCCTTGCACTGCTATGAAAATCTTGAGCCTAATATTTTTCTCATTAGCTTAAAACAAATCTCGATAAAGGAATCCTAAAGTTGTATTTTTCGTTGAACCGAATAAGAATACTTTTTATTACCATCGTTAACATGTGGGACAGCAATCCTGAGCTCTAAGGCCTATTGAGAACTTCTTATCACATTAAAAGAAAAATGAATTGTGGTAAAAAAAATTTGAAGTGCTTTTTGCAGTAGTACTTCTTACGTCTTCTTGTTTATTGATTATATCAATGCCTACTCATCTTTGTTTATACAACATTTTTAGAAGTGCCTTATTAATCTCATTTATTCTCAAAATAACACATAAATCGCCTAACTGTGCCTTACGTAGTGATGCCTGTTGGGTAAAAAATTACAGTATTACAACGTGCAACATCCGAATATGTTTGGAATTTGCACTAAGCCAGGCAGCAGTTTACGATCAATTTTCTAGGCAACTGGTAATAAAATAAATTGAAATTTCAAATTTCGGCTCCTCAGTCAGTCTAAGTTTGGTATGTTTTATCTTACACATGTCAAAACAATTTTGCTATTTATTTTATTTAGAAAATAAATTTTAATTTTTCCTTAATAGTACAACTGAGTTTTTTTTAATCTTCGTCCCAAGCAAAAGGTTCTGGTGGTGCAGGTTCTTCCTCTTCGTCATCTTTCTTGGGACCTCCTGTGGCCATCATTTCTACGATCTCTTCTGGTTCATCCGCCCGTTTGTTCTTCAACATTATTATGCCCCCTATAGAGATATTTTTCAAAGGCGAATATTTTGAATTTTGAGGCAAAGTCATGACGGCTAATTGGCTTCTCATAACTCGTGCTGGATTGTCCAACATTTCGTGGTTCGCTTCTTTCTTTACTTCTCGATCCTTCTCCTTCTCCTTCTCTTTTTCTTTTTCCTTCTCTTTCTCTTTCTCTTTCTCCTTTTCCTTCTCTTTTTCCTTTTCTTTTTCTTCTTTAACCTCGGGTTCATCTACTTCCATTTTTTCTTCTGTCTTTTTCTTTTCCTCCTTTTTCTTTTGCTTAGCCGTGATTGAGAGAATAGCAGTTTCAACCTTCTCGCCCTTCTTATCTTTTTTCTCCTCAAGCATAGGCGGATAAGCAAAGGTCGAACTTTTTGCGTTAGATTTAAATTGCAATTTAGGCATATCTAATTTAGCATTCAATCCAATAAGTGCTGTTGAGTGGAATGCTAAGCTTAAAAAGTGAACAAGGGGATACCAATACCAATATTGCTGGAAAATTAATAAGCCAACTACGGCAGGAGCAGACATATGACCTGTTCTCGACTGTAAAGATACCGTAACATTTCGACCACCAGCATCAATAATTCCTTGAGCTAAAATGGCACCAAATTTCGCCATTACATCTTCATGTTTATCTCCTATTACCTTGGAATACATTTGCCTAAAAGTTGCTGACTTCGGACATGTAGTTTCGTTTTGTTGAATTAGAACTAATGCTGATGCTATTAAAGCTCCTTGGCGAACATAGTTTGTAGGATCATTAGTTAATGGCTCTAAGAGTGCAAGAGCTTCTTTCAGACCAGTTCCAGCACAAGCAATACCAAGAGCTTGAGCAGCTCCGAATCTGACATGTGGATTATAGCTTTCTGATAATAGAGACACGACGCTAGGACATTGATCAGCTGATCTGAAAAGGATAAATCCGATTGAAGTAACAGCTATTCTTCTGACATCATCGTTCACATCGCTAACAGCTACATGCAACAGTCGTCTTATAGCTTCATTACTTCCAGTACCAGCATAGGCCAAACCGATCATGTACATAGCTGACCATCTTAAAATAGGATCCTTATCCATACTCAAATCGGCTATGATAACATCAGCCTCTTCTAAGCGACCGTAAACTGTCAGAGACATTCCAACAGCTAGCCCTCTAACTATTTTCTCATGCTGTGTTTCACTTGCATATCCTTTCATATCTTCAATCACTGAACTGTTATTCGTTGCCAACATAACTAAACCCATGGCTAAAGCTGCAGCCTCACCAGTTACAGCATCATCTTGGTACAAAGCTGACTTTAACTGTTCATACAAGTCTTGCCTAGCTGTTCCCATGGCAGCAAGACCCAATCCTAAACAAGCTCCATGTTTCACAACTTCTGATGTAGAGTTATTTAGTTGTTGCAGTAGGTAATCAATTACTGCCGCACCATGGTTTGCATGAATTAATCCCAAGGCGTATAAACCTCCTCCCTCCGAATAGGACGAAGATGAGTCGCTTTCTTTTGGCAAATATGTTGACATGAATTGCATGGCGTTCTTTTCGTGGCCTCGGTGTATAACGCCTAAACTTGCTGTTGCAGCAAATTTAGCCCAATTTGTTGCTCTAGATAACCAGTCCAAATTTTCTCTCAAAAATTGATCAGATGTGGTTCCATAATGCATAAAAGAATTAGCCATAACTGTTGCATTGTGGCAAATAGAATTTCTAATAGACTCCTTTGTGTTCTTCAGGATAAGCATATCCCCGTGATTATTTCTGATAAGGAATTGAAGGTGCAATTCGATAGTTTTTTCTCCACTTAGAATATTTAAAAGTTTATCACGCTTCTCAGTGTTTTCTTTTGTAACTGTAACACTTTCTTCTGTCTCTTCACCGGATGGAGTTGGTTTTAAAGCTGATTGAACTTGCTGAACAAATTGCTGCGTAGCACTCTCATAAAGATCAAAACAGATCTGATAAGCCATTAAAAGGTCTTCCTCACTTCCTCCTAGCAGTTTTTCCAATATATCAGCTACAGCTTGAGAATCACCCAAGAAAATTAAACACTGAAAAAATGAAATATATTCAATAACTCTAGAAGTACATATTGTCAGAAAATTACTAAAATCAACTTACCTGACAGACGTTGATAAAAGCTGGGATGTTCAAAGCCATATATAAATCCACTAATTTTCTCAGGACTGTATTACGAAACTGTCTATTTTGGATTAATGACATACACACTTTAAGGGAAAACGTAAGAATATCTTTCATGTCGTCACTTTTAGAGACAGCCTGTTCGAATACATCTGTTCGGTAAGTTTCAAAGGCAATACCAATTGCTTGTTTGAATTGGCTATGTTTAAGACATCTTTCAAACATTCTGTTAACAATACCCTCAAGTTTCGGATCAATATCTTTCTTCTCATTTGACTCATAATTATGACGGCGCAGTTTTGTATACTGATCTATACACTTAGTTATCATTGTTTCTACATATTCGGAAGTGGAATTAACATCGAATAGATTATCTGCTCCCAATGCAAAGGCAACAGCATCTTCAAAAGCCCCCAAATGATAATACACTTTCGACGTCAATAAGGCAGCTTGTTTACGATGGACAAACGTTTCATCTTCATATAGCATTTCTCTGAGAAAGATACACACAGATGAATACTTGTGAACTGTCACAATTCTTTATTAATTCATATTTGATACTTACAATTTGCTCACAGACTCAGATATTTCGGGCCAGAAATGATCTACAACTTGATCAAGTTTTTTCAGAGCAAAATCCTGGATCAATCAAATGATTACATAAAAACCAATATTTAGATATGTACTACTTGAACAAACCTTAACTTGATGCTCTGGCTCATCTAGTAGAGCTATTATTCCGGCTGAAAGCAATTTAATAGTTATATTATCGCTCTCTAATATTTTGACGATCATAAAACAAGTGTTTTAAGATAAATCTTTATACAAAAATCAAGTGATCTGATAGAAAAATTACCTGCAGACGTAATGTTGAGCCGCATATTTATTTAAGTTGTTAGAAAACTAATAATATGGAAAATTGCCGACAATGACTTGCAAATGGTCGCGGATTGCCGGAAGATGGCGTGTTACGAAAATATTTTTCGTACTTCAATTCAGCATGTATTTAGTTTCATAAAATAATAAAATTATAATAAAAAGACAAATTTATTAATATAAAATAATTCCTGAGGTTATTCAATCCTCCTGGAACTTGTTTCTAGAGATGGCGACCTGAACTTCCGGAATCCCGGTGAAGCAAGGGAACCCCATAACCGAAAAAGGACTTAGAAGTTTTTTGTTTATGCTAGAAAGATTTTACGCTTATATACCAGCGGATCTGTCAAGTTCCAACCACCTCTGCCTTTTGCAGATTAAATAAATAGTTAGTATCAATTTGTTTCCTCTCAGTCGACAAAATAACTAAATTTTAAGCTGTGTTCGCATTTAAACCGGTCGATTGCTGATTAGTATATTTATAAATATCGAACAGTCATCGCAATCACTTATTACAGATCAATCATCTTAATAAAATATATAAGAAGTTAGTAGTTTGTTTTATAGATTGTTTAACGCATAGAAATGAGCTGGCTGAGAAGGCTACTGCAAAACGGTAACACTTGTAACACTATCATTGATGAGTCAGCATAGGTGTTTATAAATAATTCTAAATATTCTCTCTTTCGCTTACTATACACTACTATATATACATTTATACATAAGTGTATATTCAAAATAGATTTAATCAGCCATCAAATTACAAAAAAAGCACTACTGAAACTAGTGTAAAAAAAACTTGACGCCCTTCAACTTTCTAATGATATATAAAATCAAGTTTCCTTAGGTTTTGATCTATTTATACATAAAAACCAAGGTCCTGTAACCGAATCTATACCATTATTGCCGTTATTAATTGTTTTATTATAGAACAATAATTTCACAATGTTAAAAACAAAGTTTATTTAACTGCACGCAAACTTTTATTTTAAGTGCAATGAATGAATAGTTTAGAATATGTATTTAATTGGCCTTATCTTATTGACCTAACTAGGCACACTAATTAAGAAAAACTCTTGATAAACAATTAAAGCATGTGTTACGCACTAGACTTTTATGTGTATACAGTTTATATATATTCTTTATTACTTGTTGTAAATTGAATTTATCGTAGGAATTGTATTATAGATAAAGAAGTCTAAGATAGTTATTATGTGGTGTACCCGAGAATATCAAGCACAGGTGAATTTTATCGATTTTTTCTGCATATATATGAATATTACGCTTTTCATTGTCACCTTAACCATTGAAGTTGAGCTACTGCTTCAAAACGGATAATTGATAAAAGAGAACATAAAATCTATTCTTTGAAACATCTCTAGAAAAGTTCTATTGCTCATTCATAGCCAACAATTTCGTATGTTTAGATCGAGCGAATGCTTTTGAAAGATTCTTTATCACGCTTCTAGACGATCTTTTAAGAATGTAAATAAATTTATTGTACATATTATTAAATTATTTATAATTTTTTATTATTACAGTTTGCATCGCTCTGCACTATTGAATATGCAAAATCCGCCTGATTCACCTAGATTACCATCACCTACATCTCCCTGTGTTGAAGAGACGTCACTCCTACCAGACATGGGAAAAAACAAGGACAGTTAGTATCTTTTTTTTAATTTCTTATACAAAATGTGAAGATTAATTTTTATTTTAGCTCTTGAACGAAGGCTCCAATGCAGAAGATCAGTAAATGAATTAGTTGACCAAGGCATTTATCCTTGTATGTATCTATCCTTTAGCATATTTTGTAATTATTAATTATTATATTCATTTATTTACAGCTTTACGTATTCCCCCCCACTATGCTGCTCAACAAAAGCAGTTACAGCTGGCCAAGGTATATATATACATATATATGTATATATAGATAGATACTGTATATATTTTTAAATAGAATTTATAGATTACTCAAACTAAAGTTGATAAACTATTTGGAATGATAGAACATTTATATTAGTATCTTAGAAATTGTACAATGTGAAATTTAACAGGAATCGTAGCCTTGAAAATTGTCATTGCGAATAGATATTGGATTTATAAAATCTAGACAAAAACGTTATTTAAAAGCAAACAGATACTCAATAATGCAATAGGCTGCTCTCCAATTTTAAATTAACTTTAAATATTGTTTCTTTAAATGTATATCGAAAGGATAAAGAAAGGCCATTATTCTCTATTGTTTCGCTTTATGAACGAGATTGAACATTTTTATTCGTTTTAAGTATCAATCGTCTATATTGATTATTAAAAAGCAGATGTTTCCCTAATGGATATACTTTTTTTAATCCGTTAAGAAAAGTATATATATATATATATATATATATTTATATATAGAATATAGCTAACACAAAAAGCTCATATATAGAGCTTTAAAAATCATAGAATTATTAACATATCGATTTATTTTGAAGACAATCTAATGGCTAAAATAAGATTTATTCTCTTTGTACTTTTAATAGTTCTTATTGTTCTTTTCATTGCTTTCTCAATAGACGAGTGATATACTCAAACATAAGATACAACAAAGACCGGATCGTCAATCTCTAGTCCAACAACATATCTTGGAAGGTAATATAATCATACACGTATTTTTTTGAAACATTATTCAAGCCTACTTTTTATACAGATTTTAATGTCGACCCCTCCCTTCATGGAAAACAGAGACAATTTATTAAAGCTAGACTGCAGGATAACCTTTCGCAGCATCTTGTCACTCGACCAGGACCCTTGGACCTTGTTAGGGATCGAATACTTCCAGCAGAAAAAGAACTGCAGGACGCTCTCGCTAGAAATGAAGAGTACACAGAAGAATATTCAACAGAATATACAGCAGAATATACGGCTAGTCCAGAAGAAGAGTATAAAGACGATAATAGTTTTGCTTCTCTTATGAAGTTACAGCCAGATGAATTTATAGGTGCAAAAAAAGATGTTACCCAATATAACTTGGGAAATGTTTCAAGCAATGATGGAGGGGGCAAAATGTCCACTGTTCGAAAGAATAGAGATAAAAATAGACAACAAAAATCAACTCCCAGGGCCAGAGTGATAAAATTTCATGAGTATAAAGGTCCTACTAAAAAAAGTCCCGTTAGACGAAGAAGACCCTCTTTTGACTCAAATTCTATGAAAACAAGTCACAGCCAAAGGCTGCAACAGCAGCAAATGTATTTAGATTTTGAGCAAGTATCTCCCTGCAGTCCCAACTCCTTAATGATAAAAAGTTTGGAAAATTTAAACGTAGGAGAATTAAAAGCTGAATGTAGAAAAAGAAATATACCTGTGGGTAGAACAAAAAAAGAACTGTTAGAAAAATTGCGCCTATTCTCAGACGAAATTATGCAGGAAAACTGTAATCAACAAACTAGACCGTCTTTTGGCATGGACGTAGAAAATTCAACTGAAATAAATAAAGATGAAATGATCGCTCAATTGCAGCAAGAAATTATCGAACTTCGCAAGTCGGTAATAGAATATAAAACGAAATGGGAAAGAACTGAGGCTCAAATGCTTGAAGAGAGGAAGAAACAGAGTATCAGACCGAAGACAACACCCCAGCCAGTTATAGCACAGATAAAAATAATGTCTGCCGTTAATGGAACTAATGATCCCAGTTCTAATTTACAATTGATAAGTCAAGCTCTACAGCAGGCTGTTGGATCGAATTTAATCAAAGATACTTCCAATAGGACTATTGATAATGCTGACATCACATCTGGAGAAAGATCATTTACTGGACTCAGCCAATCCAATAGTGGAATCAAGTAAGTTATCTATAGACAAGCAAATATAAGGAATTGATAACATTATCTAACTTTTAAATTCTTTGACAGTTTACTACCAGCGTCTGAAACTTCTCCTGATGCTTCTTCTCCTGTTTCAAACCATGGAATTAAGACTGTTGAAAATGTATGTAATTTACATCGATCTTCTACTGAGCCTCTGCCTTTATCTCATCAGGATTATTTTAATCAACAAATGAACAATAAGCAATTATCCGAGTTGTTAGATGTTATAAAGTCAGACTCAACACCGCTGATGGAATGGAATGAGACTCAAATGGCAAATACAGATCAAAATCTATCGTCTCAAACGAAGATTCCACCGAACACAATCGACTTGTCCGATTTTAGGTCACCTAATGAAAACGACGGCGTTTTTCCTTTTGACAACGTGATAGATTTTGATCTTGATGCAACCGAATTAAATAAATTTCTCGGATAACACTTGAAACAGAAGTCTCTTAATTTTCTTGAGCATTCCATTTGGTATCATTGTAAATAGGAGAATGTTGAAATATATATTGTATTATATATATATATATATATATAATATTGGTATATTTTATCTACCGCAAAATATTTTTTTAAAGAGTGTCACAATATTTTTTTTTAATAAAACAATTCAGAAATGCATTTCAAATTATTCAGTTATTTTTTATCTAGATTCGCGGTTTTCAACTAAATAATAAGTCTTGATCTTTTGTGAATAATATTTTTATTGACAATAACACACGGCAAAAATGAGTTTTTTACAAATGTTTACTATTTATATGATTTTATAAAGTGATGCATTGATTCGGGGGTTCTATTCCTTTTGCTTTACAAACATCTTGCAGTAGCTCCTTCAAATATTCGATTTCTCTCATTTTTTCCTTACATTCGCTTTTGAGGTTCTTGTTTATGTCCATTAATTCTTCCAACTCGCCTCCCTGAACTTGTTTTTGCGCTTTTTTCTTTAAGCGATATCTGATAGCAGCATCTTTGTTCTGCTGCTTCTTCCTCAGTTTTTTATCAAGATGCTTTTCATATGATGGGACTTTGTATGGATGAGATCTTACTGATTTGGGTGATTCTGGTGCTTCATCCAAAGCTTCGCAAACTTTTCTTAGTTCAAATGCATCTTGAATTATAGAAGCATCTTCCTTTGTGATCTGCAGCGTTGATTCCATCTCAAGTTCGAAATCCAGCATCGTGTCGATATAGTCATCAGTGGAGCATCCTGCTCTTTCTGTAACATCCACATCAATGTCAAAATCTGTACCGCTGAGAAGATCGCTTAATTCATTTCCGTCATTTAGCGGAAAAGCCTGGGAAGGACTCGTAGGCGGAGTTCCAAGTGGGCTCAAGCCCTCCACAGGGCTTACAGCCTGAACAACCTCATCACTGTTGTAAGAGCCATTTAGAATATGACCATCTTGGCATTTTAGGAGGCATTGCAAGGTGGTTGTTGTAGCGTTGGTGAACTGGTCCGGTTCAATGTCTACTGGGTTTGATAGACTCGAGAACTCCCCGAAAAGGGTCCAGTCGTCGATTAATTCTGGCAAACTCATGTTTGTTTATTCTAATGATGATTTCACTTAGAGATACAGGAGTTGATAAAATAGGGGTTTCCATTTTTAATCTGTAAAGAAGTAACATTTGGCTTAAAAACATTTTCAAGTTTTATTCTGCCATATTGTTTCAAGACTCAACTTGCTCTAACTTTTACATGGTTAATGTTATTAAAAAACACCTAAAAATAAGAACAGTTGAACTTACAACATTTTGAACGTGCGGTGCACGTTTGTGCAAGAGATCGCGGGGTAGTTAGAAGCGAATCATCGCTAGACAATAAATCTTTTCAATTTCTTATATGATAACCTTTTCCTTCTTGCTGTCATGGGGGAGAATGAATACTCAAGGTATTTTTACGGAACTATTTATCGAACACGTGCTGTGTATAGAGCAATAATTTTTTACGAAATTGTGCCTATTGTAAACCAGAGGCAAAAAAATTGCATATTTTATTTAGCACATAATAGCAAAAATTAATACAATTCTTAATCTTCAAATATATCACACAATTTTATGAAACTATTTTCTTTAGCCGAACAACACAAGACTACTCCGCGATTGCATCAGAAAACTGCGTTGACGTCAGTTTCTATTTATAGCGAGTTAATGCTCGTGATAGCTCTAGTTTTAAGAATAAGAATGGGTAGTTTATAAATTTGAAAGTCTATCTAACTGTTAGTAAATATAATGGAAACCTTGTTTGTTTGGTTTACTAAATAGTCTACTTGAACTTTGTATTTTATTTTATGTCGGAAAATGTTTATTATAAGCCATAATATGGTCAAAAAATGTGTAGATAAATGATTCACTCACTATTATCCGTCAAATTCGCGCTAAATACGACCTTTTCTTGGCCATTAATAGGTATACAATAGGTTTCGCTAAAAGAATTTAAAAAAACCCCGTTAGTCAGTTTCTTCAATGTTCAATATGTTATTCCTCATATTGATTAACTCTTATTACCAATATAGCTGTTAAAGAATAGTATATTGCGCTATTCCTTCACCCTATCCTTTCTTTGTGAAAACCACATGTGGATATTGGAATGATTGAGAAATTAAGAGTATCTTAAAAGTGTAGTTCTTTGAATAATATTAAGTCTTATTACATAATAATTAATAGACTTAAGTAAATTATTCTCTTAATATAAGCTATTTCATTTGTTTAAAAGCGTGTAAGAAGGAGATTTATACCAATAGTATTCTATAATAGTTTTTCAATAATTTGCGCTTTTTCGTATATTTTATTTGAAAATTACAAATAATTAATAACAAATAGTATAAATTGAATTTAAATAAACAAAACGGGGTTGATTATAAAAATATTTTTAAATACGAAAATGAAGTATTCCGTAAAAACTTCCGGTTGAGTTCCTATCGACGCCAACTCTAAAAGAATCTGCGTTACTGAGGAGCAAATTTTTATGAAATAGGAAAAAAATTAAACTGAATTTAGGCAATCAAATTATTGGAATCCTTAAAAGAATTTCTAAACTTTATTTAAAATTTTACAAGTTATTGCTTTTAATCGCCATAATATAACAAGTTAAAGCACGTTCAAGCCGCACAAATGAATTTTTCACAGCTTGACGGACCCTAAATTCTTTCAAATTTTCTCAAAGTAAAGTAATGGTATCATCTGCAATGCAGCATACATCGTTTAGTGGTTTCCATTTTAGGCAACGCCAGGAAAGAATTGATTGGAGAAGATTAGGTAAATTGTTTTAAAAGAAAAATTATTATATTCGAAACATGTTTATTTCCCAAAGCTGCTATTGATGTTGACTCTGTGGCTAGAAATTTAGACTTTCAAACTTTACAAGAAAATATTATGAATGTAACGTTCTGTAATATTGAGTCTGAGATTGTAAGTTATTTTCCTTGGTTACCTTTTTGTTGTCATTTAAAGAAAATGTTTCTTATTGAATTTACAGGATACAAGAAATGTTGATCCAAATTTTCTTAAACTATTTAAATTATCTCAATTGACGATAGAGTACTTACTGGTAAGACTGTTCGATAATCGAATGATACAATATTTCATAAAATATTCTTTATATATAACAGCATTCGCAGGATTATCTTTCAGGAGTTGTGACAGCATTAGAGGAGAAAATTGAAAAAACCAATCAAGTTTGTATTTTGAATATAAAAAAGCTTACAAACTATGTTTTAAATACTCTTTGGTACTTCTCCCAGGAATTAAGTGAACGCGAAGGTAAAGCTGAAAAGTTACAAAGCGAACTCCACGATGTCAAAAGAGAGAGTCATAAAAGAAAGAAAATGCTAATTGCCCAACAGCAAATAATGCATGCTGGTGCAAATAGCTATCATAAGGTTTATTTTAAATTCTTATTTAATTAAATAAAATACATTTTTAATTGAATTTAATCTGTTGCAGTGTCCATACTGTCCTAAGGCTTTTATATCAGAATCATTCCTGCAGTCTCATATTGTTCGTAGGCATGAAGATAGCGCTCAACCAGCGAAACAAGCAGAACCTACTAATTTTGGTGCCTCGCAAGGCCAGGTTGAAAATACTTTATAATTATAAATATAGATATATTAATTTTAAATAACATACAGATTCAAAAAGTCAATACGGAATTAGAAAATGAGTTGGTACTATTGAAAAAACAATTTTCTAAAACAGAAAACCAACTTGAAGAAATGAAAAGACGAAATAGAGTAATACATTTATTATTAATTTAATGCTTATATAGATTTATAACGATTAACTATTCAGCAATTCCAAGAGGAAGCTGAACAGAAAGAAAGAGATAAAAAGAGAGAAATGGAATCTTGGAAGAGAGAACAGATTGATGATAGAAAAGTACAATATACAGTATAAATGAATTATTTAATAAATCCCTTAACTATTTAAAAAATGCACTATAGAAAGAGCTTGACAAGATTAAAGAATATTATGGCGGACAATTGAGAGAAATGACTTCGAAGTATGAAAATGCAGAAAAAAATTTGGATAAAGTTAGAAGTGAGTTGATAATCTTGTTAAAAAATTAACTAATTGTTTTATTATAAACTTATTTATATATATTCTTCTTTTTTCTCAATTTTATAGAAAAATCTTCGCTAGGAAACAAGTTGGAAGATGACGATGATGATGATGATGATGAAAATCGTCAATTGAAGAAACAAGTTGCTATGAATAATGCTATGGTTTGTTTTTTATATAAAGTATTTAATTAATAAAATTTAAATTGAAATTTATTATCGTAGAGAGCAGATCTGGAAAAGAAGATTGAGGAACTCAACGAAAAATGGGCTAATAAATTTGACGAAACAAAAAAAGAGTATGAGAGAAAGGTTACATAAATATACTATTCATAATAGATATTTTAAATTCTTTATATAATGCAATTGAACTGTTAAAAACAGATAAGTGGGTTAGAAAGAGCGAGAGAAGCGACACCTCAAGTAATTGAGAAA
This sequence comes from Dimorphilus gyrociliatus, assembly GCA_904063045.1. NCBI lineage: Eukaryota > Metazoa > Annelida > Polychaeta > Dinophilidae > Dimorphilus > Dimorphilus gyrociliatus. Next base: position 839,701 of record CAJFCJ010000008.1, read on the forward strand.
CGAATTGAAAAGAGGGAAACTCAATTAAAACCTAATGCTGCTTATAGAAATGATGAAATACAAACATTTGATAAACCAACAGTATGTTTAATATAAGATGGTTTATTATATTTTTTTCTAATTTACTCATGTACCACTTTTCTTTAAGCCTTCACCAAGGGAGAAGAAAAATGTTCAGGGCAATAGAAACTCTGATTACTATGATAATGATAGCGAGGACGACGAAGATGAAGACGATGATGACGATGAAAATGCCGATGAAAATGAGACTACAGGTTCCTATTTGCGTTTTATTCTGTTATTAAACATGATCTGAGATTTTTTTTTGTATTTCTTTATAACAGCTGCTGATTATAAGAATACTCTTAATGCAACATCGGCTTCTGGAATAACTGGGTTTGGGTAAGATATTTCATGAATGAAAAAACTATATAAAACCTTTTCATTGTTCTTAATTTATTAGTACCGGCTCTCTTACATCAACAATGAGCCAAAGAGTAGAAGAAAAACTTAAAACTGATACTCAATTGTTAAAGAGAACGAAGGATGTTATAATTGGAGTTCTTTCTGACAAATTAAGACAAATGGGTATTAATGAGGTAAGAATCTAATATTTTTTACATACTAATATTGTTAATAATATATGCTTTTAAAAGAGGGAAAAAACTGGAATAACTGACGAAGAATTGAAAGAGAAACAAAGCTTTTTAAATTATTCTCGTAGAAAATTACAGGTAAATTTCATTATTTGAATACCACTGGATGATAAATACTTTATTAAATACGTTTATTAACTTACAGAAAGATCGACCTAATTTATTACAAATTCGACAAGAGATTAGTAATCTGTTAGAATCATTAACAGAGGATAGAACTCCACAACAAACAACACTCCCACCTGGTTAGTATATAATTCCTTTTTCTTATTATTTATTCCATTAGAAGCAAACATCTTCAATTAAAATCATTTTTCATTTAGTCTTTAAATCGATAAATAAAATAAATCGATTAAAATTATTACAATTACCATTTATCGACTTATTTCGATATGAGAATTTGGATTCAAGTATTTTAGTTGATTGTAAAAAGAGAAAGAATTGTTTATTAACCACTTTGAAAGAGTCATTTGGTTTTCTTAATCCTAAACCGTTACCTCTATTCGATGGTATTCGATCCGGTATAAAGAAAGCTCCTTGGCATTATAAATTAGATAAAGTAATATAATTTAAGATATTATTTTATGCGTTAAAACTCTTTGAACTATTGTTTTTATTAGTATTTTGTTTTTTGGTAAACTTTTAGAAAAATAGATCAAGAAATGCCAATGGTATGCTAATAGAATACAAGCATTGTTTTTCTTTACTTTTTTCATTTAATATAAACTATATCTGACTTTCATAAAAAGTATTTTATAACGGTGTTAATTGTTTTCATAGCAAGCCCAAGTTCGACACTACCTGCTGATGCTGGTAGAACTGAATTTAGTAAACCTAGACCTGCACCAAGGGCCTCCAGCCCTCCACATCGTACACCAAGTCCTCAAAAGGTTGTCTGTATTTTCTCGTTTGAGATTATTTAACCTCTTTTCCTCTCTTAGCCTTCAACTAGAATTTCTCAAGACTCTCTAGGTACAACTCAAACTTTTAGTGAGAGTTATAGCTATACCAGAACGAGTTCTAACTTCGATTCGTATTCTTACACTGGCGATTCTGACGAATCAGAGGATGAGGAATCAGATTATACAGACGATGATGACGATGGCAAAGCGTTCGGTCACCAAGTACCAGATCCAGATTCTGTTGCAGTGAGGAATGTCAGTCGTCAGCCTCAACGTCAATCCCAACCTCAACGTCAACCCCAACCTCAACCTCAGCGTCAACCTCAAAATCAAGCCGTACGACAACCCCAACGCCAACCCCAAAATCAACCCAAAGCACAAAAGCCTAAAGAAGAAGATTATGACGATTGGGATGATGAGTGTGTATAAATATATATTATCTTTTTAATAGTACAATCTATTATCGTGATACAGTGGTATAAGCGAATTACAAGAGAAAATTCCAGCATCGACAAAAGGAAAGAAGCCTAATTTAAGCGAAGATTCAGGGTCTGACCTCGATAATATCACCCCAGCGAGTTCTGATTATGATTTTGATACACCTAGACAACCGTTAGATCACATTTAATTGTCAATTTTTTATAGTTGAATACATATATATATATATCTTTTTATCAACAGGAAAAGACCTACAACAAGAACAAGTACTCATACAGATAACTCTAATAACACTTTACAAACGAGTCAATGGGGCGGCTCATCAAAAGGTAATTGTTGATCACTGTCTAAATTCGTTTACTGCAACTAGATAACCACTAATAAATTTCTCTTTTTTTTCGTAAAACGTTTTATTCTCCTTCCTTTTGTGCAGTGCCATTACCATTTTTATTTTAACAGCAACACAATCTTCTGTGTCTTCCGTCTCTTACATGGGGTGAACTTTTTAAATGCACATATCAAACTTCGCACTAAATAAACAAATGGTTTGCATTTAGAATTTATTACTATCTATATTTTCATACTTATTTTAACATTTTGCCATTTTTTTTTTATTAACAAATATCTTTACTCTAATTTTAATATATTTATTTTATAGATGAAGGTATTGAAAAACAATATTAATTATTCTCTTTTTTTTAATTTAATAGCTTACGATGACGCTTACGATGATAGTGATGCTGTTTAAATGTAATTTTTTAATATATATATAAAAGAATAATATGAAACATTAAGGGAAAAGTAATTTTTTTTAGATCTGTTTATTTTATATTGTCCATGTTCAAATTATAAATTTGTTGTTTTTTTATGCCATAAAAATTGGTTGTTTGTAATTTCTTAGCTGTTTAAATATTATCATACTTGTATCTGTGATGGTTTACTATCTAAGTCATAAAATATCCTCCGTCCACCGCTTTCTGTTTACTTATTTTATTAAAGGAAAATTTGAAGAAATTGTATATTTAAAAATTGCTCACATTCTTTAATGGTGCGCTTGTTAATTTTCCTATGGATAGTAAATCTATCTGTTGTACGCATTAATTGTTACATTATTCGTAGTATCTCTATACAGTATTTATCATAATAAACTTATCAAGAAATTAATGGTTATTTTTAGAAATATACATATATATATATACTATACACTTTTGTTTACCAAAATAAATTTAGTTGATGAGAGAAGAGATAGATCTCCGTCATTTGTTACAATTTTCCTATAAATACTTTAAATGTGATCACATTATGTTGAAGGTTACATTTTTAATGACCATTTATGACATTAAATTAATTCAAGTCCTATCAATATATTTTTTTCAGGCGTAAATACAAAGAAAGCAAAGAAGCTATAAACTCGTAATTTTATAATAAGGGTGAATAGGTTAAACGAACTATTTAACCGATTCTAATAGCAATGTAAACTATAAAAAACTGTTTTTTAATGTTTTCATTAGAGATTAATAACTTATTGATGAATTTGTTTACTTTTTATCTTTAAGTTTCTTCTTTAAGAAGTCTGAATTTAAATTAGAAAAAATGAAAACCAAATGTAATGGTCTCCCACTCTGTCGGTGCACTCTTTAATTATAATAGGCCGATGCTGTAAAAACAATTCAAACAAACATCATAAACACAAAGGCACTCGGAGGAATCAACTTCGGTAATAAATGATATAAAAATGGGAGTTAACCTTTGATTCTTGATTCGTAGATTAGATATCGACATTTACAGTCAAGGTTATAATGCTTTTGTTCTGCTAGGAGTTAAATACGTTTTAGTTCTCCTCTTAAGATATTACCTCATCTATTTTAGGTACTAAAACCTGGAAGTAATCTACTGGCTGCTACTACCTATGTATATATTTTATTCGTATATATATATATATTATCGCATGTATAAATTGCTTATTTCCTCTGCATTAGCAACAATTTCCCTTAATATTTGTTCATGATTTTTATCTTTTGGTGATTATATATTTTGTAATTTGACGGATATCTAACATAAGAAATACTTTAAAGGAAACTTTCAAGATGACGAGTCGTGTAGGGAAATATCCTCTTGGATCTCTATCCAGTTTGAATTGGAGTGGAAGTCAAGCTCATTTATCTAAAAAGGATTTAAACAAATCAGATTTGGCTTTGGCAAGAAGTCGCGAAGCATCTGTTGACTTTACAGCTAAAACTAGTAACGTTGGTTCTTTTTTCAGTTATTATTTATACGATCTGTGTAATAGGCTATACATTTAAAACTTCTTTTCGCAGGATAAATTAACTTTAGTACTAACAATAACTGCAGCTATTGCTGCTCTGGGAAACTCTTTTCCTCATGGTTGGAATACAGGAGTGTTAAATTCTCCGGTGCATGTAAGTAGACATTTTTAATTCAAATCTTTGAAAACATCTGAAGTGTCAGTGAGAGATAAAAAAAGAATAAAAACGTCTTTGATTCTCCAAGGTTTTTATCTTTTAAAAATCTGTTTTTTTTTTTACGTTTTAGCATATTACAACTTTTCTAAATAATAGCTTCTATGAGAGGCATGGATACTTTCCTTCTAAAATGAATTTAACAATTTTATGGTCCGTGACCGTATCTATTTATCTAGTTGGCGGTACTATTGGGGCATTCACTCCGGGACTAATTGTTGACCGCCTTGGTCGGAAGAAATCCCTTATTCTTCTCAACGTATTTAGTTTAATTGCTGCTATATTTTTTGGATTTTGTAAAAAAGCCAATTCGTATGAAATGCTTATTATTGGAAGATTATTAATTGGTTTTAGCTGTGGGGCTGGAGCTGGAATTGTCCCAATGTATTTGACTGAGATAGCTCCAGTCAGAATAAGAGGTGCAATGGGTGTTTTGCATCAATTGGCCTTGACCTCAGGTATTTTTGTTTCACAAGCCATTGGCCTGAGGCAAATTTTAGGATCAGCGGATAGATGGCCCATCTTGTTAGCTGCCATTGGACTTCCTTGCCTTTTATCTGGTTGTGTTTTGTACTTCATGCCCGATAGTCCAAGGTATCTTTTTACTCGCTTAAAACTTTCATTTTGTCAATGAAACATTATTTATAACAAATCCTCTATGTTTTAGGCATTTACTCTTAAACAAAAAAGACAGAGATGCAGCTGAAAAAGCACTCAAAAGATTGAGAAACTGTTCTAATGTCGATTTAGATTTGGATGAAATCGAGGAAGAAATTATTGAGGAAGATGAAGACGACGAACAAGAACCAGAATGGACTCTTAAGAGTATTCTGGCGGCAGATAGACTGAGATTACCTTTGGTTCTCATCATAGTTTTGGGATCTTGTCAACAATTATCAGGCATAAATGCTGTCTTCTACTATTCTTCTGCTATTTACGAATCTGCAGGAATCGCCAAACAAAATATTCAGTACGCAAATTTGATTACTGGGTTTATAAACGTTGTTATAACTATAATTTCAGTAAGTTTAAAATATTGAATAACCTTAACCTTAAGAATTGGATACTTTTAGGTGGGTTTAGTAGAGAAAGCAGGACGAAGAGTACTCTTGTTAGGAGGAATGGGTGCAATGGTAGTTTCTGCCCTAACCTTAATGATATCAATTAATCTCCAAGAGAAAGTAACATGGCTAAGTTATATTGCTATAATATCTGTCTTATTTTTTGTCGTTGGATTCGCAATTGGACTTGGATCAATACCACAGTTTATTGGAGCGGAATTATTTAGACCTGGTCCACGACCCATTGCCATGTCGATTGCCGGTTTCTTTAATTGGTTGTGCAATTTTTTAGTTGGAATTGGTTTTCCACCCCTTGCCGTAAGTAGACATTAATGTTAATACTAAATAAGTAAACAATATTCTGAAAACATATCTATTGCAGGGTGTTATCGGAGAATACAGTTTTATTATCTTTATCGCATGCATAATAATCTTTGGGCTGTTTATATTCAAACAATTACCTGAAACAAAACAAAGAACAATTGAAGAAATATACACCCATTTCAAAAGGAGAAGTACAAGAAGAAATGGAACAGCTCGCTCAAAAGATACCCATAATATGAAAGCCTTAATTAACAGTTAGCTGTTGTTATATGCTTAGTATCTATGTTGTTTTAATTGCAGTATTTTATTTTACTCATATTATTTTAAAGCTTCCCAGCAAAGAAAGATATCAAAGCTTAGATTACATATATGTACACACTATATATCCAAATAAATAGAGGGCCAAATTTTTATTTCTATTGTGTAATATTCACGCGTGTGAAAGTAATCTGCATACATAAGCTTTTACTTAAACGCAATTTGTTTCAATATTAAATTACACGGTTGGCAATAGTTTCTCCCTTAACACTGGCCTTTTATTAGTGCCTTAAGTAACCTGGGCTCGAAAAAAAAACATAATGAAAGACAAGATGAAAAATATAAACAAACGAAATTAGCCGAATTTCCCTTCATGAGGAAACAAAAAAGTTTTTCAAGCAATTTGTTAAATAAGTTTTCTATTCGGATCTTTTGCAAGTTGATATGCAAAATGAAATCTTTAAGTAAACTTTAAAAATAGGGAAGCAAATTAAACTCAATGAGACTCTGGAAATCTAATCGGCGTTTGGAGCGTGTTTTCGACTGGGTCTACGACCTTTGGAATATGATTGATTGCGATTATTGTTACTATTATGTACATGCTGCCTTTCAAATCTTGAATTCTGAAATTCATCTAAATCGCCACGTTCTGATATATCACTATATTCATTTCCTGATTTTCCAAATTCTTGATTAGTGCTATAATGTCCACTCCTTGAATGATAATTTCCCTGTCTTGAGTCATAATCTCCCTGTGTTGACCGATATTTTTGTCTGCAGTACTCGTAATCTTGTACATTGTCATATTCATACTTGGACCGATTGTTTCTTTGTTCAGCTCCTTTATAATCTTCATTATCATAACGAGAGTAAGATGAATGATTTCGAGGAAGGTCGTAATTTTGCTGAGAATTATAGTAATAGCCACTGTCTGTCGCTTCATAGTCATTAGCAAACCCTTGTCGGTATTGATTGCTGTAGTTACTAGCATAATAATTATCTCTATTGTCATAGTTTTTGTAATAGTTTTGACGATGATTATATCTCCTGCCTTGACTACTGCTGTAGTTCTCATAGCCACTATCGTCGTAATAATAACCTTCATAGTTTTCTGGACCACAACTGTATGCATAAAAATTACTAGCTCCATAATTGCTGGCTCCATAGTCGTTATATTGGGAGTTATTGCGATGGTTATTCGAATTGTATTGATTATTTTGCGATTTTCTTCGATAGCCCCTTCTTGATCCTTTAGAATATGTACTCACTTCATCAGATTTTGGAGTGGCAACCTTATCAAGATCTATACCAGCAATAGAGCTAAGAAAAATAATTAATAGTTTTTATCATATTCTGAATAGCATACATAAAAAGTATAATTAAATTAAATTGAATAAAAGAAGAGAAACCTTTTGCCAGTTTCTAAACTTTGTAGATAATTTAACCTCTCGATATCGTGACCTCTTGCTGTATTGAATGCTATTGAATAAAATATGAAAATGAAGATTATTAATTAAATAACATAAATCTATTAAATCTACCGAGGATGGCATCATTTGGCTGAAAGTCCATTCTATCAACCATATATCTGAGAAGAAATAACATTTAAATGCTAGCGTCTGGAGAATTCTGCAGAACATACCTGCAAATTAAGTAACCCGTCCTATTGAGTCCATGAGTACAATGAACTCCTATTAGCTTTTCTGTTAAATGAATAATAAAGCATTACAGAAATTTATATTTGTAACCATTTGCACAGTACCATTATCCTCATTTGCCTTCTCAAAATCATACACGCACTTAAAGAATTTTGTAGTAACATCCTTACTGGGAACAACGTGGCCTTCGGTAAAGATTTTAACATACTCAATTCCCTCTGATTTAAATTCCTAAAAAGAAATATTATCATTCGATACGTCTGAGTACTTTCAAGATACATACACTTGGGCAATAATAACGTGTGGTGTTAGTAAGGTCAATTACCAAACCGATAGTTAAATTTTCATTATGTAGCCTCTCCAGAAGGTCTGATGTATTAAACTGTTGCTCTAATGGTAGCTGGCTGGTAAGACTCTGATGAAAAGAATGTGGCTATTTCGTTAAGATACAAATAAGGGAAGTCTTATTCTTACTCGTTTAAGCGGTGCTTTAAATGCTATGAATCGTGTATTATTAATTCTCTGGCCACAGGGCATATAATCTTCCCATCTAAGTAAATACTTGAATTAAAAAAACTAGCTTGGAGGCAATTTATTAAAGCTCTACCTGTCAGGTAACTTCCCCATGCTTGAATCATGTGGTAAGAAGTTTTGCAATGGCAGATTTAGCGGATGGTTGATAGTAAAACTAAAAGTGGTGAGGAAAAATAAAATCTTTTCTATGCAATGCATCGTCCCGTGCGGTTTTCAGCCATACCGCGTATCTCATTTGTCTTAGAGACCGCTTTTTATAATTTGATATTTACATACTAAATTCAACAGCAATTTTGTCGATTTCAAACTCAATTTTAAGTTCAAGTTTTAAACGGTTTGTTTGCAGTTTAGTTCCTTTCGAAACTACATATATCTCTCTGAATCATTTAAGACTTATTGTCGAAAGATTTTACTCAGATTAATTTTTGAGATCTTTTAAGTTCTTGCTAGTATTTTTAAATGAATAATCAGTGCGAATTAATCAGTTTTTAATTCTAGCCTAGTCTAACTTTGACTTTAAATTTTCAATTCTCGTGATTAATATAAATTCTTGCTTTTACATGTTGAAGCTTGCAAGTTGCTTGAAATGGCGCTTACGAAATGTTCTTTTTTGCGTTTTATAAAAAATAAAATATTTTCCAGATGGCCTCCTCTGGAAGACGTCGTCAACGATCGAGTGGCAGTGGTATAGAGGATAGTTCTGTTTCCACTTTTGATGGTTTACGAATGCCTAAAGCTAATCCTGTTAAACAACAACAGCGTCAGCAAACTATTCCAAAAACTAAGGGTTCTCCAGCCGCTATCAATCGTAAAACAAATGTGAATGATTCAGAAACAAGTGAAGAAAACCATTTAAATGATAGATTACGTCAAGTTCGGCAATATATAAGGCAAACTTCAGCCATGCTTGATACAATGAAGTCAGCGAGCGTTAACGAGGATGACGATAGGGTTCAGCAGTTAGAAGAAATGCTACAAAGATTAAAAGAGCAAGAAAAGAGATACACTCAAATACTTCTTGTTTCCGACACTCCAAGTGAGCAACGGTCTGAAGCCGATGTCGAAGGATTTTCAGGTCTGCTAGGAAGACAAAATGATTCGGACGCTCATGAAAATGGTGTAGAGAATGGAAATGACGTTGATGAGGTAACAGCTCTTAGAGAACAAAACGATCTTTTGAGACAAGTTCTTCATAGAAGAGAACAATTAAGAGCTCTTCAAGGACGTCAGGCTGCTCTTTTGGCACTTCGTAGAGAACTTGGTGCAGAAGATAGTATGAATATTGATGCGCAATCTTCCGATGGCACATCATTATCAGATAATGAGAATGTTTCTCCTGCTAATAATGCTGCGACGCCTAATAGTTCTACTGGTACTGCTGCTCGCTTAAATTATGTTAGAAATGTTGGTGAAAGTAAAAGTGATCTCGAGAAAAGATTACATGAATTGCAGAACAAAAAGGATCATATGGATATGCTTTTATCTGAACTTCAAGCTTTGAAAGCATCGGCAGAAATGGAATCTTCCGAAAGAATTAAGAATTCGGACAGAAATCATTCAAGACAAACTCAAGCTCAATCTCCGCAAGCATCTAATCAGGAGCAGAGTAATAATCAACATGAAATTCGAAGTAAAATGAAAAAATTAGAGGAGGTTAAAATGAAATTGTCAGAACTTAAAGAATTGGTACATCATTACCAAGCAGAAGGAGACGAGAGTTTGGCAACTAGCACAAGCGAAACAGCCTCTAACGGAGCTCAATTGGAACGTCTCAGAGAGGCTGAAGCGAAATTGCAACAATTAAGAATGGCTGTTGAAAAGGTGGAAGAGGATGGAGCAGTAGCAGCGCCTCAGACATTTTCAAATGATGAAGATGAAAGTGAGGGTGAGGAAGAGACAGCCGAGGGTAATGAAGGTGACGAAGGTACTGCGGAAAAACTGCAGGATCTTTTGCAAAAACAGCATCGATTAATGGCACTAGAAGGACAATTACTAGCTCTTAATGATTATTTGGGTCAAAATGAGAGAGAAGATCAAGACACCAACGAACCTCCCCCTCCTGCTCCAACTAGCGTCACTTTCTTGGAGCCATTACCAACAGCAAGTAACGATGAAGTTTATGGTCGAATGAGACAGCAAAGAATCCTTAGGGAACAATTACGCGACCAAAAGAAAGTTTTTGAAGTAATGGTTAGTAAACCAAAACGAATGACTGATTCGAGAAACACAAGAGTTGCTCCAGTAGCAAACGACCCTGAAGTTGCCAGTGCAGCTGCAAATTCTGTTCAGAGTGCAACTGTTGCCACATGGGGTGGGTCTGAGAACTCAGCCAGAAGAACTGCCGCCAGTACAGGATCAACACATTCCGATGATACATTTGTGATTGACGGTAAGAAAAATTTATGGTATTTTTTAGATAAACTCTTTTATATTCCAGCAGCAGCTTCAGCTCCACCACGTCCCCCACCACCGATAAACAGACAATCTAACAAGGATATAGAAGAGCTAAAGAAAAGAGTTGATACACTGACAGAAAATGTAAAGCTTCTTCAAAAAAATAGTGGTAGAACATCTAATGAAAATGCTACCGCTACCCTACAACAACAACACGTACTGTTAGCAATGCAACATTGTTTAGCTCAATTATCTCAGCAGCAGCGTGACGTTACAAAATCCCAACGACAATTAACAAAACTGATGACGAAAGAACCACAAACGGAAAAGCACATCTCTCAAAGTAGAGTTCTTAACGGTGGAGGTGACAATGCTCTTCACGACACAATATATTCTGAAGTAGCAACTTTAATCTCATTTAATGAAAATCGTCCTCACTTTTTACTTGATGCTATACGCTTGTTACAAAAATTAAATACGGATTTCCTTCGTCAGAGAGCTTTATACTCCTTAAGAGATGTAATTAAAGACTACGTTAACTTGACAACTAAACCAGATGGAACAGAGAGTGATCGAAATCCAACACCACTATTCGGTCACGAATTTACTGTTAATAATAATGCCATGAGAGATGATTCGATTCGACGAGCTAACGATTATAGAATTGTTAAAACTGCCGGATTTGATACAACTGCATTAGATACACAGGTAAAAAATATAATGCAAGAAGTAATGGGTGCTATCCGAGCTCATGCATACGATATATGCTCGTCAGAAATGCTTTATTATTTGGTTCAAGTCATTTTACATTCGGCAAGAAAGTACAGTCCGTCGGAAGCCTACTCAAGAACTCTTGAAAAGCAACTTGGGAGAGTTCTTCGAGACTCCCTAGAAAGCTATAATAATAAACCTGTTCAAGAATGTAAGGAAGAGTTACTGGTTGACATCAGTGAACTATTGTTCAATGAGTTGGCATTTGCTAGGCTCTTGCATGGTATTGATGAATCCAAAAGTCGTCAAGCCACATCAGTGGATGGAATCGAAGATGATGAAGAGAGTATTGCAAGAGAAAGCACTGTTGACCAAGAAAAACAAGACAGCGAAGCAGAAGCTTTAGAGCGCAAAAGGGATGATGAAATGGCTGAGTTAATGGGAGCTGACTCAAGTTCTAACGATGGGGATGATGACAAGAGTGAGCAGAAAAAGGAAGTTGAGCTGTCATATGCTGAAAGAAAGCCTGTAACTTTATGCAGCGATGAAGATGAAGCTGAAGGAGCTGACGAAACTGTTGAAATTTCAGAGGATAATGACACAGCTGTAAGAAGGCAGCAGGGAGAGGAGGAGGAAGAGGAGGCGAAGGCGAAGGTAGATGAGGAAGAAACCTTAGTAAAGAAACCAGATGTTTCGAATATCAATGGGAATTTGCCGCATCAAGATTCCCTCCAGCTAGCTGGTGATAACGATTGCCTGCAGAAGTCCGAAGAAGTTGTAAACTGATCATGGAAAAGGAAATTAAATTTTTAAAGACTAGGATTATAGACATTTTTTTTTAAGCTGCTTAGTATTGAGACTATTTTTGAAAATTCGTAGTTACTGGCTGTTTTTTTTTTTACCTAAAGGCAACTCATGCACAATTAAAAATTCGTATAAGAAATGTGATTTAAGTATTGGTTTTTTTAATTTACACATCCATTACATTTTCACAATTCGAAAGTCCACCTGCCAATTACCAAAGAATGTAATACAGTATAAAAGGTATATATAACGATTTAAATATACAATACAAATTTATTTATTCAAAAGGAATTATTTAATGAAATATTAAATAATAGTAGAAATTGGTCGTCAAAAATTATTGAATGCCCTTTAAATTCTAGTAGCTAATTTGCTCTCAGTCTCAAGTATATTTTTTAACATATCAGCAACGTTAAATCGTAGATCGTTAAATTTTTCTAATGTCATCTGAAAATATTCTAATCAGTTATTTAACGATCGTTTGTTAGATTTCAATACCTCGAACACATGTTTTTCATTATTCGATAGAGTTAACTCCATTAAAATTGAAGGTTGTAGAGATCTTTGTAAAGAACTATAAAATATTTTATAGTTTTAAGTCACACATGTTTGATATATTTTAGTAACAATAGCAAGAGAGATAGATACCTTGTAGATATAGCTACATCTATCCTCCATTTACAATTCGACAATGTGTTAAAATTCGGATGAGTTGACTTTCTCATAATTGAAATATTGCTGTTAAGAAGATTTAAATTTATTGTCTAACGATGCAGTTTCAAATAATCATATATACTCTTTTGTCAGGAAGTAGTCGATAATTATAATTATGAAACGTTCTTCTATATTAATAGCTTTTAATTCGTTCCTTAATGTCTACATTGAAAGGTTTAAGGTTATTTAATTAAATTTGTTAAATACTACAAAGTTACCTGCTCAGTAAATTTAGATTTTGGGATTTTACATATAGCCGAAAACAAGTCATCTATTCCTTCGTATATTTCTGTTATTGTGTTATATGGTAATGAAAGATTCGTCAAGTCTGGTGTTTGATTCCCTAATATTCGACTCTGAACAACTGAAGTAAGATGTAAACATTTAATTGGGATTAATCAATTTCTGTTAATAATAAGTAATAAATAACAAACTTTGTAACAGTTTAGACAAATCATCCTCAGAAAGAGATTTTAGAAGACTAATACTTTTTTTAATGGATTTCGGGGTTACTCCAGAGGGAAATAGTATTGTTTCTACAACATCCAAGACCTGGTGGGAGGTTATAATTTAACTAATTGCTATAAATCTGGCATTTAGAATAAACTTATAATCTTTATTTTTAATAGAAAAATTTCAACTACCATATTGAATATTACAGTCTTTTTCTTGATTCAACTTTTCTCTATTTACAACAAAATATAAGGTTTTTTCTTCTAAATTATCCAAACAAAATGGGTGTTACTAAATTTGGGATTGAAGAGATGAGCAAAGTTTTTCTTTTTGACTAAATCGCTTAATAAAATAGCCTTTGTTTAATTAATCTAGATAGGAAATTTTCTTAAGAAACAAAAAGCTTAACAACATTTTGTTATCATTCAATTTTTTGACTTTTTAGACAGTTTTATTTTCATTTAAACAATTTTAATAGATGGCGTTCTAACTCAACCAAGATAAACCGGAAGTTGATATTTTTTCCCAATATAACATAAACTAGAAGAATATTATCTGTTGTATTTAGGAATATTTTTTGTAAATTTAACGATCATTTCCAAAATATCGGTTCTAAAAGGAGCTTAATTCTTATTAACTACCGAAAAACGTCATTTTGAAATATTAAAACATCATTGCAAAATCATCAGTCGAGAACTTTGAACGGTAAATCATTTTATTCATTAAATAACTAAAATTAAGATGTTTTATAATATTAAAGATATCTAAAATATTATTAGTATATTGTACGTTTTGAAGATTTTATGGCGCTTTGAAAATGAATTATTTGTTACAAGTGTAAAAAGGTGTTATTCACAATCACAATACAGCTAAATGATTATCTTTTTCATTTGAATAGGGAATTAAGGATTTAGAAGGTAAAAATAATATGGCAGCAATAAAGCGCTTTTTCGAGAAACGAAAGATAGATATAAAATTTAAAAAGCTTGGAGAAGGAAACAAACTTACAGCTGAAGATGCTAAATTAGCGGAAGAAGTGAAAAAGGCAAACGTTTCTGATAAAAAACCTGCTAAGTCAGAACCTGCATCTAGAATGGCCGCTCAAGCTGCTTTATCCAGGCATAGTCATCCTAAACCTGGGAGCAGTCTTGGTACTAGTCATAAATCTATAGAGTTACAGGTGACTAGCTGTTGTTTGTTACTTTAAGAATCGTACCATTTCAAATATATCCCTCAGGTGAGACGAGAAATGGAGGCTGAAAGAAGATCACTAGAAGCTAGATCTAAAGTTGAAGAGAGAAAGGAAATTAAATTAGATAAACCGACGGTTATAGAACAAGCCCTTTTTACTTGTCCAATTATTGGGCCTGAAATTCTTCCTCGAGAAGAAATATTGGAAAAGATAAAAGAATTTCTTTATCAGCAGCTGGGAGACGAACCGCAAATAACTTCGGCAATGATGATATACACCTTGAATAAAAATTCGGAAAAAGTTAAATTGTGTGTTGAAACTATTTGTAAATATATTGATAATATTATTGATAATCCAACTGAGGAAAAATATCGCAAAATAAGACTTGGTAATAAGGCATTCCAGGAAAGAGTCATCTGTATTGAAGGGGCGGACACTTTCCTACAGTCAGTTGGATTTGAAACTAGATATTTACCGGGGCCTTCAGGATCTGAAGAGGAATTTTATGTAATACCTGCCGAGTTAGGTAAATATATTTTAACTTGTTTATAAGTGTATTTTACTATTATGGCAAACTTTTTATAGCCGAAGACCGGGATCATATGCGTTCTACGAAAGACGTTCTCCTTGGCGCAGAACCTATCAAGCCCGAATTAGATAGAAGCATGAAAATATTCCATTCAAGTCCTCATGCTCACCAAATGTCTATACCCCCTGACTTTTATGCAATTTCTCCTGAGGAGATAAAAAGGGAGCAACAGAGATTGACAGAAAATGCCGAAAAGCTGGGAGTTTTAAGAACTAAAGAAATGAGAGAAAGAGATAGAATAAGAGAACTCAGACGTTATAGGTATTTTATTGCTTATTCTACCTTTCGTATATTCGATTCTTTACTATTTACCGAAATTTAATTTCAGATACATTTGCATTCGCATTCGTCTTCCGGACGGAATAATTCTTCAAGGAACATTTAGAGCTATCGAAAAGATGTCAGATATAGTTGATTTTTTGAAATTAAACATGGCTTGTTCTTGGCTGCCATTCCAACTTTTAGTCCCGCCTAAAAATAGTAGTTTGGACTTGGAGGGAAATTCAACTCTTGCAGAATTAGGATTAGCACCAGCTGCCTTACTAACCATGAAAGTTGAAACGGATTTATTAAAGGATTTACAGGCTTCAAACCAGCCCTTAGTAAGACCAGATGTTATGGCCCTTATTACTGAACTTAAATGGAATCCTTAACTCTTTTAATTCGTTTATAGCTTTTTCGTGGTGAGAGCTTTTCCTTTTGTTAAACTTGACTGCAATTGTACCGTATAACATTCTAAAAGTGTCCCGGAATTTTATCTATTTCTCCTAATGAAACAGTAAGGAAGGAAAAAAAGCTAATTTAATATATAATTTCATATTCCCATAATAAAAATCTAAAAGGATGACAATTATTTAAAAAAATCAATATCTAATTTAGTCGTTAAAGTTTGCCAAACTTTCAGTTAATAGCTAGCGTCTATAATAATCACGATGTATAATACATTTCATGAGAATGTTCAACAATCATAGTTTTAACATGAAACAGAGCATTTATTAAATGCAAGAGAGGAAT
Organism: Dimorphilus gyrociliatus; assembly: GCA_904063045.1. NCBI lineage: Eukaryota > Metazoa > Annelida > Polychaeta > Dinophilidae > Dimorphilus > Dimorphilus gyrociliatus. The sequence goes on from CAJFCJ010000008.1 coordinate 855,883, forward strand.
GATTCGAGTTTTCAATGTATACTTTAATAGTTTTTGATATAAAACGTATATGTTGTTGACCGTGTTTCCATATATGAATATTGTCTTTAAACATGGAACTTGGGGTTATTCATTCGACTGTGAACTTTCAAGTTTGATTTGTCAATAAATACTACTTTCTTACAATTGGTCTAGTTTGAAGTCATGTTAGCAAGTTTCTCTGCATGCGATGGAGTGTAAATATCAGCCACACTTTTATAAATATCATAAAAAATAGCTGAACCAAAATACACTGGTAATGTATATACTAATTTGAAGGAACAACTTCCCAACGGATTAGGGATCTTTTGAGAAGAAAAGCGGGAAGTTCTGGTAACAAGGGCTATCCATGTAACAAACAGACCCGATTCTAAGTTAATGAAAAGAGATGCAAGTTTTTCTAGGATATTTTCAAATCCCTGAAATTAAAGTTTAAATTGTTTGAGATTGTTGAAAAGAGATAAGAGAAAATAAAAGAAAATTTCTAACTTTGGGATTGAGCATTGCAAACACAAAAACAATTGAAAATCCAAAAAATCCAATAGATGATGTAATTATCATTTCAACTTTGCTGTCTGAAATGCATCTGTTTTTTAGTCTATCCAAAGAGAGGGTAGCTACAAATCCCCTTATAGTATGAAACATCGCAGCTCCCATAGTTAAGTAAGAAACTGTTATTGAGATAACAATAAATAATCTGATTAGTATAGCAACCCATCCATAACTTGGATAGAGTTGTTTAATCACAGAAGTTAAAGGAATAGTTGATATTTCTCCATTTCTAGCAGACTCTTCCAGACTACTATTGTGTCTGCAAAACGAATTATTGACCATTTGATAAGCATAACATGCCTCTTTTTGAGGAACAATATCCAGAACAGCCCAACACCATAATATATTCAATATTGTGCACGTAACTAAACCAGCAACAATTGCAAATCTAAAACGAGACACTTGTCGTCTGTTTCTTTCAATTTTATTATAAAGAAACGGCATTACATTGATAACTCCTCCTAAAGCAACAGTGCCCATAAGAAACGGTTCTCCGACAGCTGTATAATCATTTCTAATGTCATGGGGAACTGATGTACCCACAAAAAATGTAACAGCAACAGTAGCCAACAGCAGTATACCCTTAGCTAAAGTTAGAAGCGAAACAACTGGTTGGATAAAGTTCAGCCCAAAAATTATTGCGAATGTCAAAACCCAGACAAATAAAGGAATGACATAGAAGAAGCTACAGTTTTAAGATAAGTATTAAGTAGTTCTAAGAGTTTACAGAACTGATACTAACCGAATGCCAATCAATTGTGCGAAAGCTTCAGAGCCTGCTAAAGCATAGCTTGTCAATAAAGCAATAAATTGGATATAGACTGCACCATCAAAACATTGGCGAACTACACACGGCAAAAAGAGATTGCCTAATGCATGCAGATTTGGCGCTTGCACATGACTTGGCGTGAGATCATCAACTTCATCCTCTGCAGGACTTTCATCCTCGTCTACGGTATAGAGAGGAGCAGACTCTGCTCGGCTAGATTTATGAGTGGATATTAAGGCAATTTGCGCTTTTTGTAGGATTTCTGTAAAGATAACTATGAGGATAGCCTGAAAATAAGCCAAAACAATAGTTTGAAACTCCAATGTTGTTCTATAAATATGTAAACGAAAAACAAGGCAAAGTACTAGGTTTTTTTAATTACATAATCATTGTTACGTAATATAGATAAGATATTTAAAATGATCCAATTACCTGGACAACGCAACCTAATATGAAGAGAATTAGAAAGGGATAGATTCCAGATTGGGTTAAAGTTACTGGTAGACCTGTATAAATATTTTAAAACGTTTAGTGATACTTTTATAAACTAATTATAGTTTTTATAATAGTTACCCAATATTCCAGTTCCTAATATCGTTGCGATAGTCACAAAATCTAATCGTATACAAATCAAATATGAAGAGAACATTCATTCTTAATTAACAAAAGCTAATTACTTACAGCATTGTATATAAATAAAGTTAAAACTAGTTCTCTTAATTTGCGGTCCTTGATCTACAGTTGTATCGGCTGTCAAGCCATTCGTAACATCGTTTATATCTTCATCTGTCCACATCATTCACTAAGCGCCATTACATTTCGCCATCTAGTGGATATTTCAATTTCCGCTTCCGATTGTGCGGAAACTACTGAGTTAATTTTTACTTTAGTAGTTTCAGAATAACATAACAATTTAGGATAGAAAATCAATAGAATGATAAATTCAATAAGAAATCATTTAAATTATTGATAGTGATCCAAAAAGATTTATTGTTTAATAATTAATAAAATCATTATTTATATAAATACGTTAGTAGTTGTAAAGTAAACATGGTGTGTAATTGGTACATAATATTCCTAAATGATAACAAAGAAACAAACAAGAAAATTGAATAAATTTTAGTATTTAAGCAGATAGTAGATATTTTTAAAAACCATATTTTGACAGTAATCCTAATCTGAATAAGATGAAGCACCCATAACCCAATTGAATCTATAACATTAAGCCTTACATTAACAAACATTAGTGATAACATTATGAATACAATATTATTATAAAGATTATTAAAGAAACTACTAAATATTCTGTACATGAACATTAGAATAAAAATGCAATATACTAATAAAACATACATTGAATTCCCATCTTTTAAATTTTCCTAAAGATTTCCTTACAACAAAAGTTATAATTCAACAAATAAATAAAAACTTCATTGAGACAAATTTTCACATTTTTTCACATCTTGAAAGATAATTTCATAAAGTTAAACGTGATCTTAAATTCTTAAATACTGAATTTTATAAATAGCAATAATTTACAAATCATCTTCTTTCCCCATTTTTCAATCTTTCCATAATATACTTAACAAGTGCAAAGACATTAACTTGCTTTAATAACTAATAGGTCTTTTATACAAGAGTAACCATAAAGATAAGCTTATTCCACCAAAGAGTATACATATTTTTTAACATTTTCTTTTAAGTCTAGCTAGGAATTTAAAAATTGCTGGTTTTTCTCTTCTAAAACTACTGTATAGTCGGATAACCTTAGTAAAATTCTTAATGAGGAGATAAATTTTACACTAAATATATGATAATAAATGAAAACATACTATTAAGATAGCTTATAGTATGAGAGAAAGAGAGAGAGAGAGTGAGAAAGGAACAAAAAAGATTAAATTGGAATATTTATATATCTGTACACGCATATCTGAGATTCTAATAGGTGAATTATATAAAAATAAAGCAGAATTGAATGGAGGTATTGGCAGGATATAACTACAAGAAAAAAGATATAGATATTTAATATCATTATGTAAAATCTCAAGTGCTTGAATCGCAATCCTAAAAGTGAAAGACTAAAACAAGTAACAGCACAGCAACAAATATAATAATTAAGAATAGGCAAGTAATAACCAAACCGATTTTTACTTTTCGGCTTATTCTGCTACTCCCTGATACACGTATTTCTGAGGAGTTGCTCTGAAGAAGTGGAGTGCTTTCACTCGCCGGAACACATGACACCTTCGACGGTTGAACATTAGGCGTCTCGTTAAAAACCTCGTTAACATCAACAATATCGGCTTCCATTTGAAGAATTCTATTATTATGCTCATTTACGAATGAGTTTTCTCCGTGTAGACCTCCAATCTGATTTACTTTTTCACGTACCTCTAATTGTTCTTCTTCATCTGAAGAGTCATTCCAACGGAGAAGATCTTCCATAGCTGCTTTTTGACTGGCTAGTGGAGGGGCTTGTTTCATTTTACGAGCGACTAGTTCCTGCATGTCATGATAGCTTTGTACAGTTCCTTTAAAGTCATCCTTGAGTTTAATCCAGCTGTCCCTTTCAGTTCCATCTACCAAATTAAATCCTCTGACTTTTTCAAAAAGTAACTTCGTCGAACCAATTAAGGTATTCGTTGTAGAACTAGTTTGGTGTATTTTGTCTCGAACAGTAATATTATCTCGACCAGTTCCAATTTGTTTAACCAATCTACCTAATGTAATGTATGCTGTATTAACCATTGCTGTAACATTAACCAAATACGAGCAGGCTGTTCGGAAATCTTTCACGGAATTTGGATCTGGATTAAGATCGGACGGTTTCGATATTTGTGAAAAATTTTCAACCATTCTTTGATTGGTATGAGAACTGACTACTATAGAGGGGATATCACCTGATAGACTTTGATCGCTCTCGTAACCAATTGGAGAATATAAAAGCATTGGAGCCGCGTTGTCTTTCAAGGACCCACACATAGAGTCCTTTGAATCTCTCCTTTCAAAATCTGGATTTGACGATGTAATATTCATGACTACAACGGAGTAAAAACTTCGAAAAATAATAAGGTAAAAAATATGTTTGTCATAATGTAGAAATCTGCCTTGAAAACTGGTAAGTAGCGAAAACTGGTTTCAAGCGCCAACTATCGCAAAATATGTTTCCATAACAAAGATGGCGACATAAACAAGCCGATGCAAGTCTGAACGATATTCCATCTGGAAATCCCGGGAAAATGACTGCTATGGCGAAGAATCGTCTTAAAAGTTCTTGGACACCTTTGAACAATACTGAAACTAACAATAAAGTGAGACTAAACTGGATTTTCATAGGCTTTTTTAACACTTACCGCCACATTTTCAACTAATTGCTTTATAATTTTGATAAAAATATTACATTGAAAGTAATTTATATTTTTAGCTATTCGACGAAAGAAGACACTTGGTTAACATTTGGGTAATATATCACTTAAAATTCTAATATGATTTCAACCAATTGGTGTAAATTTTGTTAAATACAGTTTGATAAATGGTCAGATGTTCAACGAAAAATTATACTTGACGAATTGGTACTAAAATGCAAGCCGAAACAATTGGAATATCTAGATGAAATTGTAGGAAAGTCAAAACCAGTGAAAAAAATGGATTTTACGGCAGCACTGCCAAGAGTTTTATCCATTTATATATTTTCTTTTCTTGATCCTCGAAGTTTATGCAGATGTTCTCAGGTTTCAAACCCAATTCGAAAAATAAAGCGATATTTTTAATCAATATTTGACTTATAGGTATCATGGCATTGGAAGAATATTACAGAATTAGATCAGATATGGATGCCGAAATGTATAAAGCTTGGTTGGATGCTGCCTTTTACGCCGGATCCATATGAAATAGGTAATATTTGTTACTACTTATTATTTTGCAACTGAATTTTTTGTGTTTAATCATTAAGGTGTATGGAAACGTCAATATATAGAGAATATAATAACTTTGAAATGTATGACACCAATAAAGCCTAAGAGCTCAAGAACCCCGAGAACTCCAATAAGCCAATCGAAACCGAATACAGCGAGAGAAGCGCGATCGTCTTCCGCCAGTAGACCACCATGGAAGGGAAGTGATCCCGTTCCCAAGGATATTTGGAGAAACAATTATCTTGATAATAAGGATGAAGTTGGCATAGTTAAAAAATTGTTTGTATTTCAAATTTAATGAAACTATATATGTTGTTAAAAAAAAACATGCTTAAACCTATTAATAGACGAGAAACTGGGAAATATTTCAACCAAGAAAGTATTTCGAAAAGAGTAAATACCGGAAAACATGTCCAAATTCCCGTAAGTTGACTATTTATGCCGTTTTATATGATTTTGTATTTGAATAATGGTTTTATTTTATTCTTGAACAATTTAGCGATCGAAATCTGTAACGACAGGGGATATAAATAAATATACAGGAGAAAGACCTTCATGGGCAGTTACTAATGGCAATGGTACATATGCTCTCGACTTAAATACTTCAAGACCAGCTCCAGTCCAACGCCAACCTAAAGCAAGACCGAAAAGTGGGAAAAGAACTAATAGGGATCCTCCAGTTGATCCTTTGTTTACCGATAGACCTTGGAATTTGATAAATGATGATGACGAATGTTAAATATTTAGTTTATTAGTTTACTTAAAGGGCTGTCGTGGGTTTACAATGAGAAAATCAGTTTTTGATATTTACTATATATATATATATATATATTTATATATCTGAAGATGTTGAATGTTAGAGAAAACAGAATACAATTCATTAATAACGAGATATGTACTTAAGAGATATTAGGTAAAAAAAATTACATTAATATAAATGCTATATTTAGCTATTAAAACAAATTAAGCAATTAATATTTAGGAATTTTTTTTAATCAAAATGCTTCCAATAAAACAAACTCAACAATTTACTCTTTGACAAGATGAAAACAAATGTGACTCTTTTTTCTTTATTAGTATACTTTGATAACTATAACAATTGCTTCAATAGATCTCTTAATATAATAATATATATAATTACAAATAAGTAGTCATAATAATATTTTACATACTTTTTTTGTGCTTTCAGCGTATTTAAGAGTCAAAAAAACATGAAAAAAAAAATAAATACATTTTAATATTTAAAAAAAAATTAGCCACATAAATATAAACAGTACTTCGAAAAACACATGTGTAATGTACTGTTTAGACAATAATCTTTCACAACATATAATTAATTATAAGCCCTTCAAAATTTTGGACTTTAAAGTATATTTACTGGCATAAAGAGAAACAAAATAAATCACACATGTATAAACTCTGAAATATACCTGCTTCCATTAAACAAACTTCTATTGATAACTTTATTTTCTATCATACTTTCTACTCATCTCTATGGTTCAATTTTATCTAAACCGAATCTTTTAAAGTGTATTAAAATTTTAGGGGCCATATTTTTATCAACTTCAACTTCTTTTGAATTGCTTATAGCTGTAGATATATGTACCATTTGTTTTTGCCTAAAGTTAAAGAAGAATTAATGAGAAATGTACAAAAAAAACAGCAATAAAATGGTATTTACCAAGTATCACTCGTAATTTGTCCGTCACATATCAATTCTTCTATTCTAAATATTATTGACCATAAAATGTCAGCTAAGCGCTTAGTTTTGACCACAAGTTGAAAAGATGCTACTTCCAAAGTCTTTACAAACATTTCCAAGGCAGCTGCGGAGCTTTCCTTTAGAATGGCTTTTTTTAGATCGTCTAACAGAAATTTGTCATCGGGAATGGTACTTAAACAGGTTAAAGTTGTGTTTATAAGCAAAATTCTGTCTTCTTTACTTATAAGCGGTATCAAACGTCGTATTAAAGATCGACCTTTTCGAACACCCAACACCAATTTCAAGACATCACAGCTATTATTGAAAACCCCAAGTTTATTAACGATAGCTTTTAGCGTCTTCTCTCTGGCCTCATTTAATTTTTCTCTAGCGTTTGGCGGAACACAAAGAGCCTGCATCTCTAATTCCATAACGTCTAGCATAGCAGTATAAGAATTTTCAACAATAAGCAACAACTGCTTAAATCGTCGAACGCTCGAACTACTATTTTGTTTGTTAGATGCATCACCAACATCAAGAACTTGTCGAGGATTATGAACAGATGAAGAAGTTAATCTACCCAGAGCATTATCGAATTGCTTTGGTTCGTACTTGTCTTCATCCGGTCTACTTAGATTAGGAACAACTAATTGAGGGGTATCTTGAGAGTTTTCTTGTTTCATTCTCCAGTGTGTATAATAGTAATCATCAGTGTAAGGATTATCCGTGTGCAATTGCATAAGCTGTACTTTAACAATCCAATCTTTTTCCCTTTGAGTCATTAAGCTAACTGGCTCATCTTCGAAATTCGTATCATCATGATGCATGCGATGATTATAGAGTTGCGGAGGGGCCATTGGTCTTATATGTCGATTCATAGTCCTGATGATAAATAGTCTTAGAGTAAACAACTAAGGTTTTTCTGAATAACTTACATGTCATGATGACCTGGTGGAGGAAGTGGGCGCACCATTCTATTGAAAATTAAGCGATTATGCATAGGCATGGGTGGTCTAAAACCTTGTAGTGGAGATCCCGACACTCTGGAACCGCCAAATGGGATACCAGGTGGAACAGGTGGTAAAATAGGTTGTCCAGTAGGCTTCTAGAAAGTATGTAAAAACTCATGAACAAAGATAATTGTCGATAAATATGTGTACAGTACTCTTGTTGGAGGACGAACATTCAGACGAACTGGAGGCATTCTCAGATTCGGAGGCGGAGGAACATTAATATTTGGCCTAGGTGAATCATTAAACATAGGAATATTTGTTGGAACTGCAGCATGGATATTCTTAGATGGGAGGCTAGATTTTCCATTTTCTATTTCGTCAAGGGTTAGTGCGTTTGGGAGGTCTCTTGACAGAGCTGGTCGACTGGTCTAACAAAAGAATTAACATTGAGTATTGCTGACATTTACTCATTATTAAGATATATAATAAATTTAATAATTATAGATAAAATTGATGAAACTATCTAGTTTAAAATTTTTAGGATTTTAGTACCTGAGCAATTTGGGATAAAATATTATGATTTAAACTTTGTCTATTTCTATCTCCATCAGACATAATATCAGGTCTATTCCAAATTTTTTGTAATTCAACAGAGTTTAATATGCTGGGATCAGGAGGTGTACTAGAAGTAATCTCAGCTATTCTATTTCTCTGCAAAAAAATTGATCTATAAATTACATTTATCATCGAAATTTCTGAAATATTTACTTTGTAAATTGGAGTAGATTTTGACATATTCATAATTGCTGGATCGTCTATGTCATCATCTACTAGAATATCCGACATCGTCCTCTCAATTTCAGAACGCATATCCTAATGTTTTCAAATTTTCATCAACTCATTATTAGATAGAAAATTAATTGTTACTTTACCGGTGGAGATGGTTCTCTTGTTTGTCCAGCAAATTTCATCCTATCAAAAACTTGCGTCTGTCCTTCAAAATCGAACTCCGTGTCTGTTTAATTACATGCTTTATTAGTAAAAAAAATCGGGACAAAATTAAAAAAATTACTGTCGATCTGTGTTCCAAAAGTTTCATCATTAAATTCATCAATATCCGAAAAATTATCAAATGACTGTGTATCGTTAATAGGTTCTATTAATTGATCTCTGTCGCGCTGATTCTGGATAAGATATAATATGTTTAAAAAAAGGAAACTAATTTTCAATAAACAGTTTAATTATTTGGTCTATATCTCTTACATTTAATACTGTTTCGTGATTTAGAAAGAAGTGATCCATCTTGAATATAATAGCAATAAATGAAATAAACCGAAATGCTCCTTTACAAAAACCAATCAGCCATTTTGTTCTTACTAAATCTGGCTTGGCGTTGGAGTCGGTTAGGATTATTTCGTAAAATATTCATATTTAAATGTTAAAAGAATTAAAAGGCTTCTATAGATAATATTCAAATTAAATGATTATTATAGTTATGTATTTATTAATCAATGTAAATTTTAAAGAGACAATTGAAAAAAGTTACGATTTATTCGTTTTTGGTTTTGAAAAATGAAAATTTAGAAAAGATTTCTGTGCTCTAAAGTCTAAGAAAATTCTAAGTACAAAACAAAATTTGAAATAACTTAGAGGGAATATTTAACAAATATTTTATTGAATGTTCTAGGATGTGAATGAATATCACTTTATAGATGGGACAGATTTGGTTTAAGTTCCTTTTGAGAGAGTCGTATTAGAATACTGTATCCATATTTTTCGTCCGATAATGCTCGAAACTTAGCATTATTGATAAATGAGCAACTAGAACAGCGTAGTGGAAAATATTAACTCGAAGAACGCGAACAAATGTTCCTTCATCTCCAGCCAACGCCGCCATCCCAAACATAAAACAACCGAAAAGTGCATAAGTATTCCAACTAAAAAATGACAAACAGGCAATAACAACAACCGATGAAATACTCATTGCTTCTAATGCTGCATGGCCAATAGACCTGCTTAGCACTCGGATAATTATGCATATTAGCATCAACATTAAATACAAGGTTGAAAGCAAATAATAATAATGAAGCCTCAAAAATCCAATACCTATCAGCATCATTCCATAAACTCTTGCTCCATAGGACATGTATTGATGAAGTTTTATCAAAGAAGGATTCGGGGAGTAGGCTGAAAACTTTAATGTACCTAAGCTAGCAGCAATTGCTGCAATCATTATGCCGCAACTAGCAAATATACTCTGATTATAAACTCTCATTGAGCTGTGAAATAAAACAGATGCTAAAGCTGCATCTGACACTGCCACTGATGACTGCCTCATAATTTTTCGTTTCTGCGAAGAGTTGCTTTTTGAACTTTGTCGTCTGCAAACAAGAGAGAAAAGTATGTTTTACAATATCGTCTGCAAAAGGTATATTTTTCCTTCGAACTAAAACGTGATAAGAGGCACCAAGAGTTTACATTTGACATCTTTTCTAAACGTTATAAGTGAAGATAAGTTAGACAAATTTTTTAAACATGCGATGCGATCATAGCATTTTTTTCATAATTGGCTCAAGACCATATTCAATGATTTTGCATCGATCTGAAAATCACTCTCCTACGTTAAATCTGACGGAAACGGAAATTAATATTGTAAAAACCAGTTTTCTTAATAAATTGCATCTGCTGCATGACTGAGAAAATAGATTTCTCATCCAAAGAGTTTATAGCTGGAATGATAGCATTCTCGATAGCCTTTGTTTATGTTTCATCATCTTTATTGTTACTTCGATTTCCATGGATTTTACATAAGCGGAAGAAACACTACTTTAAGGCCAGACATATAAGTCATAGAGGAGGAGCTGGAGAGCGATTAGAAAATACTATGCCAGCTTTTGAAAATGCAATTAATAACAAAACAGATATGATTGAGTTAGATGTTCAGCTCACTAGCGATGGGGTAGTTGTAGTCAGCCATGATTCTAATTTGGAGAGAAAAACTGGTGTAAATGCTTATGTCTCAGATTTTAAATTTGAAGAGCTTCCTCTCATCAAAACAAGATTGCCTCTAGATTTCGATAGATCTCATATTACAACCTGTTCTGAGGATGCTACACAGGAGAGGACAATCATTACTTTGGAGGAGGTTTTTGAAAAGTATCCAAATATTCCAATTAACATTGATATTAAGACAGATAATGACCTTTTAATTGAAAAAGTTAACAGTTTGATAGTGTCATACAAAAGGGAAAACCTTACAGTATGGGGAAATTTTGGAAGAAATGTTACAAATAAATGCTACAAAGCCAATCCTAACATCGGCTTGTTATTCTCAGCTCCAAAGGTAGCCCTTCTGACTCTAAGTTTTTATATAGGTTTGCTACCGTTTCTACCAATTAAAGAATCTTTCTTTGAAGTTATTATGCCATCAATACTTCAAGATAGATTTGTTGGATATCAAAGAGTAATGATTAAGATTCTTGATTGTCTCCTCTTAAATCGCTATTTTCTACGACATTTACAAAGAAGAGGCATACAAATTTATCTATGGGTTTTAAATGAAGAGGAACAATTTGAAAAGGCATTTCGATTACCTATAGACGGTGTTATGACTGATTTTCCATCAAAATTAACAAGTTACCTTGTGGAAAGAAAACATTTATTACAAAATCAAAATTGACAAGAACTGTCTTAATCTATCATCAAAAGAGATATCCCAAAATGGTAATCCTAGGCAAAGAAAATGAAAATGAGTTATTATTTATTTTTAACAAATCATATATCTTTTCTTCATTAATGGATTGTTAATTTAATTGTTGTGAAAGTAAAACACCGTCTGTCTATTCTTAACCGTCCATCATTTCCCTGAAAACAGGGTCTAAAGCTTTTTATGTCCATTTTTGCAAAGTTTGTTTAATTCTCCAAAGTGAGTGTTACAGAAATTCTGATTTTGTCGTTTCAAAAGAGATAATACTTTTACTTTTTCTTAAGGAAAAAGTACATTTTTGTGTTGAAAGAATTTATGAACCATTTGTTTTGAATGATTTTATTCAATCAGTGAAAATGATTCATAACCTTGTCCCACTTTTTGGTGTTAACATTTCAAATGTTTCTCGAAAAAATTAACAATAAAATAATTAATAAATATCTTTAATATTATAATGTAATAGTTAATATTATGTTAGTTGAATAACTAATAAATAAATTAATATCTTTAAATATTTTAAATAATGTTCTTATTTATTAAAGAAAACTGCGTCAAAAGTCCGTTGTTGTGTTCACCAGTTGCTATTTAGCAATACTCTTAGTCTTCTCACTTATTTTTAAATCATGGATTCGCGCAAGAAACACACAATTTCAAAGTATGATCAAACTCAAATGAATTTAATAAGTCAAGATTCGTCAAATAAAGAAGAGTATAAAGGCGAAGAGCCCTTAAATGTATATTATTGTTTGTGCGGGAAAATGTCTCTAATTTTAGGTGAGTCTTTAATTTCGAGCAACGTTCAAAAGACGTTTGATTATTTAATAGTCTATTCTATGTCCCATTTATCCATTTAATTATTTGAATCTATTTATTTTATTAGATTGTATAATAGAAAAATTGCCGATGAGGAAGAGAGATAACGCCAGAGTGATTTCTTCAAATAAACATGCTCATAAGATATTTAGTGATGCAGATGAAACGGCTTACATCAGGAGAGGAGAAGAAGGTTTTACTTTTTATCAGAAAGCTTTCAAAGATAGCAAATATCTCTTTTCCAGGTGTTGAAAGGCAATATAGAAGAAAATGTACTTCCTGTGGTTTGCTCTTATATTATAGACATCAAGATAATGATCAAGTGACATTTATCGTTGATGGTGCATTGAAAAGTGAAGGCCCTGGAAATTTTAAAAGTGCTAAATTTGCTGAACCTAAAAAAGTCATGGTTACGAGGCATACTAAAAATATGGGAAAATTCAGCTCTGTTACAGTATCTACTATTGATGAAGAAGAGGAAGAATTGGAGGCTGTGAGTGAAGAGTTTTCATCGAAGCATTTTAAATGATATATTAATATTTCCATTATCCACTTGCAGAAAGAAGTTGCTGATTCCTATATGATGAATGCAAAGGTTATTGAAAAACAGCTAAAGAGGAAAGGCTTATCAAAAATGATGCAGCAAGAGGTATTAATATCTATCTATAATAAGACAATATCACATTATATTTAAACTATAAATTATCTACAGGGCGAAAGTGATTCTAAAAAATTGAAACCTAGAGGAACATTGATTGATAAATGAAACTATAAAATCCAAAAAGTTTTGTAAATATACCTCAAACATCCTTTTTTCCTTTTATCTCAAAATACGTTTTTGTTGAACTAATGAGACATTTAGAAATCAGGTTACCAAACTTGTTTTTACTTAAAAAGGACTGGCCGTTGTCATCAGTAGGCCGTTATTCTCTGACAATCTACAGACACTTGTACAGTATATATAGTTTATAGATATATATATGTTCTGTTCATATTAGAATTAATAAAAATGAAACAAACTTCTAAAAGTCATATGAAATGAGTTAAATTTTTCATATCAAAATTGAGCGTGATTGATTCTATGAATTTTAATTAGACTATTGACATTAAATTGCATATTTGACAATTTTAGCTTTCGTCGGCCTAACTTTCTTCTTTCTGAACAAGTTTATTCTCAAATAGTTGTTACATTTACGTAGTATAGTATTTCGGTGTTTATTTTGTTTTATATCATTCTAAAATTGTCATTTGGTTATATAGCCAAACGATGAGTGCAATTCTGTTCAGAACTTATATCACTGTATTTAGTCCAATGTATTGCACGAACATAATTGGACTTAGAATAAAGAATGGCAACATAAAATATTGAAACAGCGGAATGTGATTTAATTTATGCAGTTATCACATAATAGAAACGGCGCCGACTAGATACTTATGAAAATAACAGGATTTTTCGAAAAGAAATTATAATCAGCAAAAATTTTAAGCACCGACTTGCCAATCTTCACTGGCTAGATCCTGCAATTTTTCAGCTTTCCTATAAAACAGTTTTAGCCATACGCAACCCAAAAGTATTCCCATAATAACCTCAATATAAAATCCATCAATTAGAGTTCGACATTCGCCTCCTCTTTCAACACATTTCTATATGAAAACAAAAAAAAATAAGCGAAAGTTGATTACTTTGCCCACTTGTCTAAATTTTGTTAGAGTTATGGACTATTCTTTTACTAGCCTGTATTTGTTGTTGATTATAACAATAACCTCCTTCAGTATTTTTACATTGCTTATCAGACAATAAGTCAACTATATAGATTCCCAAAGTTGATGGCCAAATAAAACCTACGACGGTAAAAGAAAATCTTAATATTTTTACAATTATTTTGCAGAAGGGCTTTATGAGTGAAGTATTTATTAAGTGTTAGGTTAGTGTTTTCTTACCTAAGTTAGTTGCAGTATTAAGTAATGTCATATAAGTTCCACCTATACCGGGATCTGCAACCTTACAATGAAAGCCAATGGTGCCAACTGTGCACGCATATGCTGTAGTCTGATATAGAGCTTGTACGATAAAGAGAGCAAAGTAAAACTTTGAAGGAAACACCCCGTCCGTTACGTTCAATACTTTTGCCCAATAAACGACTCCTGCAAGTCCTAGACACATCAATAACCTGTTTAACAAAAGAATTGTATTGATTGAAAATGTCAATGTATAGCAATAACCTGGGTGGTAGACTCTTTAAGAAAACTGTAAATGGTCTTGGACCAGCTACTAATTTACTTAAGGCCAATGGTAGAATAATATTTATTGGAACCATTGGCATACTCATCAATGCCAAATTGTGCCTGGGCACACCAGCGTCTATGAGTCTTAAATTGGTTAAGATTTCTGTTGCGGCATAACCAACTTTTGACGTTAAATGAAGGAAGACAATTTGCTTTACAGGAGGATGAGTTAGAATTTTACACAATTGTGAATAGGACTTGTTGACACTAGAAACAGCAACTTGCGGCTTCTTCTCTCGCTTTAGAATGAGAACCAGAATCGTAACGATTACGTAGATAATTGCCCATGTTTGTAAAAAACCTATAGAAAAAAGACTATAGTTTCAATTCATAAATCAATAAAATACATTTACGAAATACTAAAGAAATCTATGTGCTTTTCAACCTTTTAAATTCCAAATGCCATTTGAGTTTGGAACACTCCTCAAGTGAGCGTTACAAAATGAAGAGGATTCTAAAGCTAAAAATAAAGCATTGGATATAAAATATCCAGTTGATTGACCAACAGTATTGCATGTTGAAGCCCAACCGACATTACGCCTAAAATATAAAAAAGAAAGAAGGTGTTATAGGTATATAATTTATAATTCTAACATTACGGCGGTTTACCAGAAATGAGTATTACGACTGACATATGTCTTAAATATGTTTAAAATTCTTAGCTATCCCTTGCGAAATGTGGTAAAATTTCTTAGCACGTACTATTCGACCACCTTTTCTAACCTTTTTTTTTTAAATAAAGCTGAGTGGCAGTACGCTTTTGTTTCTTTAACAAACTGGCGATCATTTTAGTGATATTGGTAGAGAATTATATATATGACAGCTTTATTTATTGATTAATTTGGTATAGTGAAATTCTTCGTAGGAAAGTAATTTGTATAATAATATTAAGTTAAATGGCAAATAACTTAATTATAAGTGATATACACAAAAGAGAAAAAAATATTAAACATACTTTGAGAGCATGTTCAAGGCCCATCCATCTACAACGATATCCTGAGTGGCAGCAAGAAAAGTCAATGTGAAGAATATAAGTGCGAGAAGAATCACATTTATTTCTTTATCACCATTTTCTGGACCCAAAAGATCCCCAACTTCTAACGATAATAACCAAAGAGCAATAGCTATTAAAACCTGAACTGGACCTAACCACGACTTTCGGCGACCAATTCTTTTAAAAAATACAGAATCCACAAAAGGAGCCCAAAATAGTTTTAAACTATATGGCCAATCTGATAAACTAAATATGGCTTGCTGTTTATAACCAATATGTCTGGTTCTTAGCATATATTGAACAGAAGATGCTACTCCTAATGGTATCCCTTGTAGAAGATAAAGCAACATCAATAATAATATTGCTCTGAGATCATCTCTAATAGGACTATGGGTGATTTTTACGCTCTCCTTGTTAGGAGATGAATTCTTGGGATTTTCAGAAGGCATAATTGATCCTCAATAAGACATCATTGGGATTGTAAATAAGTTTTCCTTCCTGCTATGGAATTCTGAAATATATAAGAAATGCAACAATTTTATATTTAAATAAACAAAATAATTAAAAAACAAAATGACATTCACATATAAAGTATAATTACATTTTTTTTGACCTTACCCATGAAATGTAGGTCGCCGGTTTTAAACAGCATGATTTCTTTTTAAAATTATCATGGTTTCGATGCAAAGTTCGATTGCTTCAGCGACAGCGTCAGCAGTAAAACATACTTTACCAGTTTACTATTTCTAATAAACTAAAATATTTCGTACTAACAGTCTACTAGCATAGTCCATAATAGACCGGTTTATAAGAATATTATTTTGAAAATTATCTAAAATGGCAAAATTAAGCGTGTATGGAGATCTTAATCCAAATTTAAAAGTGGCTTATATATATGTCACTTTTTCTAATTATAGGTTGGTCTAGCTTTTTAACTTTACTTCAAATATTTAGATTATAAGAATATAATATCGCTCTTTACAGAATTGTCGAATCCCTCTTTATTCATAAAGACCGATTTCTTATAGAATATTACGACAAAGATGATAATTCTAAGAGACAAGAAATAGTTTTCAATAATTTGAATTTTCAACTAAAGAAAAAAGTGCAAATATCTAAAACAGGAAGCAATCCTCTACTACTTGAAATAACCTGTTCATTCGAGTTTACTATTGATCTAAAAGTAATAAAAAGCAGAAAACAATCAACTCTATTGTGGCTAAATGACTATTTCGAGACTATTTGTGCTAATTGTAGAAATATTATTATACCTCTTACTCGGTAAGCATAGTTGATCCTATTTCCCATACAAAATAAAGATATTTTATTCTTCTGTACATATTTTATTTATAGTTTTCGAAACGTTTTCCCCTTACCTGAAAATAATTGGGGAGAAAGTACTGATATGTGGTTTTGCCACGACGAAGGCGATGATTTCAAGGTAACATCAAAGTTAAATAATAACTGTCTGATATTGCCAGAAACTCTACTAATTCAAAGGCTATTTTTATTAGAACACTCAATTAACCCCTGGAGATAATGTGTTGATATCTCAATTCTACTTTTGTGTTTCTAAACAAGTTTATTCTTATAATGAGACGTTAGAAGAAGGAAAAACAAATGAAAATGACGTATCTTGTTGCCGATGCAGATCAACCATAGGTTGCAAAAATAATGGTACTGCTTCTCGTTTCTCCTAAGCCTGGTTTTAACGTTTCAATTATCATTAATATTCTTGACCTAAATTCCAGTTGATAGTATTATCAAAGAAGCCGTAAAATTCTACAGAAGTGCCGTTGTGGTAAATGATACCCAAAATTCAAGGTTAGTTTTTCTCAAAGACAATCTCTTTTAAATACCAATTGACGGATTAATTTTTCCCCCAGACAACGACGATTTGATGCGTATACAATAGCCGATATTATTTGTCGTTTAGTTGAAGAGTCTGAATCACATAGGATTGTGATAGAATGTCCCCTTCCAAATGGAAAAATTCAGGCCAAGCTATTGGTAAGTTTTGTTTTTCAATTCCAAGAGAAATGTTGTTTTTGAATTAAAAAGTCTTTTAGCTCTGGATTTTAAACGAAGATTGTCCATTTTATGATGGAAAAGTAGAAACGGAGAGCACACGTTTACCCCTTCACCGATGCGTGAAAGTATTGTATTTAGATACTTTTCGGGATAAAGGGCGCTTGTGAGTACCTATTTCTTTGAAAGTCTAATATCGAAAGAGTGCACAATAAGCAAAAAAAATTAGGGTACATTTTTGCTAGGTCGCGAGAAGGCTCGGGTTCCAGGCCAGTGGCGTCACTGGTTGTTGACAAACAATTTTTACAACCAGCTAAACACACTGCCATGGCAGCTGGCCAGCGCTCCTGACTAAGTTGCATACCAGAAAATGCATTTAACTAGATGCTCCTGTTCGATGCATCGTCTAGTACGGTCTTAGTGAAGCAGTTTAGCGAATCTCGTGCGTAAAAGTTATGATGCAATTTAATGTTGAGAGGGAGAAAATGAGAAAGAGATACCACCAGCTGTGTTCACTGTCTAAATTTTTGAGTGACCACTGCTGAGCATCCCGTTCTCAAATCCTCAATAAAGAGGGAAATAGGCAACAGAATTGAAGCATGTGCTGGGAATTCTTTTACCTCTAAGAAATTCATAGCAGCCTAGTTTTTTCATTTCCTCATTCGTCTGTAAGGAGAGAAGGAAAAACAAGCATAATTTTAGTCTGATTGCGTAAAGTTTTTATATACCTCGTGCTGGTGCACAAGGTTTGTCGTAATTAGCCCCGCGAAATATAAACACACCTATTTGTTCAGGCATGCAGCAACGTAGAAATTGTTGGCGTATCTGAGATAAGGATAAGATTATATAGGCGTTGTAAAACTGCGATTTGTCGCTACATGTAGGCGGTGGAGACTGCTATATGTTTTTGTTCAGTCTTGTTACATAAGATTATTGAAGCAAAGCATATTTTCTCTTTATTTATTCTTTTTATAGAGTAGTATATTGAATAAATTCTTAGTTTACTAGTACAGCTCTGTACGCCCTATCAACTGTGATACATATATATATATTATGTACAGTGAATACTATACCTGAATACTTTACCTGTAAAAATTCATTGAACTTGTTTATTGCTACATAACAATTATAGCCAAAACATATCTATAGTCGTAGACATTATCTATCTATATATATATATTAATATATTCATATATAGTGAATATATATTTTATATATATATATATATATCCTTTTTATGCCAAGTGAGACAATGATAGTTTACATAGCAAAGAATTTAACTTAAAAAAACAAAATATATCTATAAATGCACATATATACATATATATCTAAATTACATATTTCAGTTAGTTACTTAGCAACAGAAAACTCGTATTGAATTATCGGTCGCCGTCCTTTTATACTTATTCAGAATTCTAAATAATTCAAGCTTGTTTGAAAAAAGGGAAGGGTTGTAACTAACCTTGTTCGTCTTCGGCTCCTCGACGACGAGTGAAACATAGCGACCGTTCGATTCATGTTGTGTCCGCCATAACGTGCGCTAGCAAAACTCAAACTTGCCTTTGCTTGTTATAAAAGGCGGCCACGTGCGCGTTGCCAATGACGATTTCTTTAATCAGAGCAACGCCGCCAGTCGTTGCCGCGCTTATCGGTCTTGATCCTGATTCAACTTGTTCATTTTTTATTTGCTATAGTTTTGTTTTAACTCATCGCTATGCTATGCAAGTACAGGCCAGACTAATCGGCCTCTTCTCTTATAGCTCTCCCCTCTGCTTTCTATTGTCTTTTGGCCGACAGCTGTTTGCGCCTGTCTGTATATAGGCTAAAATTTTTGCATACATTTTTTACCTATGAACTTTAAACGAAATGTTTAGACAGACAGACGTTAGACCTTTTCCCCAAGCCGAAATATTCGTCTAGTTTGCCCTTCTCGATATTAATTTCATAGGCAGATTGTAGTTTACGAGTGACTGCGTCGTAAAACGTTTCTGAAAAATACATGTTTTTTGAAAAGAACAATATATCTTACGTGTATAAGCAGAATACATATCAATCTAATAGTGTAGAGCGCATATCGTTCGAAAGATAATTATAAAATGTCTTTAAATACCTATAAAGCGTGATTAAGGTATAATAGCCCCAAACTGTGGCGAAGTTGTGAACAATATATATATATACACTATATATAGATATAGAATATCACATATTGTACTTGATATGCATCTTTTATTTTTGTTTAAGTTATTCACAGGAGCTTTTTGATTTATCTTAATATTATTGCACTTCATCAGACTACGTAATTTACCTTGGGTAATTAGACAAGAAATGTATATGTTTATACATATCTACACTTACCTATTTACGTATATATTTAGAGAGAGAGAGAGAGAGAGAGAGAGATAAGGAGAATATATATATATATATATATATATATATATATACTCACCATTCGAACACGCGGTACGTTTTCCGCAGATGTTTGCAGCGCCGACCTGCAAACGGCGAATGCACGTGTTGTTCTATCGCTTTCAACTATGTGTTTGCAGTAGACTGTGTATTCTAGTCTGGTATTGTGGTATGAGCAGGATTTTCTTTTTATATCCACAATGTTCAACGCCCTTTTGCTATAGCTTGTTTTTTCTTCTTTGGGCAGATTGAGTAAGCTGTGGAGTCGAGATCTTCATGTTCAAAATCTCAATATACCTTTTGCAACTTTTCTGCTGTTGTTTGAGTTATTGAACGAAAATTGTAGGCGTTTACCGGCCTACTCGAGAACTGCGAACGGCTTTCTAGTAAGTGATACGACCTGAATTCATATGGATTTGTCTACAAAACCTTGAGTCTAATTTTATTCTCTTGTAGATGTCGTTCTTAACGAAAGAAGATGGCGACACTGTTAAGGAAAGACCCATCCCCTCATTGCCTCCTTAACGCTTTTTTGCCATCGAGCTGTCAAGTTTATTGAAAAACTGACGTAGGGACACATTAGTTGCCAATTGGCTATCAATAATTAGTTATTACCAAAGAGAAATCGGTGAATTATGGAAACGCCGGTTCTTTTACTAACTTGGCCTGCGTTCGATACAGCTCATTGTTTGCGATTTTCTTGCAGTCTTTTATAAGCTACATTACAATCAATTAGTACAACGCCACGTGCCTCCGTCTATCGAGTTTCTTCTTACCAACAAATGTTCAACAATCGTAACGTTCCTAGTTGGTTTTATAATCTAGAGTCTACGAGCCGTCGATCTGATACTCGTGGTAGTCATTATGACGAAGATGACTTACAAACTCTAGTCGAATTAGGTGAGGACTGCGAGGGCATCGACAGGTCACCGTCTGTTTACTCGTTCAAGTCCAAAATGGCAGTTTCTCGAAAGTCATCGTCAAGTATTTTGCCTGAGATACGATCGAATAAATTAAAAACAAATGATAGAGCTTCACATGCCCTACGTTCGTTGCCTCTCGAATCAGAGTTGGAACAGTATCTAAAGTTCCTATCGTCTTCAAAATCAAAGCAACAAAAATTCACAAACAACTTACATAGAAGAGCTGTTTCTCGCGGACCCCTCGACCGCCCTTTATTACCTCGACCATCTGTCTTCCAACAGCAAAAGAAAAGATTTGGTGACGAATTGTTGAAAGAAAAGACCACAAACGAAACCTTAACTAATCAACAGCGCCGAACTTATACAATGAAAGACAGTTTGAAGCGAATGCTTAATTCTTAGTTTGGATATGGACAAGCTTATTTTTTGTGTAAATAATCAATTTGCCTGAGTGTTGAGATAACGAGCACTTTATCTGCATTTATTTACTAAGAATTATTTAAATTTTTAATAACGTACGCCATCTGCAGGTATAAAATTTTTGCAACTTTGACGCCACCTAGTCACTTTTTATTAAATAAATATAATATAAACTCATACAATAAACATATCGTACAGTATAATTAAATTGTTATTTGATCTTTCGATTGAAAAACATTTTAGTGAATGGAACTCATCACAATAGTTAATTAAAATAAATTTAATGCAAATATCTAGTCAATGCATCGATAAATTCTGCAAAAATTAAGACCACCCAAATATCTCAAATTCCACTTGAGCCAGACGAACAGGCTAGTTAGGACTAAGATTTGATTATAGGCGACAAAGGTCAAATTCTCATTATTGAATAGACTAAAAATATGTGAATGAATTGCTATAGATCAAACTCTATTAAAACATTTCAAAGGAAGAAAATAGACAGATAGCATGTAGGCCCATGAAACAGAAAATAGAACCATAAATAGTCTCTCGGGGGCGTAAACCTCTTAAAAAGGGTGTTTGTAGAATACTTCTTTTTACATGAATTGGAATGGATTCTTGCCTTTTATTGATATGCTATAGTTCCACACATAGACATTTTCCTATTCTTAGGCTCAATATAATAGCATTATAATACAGATTGTATACTCTAGGTCCTTTGAATAGCTACCCCTGTTTAAGCCCTATTCGGTTATTGAAATTAAACGGGAGCCGGGATCTCTCCCTCCCGAGATATCTAGGTGTATCCTCTGATCGATATGGTCAAATCAACGGTGTGGAACCGCATTCTGGGCTGAACACTAACTATCTCTCGTTAGTTCAGTAGAAGACGATTTGCGTTTTTAATAGCCTGGGATTGGCAGAACTTACGAGGGTTCTCCAGTAGCAAAGGCTAGTAGAGACGTAATGGTAAGTTCATTTTCCAAAAGTTTTAAATGCTAATTTTGCAGTTTTTGTCTATAAAAAGTGAATTCTTTGAATATTTGAAAAGTAATAAATTCTCTAATCATATTAATTTTTACAGGAGTGTGCACCAGTTTGGTTTATAGTTACTATTTCTATGATATGTGGAGGTATGTTTTCTTTAATCTACTTGCTTTATTCTTTATTCTTCTAACAAAATATTTTTTCAAAATAGCTTATGGACAGTCTGCAGGAAGGGGTTATGATTTGATATATTCGACCTGTTACAAGGATGGTGCTATTTGCTATAGTACACCAGGTAAGATGATCAATACTTTTGCTATTACAAGTTCAACCTCTTTTTAGCGATATGAATATTAGGGATTAAATTAGCCAATGTTTATTTGCTATGTAGGTCCACCAGGAAGCCCTCCAGCTGCCGGTCCACCAGGACCTACAGGGTCACTAGGAGGAAGAGGTCCTCAGGGACCACTCGGGGATACTGGACCAGTTGGTAGGCCTGGAGATCCAGGACCTCAAGGACCTACTGGAGATATTGGAGATAAGGGTCCTGCGGGATATGCTGGGCCTCAAGGTCAACGAGGTCCTCCAGGACCTAATGGTCCAGAAGGTTCCACAGGCTCCCAAGGACCAAGAGGTATATGTTGTTATGTTTTGTAAATTAAAGTTTTAATTTAAAAATATCAATTTTCAGGTTTATCTGGCCCTGATGGACCTGCTGGCCCTCAAGGACCTGCCGGTCAGACTGGTCCTCCTGGAATTGACGGACCTGATGGTTTACCTGGACCGCCAGGCCAACGTGGCCCTCTTGGTGATCAAGGAGAAAAAGGAGAAAAAGGATTTAGAGGGCAAATTGGGCCAGATGGAGGAATTGGTCAAAGAGGAGATCAAGGAAATAAAGGTTCTAAGGGTTCTTCTGGTCGACAGGGCCCTCCAGGACGTCAAGGTCCTGAAGGCTCAAGGGGAGATGCCGGACCAATTGGTGACCAAGGTCCTCCTGGCTCACAAGGACTATCAGGAGATAGAGGAGATACTGGTTTTACAGGTCAAAAAGGAATTAAGGGTGATGCCGGAATATTAGGTCCCAAGGGAGAAATTGGTAATATTGGCTCAAAAGGAGATGTTGGTGCGAAAGGAAAAATTGGAAATGAAGGTCCAAAAGGTGAAAAAGGACTTAGAGGAGGAAAGGGAGATGCAGGCCCCAAAGGCGACCAAGGCACACCTGGTCTCCAAGGTAGTCGTGGAAATGCAGGGCCTCAAGGTCCAATTGGTGATCAGGGAGCGACTGGCCCTGAAGGCCAAGCAGGCCTTGGCGGTTCTCCAGGTTTGGCCGGAGCAAAAGGTATTATTGGAAACACGGGACCAGGAGGGCCACCAGGAAATGATGGTGCGCAAGGGAGGCCTGGATCTAAAGGAGAGGATGGACCTAAAGGCTTACAAGGAGCTGCTGGTCTTCAAGGAGAACAGGGAAAGAAAGGAACTCAAGGTGTTCAAGGAGTTAAAGGAGATGCAGGTCCTCCAGGAGCCCAAGGTTCACCTGGTGTTAAAGGAGAAAAAGGTGATATTGGATCCACTGGTCCTAATGGCCTATCAGGCCCAGGTGGACCACAGGGGCTTTCTGGACAAGTAGGGCCACAAGGAGATAAAGGACAACCTGGAGCTCGTGGTTCACCTGGACGAGATGGTCGTTCTGGAAGTGCTGGTGATGTTGGACCAGCTGGACCAAAAGGCAAGCATAATTATATATTTATACTCTAACAATACTGACAAACAAAATTCTTCTTAGGTGACAAAGGAGCACCAGGAGATCAGGGAACAAAGGGTGCAGATGGAAATAGAGGCCCACAAGGAGATAAAGGTGATAATGGTCCCATTGGTGACCAAGGAGATATGGGTGATGTAGGTGCACAAGGCCTCGATGGAGATCAAGGAGCTGCAGGAGGTCAAGGGGTAAAGGGTGAAAAGGGTGACCTTGGACCTGCAGGTGAAAGAGGAAACACTGGAGGTCCTGGAATTCAAGGATTAGCTGGAGATAAAGGTGTAAAAGGCTTAGTAGGCAAGCCCGGTCCTCTTGGTCCTCCAGGTCCTCTTGGACCTGTAGGAGACAAAGGACTAGCCGGTGCTAAAGGCGGAATTGGACCTCAGGGTGGTCGTGGAAACCCTGGAGCTGTCGGTGATCCTGGAGCAGCCGGTGATGCCGGAGATGCTGGTCCTATCGGCGCTCAAGGTACCAATATTTTAAAAATATCGATCCCGTAACTTTTACATATAAAATTCATAGGTGTCGCTGGTGACGCTGGCTCTGTTGGAAATAAGGGTTCTAAAGGGGATGCTGGTGCTGTTGGTCCTCCTGGTTCGCCTGGAGCCCCAGGAGATGCTGGACCTGCAGGAGATAAGGGAACGAAAGGAATAAAGGGATCCCTGGGATCACCAGGTGGTCCTGGACAGGCTGGAAAACCAGGCCCTAAAGGATTAAAGGGTGACATTGGTCCTCAAGGCCTGCAAGGGGCACAAGGGCCGAAAGGACCTGGTGGCCCAGCAGGTAAAGAAGGTCTTCCAGGAATTGCTGGTAGTGATGGTCCTCCGGGAGAAAAGGGAAGTAAAGGTTCAATTGGTGCCGCTGGACCCGTTGGTCCTCAGGGTTCAAAAGGAGATGTCGGTGCAACTGGAAACAAAGGACCTCCGGGAGCTGCAGGAAACGATGGTGCTGCGGGAGCTGATGGAATAAAAGGTATTTATCTGAGGTATGATAAGATGACATACTAATAATTTATTCTAGGTTCTAAGGGTAATGCTGGTCCTCCTGGAGTTGCGGGTCCTGAAGGAGAAGCTGGACCTAATGGTCCTCCAGGAAACCAGGGCGTTGTAGGACCACCTGGTCTTCAAGGACTTTCGGGAAATATTGGACCACCAGGAGGTATTGGTAATCCTGGCGTTCCAGGTTAGTAGTTACTGGTTGTTTTTAAGGCAAATGTTAATAGTTTAACATTCCTATATAGGCAGTCCAGGTGCTGTTGGTGCTGCTGGAGTTCAAGGTCCAAGAGGACCACAAGGGCCTCCCGGTTCAATTGGGCAACCTGGCGATATTGGACCAGTAGGTCCAAATGGAAATAAAGGCCCAAAAGGTTCTCAGGGCCCTAGAGGAGATAATGGGGTACAGGGACCAAATGGAATTAAGGGTATTGCTGGACCAAATGGTGATATAGGAGCACAAGGTGCTAGAGGAGGAATTGGTCCTATTGGCCCATTGGGAGACAAGGGAGTAGCAGGACCTCCAGGACAAGAAGGACCTAAAGGAGATGTTGGAAATGCTGGTCCAATGGGACCAGATGGACAAGTCGGTCCGAAAGGTGCCAAAGGTGGTGTTGGAGATCAAGGCCCTAAGGGAAAACAAGGTACTCAAGGCGGTGTTGGTCAACAAGGAAAGAAGGGAGAACTTGGAGCTGCTGGGCCTTTGGGACCTCAAGGAGACAAGGGGGTCGTTGGAATAAAGGGAATTGTGGGACAGAAAGGTTTAGTTGGTGATCAGGGTATTAGAGGAGTGCCAGGAGTCCTTGGTCCGAAAGGTTCCAAGGGTGCCAAAGGTGGTCAAGGTGCCCAGGGTCAACCTGGTAATCAAGGTGCTCAAGGAGCTCAAGGTGTTATTGGAAACACAGGAGCATCTGGACCAGAAGGGTTAACTGGTTTAGATGGGCCGCCTGGCCCCCCTGGTGCTCAAGGTTTACCAGGACCACAAGGGTCAGTAGGACCAAGGGGTGATACTGGACCTGATGGTATCATTGGTAGACTTGGCCCACAGGGAAGTATCGGTGCCCCAGGTCTAAAAGGACCTAAAGGTGATCAAGGAAACCCCGGACAGGCAGGTGTCCAAGGAGATTCAGGACCACAGGGTCTTAAAGGAGATGTGGGAGATCAAGGAATAGCTGGACCAGCTGGCGAAAAAGGAGCCAAAGGTTAGTCAGCTTAAATCCTACAAAATCAATAATCTGTTATTTTTTACAAGGCGTCAAGGGTGAAGTTGGAAGTCAAGGTGCTACTGGTATGCAGGGACAAATTGGTATAGATGGACAGCAGGGTGCTCAAGGCGCTAAAGGATTAGCTGGAGGCGAGGGTCCCAAAGGTTATGTCGGTAGATCAGGACCAACAGGTCCTCAAGGAAATAAGGTAACATTGTAGATTCTTAAACAACGAAAAGATTATAATTTTCGGGTTTCAATATA
This sequence comes from Dimorphilus gyrociliatus, assembly GCA_904063045.1. Classification (NCBI taxonomy): domain Eukaryota; kingdom Metazoa; phylum Annelida; class Polychaeta; family Dinophilidae; genus Dimorphilus; species Dimorphilus gyrociliatus. Next base: position 882,571 of record CAJFCJ010000008.1, read on the forward strand.
TAAATAGCTTCAATTATATAAATAGACTACCATAGTATTTATAATTTCAATTTCATGCAGGGTACCAAAGGGCAGCCAGGATCTAATGGTATTTCTGGAGATGTAGGACCTCAGGGTCCACAAGGACCTAAAGGAGCAAAGGGTGTGGCTGGACCTGCTGGAGCCACTGGAGATCCAGGCTTGCCAGGCAATTCTGGTCCTCAGGGAGGTGTTGGCAACAAAGGTAATATTGGAATCAAAGGAATCAAAGGTCAAAGGGGACGAGCAGGAGAGCGCGGTGATTCAGGTAAGTTGCGCTATAGACGATAGACTTTGACTGTAACCGACATCCCACATCATAGGCGACCAGGGAGCTACAGGTGATCAAGGTTTGTCTGGATTAGCTGGTGCACAAGGTCCAGTTGGACCAGCTGGGCCAGATGGTGATACTGGAGACGCTGGAGAGATCGGTAACAAAGGTAGCAGAGGATTACCTGGTCCAGAAGGTGTTGTCGGCCCTAAAGGCATTGCAGGTGACAATGGAGGTGCAGGACCGCAAGGACCACAAGGGGCAAGAGGAGATCCTGGAGAAGCGGGTCCGATTGGATCAACTGGAGCGCCTGGTGAACCAGGCGTACAAGGAAGAATTGGACCAGTTGGACTACGGGGTGATTCCGGTAAATCTGGACAACCTGGACCGGCAGGATCTGCTGGTCCCAGAGGTATTATATAAATTTTTACTGAGAAAACACTAATTTACACACCGATCATTTATAGGATTACCTGGAGTACAAGGACCTCAAGGAGGAAAAGGAATCAAGGGTATTAGAGGGCCGAAAGGACGCCAAGGAGAAGAAGGACCACGCGGAAACGATGGTCCGGAAGGTTCACGAGGTGCCCAAGGAGAAAGTGGGCCTCCAGGAGCCCGAGGTGGTCAAGGTCCTAGAGGTGATACTGGTGATATTGGTCCTGCAGGAGAAAAAGGTGATGATGGCTTAGTGGGATTGGATGGCCCAATAGGTAGAGTTGGTGATCGTGGTCCTAGAGGTCCAGATGGACCTAGAGGCCCAGACGGTAGGCCCGGTAGTATCGGCTTACGAGGACAGATTGGAAATCCTGGTAAAAAAGGAGCAAAAGGACCCCAAGGCGATCCTGGAGATCCAGGTCAGCCAGGCCCAGATGGACAGCAGGGTGGAACTGGATACACAGGCCGTTCTGGTGTTGGTGGATCTGTTGGTCAACAGGGAGTTATTGGTGGAACTGGAAACGAAGGTCCCGTAGGCCCCCGAGGTTTACAGGGAGCTCCAGGACCCCAAGGTCCGCCTGGTGCAACCGGTCCTAGAGGTGATGCAGGTGTTGCTGGTTTACAAGGTTGGTTGAGAAATTATATCTCTCTGTATTATAAACGAAATTCAAAATTCTAGGTTCTCCTGGAAACCAAGGACCTCCAGGTCCCACGGGTCCTGTAGGCGAAATTGGAGACTTAGGTCTTCCTGGACCAAAAGGAGCCAGGGGAGATGCAGGTTTTCCAGGTTTACCTGGAGAACAGGGTCCAGCTGCATCTGGAGCTGGAAGACCAGGTCCCGTCGGCTCTCCTGGTCTACCAGGTCCTCTGGGAGTTGATGAGTGTTTGGTAAACAATGGAGGTTGTCAACACGTTTGTGTCAATACATATGATGGATACTGCTGTATGTGTAACGAAGGATTCCAACTTGTGCCGGTTGCCCAAGAAGTGACGAACTGTGTTATTCAAGATGTTACTTGCAGAGAAACCCAAACGGCAGCGAGACAATGTTTCTGTCAGCTAAGAGACGCAAACGGAAATCCAACGAGACAACTTCCAATTAATGGAACAACATGCACTGATATTGATGAATGTTCAAATTCAAATGGTCTATGCGAACACAATTGCCAAAATACAAGAGGATCATACCAGTGCACTTGCAATCAAGGTTTTGCGTTGCATCCAAACAAAAAAGACTGTCAAGGTAAGGAGTGTTTGATAATTAAAATATTTTCTAAATTGACAAACGCGTGTCTTGAAAACTTCAGATGTTGATGAATGTGCTACGCCAAATATTTGTGGATCAAACAAAGTCTGCTCAAACACATTAGGAGGCTACCTCTGTGGCGATAGCAGTTTGTACCAAAGTAAATTGAACAACAATTTTTCATGACTATGTTTTTCTTTCTGCACAGATATTCTAATCCGAAGAGTCGCTGCTGCTGCTGCTGCAGCAAGAGAAGATGATCAAGAAGATGAAGATGCCAGCTCAACAGTTTCATCTACCTCTTCAACGACAACTGTCCTAGCAGCTGTTCTAAGCGGCTTGTTGGCAGTCATTTTCACTGTAATAATTGTCATAGCCTATGGAACTTGGAAGAAACGTAAGAGCCGTGGCACAGGTGATGTAGAGACTTCATCCAGTCATAGTGCTAAAACGCTCGCTTCGAGTCGCCTAAATCTGGGAATATTCGGAGGTGATTCAACCGAACGACCTGCTCATTTCGTATAATAATAAATAGATGAAAAGAAATCAGAGGAAAAAGAAACAACCTTTTTTTCCTCCTTTATAAAGCAAGAATATCAATAAATCTACATTTTATCTAGAGGAAAAAAGCCTTTTCGGTTTTTTTTTAACTTCCGGATTTTAGGTTCCTTTTTATGTGCAATCGAACTTAGTTAATTAAAAAAAATGAAGCCTAAGAATTTGTGTTGCTTTCATGTTTTTTTTCCAGCCTGAAGAATGTGCTTATTTTTTTCTTTGAATGAAAGAGTTTCGTAATAAAATGTAAACAATAGTGTGTAAAACTACCTTGTTTATGTCTGGCGTTTATGTATAAGTGTATTAGCATAAATGATATACAACGTTTACTTAGTTGGAAAAATAAAATAGAACAAAAGTAATAAAAATTTTGATGATTCCATTTAAAAGAGAATTTATTACTTTTAATATAAACTGAATAATCTTATCTTTTCTTTATGTATATGAAAAAAAACATTAATTACCAGTTAATTAGCTAAAGTCGGGAAAGAGATATTTTGTCTAAGTTCCACTCAAATATGATAAAAAAGATGGAGGAGGATAAGATAAACGAAAAAAACATTGCACATTCTTTCTTTTTTAAAAACAAAAATGTCTCTTTATTTAAATGTTTATGTATGCGAATTAACCCGTCTTCTCGGGTTTTCCAACCTCCTAAGCTTTATTTCTATGTAAAAGTTGGCGGCCGTACTGTCGTATGACGTTTTGAGAAAGTTCCATCAGAACCCACTGATGAGATAACAGATTCTGCATCGCTTGATTCTGTTGAAGTTTTCTGCCATCTCTTTCGGACAAGAACCACAGCTAAAGTTAAAAGGGCACAGCCAGCAGCTGAGAGCAATGAAGCTAAGATAACTGTATTGGTAGACGACGATGATGAGGCAATTACTTGACCAGGATTACCTCCCTGTGCAGCAGCCCTTGCCTGATTAGATGATCTAAACTCAAGGTCACCTAAAAAATTAAATTTTATTAGTAAAAGTTAGTTTGAGTAGATAAGACATACCTTCGCTATGACAGAAATATGCTCCATATGTATTGACACAAGTTGAGAATCCTTGTCTCAGACATATTTGAGTGTCTTCGCATTCATTCACATCCACACAAGATCTACCATTCGCGCTCAATCTAAATCCTCTTCTAGTATCACAAGAGCACGTGAAACTACCAACAGTGTTGGTGCATTGGTCCTCACAAGGTTTTCCTTCATCGCATTCATTTATATCTAAAAATAAATAGTTATTCTATAAGAATAAGTCTTTTTGGAAACAATTTGAATTGATTACCTTCGCATTTATATCCAGTTACTTGGAGAATATTTGAGGTTCCTTCTTGAGTACATTGACAAGATCTTTGATTATTAATATAACTGCATCGAACTGTTCCAGCTTTACAAGAGGCAGCGCCTTGAGGAGTGGGGATAAGGCGATAACCAGGTCTACAAAGACAGCAGTATCCGTCGTAAGTATCATAACAGATATGTTCACATCCATGATTGTCGTTCAAGCATTCGTTAACTCCTGTTAATTTTAAATGTTCTATACATGAACCTATTATTGAGAAATATATAATTACCGAAGTATCCAGGTGATCCTCTTGGTCCCATTGGACCTGGTGGTCCAATTTCTGAGCCTGGCGGACCTCGGGGGCCCTGTTGACCATTTGGCCCTCTTCTTCCTTTGTTCCCAGCCGGACCTTGAGGGCCTTGTGGGCCTTTTTGTCCAGGATCTCCTGGTGGACCTGGAGGTCCATCTATGCCTTTCTCGCCATTAAGTCCAGCTGGACCTGAGGGGCCAACTGGACCAGCATCTCCGGCTTCTCCTGGTGGACCGTCTGGTCCATCTTCTCCTCTTGATCCTGCTTGTCCTGTATAACCTTGCATTCCTGTAGCTCCTTGTTGTCCAACGAGACCGCCAGTACCGTCTTGACCCTGAGAACCTCGTGGTCCAGTTGCTCCTTGCATGCCAAATGGCCCATTTGGACCTTTGTCTCCGACACCCCCAGACAAACCATCAGGACCTGGAGCACCTTTACTTCCTTGTTGTCCTATATCTCCAGCCTGCCCAATCCTTCCAGGTAAGCCTTGTGAACCCATGGGACCAGTGGAACCTTGAGGACCTTGTAATCCCGTTCGGCCGCGGCGACCTTGTGGTCCTTTAGGACCTTGTAGGCCAGTTGCACCCTTGGCTCCCTTTGAACCAACTGGACCGGGTGATCCAGCAGGACCTGTCGCACCCGGAGAACCAGCTCCTCCTGGTAAGCCGTCAGGTCCAGCATCTCCAGGATCACCAAGTTCTCCTTGATCACCTGCAATTCCTTGAGGTCCTTGTAAACCAACAGGACCTTGTGGTCCTCTGACACCTTGTGGCCCTTCATCACCCTGAGGTCCTGGGGGACCATCGGGTCCTTCTGCTCCTTTTTCGCCCACTGGACCAGTTGGTCCTATAAGAACATTTTTTGATATTTTATTGCTTGAGAAAACTAAAACTACAAGTGACTTTACCTTGCAGACCAGGCAATCCCTTGTCACCATCTAAACCAGGTAAACCTGTCGCTCCCTGTTCACCTTGAGGTCCTTGAGGACCAGGATTACCAGCTTGTCCAACCAAACCTTTAGCGCCTTGAATACCAGTGGCACCTTGTGACCCTCTAGAACCAGTATTACCAGGGGGTCCTTTCATTCCCGGATAACCTTTCGGGCCTTTATCTCCAACGGCCCCGATTGGCCCAACAACTCCGGGCTGACCAACAGAACCATCTGGTCCCTTTTCTCCAACGACTCCTTTTGCGCCCTTTATTCCCCTAGCACCATCTTGGCCTCTTGCTCCTTGAGCTCCTTGTGGGCCTTGAGCTCCTATTTGTCCTTCACCACCGAGAGGCCCTTTGTCACCAGCAGGGCCCTTAAGACCGGGATCTCCTTGAGGACCATCTTGTCCGACTTGACCTTCTGGTCCAGCCGTTCCGATCGGACCTGGAATAACGTAAAAATAAAGTAAGTTTATATGTTCAGAAACAACGCTTTTTAGTTTACCTTTCGGTCCGGTTGCTCCAAGTAAACCTGTTTGGCCAGCAGGACCAGGATCACCGATTGGCCCAATACCACCTACAGCACCACGATTACCAACAGGTCCGGTTATACCAGTGTCACCAACAGGTCCCAAAACTCCTTGTTCACCAGTGTTACCTACGGGTCCTGGATCTCCAGTTGCTCCAATACCTCCTTGTATTCCTATATTTTCAATGTTCCATATAAATTTCTTAGTATCTTAATAAGACAAAACTCACCAATGTCGCCTGTATCTCCAGGTAAACCTACAGCTCCCTGGACTCCTTTAACTCCAGGTTGTCCTGCATCACCGATTGGGCCTTTAGGACCTCTCGGCCCATCTACTCCTTTCTGTCCTTTATCTCCCTGAGGTCCAGCATCTCCTGTATTTCCTTCTAATCCTGGAGGTCCTCTCTGGCCAACTTGGCCAGGAGCACCTTTTCCGCCAGTTGTACCAACAGCTCCCACAGGTCCATCACCGCCAGCAACACCTGGTGCTCCTTTTGATCCTCTAGGACCAGGTGCTCCTTCTGCTCCATCTAAACCAGTCGATCCAGTCGCACCAGGATCACCAATTGCTCCGGCTGGACCTTTTTCTCCTTGTATTCCAACTTGACCAGGTTGTCCTCTTGGTCCAGTTGCTCCTTGTCCTCCTTGATCGCCTTGGGGCCCCTAAAAAACTTAAATATGAAAGTGATGCTTTATGAATCAGATATCTTAAATACCTGATTTCCTGGTTCTCCTTGAGGACCTTGATCGCCAGTGTTACCTTGAGGTCCCTTCGGTCCCGTTCCACCCTGAAGTCCTGCCTGACCTTGCGGACCATCGGGTCCTTGAGCTCCAACAACTCCGTCGTCTCCTACAGCACCTGCTGGACCTTGGGCACCTTGAGGGCCTTGACTACCGGTATTACCAGCCGGTCCAGGAGGACCATCAGGGCCTTTATCTCCTGCATCTCCAATGGGTCCTTCAGATCCTTGTTGACCTTGTGGACCTTTAGAACCCGGTGGTCCCTGATCGCCTGGAGTACCTGGATCGCCTATTGCGCCTTTTGGTCCAGTAGCTCCCTGGAGTCCTTGTGCACCGGGATCACCTGTTATAGAGTTTAACACATGGAATCAGCTTCTAGAATTTATTCTGACATATAATTAATTTTATATTTTCCTTAAACGATCTATATTAAATTCAAACTCATTTGTTAAATACTCCTAAGTATGTAAATTACAATAATTATAACAATAAAAAACTTTACCAATAGGTCCTTGAGCTCCAGGGTTACCAGGTATGCCAATATCTCCCTGTGGGCCAGCGCCACCTTGCTGCCCTTTCTGACCAGCTGGTCCAGAGTTTCCAGGAGGTCCAACGTCTCCAGGTATTCCTGGTGGTCCTGGATTTCCATTGCTGCCAGCCTCTCCCGGATTACCTAATACAAATAATTAAAATAATTTTCTCTATTCTTATTATTACTTTACCTTTTGGTCCTGCTTGTCCTATGTTACCCTGTGGGCCTCTTGGCCCTGTTGCACCTTGTACTCCATCTGGTCCTTTAGGTCCAGGATCGCCAGTTGCTCCTTGAGCTCCTGGAGGCCCAGCCGCTCCAGCTGGACCTTGACTTCCCTGTGAACCCTGATTTCCAACCGCTCCGTCGTTACCAGGCGAGCCTATTTTGTAGGTTAGAATAGAAATTTTATAATTTTTGAAGAATAACGTTGTTCACTTTCAAATCTTACCAGCTGGTCCTATATTTCCTGTTGCACCAGGATTACCAGCATCTCCAACTGGCCCTATGGGTCCAGGAGGACCTTGACTTCCTGGGGAACCTTTGTTGCCTGCAGGGCCTACAGGACCTTGATCGCCGATGGCTCCATCTTGACCGGCTGCTCCTACGTCGCCTGGAGGTCCTACTGGTCCTTGAGGACCTGGTAAACCCTGAGGTCCTTTCACACCATCAGGTCCTGTAAAACCTGTTGCGCCTATTTTTCCAGATACTCCTGGCTGACCTTGAGGACCATCTTGTCCATTGGCTCCCTTTGCACCAGCCTCGCCTATTTGATAAAATAACGATAATTTAAAGTAAAATTTTATTTTGTTAGGCAACCTTTTGCCCCATCTGGTCCAGCAGGTCCCAAGTCTCCCTGAGGTCCTTTGGGTCCAGCATTTCCTTGAGGTCCAACAGGTCCTTTGTCTCCTGGATCACCTACTTTTCCAGGTGGCCCTTTCGGTCCTTTCGGTCCTGCTGCGCCTTTATCACCATCAGGTCCAGCATCTCCAACTGGTCCTGGTCCTCCGGGCGGTCCCACAGGGCCAGGTTGACCTTTTGGTCCTGCATCTCCATCAGGTCCGTTTGCTCCAATAGCGCCTCTGGCACCCTGTGCCCCTTGAGGGCCTTTTTGACCCTGAGGACCAACACCTCCAGTATTTCCAATAGGGCCGACTGATCCAGGATTGCCTTTTAAGCCTTGATCTCCATTGGGCCCTACAGCCCCTGGAGGACCTTTGTCTCCTTGTGGGCCAACAACTCCCTTTTGTCCTTTGGCACCTTTGTCTCCATTAGCACCTTTATTACCCTTGTCTCCATCAGGTCCTTGGTCTCCCTGCAGTCCATCAGGACCCTTTCCTCCAACATCGCCTAAGTTAACATTTTTAACTTATAGCTTAAAATAGAGTTATAAGTATTTATCATACCTTGTGCTCCAGGTACTCCAGTTGCTCCTTTGGCTCCATCATTTCCATCAGGACCCTGTTTTCCTGGTTGACCGACTTTGCCTTGAGGGCCTTTATCACCTGTATCGCCTTGTGGTCCGACCGGACCTACGGGTCCTGGAATACCTGGCTTACCAGCTGGTCCTTGGGGTCCTTTATTTCCGGCATCCCCTTGACTTCCAGCAGGTCCTTGAGAGCCAGGATCTCCAGTTGCACCAGTAGCACCAATTTCTCCATCAGATCCTGTACTTCCAACGTCACCATTTGGTCCAGGGTTTCCTTGAGGTCCAGTGTTTCCTTGCGGACCTATAGCTCCAGGGTCCCCTGCAGGTCCTTGCAGTCCAGCGCTACCATCATTTCCTTGGTTTCCAATTGGACCTGAAGCACCAGTATCTCCAGGTGGTCCTTGAGGACCTTGACTGCCACCATTTCCTTCAGGGCCTTTATCTCCAGGATTACCATCCGGACCAGTTGCACCTCGGGGACCTTGAGGTCCTTGTAGCCCTTTTAAAGGTAGACTAAACTGGTTTTTAATGCGAATATAGTAATTTTAATTACATTACCCTTTGGTCCAGCAACGCCTTTATCGCCAGGAGAACCTTGATCTCCCTGGAGACCGTTGTCACCTTGCACACCATCATTTCCAGGCATTCCCTTTTCACCAACAATTCCTTTTTCTCCTTTTACACCTTGATCACCAGGCTCACCTCCTAAGCCTTGCGGACCTTGAGCACCTATGTTGCCTTTTGTTCCTTTATTACCTTGAAGGCCTATATTTCCTCGGGCCCCCTGTGGACCGGGCGGACCCTTATCTCCTTGAGGGCCAGGCGGTCCAGCATCTCCAGGATTACCTGGGGCACCAGGGGGTCCGTCTTGGCCTTTTCCACCTAATAATTTGAGCATAGTCAAAAACCTATCTTATAATGAAAAAATTTCGCATTTACCAGGTGGGCCATCTGCTCCCGCATTGCCACTTAATCCTGGTCTTCCTCTGTTTCCTTGGCGACCAGGTGGACCTGCTTGACCGTCTGGACCTTTGGCACCTTGTTCCCCTGCTGGTCCTTGTTGACCAGGTGCTCCAGGTTGGCCTATTATGCGTATAATAATTCGATTATCATTGAAGGATAAAAATAATAGACTTAATTTCTACCTGGGTTACCAAGAGGTCCTTCATTTCCCGCTATTCCTTGAGGGCCTCTATCTCCAGGAGGCCCGTTTAATCCTTTAGGACCTACAGGACCTTCAGGTCCTGATGTGCCTATCGGTCCGTCTCTACCTCTAGGACCGCCTGGTCCCTTAGGGCCTTTTGCTCCATTAGGTCCTGGGTCTCCAACTGGCCCCCTTCCTCCAGGTGGACCCTGGATTCCAGGAGGCCCATCAGGTCCCCCTGTTCCTGGTGGACCAGGAGGTCCAGGGGGTCCTGGACGAGTATTTACTCCTATGAAAAGAAATTTGCGTAAGATAAAATAGTTTTAGGAAAAACGAAAGTTACCAGATCCTTCAAAGCAAACACCTCCTTCGTTATTACATCTGACATTAACGCCATTAGATTCTTGTCCGCTTCCTATAATTCAAATGAATTAATGTAATCAAAAAGTGTTTGTAAAATTAGCATATTCATAAAGGAAAACTAGCAAACCTGTTTGTAAAATATATATCACAACTATCCAGGACGCTGCGACTCTACCAAAACGGCGCGCCTAAAAAAGGAATAACAAAGGTTTATTTAATAAAAAGTTCGATGTAGTTAAGCCAGACATATTATATATCTATTGCTATGTTTAACTACAAATACCAGGCATTAACCTTTGAATTAATCAAATATCATTGGTTTAAATAAACAAATTAATTGAACAATTTGTTTTTGTCATATAACATTAACTATACAAGATAATAGCACTTACCATCATTATTATGACGCCGAAATTTGGAGCTTGCAGGAACTGGCTCACGCAGACTAGAAGTTGTGGGGCTAATGTTATGTTAGGGTGGATCAAGGCCCACCTTGTAATGATCGCAACCGGTTTTACGAATTGGGCAACTCCTAATATCAAAAATTAACTATCGGTCGGGATATGATCCCTACTCCCTGCAACACTTTCGCGGCCGCGTTCAACTCGCCCCTCGTTATAGAAAATAAGGCCTAAAAACGATAGGGTGGGTGTAAGAAGGGTAAAAAGAAGAAGTAAGATTTAATGTAAACGATACGCCCGAATTGATTTATTGAGTTTAGCCAGCCTATTATGAACTTTTATAATATTTCAACTTTGCTAATATAGAACTTGAATACATAGTAATATGTTATTAATTCTGAACTGAATTATTATTAGAAAACGCAAACATTAACGAGACGATTAAATATTTCGTCGTACTCGTAAAATTCTGATTATTGTATTAAAATTCTAAAACCAAACATCATAGGCCTACGTTTCCAGATGAGCATAAACTCAGGTGTATACATTTTACATGTATATATATTATATATAAATGTATATAGTTTTACACCGAAAAAAAGCGTCCATTATTGCACCAAAAAAAAAAATTATATGGAAAAAATATGGTATTCTTATATTTAAATTTTTCTATCGAAAAGTCGCTCGTCGATGACACTTGAGTTCATTGTGCGATTATCGTAAGCATCGCTTTCTTCATCTCTGGATTTTCTTCTCTTCTTTATAATATGCCTTACTGCTACAACTAATATTGCGGCGGAAAGGATTCCCGATATTACAGCCAATATTGTAATGGTAACTGTTGATCCGTTGCTTTGGCTAATTGCTGTTTCAACTTGGTTGTTGTCAGCCTTTTGAGCAGCAGCTGATTGTCCCGTTGCTACCAAGGCAACTGAAAGAATTATGAATTTTAGTACTAATTATAATAATTCGTTTGTCTTTTGTCTTACAGAGGCACATAAAAGATCCATAGGTGTTTACGCAAAATTGATCTCCTTGACAGGGGTTAGTACCAGAACATTCGTTATTATCTAAACAAGTTCTACCATCTGTAGACAGGGTAAAACCATCTCTGCAAGCACAAGTGTAACTTCCTCCAGTATTAACACAACGATCGTCACAGTTATGAGTTCCAGCATTACATTCATCAATATCTGCAAAAAGGAGCAAGTATATCGTATTAAAAGTTTAGCGAACTTCTCTAAGTGTCTTTAAATGCAAACCTCTACATCTGGTGCCACTGATAGGTACAACTCTATTATTCGAGTCAGTGCATGTACAAAGTCTTTGATTGTTGATATATTCACAAACAACGCTGTCAACTGTAAAATATTTATATATGAAAAGAAAGAACCAAGAATTAGCATCTTTAATCTTACTTGTACACGTCGTATCTTCAATTGGTATTGGTACTAAATTGAATCCTGGTCGACACAGGCAGCAAAAACCTTGGGCAGTATCGAAACAAACTTGATCACAACCACCATTATTTACAAGACACTCATTCACTCCAAAAAATCCTGGTAAGCCTGTTTTACCAGTTGGACCGGGAGGACCACCAGGACTTCCAGCAATTCCACGAGGACCAGCAGGTCCTTCAGGACCAATATCACCCTCTTCTCCCTGAGGTCCTATGGGTCCTATTTCTCCTTGTACTCCTCCATTTCCAGGTTGACCTGAAAGTTTACTAAATCGTTAAGACTTTCTCTCTCTATATATATTAATTTCTTACCCATCGGGCCCTCAGCTCCAGGACTACCATCCGCTCCTGGTGAACCTAAAGGTCCTCTTACTCCCATAACTCCAGGATTTCCAGGCGCCCCAATAGGCCCTCTTGGACCTTTTCTTCCTGTTCCTCCTGTTGCGCCAACTGGTCCAGGTGATCCAGTGCCACCTGAATTTAAATAAAAGGGTGTATTTGATATAGAGATAAACTCTTATGTACTTACCTCTTTCGCCCTGTGGTCCATCAATACCCAATTCTCCAATACCTCCGGTTCTACCAACTGGTCCAGCTGGTCCAGTTGGTCCACGATCTCCCACATCCCCCTGTTGTCCTCTAGGGCCCCTAGCTCCTACAGGACCGGTTCCTCCCCTGGTTCCTTGAGATCCTTGCGGCCCTTGCCGACCTGGAGGTCCTAATTGACCTTGAGGACCATCAGCCCCTTGTTTACCAGGTTGGCCTGTATTTCCTCGGGGACCATCTGGCCCATCCGGTCCTCTATATCCATCTGGTCCTTCGAAACCCATTATACCTCTTGGACCTGATGCTCCTCTGAAACCAGTTGCTCCTAAGCGACCTTGTTTTCCAGCCTGCCCTGGTGGACCCTTTTCACCTTTAAGACCTTGATCTCCAGCTTCTCCCCTTAAGCCGATAATACCCTGCCTACCCTCTCTACCAGTATCACCTTTAGTTTATAAACATATTTATTTTATATTAAGAGAATTATAGTTTAACTAACCTATTGAACCCTGATTTCCAATGGGACCTTCAGGACCTGCTGGTCCTTCTGGTCCAGCAGGGCCTTGAGGACCAATTTCTCCTGTCGCGCCAATTCGACCTCTTCTGCCTTGTAGACCTCTTAATCCAGGCAGTCCTACCTCGCCAGTTGCGCCTAAAGGCCCTGGCGGACCGGCTTGTCCTCTATCGCCAGCTTCTCCTGCCACTCCTTGAACTCCCTCCTCTCCTGCGTCTCCATCGAGACCTTTTGCCCCAACAGGTCCTGACTGGCCTCTGGGCCCTATGCCTCCTTTCGCACCAGGTTCTCCAGTACTTCCTCTGTCACCTGGCAATCCTCTTTCACCTTGTGGCCCTGGGAGTCCTATTTCACCATTTGCTCCGATATCTCCAGTGTCACCCTGAATAGTTACACTTGAATAATATCTAATTTAGGGTAAGAAGCAGCTTACCATGGCTCCAGCATCTCCAGCCGGTCCTCTATCACCTGGACTTCCAGAAGCTCCAACTGGACCTATGGGACCCTTCGATCCTCTAGCACCAGGGTCTCCAGCATCTCCAATCATTCCCGTATCTCCTTGCGGACCTTGTCGACCATCTGGACCTGGAAGACCATCTGCTCCAATATCTCCTTGATCACCTATCGGCCCGTTGGGTCCTTTGGGACCAATATCACCGACTGGACCATCATTTCCTTTTGGACCTGTTAGTCCCATTATACCTTTTGGCCCAGTGCTGCCAGTATCTCCAAGTATACCTTGTGCTCCGTTTGGCCCCTTATTTCCCTCTAGACCTTGTTCACCTCTTGGGCCCTTTAGGCCTGGCCCACCAATAGGTCCTGGAGAACCAGTATCTCCTTGGGAACCGGGTGAGCCCTTTTGGCCAGCACTTCCTTCTGCTCCTTCTGGTCCTTGATCGCCAACTAATCCTGGTAATCCTGTAGCACCTTGGCCGCCTTGAGGGCCTTGCGGTCCAGTATTCCCGGGAGATCCAGCCTCACCCTTTCAGTAATTTTAAGTACAAATTATAACTCTTTCTAGTTAAAACTTACTTGTGCACCAGGAGGCCCTTGTAAACCTTGTTGACCAATGGATCCCACTGGACCTGTTGCACCAACTGGTCCTGCTGGACCCTTTTGTCCAGTATAGCCTGGTTGACCAGTTGCTCCTTGACCACCAACTGGACCACGAGAGCCGGCAGGTCCAGGGTCTCCTTGAACGCCAGCATCACCAACAACACCACGATCTCCATTAACGCCTTCGGGACCTACTTGACCTTTATCACCTTCAGCACCCTTATCTCCTATAGGTCCCTGATCTCCTGCTATACCAGGAACTCCTATGTACAATAAAAGTTAAACTTAAAGATTTTCAAAAATGTTGTATTTCAAAATATCCTACCAATTGCTCCAGCAGGTCCTTGTTCACCAGTGAAACCATTACTTCCTGGTAGACCTTGAGGTCCAGGATTTCCTTGAAGGCCTTTAGGACCAACTTCTCCTGTATCTCCAGCCCCACCATTAGCACCAACGGGACCTTGAGATCCAGCTGTTCCCATTTCTCCTGATAAGCCTTTAACACCTTTTGGACCTTTGTCACCAGCCTCTCCTATATTGATAAAAATTGAAGATTTTTTTTATACACTATATATGAAGAATTATAATAAAGTCGAACACTTATCTCAAAATAGCATATTCAACTAAATAATGAAAGCAAATGAAATGAGCTTACCTTGTTTTCCTCTGTCACCAGCAGGCCCTATTTGGCCTTTTGAACCTTTACCGCCTTGCGCGCCAGGATCTCCAGGAGCTCCAATTTGACCCTGAAGTCCTTGAGCACCCTTTGCACCGATATCACCATCTACTCCTTTTTCTCCAGCAGGTCCTTTGGGTCCAGGGTTACCGACTGGACCATCTGGTCCAGGAAGTCCGTCTGCACCTTGAATTCCGTTTATTCCCTTTTCTCCAGGATTACCAACTTTTCCAGGTTCTCCAGCAGATCCTTGTGGACCCTATTAGAATATTTCTTTATCCTTGTATATCATTTTAAAGCATAAAATACTTACAGGAGATCCTTGACTGCCTGGATTGCCCTGAATTCCAGGTGGTCCTGCATTACCAGGCAGGCCAACTGCACCAGCTGGACCTATCTTTCCTTTATTTCCATCTGGACCGATAGGACCTTGAATACCTTGGTCACCTGGCGGACCAGGGTTTCCGTTAGCTCCAGGACTACCAGGAGCACCTTGATCTCCAGGTATACCAGCCTCACCACCCGCACCGCCTGGTCCTATGGGTCCTTTCGGACCTGCAGGACCTGGGTCACCAACAGCTCCACCAGCTCCAGGTGTGCCTGCTCTTCCTGCAGGTCCAACTTTTCCCTTATCACCATTTCGACCATTATCTCCAGGTGGGCCTTTCGCTCCTTGGCTTCCAATCGTTCCTGGATCTCCAACATCTCCACTCTGTCCTGGCAATCCTTGTAAGCCAGTTGCACCTTGTAATCCAAATCTACCTGGCGATCCGGCATCCCCAGTGAAACCAGGGTTACCTGGTGCTCCGGGCAGGCCTTGTGGTCCTGGACTACCTGCTCCACCTTGCGCTCCTTTATCACCTGGTGATCCAGCTACCCCATTTGGGCCAGTAGCTAAAAACAGGCGCTATGACTCACTTATATTTGTTATCCTTTGTAAACTCACCTCCTTGAGGACCCTTAGCACCTCCGGTTCCTTCAGGGCCTACATTTCCAATTGGCCCCTGAACACCTGGTTCTCCTTTTATACCTGGTGCACCTTTTTCTCCTGCGGGACCTGCATCTCCCTGGGGTCCGTCAAGTCCTTGAGGACCAGCGGGACCCTTAGAACCAGCTGGTCCAGGGTCTCCTATATCTCCAGCGGGACCAACACTTCCTGTATCGCCTTCTGAACCGGGCAGTCCGTCTGGGCCAGGAGAGCCTTGATCCCCCGCATCCCCAGTGTCTCCCTGTAGACCTTTGGGACCAGCAAGTCCTTGGCCTCCCTGAGGTCCTTGATTTCCAGTGTCTCCCATTGGTCCAGGATCCCCAACAGCACCTTTCTGGCCATCTATTCCCTTTGGCCCTTTAGCTCCAGGAGCACCTTTAGAGCCAGCATCCCCTAGATCTCCTGGCTCACCTATTTAACAAATAATGTAAATGAAGCAAACTTTTTTATGAGAATTTTCATCATAAAAAGTAATAAAAAGTTTTTATTACCAATTGGACCATTTGGTCCAGGAGCACCACCTGCTCCATCACTTCCTGGGGGTCCATCTATTCCTATATCACCTGTATCCCCTTCTGAACCCTTCGGTCCCTTTTCTCCTGGTAGACCTGGGTCGCCTTGAGGACCAGTAGCTCCCTAGATATAAATATAATTACAAAGTCTTAAAATAAGAACTTTAGATTTTTTTACCTGTTGACCTTGTTGACCTGGGTCACCATTAGGGCCAGGTAAACCTTTTGACCCAGCTGGTCCTGGATCGCCATTAGACCCAATTGGACCAAACTCTCCTGGATCTCCATTCTTTCCAGGTGCACCGCTTGCTCCTTGTGTACCAATCGGTCCTATATCTCCATTTGGCCCAATAGGACCGGTGTTTCCCATATTTCCTTTTGGCCCATCTGGGCCGGTAAATCCAGGATCCCCTACATAAATTATATTTATTTAGGCTTATTTCTAATATTAATCTCTTCTAACCTGGTTGTCCTGGTGGACCATCACTTCCAACGTTGCCTTTTGGACCAGGAGGTCCAGACATACCAGTAAATCCTTGATCACCTCTGTTGCCATTGATTCCTGGTGAACCTCTACTTCCTTCAGAACCAACGTCACCA
This sequence comes from Dimorphilus gyrociliatus, assembly GCA_904063045.1. Taxonomy (NCBI): domain Eukaryota; kingdom Metazoa; phylum Annelida; class Polychaeta; family Dinophilidae; genus Dimorphilus; species Dimorphilus gyrociliatus. The sequence continues at coordinate 899,106 of CAJFCJ010000008.1, forward strand.
GGCGCACCTTAAAACAAGAAGAGTTGTAGGACTATATTCAATCGAAATATTCACATACCTGGTGGGCCACGGAAACCAATTTCTCCTTTATCACCTACTGTTCCTTTTGGTCCCACAGATCCTTTTGGACCATCTTCTCCTTTGGGTCCCTGTGGTCCTTGATCTCCTGTATTTCCAGCTGGGCCTGGTGGTCCTTTGTCTCCACTCTGTCCGGGCTGCCCCTGTGCACCATTAATTCCACTTTCTCCTTGAAGCCCTCTATTTCCTTGTGGCCCTTGATCCCCTTGAGGTCCTCGAATACCATTAGGACCTTTTATTCCAGTTGGTCCTTTCGGTCCTATACTTCCAATGTCCCCAGGTTGACCAGCTGAGCCTGGTGGACCTACAAAAAATATCAATTAAGAAAATTAATAAATTGTCATATTGCATATAATCATGAAATTCTGGTTCAAGTAGATTACCTTGCTGACCGTCAGCACCAGCTGGCCCTTTATCACCAGGATCGCCAACCATTCCTTGTGGACCTCTTGGTCCTTGTAAACCAGGGGAACCATTTTGACCTACACCTCCTTTATTTCCAGTAGCTCCCTGAGATCCACGAGGACCAGGATTTCCTTGTCGCCCAATATTTCCTACTGGACCTTGAGGTCCAACTGGGCCTTTGGGACCAGGTTTTCCAAAGTTACCAGAACGACCAGGAGGTCCTGTTCCACCTGGATTCCCTTGGTCACCTGGGGGACCTTCTCGTCCCTCCGGACCTGCAGGTCCGGGTGGGCCCTGATTGCCTTTGGGGCCGATAACACCTCTTGGACCGATTCGGCCAGGAGATCCGGAAGAGCCGGTCGCACCTGGAAGACCTGCTGGCCCCGGTGGCCCAGGAACTCCTCTCAGACCTTGAAATAGAAATCAGTACTTATTGAAAATAATTTATTTTATTTAGGTGATTACCCGTTCCTTCCATACACAGACCGCCTTCCTTACATTCTGTATTTTGATCACCTCCAACACCTCTGGCGGAATTCTGACAAAATGCTACAATAATAATAAAAGAAGAAAATTAAACGAGAGGTAACACAAAAGAAAGATTTGTTTGTAGAAGAAATTAGCATACCTTTGCTAACGAACAGCAAAAAAATAACAATCGGTAAAACGCTGAGCCTTTTTTCCATCTGATATCAATAGAAATTATGAAATAACACTGCAGTCGAATATGAAAAGTATTAGTTGTAAAATGAAATCGAAGTTATATTCTATAACATGTCTTCTCTTTAATACTTGGTTTTTTTTTAACATACCAATATAACTTATAATAAATTGAATGAAAATAAAGGCTTTTCTATATTTTAATTGATAATTTTTGTTCTAATGCTTACCTTTAGTTTATTATAAGGCTATGCAGCGTTAAAATTTCCTTCAATCCTGCCCTGGGAACGTTACTGCCCAGCTGCAGAGATGGAAAATTTTTTATAATTGTCCGCCTTAAAGCATATACAGCACAAGCACAGTCCTTAGAGCGGCGCTGTCCTCCACAGTTGACTGCACTTTGAATCCTTATGATTAAAAAATGATCCGAAAGAGCTGTCTGATCTTTCATACCGTCTCCAACGCTAACACTTTTACCGCCACGCGTTTTTAGAGCGGTTTATTTTGAAATACTTTTATTAAACTTTTTATGCTAACTCCCTGCACTTGCTTTCCCAATAAGAAATTACCATAGAAACATATGCAAATTAATTAATAAAAATTAATTCAATAGCTAAAATCTCGCTTAAAGATTTTAAAACTAAATAATATCTGTATTTATAAAGCATTTATTTTCAACTACTCCCCCTAGTGCGAAAATCAAATTCAACCAAGCTGAACACTCAAAGTGGATGTGGTAAAATCAACGTCCTATATGCTTTTCTGTGACACCGAATAGTTTTCTCCAGAGATAGTGTGAGTGAGAGGGTTAGTAAAGTTTTCGTATGATCATTTCAACTTACTATCTTCAATTACAAATTAAAGATAGTTTAAAGAAAATAATGCAGTGTTATAGCAATATTGCACAGTTGTAACAAAACAATTTGCAAAGTTACTCTAATGGCATTTTATTTATTTATTTAAAAACGATTATTTAATCATTACTATTCAAACAGGGCAATGCTGAAGGTCCTTGCACTATTTTACATTTTCTCTGGAGTAAACTGGAGTAAGTATCTTATTTTTCCTTTAACGTTTTATCAATTCTTGTAGTAACGCATTTATATGCAAATATCTGCATATATGCTTTATCATCTTTTAAATATATTGATAATTTTAAACCATCTTATTTATCGAATATCGTATTTATTGACCAAAATAAAAGAAATTTTGACAACTTTATTGATGTTCTCATAGTTTTACAAAAAAGAACTTTTTCTTCTTTAGGTCTGGCTTTTTTTCTTGTGAAATTTTTTTTACAGCCTTTTTTTATATACAATTTTTAATATTCTTTTTTTAAACCAATAGTTTACGCTCAGCAAAATGTTGGGGAAGGGCGAGGCGGTGACCAGACTGTAAAATGCAAAAAAGGAGGATTTTGTTATGATGGCACAGGTAGTCTATCAGACATTTACCCTTTTAAACTCTTTCATCTATATTTTTCTTCACGATAATTTTCAGGCCAAAGAGGAGCTCCAGGTTTACCAGGGCCTGTGGGACCCCCAGGGGAGACTGGTCCTGTAGGGGATAGAGGTATCGTAGGGCAAAAGGGTGTTCTTGGACCTAAAGGAGACAATGGCCCTCCAGGTAATTAATTACTCAAAAACAAACCCAATACACTGAAACATACGATTTTATTCTGTAGGTCCAGACGGAAACTATGGACCACAAGGTCCAGTAGGAGATACTGGTCCTCCTGGTTTTACGGGATCTGCAGGTCCACCAGGCCAGAGAGGTCCAATTGGATCTAAAGGCCCCCGTGGTATTCAAGGAGATAGGGGAAGAATAGGTCTAGCAGGTTTGGCTGGACCTGGTGGTCCCCAGGGGCCAGCTGGTAAAAAAGGTACCAAAGGAGTTGCTGGAGGACCTGGAGATTTCGGTCCACCAGGCTTACCTGGGGAAGACGGAGACAGGGGTGATAGAGGCCCTGTAGGAAATACAGGATTAGAAGGTATACATTTATTTTTCAGATATTAGATTTACGCTTTCTTAAAATTATGAAAAGGTCCAAGAGGGTTACCAGGCGATCGTGGGAGTAATGGTGATAAAGGTCCCCAAGGAGCTGAAGGCATTAAAGGAGCTCCTGGATCTCAAGGAGTGGCAGGAGAGTCTGGTCCTGTTGGGGAAAAGGGGACTAACGGTACAGATGGTCTACCAGGTGCAATTGGAAGAGATGGACCAGTAGGAGATAAAGGAGATCGCGGCCCACAGGTAAAAATACTTTGTTCATTTTTATAGTCAATAAAAAAAGGTATTTTAGGGGAAAATAGGAGAAAAAGGCCTCAAAGGATTACTGGGCTCTACAGGACCAAAGGGAGATAATGGCCCAAAAGGAATTATTGGTATGAAAGGAGAAAAGGGTTTCCGTGGTCCTTTAGGCGAACCAGGATCAGTCGGTAATCCAGGAATTGATGGTCAACAAGGATTTAATGGGGGTCAGGGGTTACAAGGTTCAACAGGAGATACTGGGGGTATAGGACCCAAAGGAAACCCTGGTCCTGTTGGTAGTCAAGGATTACAAGGTGATTCTGGACCCGTTGGTCCAGCCGGGCCAAAGGGTTTACCTGGGAGCACAGGTGTACAAGGACCAGGAGGCAGTCCAGGACCACAAGGGGATAAAGGAGAAAAAGGTTTTCCTTAATCTGGCAAAGTTTCTGTTACTAATTGATTTTTGAACTCTAGGTTCTGTTGGTCTTCGTGGCATACCAGGAAATATAGGAGTAATCGGTCTTAAAGGAAGTAATGGAAACCCTGGTATAAATGGACTGTCCGGCCCTGGAGGTGATCCAGGTGAAATAGGACCTCAGGGCAGTACAGGACCTGAAGGAGATCCGGGAGTACCTGGTGTTAAAGGTTCAGCCGGAGGGCTTGGCGATACAGGTGATATTGGTCTAGATGGACCAATGGGAAAAAATGGAACGATTGGTCCTGACGGAGATACTGGACCAAGAGGTACATTTTTGTCAACTATGATTCTTAATTTAACTATTTATATTAAATTCAGGTCCTGTCGGCGATGTTGGGGATCGAGGAAGTAAAGGGCCCGTAGGTAGTAAAGGACCACAGGGATTTGATGGATTAAAAGGAGATGCAGGAGAAAGGGGGTTTACAGGGCCGGACGGTCCTAAAGGACCAGTAGGCAAAGCTGGCGCTCAAGGTCTTCAAGGTAATAGAGGGAATGCTGGTGATGTTGGTGACACAGGCCCGCCAGGAGAAATCGGTTTAGTTGGAGGGCTAGGAGCAACTGGAGAAAAAGGACCTATTGGAGATCCCGGGGAGGCAGGAGTACCTGGTGGAAAGGGAATGAATGGAGAACCTGGACCAGACGGGCCGCAAGGCGATGCAGGTCAACTTGGTGAAAAGGGTGTTATAGGTCCAAAAGGAGATCAAGGATCCACAGGTCCTGCTGGAGCCATTGGAGTAGAAGGTGCTAAAGGCAACAAAGGGCCTCTTGGTCAGCAAGGAGTCATGGGAGATTTTGGACAACCTGGAGATAAAGGTGATATCGGTAGTAATGGTCTGCCTGGCAATAAGGGACAAGTTGGCGCCGCCGGACCAGCCGGGCCTATAGGAGATATTGGATCTCCTGGCGATGCAGGACCCGATGGATCAATAGGATTAGATGGACGACAGGGTTCACCTGGAGACGCAGGAGGACCAGGTCCCCCCGGAATTCAAGGAGTTAAAGGCGTGAGAGGAGACTTTGGTTCTCGAGGAAATCCCGGTCCTGCAGGACCAAATGGTAATATAGGCCAAAATGGTCGTGTTGGCGATGTTGGTGATGTTGGAGTTGCTGGAGCTAAGGGAGCTCTAGGATCTGCTGGAGAAAAGGGAGCTGATGGGCCCATTGGTAACCCTGGAATCAATGGTGTTCAAGGACCTCGCGGTAAGCCAGGTCCAATTGGAGATCAAGGTGATACTGGGTTAGCAGGTGTAGATGGTGTAGTGGGGCCTTTGGGACCTCAAGGGCCTCAGGGAATTCCAGGGCTTGTAGGAGGTGTTGGTTTGGCAGGTCTACCAGGACTGCAAGGGCCAAGAGTAAGATCTGATAGTCCGTTTTAAGGAATCTTACTAATATTCCTCTTTTCAGGGTGATACTGGTGCTTCCGGAGCTCCTGGTCAATCAGGAGGCCAAGGCATACAAGGTGCCCAAGGTCAACCTGGGAGCGATGGACCCATGGGATCAACGGGTGTAAGAGGTCCTGTAGGGCCTGTTGGGTCTCAAGGTAGTAAAGGCTCAAATGGTGATTCTGGACCAAGAGGTATAAAAGGTATTCAAGGAAATGTTGGTTCTCCTGGAGATTCAGGTCCAAAAGGGCCGGCTGGTAATAAAGGGTTAAAGGGTCAACCAGGACAACAAGGATCTAGTGGAAGAAAAGGAGATATCGGAAATCCTGTATGATTCTTAATTTTTCTTGTCTTTTGTATTCATGTTTAACTGAGAAATTTTTTATTAGGGACCAAAAGGGCTTCAAGGTGAAAAGGGAGTTGGCAATCTAGTAGGAAAAACAGGTCCCCAGGGAAATCCGGGCGATATTGGAACTAAAGGACAGAAAGGTCAGAGAGGAGATAAAGGCTTACCAGGTAATGTGGGATCGAGAGGCGACACTGGTGGCCAAGGACCTGATGGACCTCTTGGCATTAAGGGTTTACGGGGTGATGAAGGTGGTGTTGGCGACAAGGGCCCTGTTGGAGAAAAAGGATCTCTTGGCCCATTAGGGCTTCCTGGAAAAAGGTAAAAAACTTTTTTTTGCATCAAAGTTTAATGTGTATTTATGTTTTTCAGAGGTCAACAAGGAGATGTAGGAGATCAAGGGGTTCTAGGGCCTGCAGGTAACAAAGGCAGCCCGGGGATTTCTGGAATCCCAGGAGTAAGAGGTTATACCGGACAACACGGGCCAGCTGGACCTAATGGAAGAGCTGGACCTGCCGGTCCTGTTGGTTCTCAAGGTAATACTGGCGCACCAGGTAATGTGGGAGATAAAGGGCCACCAGGAAATACTGGAGCACCTGGACCACAAGGTCCTAAAGGCATTTCAGGTCCTATAGGCCCTTTAGGTGACCAAGGAGCTGTTGGGTCGAAGGGAAGTATAGGAAGTAAAGGTCAATCAGGTATACAAGGAGTAAATGGTGAAGCTGGGTATACTGGTTCTACTGGTCAAAAAGGTTCACGAGGTAATAAAATTCTGTTGGCATTAGCGAAAATATTTATAAATTTTTCTTATTTAGGTGATCAAGGGCCTGTTGGGGAAAGGGGTCCTAATGGCAATATTGGTCCACAAGGTTTTACTGGTAATACTGGGTCAAAAGGTATTCAAGGATTAGTTGGTCAAAAAGGAAGCCAAGGACTTGTTGGAGAACCTGGCTCAAAAGGTCCTCAAGGTCCTCAGGGTAATCAAGGAGATGTCGGACCAATTGGAAATCCTGGGCAACAGGGCCGACCAGGAGGACCTGGTTTGCGAGGAAATACTGGTGATAGAGGAGATATTGGAATAACTGGAGCGAAAGGACCAATTGGTAACAGAGGTCTGCCAGGCAGTCAAGTAAGCTTTATAGTCAAGAGATCATTTTCTTTCATTTTAATTATTTTGTATTTCTTTTAATCGACTTTAGGGAGATCCAGGAGAACAAGGAGACTCTGGTGGAATTGGAGATCCTGGTGACCCTGGTCCTAATGGAGAGGCAGGAAAACAGGGTCCTCAGGGCAGCCAAGGAGCAACAGGAAATACTGGTGTTCAGGGCAGAACAGGATTCACTGGTGCACAAGGATCCAGAGGCTCTCCTGGTGCTACGGGGGGAAGAGGTCCTGACGGAGATATTGGAGAAGACGGCATTGTTGGACCTCAAGGACCAGCTGGTGATAGAGGCAGAGACGGCTCAAAAGGCTCTGTTGGTCTTAAAGGAGAAATTGGTGTCATTGGTGGCCGAGGCCCTGCTGGTTCTAGAGGTCCACTGGGGAACACAGGAAATCCAGGCCCTGTTGGGCTCAAAGGAGATCAAGGACCTATCGGACCGGAGGGTCCCCCTGGTGATACAGGGCCTATTGGAAGAGAGGGGTTAGTAGGAAGATCAGGAGTACCTGGTGTTCAAGGTGACATCGGGGGTACAGGTTTTCAAGGAGAAAAAGGAAGAGTGGGACCTCGAGGTTTTATAGGCCCACTTGGTGCTACAGGAGAAAGAGGCATCAAAGGAATAATTGGTTTACAAGGATTAAAGGGTCAAATTGGTGCTCGAGGTCAAAGAGGACCTGCTGGAATAAAGGGCAATGATGGTCAAAACGGTGGGTTAGGAAATCCTGGCCGAGAGGGGCAGGTTGGTCCGCCTGGTTTAATAGGACCACAAGGTAAAAAATGATAAATAAATATTATCTTAAATATTCTTACGAATATTTTGAAGGCTTTACTGGACCGAAAGGACGCGCTGGTCCGAGAGGTGTGAGAGGAAATAGAGGTTCTGTCGGCGACAAAGGAGATGCTGGAAATCCAGGGCAAGCAGGGCCGATAGGAAATCCGGGAAGTCCTGGAGTTCTAGGAGTTCGCGGGCCACCTGGACCACAAGGATTTACAGGTTCTAATGGTCCTGTTGGGGCGACTGGTGGAACAGGTGGAACAGGGAACACAGGTCTTACTGGCCTTCCTGGATTACATGGTCCCAGAGGATCTATTGGACCAAAAGGCGATGCTGGTCGCCCTGGAGATACTGGCTCCGTTGGGCCTCTTGGTAATAATCTTTATCTTATTGATATCACTCCAGTCGATAGAATTTAATTTAGATATTTCATCACTCAGGTTCTAGAGGGTCACCGGGTTCTAACGGAGCTCGAGGACCAACAGGACAGAGGGGAGAACCTGGAGACGATGGAGAAGAGGGTCCAATGGGTAAGCAAGGTCCAGCTGGAGACCCAGGAGGTCAGCCGGGTCCTGTCGGCCCTCCGGGTCCACCTGGATTTTTTGGGGCAAATGAGTGCCTAGTTAACAACGGCGGTTGCGATCATGTATGTATGGATACTTCAGATGGATACTGCTGTCTTTGTCGTCCGGGTTATAACTTAATCCCAGTTCCTATTACGGATACAACTTGTTCGAGTTCGTACAAACAAATAAGTAAATAACTATTTTATCAATAAAAATAATACTTAACAACAGTTGATTCTGTATCCTGCTCCTACATCGGATCGCAAAGAGTATGTACATGTACAGATACATCAAATCAAATAGTTGTCATTAGTGGGACGCGTTGTAGAGGTAATATATTTTTTGTAAAATATTTCTATGTTAAAGTTAATCTTTAATATCATCAGACGTGGACGAATGTCGCCTCGGAAGCCATAACTGTGATCAATACTGCTTTAATACTGTTGGGTCTTTTACTTGTGGTTGTAGGCAAGGTTTCGAATTGAGCACTGATCTAAGAACTTGTGACGGTAAAGAGATAAACCTTTGCTTCTTATATATAGAGACATGCAATTAAATCTCTCAATCTCCGTTTACAGATGTAAATGAATGCGAAAAATCGGCCTCAGCCTGTGATCAAGGGAGAACTTGCGTTAATACTTATGGTTCTTATTTCTGTTTTGGTTTGTATTCTGTCTTGGCCATTTTTATTAGTATTAAGTATTTTATTCACTAATTTTTACTTATATCATAATCGTATTTAGGTGGTGGGATTGCTCAAGGACCACCAGTTGCTGCAAGTCAGAAAGGAAAAAATCCGAATCAAAATGGAATGCCTGTTGAGAATGGAAGTGGAAACACAATTACAATTGTCTGTCTTTCTGTCGTAACTGCGTTACTTCTATGTGGGGTGATTGCGATTGGAGTTCGAAAATTCATCCTAAGACGTCGTAATTTGGGAGATGTCGAAACGGATAGCAGCTCGTCTGCTTTTTAAGATAAATAGGATTTTTTTTGTTTTCTCTTTCACCTCTTTATCAGTGCAATATTATTTGGATTCATAAACGATCATTTGTAAATAGCCCGTGCACACATATCGCAGTTTAATCACTAGGGCTGATGGACTGCAATGCTAAAAGAGTGCATGAGAATGGAAATATATGACGATAGTTTTAAAAAAAATTTACAAATAATTAATAGTCGGTAATAGAGAACCCTCATTGCATTCGTATGTAGCCTATGAATGGTGTGTTGAGAAAGATGAAATTTGGTTTTTTAAAATAAATATTATATTCATTTACGATCATAACAAAATCTTACTGGCGTAGTTATTTCTTTATATATTGTAATATAGTTATTGCCTATTTCTATTGAACCTTCAGTAGTTTAAACTTTTCTAAATGAATACTTCATACAGAACTATTGAATAGGTTTCTTTTAAATGATTTAATGATCGGTTGTTAACCGGTTAGTATTCTTTGAACGTCAAACCGACAATGCCATGAATGAATCTAAAGAACATCGCGTAAAGAAACCAAGAAAACCGAACGTTTTAGGGTAAATAATTTCATAGAAATATTTAAAGTAATATTCTTATGGTGGTAAAACTTCAGAAGTAGAGGATGTCAAATATATGGACTAAGGCGCCGATTTTCGTTCAGAACCTATGAAATCCTCACTATAATCTTAAGAAAGCAGACTGACTATGCCATTAATTTAGGCGTAGATGTTTCAGTTCGAGATGTTGTTTTAAATTTGTGGACACGTTTACTTTCTCTCAGCGGAATTGCCTTTACTGAAGATATCAGACTAGCGTTCAGATTACAAGACCGCTACGGCATTCCATATCAGTGGGGTACGGAAGCAGGAAAGAAATTAACTCGCGTTGTGAGCGAGACAAAAGGTCAAAGAAGAACGCGAGCCAAAATAAATGATACTTTCCTCAATTTATCTACAATATCTGGTATAATAGCTGTAGCCTGTTGCAAAGTTCATCCCATTCTAAATTTTGGAACAATTCATTACTGGTTTCAGAATGATCTCATTCCATATTCGAAACCATTCCTTTATTTTCCTAAAGACTTCCTTTTGCATTGGAATGATTTTGCAATTTTTGTGGAAAGGAAGACATTACCTTTGAGAGAATTTAGCGATAGAGTCTTATTCGTTCGAAAATATCTTCTAGAGGAAACTATAATAATAAGTTACGATCCTGATCTGGTACAGCAAAAAGTATCTTACTATATTCTATTGTTAAAACTTCCTCGTGACTTTTTCGGTATTGTTCACTATTTTCAGAAGAATATCAATCAGAATCTATTATGTGAAGGAGGAGATTGTGCTGCCATGAGTCTTATAATATTTTCTCTTTTTATATTATTCAATTCAGACTTTAAGACTAGAAAAAAATTGAAATGTTTTGAAACAGACATGCAAGATTTAGAAAATGAAGAAATCGAATTATTCGACTATGAAAAATGGAAAGTGTGGTTGGAAGTGTCGAATAATAAAAATCAGTTACAGAAAACTAATTTGCATGACCTTATTGAGTTTAAGAACGAAAAATCTACTGAAAAACGCTATAGAAACACTAAATGTGCTAAAAATAGAAAGTATCGCCTTGGCATACTAAAGAATCTTCGTTTATTAGCAGTCAAAAATAGGAATCGTCAACTCAAAAGGTCATATACTGCCTGGCCGGATTTCGAAAATCAAAGCGTAAGGCCTTTCTTGAAAGAACAACTTCTACCTAAAAGCAAAGGATATGATGATAATGAAATGAACTTTGATACTTGGGAACGTATTTCATGTCAAAGAATTGCTATAAATGAAAATTCTTTAGATATATGCAGGCTTATTGAATCTGTTTGCATCTTTACTCGTAATAGTCATTTAAAAAAGTTTGTTTTTGAAAATGTATGCAAAATTAGCGCTAAGTATTCAACCAAAAATTTTTCCTACCCTAAAAAACAAGGTAGACCGATGCAGTTCAAATAAATTTAAAAACACTAGATGTCGTTTGAGTTGGGTCACGTGATTGTCAAAGAAAATGGCGGCAGGTTGTTGCGGAGTAAAAAAACAGAAACTGAACGAGTCTCTGCCAACAGCCTGCTGTAGTAAATTTAACGACGGTAAAATGCAGGACGATCATTCCAAGTTGATTATCCGTCCAGAAATGTGTTATTATTGTTTTGATGTTCTCGAATGTCATCTATTCAAACATTCGCAAGCATATAACCCTAATTTTACAAACGAAGCTTTGTGAGTAATCTATAGCTTTTGAAGTATTCTATTTTCATCAAATTATATGAATCAGCCCACTCTTCGTTACATGGAAGATAGATGAAGGAAGATTGCGAGGATGTATCGGTACCTTTTCGGAAATGAATTTGCATCACGGACTAAAGGAATACGCTGTCACAAGGTAAATTTATAAAAAAAAAAATAATCATAGAATGTGTTAACTATAAAATTTATCTGGTAGTGCCATTAGAGACTCACGTTTTGATCCGATAACTGCCGATGATTTACACCGTCTTTCAGTTTCTGTATCTTTGCTCACAAACTTTGAAGAAGCTAATAATTATTTGGATTGGAAGGTATTTTTTCAGCTGTATTATCCTAGAAATATGACTTATAACGATATTAAGCCGCCATTTTGATACTAAACGTTTAATATCCATCATTGAGTAAATAGCTTTTTTAAGGTTTCGCTAAGATAGTCAGACCTCTCACCTACTTTACAGTTGACTGCTTATTAGGTTCTTCGTCTTAATTATGCACTCTATATTAAAAGTAATATTTACCAAACGTTAAATAATTTTTTCTTGTAAATACAAACAACGCCTATATAAATACCAGTGAGTACACAAAGCTGCAGAAAGTAGTAAATGACTAGCACAATCATCCAAGACGTTGATTTATCATTTCAATAGTTTGAAACTATTTTAGAAACCATCTTAGAGAACTATTTCTATTCGCAGGTAGGAGAACATGGAATTCGCATCGAATTTACTAGTGAAAGAGGGCACAAGAAAACTGCTACGTACCTGCCAGAGGTAGCCAGCGAACAGAGATGGGACCGCGTTCAAACCGTTGATTCTCTTTTAAGAAAGGGTGGTTTTAAAGGTCCAATTACCTCAGAAATAAGATCCTCTATTCGTCTAACTCGCTATAAAAGCGAAAAATTATCAGCATCATACAAAGAGTTCGTTGAATGGAAACGTTCCATCAATATGGAGAAAAAATCGAATGGAATTGTAACAAATGGTTATTCACGAAGTTGACGTAAAAAGCGGCTGAGGGAATATTGTGTGTTCTGCGCGTTTCTTGTCTGTTGTGTGTTTGTGTTTTTGAGGTTTGGTGACTATGTTGCTTTGTTCGTTTCGTAATTACGCCTTGCTCTTTCCCTACTTTTCAGAAAACAGCTACGTTAAGACCATCAAATTAGGTATTGCTGTAGGGACCAATGACATTTAAAAAAAAAGAAAAAAACACAACCTTCTTTGCATATTAAAACTACTTTTGTCTTCTATACCAATCGTGTTTCAAGTTTTATATAGCTGAAATGTGTTTATGTATTTACTATGCAAAACGAACAAAAATATGTGACAGTTGTGTGTATTTGACATCAGGTTGACAGTACTGAAACTGTGCCTTCTAAGCCTAGTTTTTGATAGGACTGGTAATTTAAAAAAATTCTTTCCCCTCAGCCGCAAAACATTACAATGTCAAATTAAGTAAAACAAGGAGAAATTGAATTCTTTGATCTCGCTCCCTGCTATTTTTTGTTCTGAATAGCTTAAACTAACAGCGGTCAATTATGGAACGAACTCTTTTCTATGGCTAAAACTGTGTATATCGTTTGAAATTCTATAACGTCACTGTTGTGCTTTAATGCATACAAATTTTATCACTCAGAGAAAATTTTTAAATGTTATAGAAATTCATAAAAAAATCTAGTTGCAAGATTTATATTATTTATATATACATATATGTATAGATATATAGATTTACATCTCTAATAGTATATTAAGTTTTGATGTGTGTTCAATTTTGTCCAATAAACGTGCAGTATGTTATTGTACAAATTGCTTTCTCTTTGCCATTTTCAGTTTCTCCCTAGGCCTACGGTTAAGGTTTACTTCAATTCATTTTTTCGTATTTAGTAAACATGAAAAGAATTTATGAGAAAAGGATAATAAAATTCATAACAAAATTAGGCATCAAGAGATTAACACGATGTTTTGTACGAAAACAACTAGCTTAAATAAAAGATGGCGGCCCTTACTTGGAGAAACACCGTTTATCTGAAATTGCAAGAAAGAAACAACAGCGAGAGGGAGCAATATAGGACTGTCATCGAATCACGTAAATATAATTAATTTATTTGTGAATTTTTACTTAAACTTCCAAAATAAATATGAGTATTAGATTCTGACAATTTGAATATTAGATTGCAAGTTATATGATATAACTGAAAACCTGAAAAAGAAAACAGCAACATTGACTGATGACATAAACAGATTACGACAGGAAAATCTAGAACTCCAACGAAATGTCATTGAAGGGTACAAATTATTTTAGTAATTAAGTACCAATGAAATATGTTCATATTTTTAATTTAATTATCAGTGGAGGAAGAAGTGACAAACAGTTAGAACAAAAGCTGCTGAAAGCCCATGAAGAACTTAAAGATTTATATAAAAAAAGAGGAGAAGTAAGTTACACTGCTGTTATATATTAAAAAAGTAAAATTTATTTATTTCAAAGAATGCCCAAGCCTTAATTGATTTGAAAGAAGAATTACAGATTAAAGAAAAGGATATATTGTCCAAGGATCTTAGGTCTATATGCTTTTAATTATGTTGTTGTTAGGAAAAATTAATGATTATCCTTATAGAATAAGTGAATTGGAATCACGATTAAACGCAGTAAAATTAGCAAACGAACATTTAGAAAGTGATATTGCTGAAAAAGAAACTACCAACACTGTAAGTAAAAATTATTTATAAAGTTTTTATATGACTCTAATAAAAATTTTGTAGATACTTAAAGATGAGCTGATGGGACTTCAAATGGCATATACTAAGGCCGAAGAGAAGATTATGAAATTGGATAAAGAGAATAAAACTTTAATTGATAGGTGGATGAATCTTAAAGTAAATTTAGATTTTTTTTTTAATTAATTAATGGGCAATTAATAAATAAGATTATTTAATTTTAGAAAGAGGCTGCTGAGGATCTCAACAAGGAGAATGAAATGTTTAGGAAAAGAAAACAAGAGAAATTAAAAAAAGATATACAAGATGCTATTAGTAATCCTGTAGAAATAAAAGAGGGATCTATTCATGCGTAAGTATAAACGTTATACTTGAGTACTAAAGAAGAAAGTGTCCTTTTCAATCTTTTTCATTTTTATCCTCGTCATTCTATCAACTTTCGTAGATTTAGTATTTTTTTTTCTAGTTCTACAGCTACTGAGCACGATTGTTTGCCCTTTTCGATCGAGCGACGGGTAGATACATCTATTCCAAAAGAATGCAGAGATATTAGAAAAGATTCTAATTGTCTTTTATCTTGAAAAGAAAAATACTACTACTAAATAATAAAATTCTTAAGCTAAAATAATATTTGTTCTACCGCTTATATAGTTTTTCTTTTTATGTTTCCTTTAATATTATTCCTGAATGTTCTATTTATCTATTTAATATTTGTTGGTAAAGGATACGTTTTAAATTTTTATTACAAAGTGGTGTTTGAATGTTTCTTTTATTTTTTTTTATTTTTTTTGATAACAGCCCATCAGGACTATTTGCAGGTGCTCTTTCCAGAATACCGTCGAGGGCAATAGCAAAATTTGTAAGAATGATTTATCTTTTAACTGCTAATGTATTTTATTCATTTCTTTTTCATTTTATTTTATATAGGATGCACACGACTCTGAAGTATTTGGGCTTAAATGGGCGCCCAGTGGAAAGTATTTTGCCACTGTAGGAGGTGACAAACAAGTGAAAACTTGGGAAAAAATTGGAAGTATGATAAAATCATTATAGAATCTTTTTTGACATTCAATTAAATATATATAAATCAATAGGTTCAATTGAGAAAAAAGCACTTTTTACTCCTTGTTTCAATAGATCTGTAACAAGCGTTGATTTTGACGAAGACGTATGTTGAAATATTAGTTTTAACTAATTAAAATTAAATAAGTATATTGCTAATGCAGGAGAAATGTTTAATTGCATCATCAAATGATTGCTCAACTCAAATATGGGATCTAAGTACTCGGCAATTACGGGTGAATAATAAATTTTTTTTACCTAATGTTCTTAAAGTTTTAATCATAACCCAACTGGATTTCTTCAATTTTAAATAGGTTAGATTAACAGGGCACGAAAATAAAGTGCACTCTTCAAAATTTGTTTCTGGTCATGGTATAAATAAAGTAGTTTCTGGTAGTCAGGATAAAACTATTAGATTATGGGATGTTGCTAATAAATTATGTAATTATTTATTGAGTATCTCCTATATAACGCTGTTTAACATAAAAAACTAATATTAATATAGGTTCAAGAACTTTTTGTCCGGGTTCAACTTGCTTTGATTTAGTTGCATACGGTGAGAATATAATTAGTGGTCATTTCGATGGAAAAATTAGAATTTGGGATAGCCAAGCTCAAGATTCCATGACTAATATTCCCCTTGAAAGTAGGATTACGTCATTAGACTTATCTAGCGGTAATGAGCGACTCTTTAAAATATGATAAGTAAAAAATATGTTATTAATTTATTTTTGGATAATTACAGATAAGACTAAGCTTCTGACTTGCTCTAGAGATCATTGTCTAAAAATTACTGATTTTAGACAGAATCGTGTTATAATCACTCTTCAGTAAGTCTTTGCCTATATTATTTGTTTTTTCTCTCTCTTTATGATTGTTCTGCTACATTTCATTTTCTTTTTTAACAGTGATGATAATTTTCGAATTTCAAATGATTGCTCTCGAGCAGTTTTTAGTCCTGACGAAAAGTATGTTTTGGCTGGCTCAAACAATGGTCAAATTATCATATGGAATATTGCAAAGCAGAGCGTTGAATACCGATCAGAAAAGGAGCATAAGTAATTATCTTTTAATGAATTTTTATTTTCTAACTTATTAGCATACACTATATTATATACTTACACAACTATTTTATGTAACTAGGGGAGCTATACAAGCGTGTTCGTGGAATCCAAACGGTGATGGAATAATAAGTTGTGATTTGAAGAGAGGTTGCATTCTCTGGGGCGATTTTTAAAGAAATATATTTACACGAATGAAAAAAGAACATTACAAAGACTTTAATATCGATAAAATCATGACTTTAAACCAAGAATATTAAAAAAAAAAGGAAATCAAATAAAAATGACTAAAATATCTCAAAATGTTTTATATGTTCTAAAATGACAAACTGTACAATCTTTTTTATTTGCCAAACCTAAATTATCCAATAAAGAAAGATAATTGTTTGTTTTTATTATGATTTTAAGAGATAAAGAGAAAACTATTCAAAATGAGTTATAAGGGAATACAATACAATAATAATATAAATCTTATAATAGTTTTCCCATTTTATTATCGTCATTAAACATCCGATGTTCCTTTTTCTGACCGACTCGACGAAGTTATAGATGATTGTTTATTTCTGCTATAGAGTTCTTGCCATTTTATTATTCGTAATCTTTTATCATGCCTTCGCTCTTTCATTTCTTGTTGAATTTGATCATTTCGAATATCAGTTATTGCTTTAATTACATTATCAAGTTTGGATTCTTTACTATCTTCATCTAAATTTGCTAGGCAAAGAGCTCTATCTGTTGGGAAAAATTCCAGATTTTCCGATTCCAACTGCAAAAAAATTATTTATGCCGTAAAATGACGAAATAACTTTTGTGCATATTTTAATATTAACCATTCTAACAACGTATAAATCAATTGCCGAGTAATCATTTTCCGCAGTTTCATCAAGATATATAAAGTAGTTAACGTAGGACCACATGTTGTGCTCAAAATGAACATGATGGTAAAAACCCTGTACCAATTTAATTTACATAACAGTATATTCTATTATTTAATAAACAAAGTAATTTTGTTCAAACCGTTTTAGTATGTTCAAAATCATAGCTTGGCCTACTGCAAATAAAACAGTTACTTTTCATATCTTTTTCGGCCGTCCACTGTTCAATAGAAAATGAAATGAAAATGTATCAGTTAAAAATATTAACGTATCGATTACCTTTAGATCTCTCAATTCTGA
This sequence comes from Dimorphilus gyrociliatus, assembly GCA_904063045.1. Taxonomy (NCBI): domain Eukaryota; kingdom Metazoa; phylum Annelida; class Polychaeta; family Dinophilidae; genus Dimorphilus; species Dimorphilus gyrociliatus. Next base: position 916,481 of record CAJFCJ010000008.1, read on the forward strand.
GAATGTATCTACTATGATACCAAAGATAACGTTTAGGAAGATTGTTGTTATCAGAATGAACAGCACTGCTTGTAGGATTGTTATGTATAAGAAATTTGAAAATGTCTTATGACTGTCTTTTGGGGCGAATTTCTAGATGAAGAAGATGATGAAGAAGAATACAAAAAGTTAGATATTATATTATAGATGATTATTTTTAATTTAATATTTAACCTCGTCGTAATTACCAATAAGACCATATCTTAATACAGTGTAAGAACATTTGGCTAATGTATCGCAATAGACCTCTTCTTCTATGTCAAAAGCCTCTCGGAAGAAGGCAAATACGGCGAGAGCGAATAAATACATGGTCACCAAACCTAGAATTGCAACCCACACGAGTGATTTTCCATTCATTGTTACTGCTCTTATAATTCCCAAAAGAAGTTGATTTCCTTGAACAATCAATAGAAGATGGACAGCAAAAAAGTAACCATAATAATAAGTCCCCAGAGCTGAACAAGCTGCAAATATTATATATAAAAGAGTCTGACCGCTTATCATCTTAACAATTATTCTTGATCCTTTTGACGTATCTTCCTTCTTTTGATTCTCGTTTTCGCTAAAATAATTTATTAAATACATTAATTTGCATGAATTTGCCCTTTTTCCTTATCAAAACTAAACATACCTATACTTAACGGAGAGAAATGAAATTTTTGGCCAAGACGGATGTTTAAGGATAAAATAGGTCAAAAACCAACACAACGTAAGGAAATTATGCATAATTGCCAATGTATAGAAGATAATGTCGTACATATTCTTATCGATAATCTTTATTCTCGGTTTTGGACTTGAAAACATAAGTAATACAAAGAAGGAAATAGTTAAACATTATAAAAATGAGAAATTATGACATACTCACTTTGCAAAGGTATAAGTAATTGGTGGAGTAGCATTTGTTGCAGTTGTATACGATTCCGTGGTGAAATAGTCAATAGTTGAAGAAAATGTACCGTTAGAGTTGTTGAAAATATTATTAACCTCCTTTGCTATTAGAATATCTTCGGTTGTTGGGATAGTGGTTCCGCCTCTTGTTGTTATTACCGGATTGGTATTCGTTGAGACGCTATACGAAACCGAACTTTGAAATTCGGTTGTTGGTATTGTTGTTAGGTTTGGAACAACAGGTATTGATTCTGTACTCCGTTCTGGAGCTTCCCATGATATTAACATTATAATATTCAATGTTAAACTAACAAGTATGATCAAATATTGCCAAAAGGGTCTATTAAAAGATTATCAATTAGGATAGAAAAGAAAGGACCTAATAATTAAGATTATATAGGAAATACATACGATATTTTGGCAACAAATTTCAGGAATTTATTATTCAGTAGTTTCTTTTGATAAGAAATATCAGCTAAGATATCCTTTGTCCAAGAGATTAAATCTCTTAATTTGCCGCTTGGACTTGATCTATCAATATTCCATTTAATATCTTCTTTCAAATCTTCTCTAAGTAGACCCATGTTTTTTACTCTAAAATGTACTTTTTGTATATGATCGTCTTTAATAATTTCAACACTTTGACAACTTCCTTTATACACTTCGAGAATGGCTTTCTCCTGTTCATCAATGTTTAATCGACTTTCGGATGATGTATCGATATCAAAAAATCTCGCTAATACTAAAGTGAATAAGAATGAACATTCCTTTAAACTGTCATCTATTTCAGGATCTCTCTTTAGATTCTTTACGGGTGTAATATTATCACCAACAAGTTCAAGGTAATTGGGTTTCTCTTGGACCCTAAGCATATGACTTTGACAGATTACCCTTTTGATAGCATGGAGATCTATTCTATCAGAGATATCCTAAAAAGATGGAATAAAATGGGATTACTTTAACAAAAGAATCCTAAAAAATATTTACCATTGATAAAACGAACGCCTCTGGTGAACTTTCTTCAGTTAATGCTGTAATTAAACTCGCTATTTCCTGTCTTAGTCGTATAACATCCAATGGATTGCAATTTTTAAATACAGACATTCTTAATATATAATTGGTAAAGTCTATAACTTTGTTATTTAGAATAACGGCTCTGTTTGGCTGATATCCTTGGCACATTTCCCTTAAACAGGTTATTAATTGAGTTACCAATTTTATTGTTTGATCGTTAATTCGACTATAAACAATTCCAAGGAATTGGGCTACTTCGGCTACAATATTAATCGAAGTTATATTGTCTGGTTGTTCGCATAAGTATGACTAAAATTGAATGATAATGGAATTATTCAATCTCTAAGATAAAAGAAAATTTAAAGTGTCTCTTTACTTGTAAAGGTATATACTGTCCATCACACATTCCAGCTAGAACTCTTAGGACTAATGCAATCGTGCCATCTTCTTTAAATTTGCTTAAATTATTAGGAGTTTGATTTAGGCTTGCAGCAGGTACATAAAATCCGCCTTCTTCAGTATCGATCTAAGGTTATTGAGATGGAGGAATGAACGGTAGAACTAAATAAAGAAAGATTATTTACCTCCTTTATCTCTTTTTTGTAGCCTTTTAGAACATGATCAGCTAGTACTGATCTTGTAAAGCTAATTAAAGGCAGAGAATTTTTACGAAGAGCCATTTTAACAAGATGCTTCTCAATTGTTTTTCTTTCTTCCTATTTATTCACAATTTGTCTCTAATAATATATTTTAAATCTCATTTAAAGAAATTATTTTACCATTTCTTCTTCCTTTGTTAAAACTTTCTTCCTTTCAACAGTTTTCAATTTCTTTTCCCTTTCGGCAAGTTGCTTTTCCATTGCTCGTCTAAAATTGGTTTAAATGAGGACAATTCTAGAATACGTAGATGATATTTAATAATTTTTTTACCTTTCCTTAATAACTGTACTTCCAAATGATAGATAATTCCTTAGAACAAAGAAAATTGGTTCTTCCTTTGTGCTCTCAAAATACTTTAATATTTCGTCCTATGAAAAAATATAATTGAGAAAATTTTATCTCTATCTCTAAAGATAAAAGAGAACAGGATTACTTGAACTTCTTTCGGTGCATTAAAAAGAAGGACATCTATCAAAGCTAAAACTTCTTTACGAATTTGATCACTTTGTCTGCTAAGTAGACAAATTAGGCAGGGAACAATTCCAAATTGGCAAAAAACCAATTGAATACTGCGAATCTTATCTAAATTTCTTAAAATAGTAACGAATATATAAATAAGTAAATTTATAGATGATTAGAAATTTTAATAGTTTTTTTTACTCTCTAAACTCTTCTTTTCTTTCTCCCCAATTTCCTGTCAATAAAAGTATTTCATTATAAACTATTGCCCTCAGAATTTGAAGGCATCTTTTATCTAAAACTTCTATTTCTTTTGGAGCGATAGTAATGTATTTCTTTCCAGTAATTCTAATGGTAATTTTAAGGTAAACTTGAAAGAAATTAACTTAATAAACAATCATCTAACTTTAGATATTCTATTAATTTCTGAGCTTGAGCATATTGGACAAATGCTCCTTTTTTCGAGCCATGTTTTCGAAATAGCATAACATGTTCTTGAAATTCCGAGCCTAACGGTAAATACATTACCAAATCGGGATGATTGTAAGCTAAAAGAATAATAATTATTACTTTATAACGAATAAGATTAATGTTAACCTTCCACTCTATTTAATCCCAATTGATCTTGTACAGTATTCCTTCCCTCTTAATATTTTCAATGAATAAAAAAACATAACAATCAATTAAGAACAATCGAAAAAAAAACTATAAATCAATGCTTTTCTTACCAACGAAAACCATTAAATTATTAGTAAACTTTAATAGCATCTCATTAAATTTCTCTTCGTCAGAATTACAATTAGAAAGAACCTTTTAAAAGTAGAAGTATAAATAACACCAATTAAACATTTGTTTTTTTGTATATCTTACGTAATTTTTAGCTTGGTATTGAAGAAATTTCATTTTCAAGATAAAATCTTCTCTTTTAAAAAACTTTTCACCATACTTTAGTTAAAAATAAATGTAGATATTTACAGTATGTAATTAAATTGATAATCTATAAGAGTTTTACCGTTGGATCATGCCCAGTTTTAACTAGAAGGATTTGTAAGAATGTACAATAATCCAACAGATGGGATACTTTCTTTGCTTCGTTCATAATAACACCATATAGAGTTTGAAAACTTTCTGTCAGTTTTCTTATTACTCTTTGTTCAATTGGTAATGCTGTCTTTGCTTTATAAAATTTGGATATAAAGGATTGTAACAGTTCAAAGCCACCATTAAATAAATAGTTAAAAACATCGCTAGGGCCTTGTTCTGAATTATATATCTCACTGACGGCTTCTGAATTTGGAGGCGATAAATGTCTTTTAATAGGAGTTGAACTATACAATTATAAGGATATAAATGATTAATAAATATGATATTTCTTAATAATTAAAACACAGTTACCTAGAAAACTCTGATTCTGTAAAAATAGATAGGTCTAAATTATCAATTAACCTATTGATAATAGTTAAAATAGCCATAATATGCTTCCAAAACTTTTCATTATGCGTCAATTCGTCAGCTCCACTTTCGACGGCAGAACTAAATATTACATACATATTCCGTTATAGTTTATATTAAAAAGAAAGCTAATTTCATTACCGTGCCGTTTTAATATAGGTATATGTTAAATATCTAGCAAATGGTCCTTTTTTGCAGAGGTGAATATATCGATGATTTAAGATGTCTATAAGTTCTGATAGAGGTAAAAGTGTCTGGCAAAGCGATTCAATATATCGGTTCTCGCCCTTTTGAATAGATTAATGAAGGCAAAAAGATCGTATTAACAAATTAATATATATATAATCATATACCTCAGCACACTCGGAAAGTAATTGAATCAAATTGAGAAAGTAAACTTGATGATCGTTGTAATTCTTATCAAGTAGACATTGTAATCTATTATAGTATATATATATATATATATATATATATATATATTTACATAAATTATTCTAATAGGAGAAATAATGTAATAGATATTAAATATTTACCTCTTCTTTGCTTTCCATTCCATTGTATAAGCGACTTTTTGGTAATTCTCCATTAAAACTTGCGCTACAATTAATTTATTTCTCGATACAACTATTCCACTCATCTCATCTTTCACTAGATTAGATAATAATAAGAGAAATTCTGGTGCCCTTTCTTGATTATTGGCAGTCATCTTTATAATCTTTGAAATTTGATTTGGAGTTATTCTTAAACAGTGGAGCAAATTGTTCTTAAAAACTTCGCTTATCAATAGAGCAAGTTCGGAACCGTTGTATGAACACTTTAGAATATCTTCTAACTTAGCAAATACATAACTCTGAACGTATTCATTACGATTCGTCATATATCTTAAACATGTCAATGCAGCTCGAATAGTCATAGTAGCAAGATTATGTTGAATCTAAATTAAAAAGTGTTCAAAACTTTATATCTTATAATCAAAACTTTTCTAATTACTTCAAAGCTTTTGTCAACTTCTTGAGTAATGATATTCTTAACATCAGTTAGAACTCCGTTATTTACAAGAATATTTTGTCCAATTTTAAAAGGTACGTGTTCGTTATCAACTTCATGGCATATTCTTTGTAAAGAAAATAGAAATGAAAAAGCAGAGGAGAAGTTTAGATATCATTGCTTACTCTTTGTATCTAAGTAATATTTTAACTATTTCTTTGGAATTTTCTTCATTCAATTGAGATTGGAAGAGATGCTTAAGCCTTAGAACGCTTACTAAAACTTCTCTATGAAGAGTAGTAGAATGTACTGAACAGAGAACAAGTGACCTTGATGTTGTATCGAATAGATTAAATTTGGATGAATAAAATCTATTCAATACTGAAAGTGATTTAATTAAAAGATCGTCTGCTTCGTATTTTGTTAAATCCTGTTTATAATTAAACAATGAATCAATTATCAATTCACTTTTTTAAGTTCTTACTAAAAGAATTTTTGGTAATTTTGACTCTAAGAAGTTATTTTGTTTGTCAATTTTACGTATTACATCAGAAGCTGCTTTTCTCAAATAAGATTTCTCCCTGTTTTTAAATAATAAAAGTTATCTTTCTAAAATAGAAAGTTTCCCTGTCTTTTTTAAATACCAAAATTGATTAGCATCAAAACTATTTTCCAATAAAGGTTTTAGTTTGTGCCGATGAGCTCCATTTTTTATTTTATTCTCAGTATCTTTGAATAAAGCGATTAGGAACTGAAAAATGAATTGCTCGATAGTAATGTACAAAAAAGAAGAGGATTCTTTTCTATTTTTACCTTGACCTTTCCATTAAATTGGCTAGTTAGTAAAAGTTCCAATAATTCGAGGCCTCTATATGAAAGAAATTGTGATTGGAACTACTTTAAAGTTATATTAATCAACTTACTGTATTTTTGCAGAAACAATAGCGTCAGTCTCTTTACATTTTTCATATCTCTTGTATAATTGATATTCGTATACCACACCTCTTGTATATCTACTGTAATCTGGAATTAAGGACATAAAAGTGATGTTATCTCTTTCAAAAATAAGTGTAAAGTTTATATTTACAATTTCTATTATCCGGCGCAAAAGGTTTGTCACAGAAGCCTGAGACAATACTTAAAACTGGTTCCATAAGCTCATTAATATCTTCATTCGAACCCATAAAACCGTACATTATTAGGTAAGTTACCAGCCTTAAAACTTTTTCTATAAGTAGACTTCGTCCACATTGATTTGCAGTGAGATAATAATAATGCTTAAAAAATTGTCTTATCCAAACATGTAATGAGGGAAAATCACTATCCATATCTTTTGCTACCTTCGATGAATCGATATAAGCGGAATCCATATGAACTTCATCATACACAAAATTATTCGATTCTAAAAGAATCATATTATCATTCCCTCCTAAATCCACAAATAGATCTGTAAGTGATTTTCTTGTATAAAATCATTAAATTACGTTAAAATTTTAATTATGATAACCTATTAATAAATCGCAAATAATTGCCCTTAGTGCATCCGGTATTATCTCTGATTTTAAACCAACAAATGCAGTTTCCCACGTAAACAGCCCTTTAGTCTTTGTAACTATATTTATAGTATAGGAATTTATTCCCTGAAAGTAAAGTAATTAGAGATTTTCTGATAAGAAATAAGAAGGGCATATTACGTAGCAAAGCTCTTTGTAAAGCTTTAATTGCTGTTGTAGAAACGAGTACTTTCTTTCGTCGTATTCATTGCTGCTCTTCTGTAATTTGGAGGAAAAATTACGCATTAAGAGCTATTACAGCGTTAGTTATATAATTACAAAAAGAAATTTGTGAAGAGCTATCCAAGTTTTACTATCATCAACAGAAACGTATAAGAAATCTGTATATGGTTCATTAATATCTTGGGATGTGGATAGGTGGAACATAGATGATTTATGAACAACAAACAATTGCTCAGCAATTAAATTTTGATTTTTTGTCATAGCAATTTCATTACAAACAGATAAAGTTCCTAATAACTCCAACATTCGATGATTCTGCAACAACATAAAAACAAGAGAATAAGCTTCCTATAATATATTTATCTTTGTACTCTATTTTATACCTTGTCTTTATGCAATAGGGCTATAAAATGGATTATTCTTTCTTTATCAATTCTATCAATGATTTTCCTATTGTCCCGAAACAAATTGATCAAAACAAGACAAGCCGTTTCACTTATTTCACCCTTTGTTTATAAAAGTTGAATAAACTCAAAAGTTAATAATATAACTATTAAATATATATAGTAGTATACCTCAAGTGATAAATGTTCAGTGAAAATATCAATATATCTTGCGCAATATATTGAATTTTTCTTGCTTTTACCTTCCGTATAGACTCGAAGAACATTATAGATTTGAACAAAAATGGCCAAAAGGTGTTTAGCATCTTTCATACCCTCGTATGGAAATTTTAAAATCTTTACAAGTAAATCGAGCAATTTGGTGTTACGCAATAATTTTTGTCGATTTTTTGATGGTTGTCCATCAACGATTAAAAAATTTTCAAGTTCCGTTAAAGCTTCACATAAAAATTTTTGATCTTTCATTTTCCATACCGCATGTTTTCTTCTCTGTTCAGCAATATCTCGAAAGAAAGGTATTAAACCAGCCACGTAATTGAAATTTTGAATATCTTTATCCTGTATATCTTGAATAACAAAGGCATCTGGATATAAGGCTAAATCCGTTGCTGTTGCCTATATCATATAAATTTTAAGCATTTAAATTTGATGTGGAAAAGAAGATTAGAAATTAAGGATATAATCACCCGAATTAAATCAGCATTATCCCAACTTAAAGATGCTAGACTAACGCCTTCAGTTTTAATTGTTTGCCTTTCATAAAAGTCACCTTAAAAAAAGTTTCGTTTGCCTTTAAAAAAACAACTTCAAAAAGAATAGAATTGCTTAACGACACCTGTTTGTCCGTGCAACCAAAAACCAGTAACAACATGCTCTATTCGTATAGTATCAGTTTTTTCAATCTCTTCAGTATAGCAAGTCTACTTTGACAAAGGAAAAATTGTACGATTTACATATTGACGATTACAATCTAGAATATACCTCTCCTAAATTATGAAAGACAAAAATTGTACGCGAATCATTCGAGTTATCCGTCAACGATGCTTTTTTTTCTTCCGAAACCATCAGATATTTACGAGTACTTGAATGTCTTAATCGAATTTGTTCTTCCCATTTAAGTCCTTCACCGCTTACTGTACAATTAACATTTTCAATTTGCCAATAAACTATTCCAGATATCGGTGGATAAAGTGTTCTATAATCCAATTGATCCATTGAACGAACTCTAAAATGAACTATCAAAAATAGCAATTAGCATTATTACAGCAATTTCTTAGACTATATATTACCATCCTCCCCTTCAGATTCACCAAAGACTCCTTCAGCGCATAGATAAGCTTCCAAATCTTTATGATAGAATCTTACAATATCCCCACCCTTTACAATAGCAAATAGTTATGAAAAATGTTAAATAAATGTAACTTTATTTTTTTACATACTCGAAGATATTTTTCATTTTTTTCGCTAGGCCTAAAATGAAGCTTTATGCTAAAATAAGTATAATCTACTCCCAAGTTTACTTCAGACCTATAAAAACGACGTAAATAGATAATATAAATTAATGATATAATAATGAAATAAGTACCCTCTTGTAAAATTATCGATGTTATGTAAATAGCTAACGTGTAAATAGGAACCATACATCTTAACACTTTCAAATAGTATTTCATCCTTAAATTCAACCTTTTAATTAAAAGAAGAAATTAGATAGAAAAGCTAGAGTTAATTCTGTAGTATATTTCAACAATTCTTTTATTACTTTATCTCCTTCAGTCTTTACTTTACATCTAGGTAATATACGAAATTGAGCAGTTTTAGCATTATAATCTTCCAATGTGACAAGCATTCTATTCTTTTCAATAGTACTATTATCCGTTTTACTAACATGAATAAATTTCGACGAGAAAGCATGGCGAAGCTATAAAAGAATATAATTATTAATTATTCTATCTAATAATCTTATTAAAAAACTTAATAAACCTGAACAATTTCACCATATTTAATCAATTTTCCTTTAACTCTTTGTTGATCAAGTAAATTATCTTTAGTTTCCGCATTTGCTCCGATCTGTTTATTTTTTATTGTTTAAGAAAAAAACAATGTAAATGCATGTACAGTATATAAAGAAATGAAATAATAAGTACTCTTGCACTTGCCAATACTTTATCTGTCTCTCCTTCCGCTTTAAGCTTTCGATACTTTTTGTTAAATTTATATCGATTTGGAGTGAATAACTGAAAGGTGATGGCTATTTCGATTTTTGAAAAAAAAAAGATAACTATTTGTATAGTGTTATTGTAAAAACAAGTAGGGCAATATAATTCACCTTGAATATTATCAAGTCCTTGAGGGCAATCCTTTTCTTGATTATGATAGGTGAATAGGCCACTTCCATTTGTTCTGTAGATAGTTTATTTTCGTAATAGTCTAATTGAGTATTACAACTTAAAAAGCTACCTAGTTCTATCGCTATATACATATCCATTTGTTTGGTCACAGTACAGGCATACGTAATCTCCAAAAGCCATGTAAATATCTGAAGATTTTGTCTGAAAATGGTTGTTTTAAATAGCCACAAAAACAAACAAACAAACAAACGATTTAATAAATTAGATTATAAGAGTGAAATATTAAGAAACCTCTTCCTCCTCAAATCCATATAAATTAAACACTTCGGTCATGTTGTTTAGCTAAATCAATAAAATTGTTTCTTGATATAAATAAGAAGTCTAGTTTTCTTGAATTTTCTGACTGGATTCAACAAAATTCTTGTCTAAAAACTTTCAATAAGGAATATATAGGGGGGAGGGGGGAATGCCTTTAAATTCCAACAATTGTAGAAAGGAGAATGGAATAGTATAAAATTGAAATTGATAGAAAAAGCCAGCTTTCATAAACAAGTCTGTATATTGTAAAATATTTCTTTCTCCCCACTTCCCTCCCCCTCGTTCCTTTCTTTTACCTCAAAAACAAATTTAGGCCACCGTTTTTACAAAGATAATAATGTATGTTTTTAACAGATCTATACGTATTACGATAGCTTTACACATATACAATAATATCTTTAACAAAGAGTACAATATTAGTACTATATTGACATATTGCTTACATCCTCCCGTTGCAGAATTAATCAAAAATATTCTTATCAATTTATGCGATTCCAAAAATAAGTAGCTGTAATAGGTTTTTAATCATTTTAACTTATGGATATTATTCTAGTGTGACTACATATATCAATTTATCTTTTCTTCTTTTCTGTCTTCTCTTCAATTCAATAAAATAAAGAATATTGGATACGTAGATCCTACGCTAAAGTAAAGACATCAACTCTATCTATATATGGAAAAAATGTTTAAATATATGTATTCTATATATAATTTATGAAAAAAAAATTGTATATTTTTGTTAAAGATTTTATTAACTAATTATATTTATAGGGGGATATTTTTTTTTTGAAACTATATGTCTGTTATTCGGCTGTCGTTTCTTCTTCTGCTTCTTTTTCTCCCTCTGGTTCGGCCTCTCCTGTAGTAGCCGCTGCTCCAGCTTCTTCTTCGACTTCGGCTGAAGGTTGACCTTCGCCTTCTGCGGTCGGTTGTTCTCCGTTTTCACCATCAACAGGAGGTGCCGCTGTTTAATATAAAATACAATTAAACTAGAGTAATTTGTTTGAATTATCAGATAAAATAATTATTCCATAGCCATTTTAATTATTGAAAGCCTATTGTTCCTAGCTTATTTTACTTTGATAACTTTCCTCTAAACCTCTCTTTTATTATTTTTATTATTACCAAACTTACATTCAAGTTTCAGAGAAAGAAATCCAGTTGATTGGCTGCGTGTTGCGTGAAAATATGGAATGAAATTGTAATAATGATAATAATTCAATCATCTCGTTAGTATCATTTTCTACTGCAAAGCAGCCTTAGCTTTTTTTTCTTTTTTTTTTGCAGTGCATACTATGAAGGATACAGTGACTGACTGATAAAATAGTAGCAGACGGGACAATATGGGCATGCTATTACAAAATGGATCATATTTAAATCAGCCATATTATAGGACTATATTGTAACTTTTACCTAATTTATAACTTAATAAAAAAAACAATTAAGTAAAAGTTAAAATATAAGAAGAATAAATGTAGGTGTAGAAGCAAAAATAGATAGCTTTTTTTTTGTTTTTTTAAAAAAAAAACTTAATCCCTTAAATTGTTCGCAAAATGAAAAGTCTCAGCAGGAAAACGAATCTTTTTTTTTTTTTTGCTTAAAGCAAACAACAACAATATCACTCACCACAATTATAACAGACACATGCTTCACAATTTTATTTTTTACATGTTATCTGTTCAACATCAAATATAATAGTTTTTTAATATATGTATACTGTATATACTTGTATATACATATATAGAATATTCTATAAAGGATGAGGGAGAAGATAGAACATTTTTCTTTTGTTTATTTATATATATATATATACTTATATATATATATATATATATAGGTTTAATTAAACTTTTGAACTATACATCAATTACTATTGCAATATTCAACATCTCTTTTGAGAAGTTTTATATAGATTTGTCTTTTTATATTTTGTCTTAATTAAAAGATATAAAAGATATATAGTCATTAATTGATTGGTCTTTTTTTATATATAGATTAAAATTTTATAATTACTAACCTCCCTCCTCTGTTTCTCCTTCGACTGGAGCTTCTGCTAAGGGAGAGCCTGCATCATCTTTCTTTTCTTCCAATTGCTGAATTTCATCTTCTAGATCATCGTCATCGGCTGTAAGAACTTGAGTTATACCAACAGCTTTCCATATCGATTTTGTTGCTGCTCCTTCCTCCTCTTCTACTCCTCCTTGTCCTTGTTCTGGAGCCTATTTTTTTAACATAAACTTTTTAGCATCATTCTAGTAGAACATGAGAACAAAATTACGTTAATTTACCTCTACAACAATGTATTCACCGTGCTGTTGGCAACCTAAATCAAAGACATATTTTCCTTTTCCTTTGGGCTTTTGAGATGCAAAGAAATGATACTTAGACAGAGCGAAAACAATCATTTGCTCTCTTACCTTATCTTCGACGTATGGTCCAACGTATTTATGATTTAAGTGAATAAGTTCACCTTGGCCTTCGCGTTTTCCCTCTTTCCAGGTACCGACATATTTGGAACCGGTTTTTGCGAAAACATAACAACCTTGACCATGTCTAAGATGATTTTGCCATTCTCCGTCAAAGGTGTCCCCATTAACATAAAAATATTTTCCGAAACCGCATCTTTGATCATCTGCCCAGCTACCTTCATACTTAGAACCATCCGGATAAATGAACATTCCTTGACCATGTTTCTTCCCCTTATTCCATTCTCCTATATATCGTGCTCCATTTTTGAATCTAAAAGAATGATAATTTTATTAACTGTACTGTTAAATTTCTGTTATCACTTTAAATCTCTAAAGATTCACATGGTAACTAAAGACTCTCGAGGTTAAAATGTTTAGTTTTTTCAGCCTACAAACAAAAATGATATTTGATTCAAAAGATTAACCTGTATGTTCCTTGACCATGCCTTTTATTATTTTCATACATTCCCTCGTATGTATCACCATTCGAGAGGGTTGCTTTACCTCGGCCGTGCCTCTCTTCTTTATCATTTCTCTCGCCCTCGTATGTCTAAATTTCGAATTTTACCTCTTTAGAAAAATATTTACAATGGTTTATTTGCGAAAATTTACCCCCAAGTTAGCTCCTTGTTCATCTTCATATTCTGATCCGTCTTCAGACATTTTCAATTATTTTAAATCAACGAATTAATAAATATAATATTTTAAACCTGTCTATGCTATGTCGTTGCTAAGCGACTTAGAGAAATTTACCAGTTGTCAGTTGCCAACGGTATATTTTACATTTTGAAAATTCGCGCCACAAATACAAAAAGATTCTTTTGAATAAAGTTTTCCTATTAATCAATATTAAACATGTTTAGAGTCGTACTTGATCTTCCTGAAAAAGAGAGAATAACACGATAAATATATTTATATTGATATGAGTTATTTAATTATTGAGAGCTGCAATGCTTTTATACCTTTCGCGGAGCAATTCAGGCAAAAAATAATAATTACCATAGTTGCTTTCCAGTGGATTCTTTGATGATAGCAGATTATAGTATGAATTAACTGAATGGAAAATATTGAAGTGTTATGGAATATGGAATATGAAATATTGATCAAATAGAGAGATACAATAGTCAAAATAATATCTTTTAGACACTTAATATCTTAAATTCTTGTTTAAATTAGTTTTAAGACTCCTGAATGGCTGATTAAAGCTAATCCAGTATTATTTACAGTCTTGCAGTTACAGTATGAAATATCTACTTAAAAAACTGTTATTCATTCAAATAGTAGACTATAAACACAACAATTTTAGTATTTACTAACGTGTCTTACTCAAAATCCAAAAGATTTTCATAATTTGCCTTTCTATTTTCATCCAAATTTTCGACAGCTTAGCACAAACGTTTAAGTAAACTTTAAGCCGATAAGAGCTAGATTAAAGAACGTATACGTAGCCGTCTAAACTTGCCCAAGTTCACACTGAGTTTTCTTCCTCTATTTTTTTTTTTAAAAAAAAAAGTATAAAATTTTTATTTGAGTGCAAAATTTCTTTTATTGTTTTATAGTAAAAAGATAAATATATATATATATAAGTTTCTATAGCAAATAAATTCTACTTTGGCCGACAGCACAAAAAAGGTGTAAAAAAAAACAAAACAAAGGTAAAAAGGATAAACTCTTGATTATCAACACGCCAAAAAATTGATTTTCATTGAGCAGTCAGCTTTTTTCAACATTCTTTATATATCTTCACTTCAGAATCCGATGGCATGCAGAGATAAGACTTTGGCTTTAAATTGTTTATAATTAATTAATTAATTAATCAATCTAATTAATTTAATTAAAAAACTTTTCCTACTTTATTAAAAGAATATTTATCGCCTTTTAAACTTGATAGTTCATTTTTCAATGAATAAATCTGATCTTGTAATCTTTGCTTATCATTTTGCCAATGTGAGGATTCTTGTAAAATTTGCTTTTCCATGTTCGAACGAAAATCATCGTGAAATTTTTGAGCTACAATCTCATTTTGATGTTGATTTATCATTGGAGGCTGATAGGGTAATTGAGACTTTTCCAGTTGCCTAGGTGATTTTGATAATGTCTGTTGTAATTTATTTATTTGATCAACGTGTTCGGCAATTAATCTTTCTTTTAAAGCATCGAGAGCAATCATCTGTAAAAAGTGAAGTTTTATAAAAACTGCAAAGAATGTTCAACTCTAACCTTATCCTTATGGAATGATTCTCTTATCTTGTCGATTTCACCGCCTCTCTTCCTTTCGTATTGTATAACTAATTGTTTTACATTCTTTAAATCGGATTTAATTGCATTATAAGAACGTTTTAATTCCACCATTATACTACGTAAATAGCTGAGAGATGATCCAAAGCTGTTCTTTCTATTTTGTGATCCATTTTCATTAACAGGGATTTGAATAGCAAAGTTTTCAATAATTTTTCTGCATTCATCATGCATTTGAGACGTGATATGCTTTTCGAATCTATCGTATTTTCCTATAGCTTCCCTCTCCCTTAAGAGAGCGTCATTTCTCTCCCGTCTGAGATTGGATAGCTGAATTTCGACATTTTGTAGGAGACGCTGCTGCTTATCGCAGTCCAGTAAAGTCTGATTTTCAGCGCAATTTTTTATTTGATTAACTTCTTTATGCTTTTTAACTGTTAATTCGTGACGAAGTTCGGCTAAAGCGGACTGTTTTGAGTAGATAGTGTCGTCTAATAGGCTTTGTAGCTTGTCTAACTCTTGATGAAGACGTTCAATTTCGTCGCTTTGACGCTCGGTTATTGCTCTCTCTCTATGGAGTTCATCTTTGGTTGTGTTAAGAGCCATATTCAATTCCGAACGAAGGTTATTAATATCGATTTCATGGCTTCGTTTCTTTTCCAATTTCCATTGTTTAAATTCATTAATTACGTTTAAACGACACTCTTCCTCCTTTAGTTCCATTCTATTTTGCAATTCATTTATTAAATCATTCGATTCGTCCAATTTTCCTTTTAGCATTTGATTTTGTTCAATTTTAGCCTCAATTTGAGATTGTAAAAGAGAAACTGTCTGCTTATGAGCTTCTTGCGTTTGTTGAAATTGGTCATTAAGAGCCGTAAAACTCTTTTGTCTCTCTTCCTCTAACAAATCCCTTTCTGCCTTCATAATCCTTTGACTTTCGCTTAGAGATTCATTTAATGCTTTTTGCGCATCTTCAGCTAAAACAGCCAACTTTCTATCATTACAATTTGCATCCTTTTCCAATTCTCTTAATTTTAATTTTAAGCGTTCATTCTCTCTACACTGTTCGGCAAGTTCGGATTTAGTTTTAGCTTGTTCATCGATTATCTCGCTTAATTGACGTCTAACTTGATTAGTCTCTGCTTCGGCCATCATCTTTATATCAGATATTTGCGAGTGAAGATTCTCTTTAAAATCATTAGTTTGTACCGATTTCTTAGTCATAATATCTAAATTCGATTCCTCAAGCTTTCTATATTTTAATTGAAGATTATAATATTTCTTTTGAATACTATTGAAATCTTTGCTAATTTCTTCGTACTTCTTTTCGGATCTAGATAATTGATGATTTAAATCATCGTTCATACTCTTCCATTTCCTTTTCTCGTCTAAAGTTTCATTACTTAAATTATTTAATTGCTTCTTAAACTCATCCTTCTCGCAAGCAACCGAATCCAATTGGTCATTTAAAGATTTCTCGAGGGCACAGAATTTTGTCATCCATGATTTTCTTTCACTTTCGACAGCTTCTTCAATAGATTTATTGATTCTCGTATTCTCCACCTTAACATCGTCAATTTCTCTTCTACTTTCCAGAATTTGTCTACTAAGTGCCTCGTATTCTTTAATTGTCGCATCTCTTTTAAATTCCGCCAATAGTTGTTCAGCTTTTACCTTTTCTAACAGATTACGACATTGTTTAAGCTCCATTTGGGTCTTACGTAAAATTTTTTTGTAATTTGTTAAGTCTCCGTGGAGTAAGGACACATCTGTACTATTTATCGTATCCGCACTTATAGTTGATACCTTAGAACTAATGGAATTCTCCCTTTTCGAAGATCTTCTAATCGTAGGTTTAGTGCGGCTAGGCATTATAGGCTTACCGTACTTTTCCAAAACTGAATCTCTTTTATTAGAACCATTTAAAGGTCGGCATTCGTTTTCCACAATTGTTTGAAAGCACTTTTCGAAATCCTCTGTTTTAATTGAATCCGTTTCCAATCGATTTTCATCGTCAACATCCCGATCCCGTGGGGTGTACATCTCGAATTTACATTCATTGTCCGTTGTAACTTCCGAATAAAAACTAGGAGCAGCGTAAGACTCATAGTCCCTAAATTCCGACAAATCAGTACCCTCGGAACAATCCATTTAGCAATGTCTATATTTAATAAAGGCCGGATTCTATATGCACAAACTATTTCTTCAATCACTTCGCCATCATGAACACGTTCGAACGCGTCAATTATCGATTATATTATTTCTTTTTGGCTGTTTCTTTTTTTGTAATGTAGCAAAAAACAGGCACCTTCTTGGCGCCACTATCGATTTACAATAGTTACTAAGCACCCAAAGACCCAAAACATTTAAGGATTATTATTCTCTTAAAATATCTCCAAATAGCCCTATAGGCTATTTATACAATAAATTGTCTCTTTTGGTTATATACTGTTCTTGTAAAAATACAAATATTACTTTAAGATTGTCATTGAAACACTATTAATACTATAATAAAACAATTGATTAACAATGACATTCAAATAAGTTCTTTTCAATCCCATAAACTTTTCTTTTCGCTCTCTCTCTCTAACACGTATACACACACATACTGTATTCATATATATATATATATACAGCCCCATTGACCAGAACCGATTATACGACACCTGTGTATAGTAGTATCACGTGATCAGTTGGCGGGAAAAATACACTTTAACAATGTATTCATCCTTAACGAGATAGTAATTAATAAAGCTTTTAAAATGGACATATATAATCATCTACAACCAGATAGGAATCTGAAGTATTTCTTTAGCTAAGTGAGCGAATGAGAGTTTCTTTTAATAGAAGTGGATGAAGAGGAAAAAGGGGAAAATAAATCATTTAAACTACTTTGTTCCTTGAAAAGAAAACCTATTTACTATTTGGTATTATCTCCTCGATATTTTATAGCCTTAAAATGATGATATATATATATTGTATGTAAAATAGGATAACTATGGTATTATATAACAAAAAAAAGGATAAAGAAAAATTTGATAATATTTACTTAAAAGAATAAAAGGCCAATGAAAAAAAATATTCAAAGTAATCAATTAAATAAAAGACATTTGATATGTTTTAAATAGTTTGTTGTTTTTCTCTTTTCTCTCTCTCTCTCTATCTATCTATCTATCTATCTATCTATCTAGCTCATTCTCTCTTTTTTAACATGAAAGAAATGGTACACATAGGACTATTTTTAGTTTGTTTTCTTTACTTAATTATTTATAGGAATTCTAGGAATTTATTTTTTTTTTTTAATACGATTGACCGGTTTCGTCCCATTATTAGAACATGACCCACAGATGGCTTCCTTTTTTATTATTAAGTGGCTCCCCCTTAAGTTCAAACAGAAAAAGGCGGATTAGATATTAAAAAAAAGAGTCATTTATATCTGTTTATTATTTATTGCATAAACATATAGTATATAGGATTGAAATATTTATATAAATAAATAAGAAAAGGCTAGGAAAAATGATTGTTATGGAGAAAAATAATTATTTATTATTAATTCCGTGTCAAAAATCTATTATATTCCTCCTTTTTTCGTGAAAAGAAAATGTCGATATAAAACAGCTTTTTAAGCTTAATAGCTTTATAGAATAATGTGTTAGAAAGGTCGTAAAAAAAGGAAAGTGAAATGAAATTTGCAGAGAATGAAAAGAAAATGTTAAGAAAGAAATACTTACTCTTAACTTAGTGTAAACTTTCTAAATGGAAGGAAAATAGGATAATTATCGGTTTTGCATAAACTTTTACTATTGAATTATAACGATAACGAATAACGAGTTATTAATGAAACAATGTAAAAAAACATTGAAAGGAGTCAGTTATTTTTGTAGGATAATTGATCTTTTATGATTGAAGAATAATAAGAAATAGATAGACATTTCCTTCTTCTCCTTCTTCTTCTTCTTCCTATACTCTTTTTGTTAGACAAAATGAAAAGAAATGTAATTAAAATGCTAGTTTTCTTTTAACTAGAGGAAGTATTCATCCTCGGGGCGTTGCGCTTTTATATAAAAGAATGTACATAATCCTCGATCTTCCTCAACAGTCGATATCCTTTGCGATGATTCTATTAAGAAATAAATACAAAACAAACATTGCTACCCTACAGAACAATCTTTAGATACACCACTCCATTTGCTTATGTTTGCTAAACCCTTCTCATATAATTGAAGCCTAATAAAACATTATGTGTTCAATTACTCTTAGTAATCAGTCAAATAGCGAACGGAAATGGCTAAATGGGATGCTGGGATTGAAATTGTATGTTGAGATCGAATTTAGTGAAGGGGAAAGCGTTTTCCTTTTTTTTTACACACGCGATGGACTCATCTGAAATTTGTCATATCGATAAGTGTTTACTTGACGTGACCCTTGTTTATAGAGAATATTGACGTTTATGATGAGTGAGCATAATAGAACATGTCATATGGTTCGGTGACGTTTTACGACGTTTACTGTGCTTCAATTTTTATAACAACGAGAAATTAGCATACTTTATAAATATATGCACATCCCTTCTTCTTTTTCTTTTTTGTCTCTCTATCCGTCCCTGGCGCTCTCTCTCTCTCTCTCTCTCTCTCTCTCTCTCTCTTGCATTACATTTTATTTTATTATAAATTTTCAAAAGCACCTGCCTCTTTCCCCCCTTCCGGAATTTTTAACTACAAGTGCTTGTACTTGAAACTACAAGGCTTTTCTTTTGTCTTACTTTGTTAAACATTTAAAAAAATTCAATATTCATTTTAAAAAATGAAAAAGATAATAAATTCGCTCTTTTTTCTCTTTCTAAAGAAAAGTCTGTTTTTAGCGGACCAACTGTCATTTTTACTTATTAAATTCAGATTTACGGTCAGTGGATACGAAAAGGCGGGTCGGAAGGAGGTCATAATGAGACTTTTTATTAAATCGATGAGTTATAATTATAACCACAATATATGTGATTAACGCCTAAATATAAGTTTACGACTTAATATATTGTGCAAGTTTATATAGGTGTGCAGTCAACTTATTCTTTATGAAAGAAAAAGGAGAATCGAATTTAGGTGAAAAATAGGCATTCCGTTCCATACGAAAACGTCTTTAATAAAGTTTATTATGTTATTCTTAACGATTTTCTTGAATTCGTTAAACATTCTCATATGACAAAACAGCTTTGGGCGCTGTCAATCAGCGGACCACCCACTACCGATACTATTAAAACATTTAACATCTTCTTAATGGCAATTTCAATGTCACTGTCGCTGTATTATTTTAACCAATTTCAACTTATTTTGCTTGGCTTGCTGTGTGACGAGTGTATGACGTGATGCTCCTTTTTATTTTCGTGACGTCATGTTGACGAAGAGAATTAGTATGGTTAAATTGGAATTTTGAAAGGAATTTCGGCCCATTTCTTTTTACCCCGCCCATCGAGCCGGCTAGGCCTAATTTGGCACACGCAAGATTCCCGAATTTGGCGGGTAAAGTGATAAATTCTTTAGGAAATGTCCAATGAAAAAAATGCCCTAAGGGCTTGAAATTTAAGGAGACATCATACTCCTTTTTACAGTCGTAACTACCGGGGGAAATAGGGAATCGTTTAAACAGCTCAATACAAAGTCGACTGACCACAACTGACCATGGGAAGATTTAAATTGACACTGCGCTGACATCTTTGTGACGTTCAATTAGAGCATTAAACGGCTACCGCCGATATTCTAGAAGAGAGCATTTCTAATGTAAATCTAAACATAATAATGAGAATAAGACTAGATATAATTTTTAATTCGTTTATTTATTCGTACGCATGTAATTGAAAGCCGAAGAGAACATAGAGCTTTTGTCTGCGATCATGGATGGTAAATAAATGAAAAAGATGTGAATTCACTTAACCCCCTTTCATCCGCCGCCATTTAAACAGGCTTGTAAAGAGATTTGTGTATATTTAGATATTTGTAAAGAATATTTGTCAATGAATTGTTCATCTCCTTATTATCGGATTTTTAACAATATATAAATATATTTTCCTTATCTATATACATATATGTTTACAAGTACAAAATATACATTTATGGAATTTTTCTGTATATCATTATATGAATAAATTAAGTTTATTCTTATTAACTTTTAACATAGTTTCATAATTACAGAATATATTTAAATATGTATTTATAAATATATATATATATATATATATAGATATATATATATATATACATGTATGTATACTATATATATATATATATATATACTTCCGCATGTATACACATATAATTCTTGTTTTAATAAATATAGACTCATAAACATGCATACATGAAGAAAATTCTTAATTCTCTCTCTTTTTAGTAAGAACGTAAGTCTATACGCTTAAACTTTTTATTGCAAAATGGAAAAAAAAAACGAATAATTGCAGAACAAAACGCTAAATTGTTATTCAACTTATTCAACTTGTACAGTATCCCAATCTTCTTCTGATTCTTCGTCGTCATTTTTCATCTTTTCAAAATCATCTTCATCTCTTAGATCGTCGTCCATTTTTATTGAATCACTTGAATTATTATTCCCAGACTTATTTCCAGCTTCTTCGGCTTTCATTCTCTTATATTTCGTACGCCTATTCTGGAACCATACTTTTACCTGTAAAAGCAATGTTCATAAAAGTATTAATAAGTTTTTCTATAAAAAAAAAATTTCTTTTTTAAAAGTATTTCCGCTTTTCCTAATGATAATCGCAGAGGGGCGAAGGATGAGGAAAGGGGGGAGGTGAAAATCAATGAGAGTATCTACGAAATCTATAAATATACTTGGTAATTATCCTAAAACACGCTCCGGCAACGTAAACAGAATAATAGAAGAGAAAATATGAGAAAATGTTGCTAAATCAAATATTATTTCGGTGAAAATGAGGTGAACGCGATAGAAATTGGCTACAATAAAACACAGGCACGTTCTTTTTGTGAAAAAAGTCACGCTCTCCAAATATAACATAAAGCCATCAATGTAATAACTTTCAATATGAATCGTTCGTGTGTAATGAATGTAGATTTATGCATAGCAAATTAATCCTATTCCATTTCCTGTAGGGTAGACGTTGAAAGGAGTACGCGGTGGTCAGGCGTTTTCAACTCGTTTACTAATTTCTAGTTGATTAAACATTAATGTCTTTTTCATCAATTTCGGGTTATGACTCTGAACTCTACGTTTGACCTCTCTGCGAGAGTTTGTCATATTTTAAAAAGGAAACTAACAAATTAATTAAACAAGAAATGGGCTTTTAGTGTGTGATTTATGATTTATACAGCTGTTGATTTTTTCGACACCCCCTACTTCGATACGTCCCACACTTCCTATATCTCTTTGTAAATATACTGTATATAGATATTGTACAATATCCTTTTCAAAAGAAGTTTTTTTTTGTATAATATATATTTTCAACAGATTTTCCGACTTTACAAGTCAATATATCGTTAACTTACTTATAAATTTTCTGACAGGTGTCAATCACTACGCTTATTTATATTTATTATTTAAAAAAGGACTTTTAGAAGATTATCAAGATTCCTCTATCAAATCTTGGTAATTCCCTTATTCAAAATTTGTTATCTTTTTTCCATGACATCGCGTACATCACAAGTATAAATTTACATTGAGATTAATTTTTTTATTGATTTGTTGTTCAAATTCCTTTTAACTATTTAGTTCTGTTGTTATTGACCTAGTTAGAATTTTATATCTTGTCTCCGCCTACTTTAGTTTACATAGATAACATATTTCTTCTGCGAATGGAGCAAATTACATTAACGTGGAAAAAAATCATTATGTAATTTTTTACTTGTTAGGGGCGTCTCGTTTCGGGTCGACCTGTCCGCTCAATGTAAAATAAACCCTCACCACCCACTGAGCTCGTGTACACAAAACAATCTGTTACCAAAGTGCGTAACCCAATACATAAGCGATTATGATACGATAACAAGACATAATTTTGTATGATTGATACGGCTTTAAAGGCTTATTATGTTCTCTGTAGTTTTTTTTGATTTTCCCTTATTTACAACGTGTTAAAGATACTATTTCAATCGGCCTGTCCAAGTTTATTTCAGGTGCCATTAATTTAAATACAATTGATACGTTGGTTTTTATATATTATGTTATTATTAATTTTAAAAAGTGCCTACTAAACCAATAAATGCCTCGTTTAAGGGAAATCCATTTAAGAATTAATGGAAAGAGTGTCATGATAAATTTGCATACTAGCAGGCCTCACCCCCAGCAGAGATGCCACAAACAACAATGACCATTGACAATGAGAGAGCGCTAAGCAATTATTCTTTATTGAAGTCATTATATTAATGACGCCACAATTTCGAGCTATTTAACTATTTTGCCAGTAAAAACTGGGGTATGTAATGAGCAATTTGTTTCCAAGTAGTAAGCCCCTCACACGTCAAATCAATAGAATATGCGACCTAATTAAATTTGTGCGACCAACTGACCTGTGTTTCTGTTAAATTTAGACTGGCGGCTAGTTCTTTTCGTTCCTGTCCAACAACGTAGTGGTTCTTTTCGAAAGCGTGTTCCAGCTGCATTAAATGCGAAGGACTAAAGGCCGTACGTATTCTTTTTGGCTTTCGGAAAGGTTGTAGTAAGAAGCTAAGATCAGGAGCTAAAGAAAATGAAAAAAAAATATAAAGTATAAAAGAATGAAATGAAATGAAAAGTGTCAGCGGACTGACTGAGTGAAAGAAATCAGTCAATATCGATTAACGGGCAATTATATCAGTAACAGACTAATATTGGAAAATGAAAAGAACACAAACTGAACGCGTTCGTTTCCTAAGCTTTCATGTTGCAAAGAGTAATATCCGTTATTAAGCTCTCATACAAATTTCCTTATTTAGTTTAAACGCATGTTATGCTCAATAAGCAGTTCGAACAGCGTTTTAATTTGCGTTCTGTATATATTGATATGCGGTTTGATCTCTCCAAATGAGTATTTAGATTAAGTAATATATGTTTACCTAGTCTATGAGCAGCTGCAGCGGCGTGAAAAGATGGAGAATATCTAAGTCCACCTCCCGCCAACCAAGGATAGGACGGTAGAACGCCAGGATGTTGAACGAAATCAGCTCTATTCTGATTCTGGAACATGAGAAATCTTTGAAGGCTGTCGTTTTGACTAGGATTCAATCCCATAGCTAATCCCGGAGCAAAGGCTGGTCGAAATACATTATTAGGATTTTCAGGTCTATTTAATCTGAGACCAGGTAGTGCCGATGATGGTAAGGAAGTTGGTGGATGAGGTGAAGGGGTTGATGACGTGGAACTTTTCTTGTCCTCCTCGCATTCTCTTTCTGACTCTTTACCTATCAAAGAATCAATTGAAAATCCGGATTTTCTTTTCGGTAAGCCACTAATCTTCATCATATTCGTGCTAATGAAATTCTAATCCGAAAGAAAACTTTAACAAATTTCTTGCAGCAACTCGTAGATGTTACATAGGAAAGCTCGTCAAACGGACTGAAATAGATCAGCTCTAAGACTCATTATCATTCATTATTGACCGCTTTATGAATGCACATTTCACGCAGGCATTTCTAGAGAGCTGATTGGCTGGTAGGCGTGGCTATACAAATAACTTTTGCGCGTAAAGTCCAATATACACTTTTACGCCAGTTAGTTCGATCTGCCTTATATTTAGACTCCTATAAACGAACCAATCAACGTTCGTTCCGCCCTGAAAGACAGTTATTGCTCCTATAAACTTTTGAATTGCTCTTTTAACGCGATTTTGCTTTTGTCCTATTAATTTCTATTTTGTAATGATAAAAAGCGTTGGAAGTGAATGCATGAGAAAAGAATTTTAATAGGTGCTACTATGAGAATCACTGTAACAATATACAAAACTACGAATGAGTTGAATACTTGATATTCACTTATACTTTATTATGTGTATCGAGTGCTTAACATATAAACTTTGTATATAATAGTTGATAAAAGAGGAGGAAACCACAAAATTTCGCAACGTTTATATTCAACATACTGCAAATATGTTAATCGTTTTTTATAGAATGTTTAACTAACTTGGTTCTCTTGACGAGCAACAAACGAACTTATATAGATAAACATCTTACACTGACACTTCAATAGCGAAGTGGTGCTTGGTTCAATCTTCAGACACTTGGTTGATATACGTATCATTTAGATTGAAATCATTACGCATTATAGTATGTATGATAAATGATCTTTGGAGTGTTTAGAAAGGGAGAAGAGAAGAAAAAGAAAAATACTAGTTTACGTTTGTACTGCCCTTTACCACTTGAACGCATCTGCTCTTTTGCCAGTTGGATAAAAAATATGAAAAATCTAGATTATATATAATTTAAAACTCTATTTATTATGTGTATTAATGCATACAAAACAGGTAACAAAGAGGATAAATCATTGATCATTGATAAGAATCTGAAATAAAAATTGCATTAAACGGCTAAATTGTAGAAAATAATATGGTCCCGAAACCCTTGAGAAAATAAGAAAGGGTAAGCAGGTTACAATTTGCTTGAAATCAGCAAATAACAGAGCGCCTTTTGTCGTTACGTCATAGATCAGAATTTGTTTGACACGGGGAATAAAAAGTAATTTCGATTTAGCGTGTACGTTGCAATCACCACCTGCCTTGCAGAGGATGTAATATCAATAATATGCGCATTTAAGTCGGGAATATATATTATTGTATTATAGGCTTAGTAAAGAAATTCCTTTTACAAGGCTATGATAAATAGAACTTGTCCACGGGGGATGTTTTTGTAAGAAGCAATACAATAGGAACGTTCTGATAGCTTGGCCTGACGCGCACCAGATAGCACCATCATTATTACTTTTATTGTCATTTAATGATAAATATCACCATGACACTGGTCTAATACTCGAAAAAAATGTGTTTCTTTTCTCGGTTAATTACTCGGTAAATAAGGAGGATGATTAGTATCTAACTATGAATGGGAAGGGGAGTATGGATAGGATGTTAATTTCATTTTATAGGTGTATGCGCCTTCATATAAACGTGATCGGGTATGCTGCTTATTGACACACGTGTTTGTATTTTGGGGACATTCATTTCTCACCCCTTTTATGTATGTCACGTGTAAGTAATAAAGAGTTTATTGTTGAACAATTTTACATATATAACACGAGTCAAAAATATATGGGCATATTGCTTTGTCGTTTGACAGCCTGGCAAACAGGTTGTCAGCAAACACGTTAAAACAATATACAAATAACGCAAAGAGTTAGTATCTTGACAAACTTCAATGGAACGCCATGTGTCAGGTAAAAACTGGATACGATCTTTTGATCTTTTTTATTAAGTGTTAATGGCGGATGGGTTGGATTACTTGGCGAGTGTGTTAAGTCGATAAAATTCAAAAAATTCTAACATATAAATGATTATTTGAATATGTTTATTATCTTTATCATTATCTGTAAATAGACAGAAGAATGAAGGTAAATTTAGAAGATAATAAAATACGGAATCCGATCGAGCCGCATTATCGGCGGAAAAACAACATTACACAGCCGATTCGCAAGGAATTACACACCTCGAGCTTTTGTGAACAATAATTGAGCGAGTGAATGTTTGTGAAAGAGCTTAACCAGAATAGAAGGGTAATTTTAACGTCTAAGCTGTTCATATTTAGAAATAAGTGGATGGTCACGTTTGCCGAATTAAATAAGAGAGTTTATTGTTAAGTGCGACATCTGTGTAAATATATATTCCTGTATTGTTTGCTACTTTTCGATATCTAAGAAGCTATATAGAATTGTTAATTGACTTATTTCCTTCTTAATAAATTTTAAATACAACTCCTTATGCTTTTATTTATCTTCCATTATATTTGAATATTCATAAAAATTAATTTATTTCCTACAAATGTTCATTTATTCAATTTTATTTTCAATTTTTATGTTTAAATTTCTATTGAATAAATATTTAATTAAAACAAAATCACTGTAAAAATTATCAATTTTTTTTAAAAAAAAAAAACTAGATGATGAAAAAAAAATTGCAATCGGTTAACAACTGTTTGATATATGAGCGTTAAGTGTCAAGGTTGGTAAAAGGTTATATAGAACGCCCTCTAGACGCTTGAGCAGTGATGTGAATATTGTGATAATGTATTGAGTCTGATTTATTATTGTGCATGATTACGGAGGTTGTTAAAAATGTCAGATGAGTGAAGTATGAGTATATTTGACATTAATAACCTGTATATTTAAGGTCAAATAACGTTAAAGAAGCTCTTCATTTTTCTTAATATATCAAGACGAAAATAGAGACGAAGAGCCGTAAAAAATTGAAACTAATTAAATTATCGTTTAGAAAAAAGAAGCAGTTAACATTCCTTTCTAAACGTTTTACCATTACGTAACCTATTTATTTAAGGTAAAATGGGAAGAAAGCTTTCTTTCATTTGTCAAAATTATCTAAAAGTACTTAAAAAACAACCTTTTCCGCGGAATGAACAACTTTAAAAAGAAAAGAAAAAAAAAACTTTGATAACATATGTTTTCATAGGAGGCGCGCCTTATCACACGAAAGAGCGGTGTCGCCATCTTTAGTAATTAGATATCAATTCGTCTGATACAAATAAATTTGCCCCATTCCATTTGATAGTTTACGCCCATTTCCTTTCATATTTTAAATCCAACAAAGACGTCTTAGACATATTTCCTTTTTCGTTATTTTTAATTATAAACATTAGTTCTACATATTTCAAGATCAAATACGATATGTTTAAATTCTTTATTATTCTGCACTTAGCTAATGAACAGGGTTCTCTTTTTCTCTTTCTATCAGTCTATCTATCTGTCTGTGTAACTTGTCTCTCGCTCTTGCCCTTCTCCCATTGCTCTATTTCGCTTTACCTCTCTCTCTCTCTCCTTTATTAGCAAATCAGTTCGTTGTTTATCTATATTTTTTTTTTATATAGCAAGCAAATGATTATGTTTAATCGCCTTTCACCGCAGTTATTTTAAGCTGTTTATCTACACAGGAAAGTAACGGCTTTTCTAAATTTACCATAATTAATTAATGAATGAATTGATAAGGGTAATTTATTAAGCAAAAAAAAAAAATAATCAAACAATCTTAAACGTTACGTTACTTTTGCAAAAGAAAAGAGTTAAATTATTATTATCCTTTAACGCAATCGTTAACGATCACTTTGGAAAATATAATATTTAATGCATTTTTCCGTCAATACGCTTATTCTCGTATTTATTTGGGCTTTCCAATGCTAACAAGTTTTATAGATTTTAATTTTTCACAAATAAAAAGCTAATTGATACAATTCGTTGATAGTTTTGTTTAAAAAAAGAATTATTCTAGTTCACGCCTAGGCCTATATAGCAAAGTAGTTAACGACAGGTGTTAAAAATATATGAACTTGTTAACAAAAAACAAAAAATAATTAAAATAATGGTAGCAAATTTATTATTATTGTTTGTTAGAAAGCGAATGGATGGAAACGGTTAGAAAGTAATAGTAATTATTATGGAATACGACGATTCTGACGATGATTCAGTTCAAGATTATGAATATAAGTATGTTAGAAGGAGAGGAAAGAATTTCTGTACTTGTTGGCCGGAAAGGAATTTTTCTTTTCAGAGAATGAATATTGACTCTTATTTTTACCTGCAAACAAATCAACCTCTCGATAAACCAAGTGATAATTTAGATGAAGTGCTTAGTCAAGGTAATTTAGATTTTTCATCTCTTGTTTATCTTCCTTCATTCCTTTGCCCATTTATCTTATTTCGAAATAGCAATATTATAGATACGTAACAGTTGACCAACAAACAGAAATAAATATGATAAAATTTCTTGAATACGTAGTTGTTATCTCTAATTGATTATAGAGAAGTAATCTTAATAGATTTTTTCTTCCTTAATCAAAGCTTATTCAATTATAAAATAACAACTTAAAAAACTATGTAAAGAGGAATGCAACTATCAAGTATATTGATACTAAATAATTGAAAACATGATTAAATTACAATTTATATGTACAGAATGAATTTACTTTTATACTTATAGCTTACGTATATTCAATACGATTTATAATCAAGAAAATAGATATTTTGGAGAGTATGCATAAATTGTATTCTAAGAGCAAATAAGGCAATTGTTAAAGGGATAGTTGTGGAAGTAAAATGAAAAAAAAGAATTCAATTTTCTCATTTCTAACAATCATTCGACGAATATTTAATATAATTGTCAATTGTATTTTAATGCCAACTATACTCTATTTACATATATAATAAATAGACTTTATTAAATTAATTCATAAAAAAAATGGGCAATTGTTTACTTTAATACACTTTAAATTATTGTATAAAGTATATTCTATTTACATAGGTATAATGCATATAACAATCTTTATTTATTGGACCAATTTAATTAATCTAGTATATATATTTCTAATTTTATAGTTGAAACTATTTCGGAAAGAGATGATAAAGATAGTTTGTTGTACGAGGAGGATGAAGATGGTGGACGTTGTGGAAATGGTTGTTGGGGCGATGAGGACGATTCATTGGAAACTGATTATCTCCTAGGAGAAATATTTAGATATCAATACGGTCCTTTCTCTGCGCTAGCTCCTTCAATGATACCGAGAAATATGACTTCAAAGTTCAATAATAATGTTGATAAATTTAATTTATAATTCAATATAGAATTAGGTGAATTTAATATTTACTTTTAATTTCATTTCTAGCACGAATACGATATTTTAAATTTAAACTACGACGAATTCGGCAATAAAATCGAAGGTTACCTTCTACTATTCCTTTTGAATAAATAACGAAATCCAATAATTAATCAATTATATCATTTACTTTAAATAGATAGCTATTATAAACATTCGAATAAATTGTTAAATAGTACAACACTTAGAGATGTACAACAACGTAAACAATGGATTGGTTTTCTAAAATTATTACAAAAGGAATCTGAGCTTCATTCGTGGAGGATGGTTAGAAATCGTCTACCAAAAACTAAAGAATTATACGATATGGTTATCAAAGGCATACCCCATTCTATAAGACCTAAAATTTGGATTAGACTGACAGGTGCATTAAGTAAAAAATCAAAACTAGTAACATCTTATACGGATATGGTTAAAGCGAGCTCTATTGATCAACTACAATCTTCAAAACAGATAGAGAAGGTAATATGTTGTATCTTTATTTGTTCGCTATACAAGATTTACTAATAAATAACCTTGTTCAAAATAGGATTTATTGAGAACAATGCCAAATTCTGCTTGTTTTTGCAGTAAAAATAGCATTGGAATTCCGAAATTAAGGCGTTTGCTAAGAGCAATTGCGTGGCTCTACCCTGATATTGGTTATTGCCAGGGTACAGGAATGGTAATCTTATAGTATAATATACAGCGATGTTGACTAGATTATATCAATTCTGTATAATTCGTACGATAGATAGCTGCCTCGATGCTGTTAATTCTAGAGGAGGAAGATGCTTTTTGGATGGTATGTTCAATTATAGAGGATCTTCAACCGACTTCGTATTACTCGAATTCACTCTTAGGAGCTCAAGTATAAACAATTACTTGTATTATTTAACAAAAGTTTTTCTCTAAAGATTAGCCTCTTCTCTGTTAATTTTATTATTATTTTTCTATGATTAGGCAGATCAAAGGGTCTTAGCACAATGTATTAAGATTTATCTACCGGAAGTTGATAAATTATTACAGGAATACGATTTAGGTAAGGAAAAATATATCAAATTAATAAAAAGTATATAATTAGAATCTTTTAAAAAAATTACAATAGATGCTTCCGTAATATTTCTTCATTGGTTCTTAACGGCATTTGCTAGTGTTGTAAATATAAAAGTACTCGTTAGAATATGGGATATCTTCTTTTTCGACGGTTCTATATTTTTATTTAGAATTACCTTAGCAATACTAACATTAAAGGTAAAAATTGTAACTTTTAAGTACGTCGGATGTAATTAATCGTTAATTATAAATATTCTTTTTTTCTATATTTCCTTAGGAAAAGGAACTACTCAGTTGTAATAATGCTAATGATTTTGTTTTGACTTTATCCGAAGCGCCAACTTGCATTGATGATATTGAATATTTAATTCAAATTTCAACTGGATTTTCGAGTTCTCTTACGGAAAATCTTATTGAAACTTATAGGAGGAAATATCTCGCTTCATTACTAACTTCGAAATGTCCAAATAGTCAGCTAGATTCAACGAAAGAACGATCGGGACAGGTTATTTATTAAAAGAAAATAATATATAAATAATTTAAATATCCTATTTAGAATCTGGCTAAGAGATTTTCGTGGGGTTCTTGGCCGGCTATATCAAATGTTTTAAGGGTTACCAACGAAGATGACGAAACGCTTGAATCAAAAAATATTAGACAAACTAATATTATAGTTAATCTAAGAGAAGCTATACTGCAAATTGGCAAACATTTCCAGTCTCTTGATACTGAAAATATTAAATTGGTTTAAACTACATTTTTAATATTGTTAATAATATTAAATTTATCACTAACGAAATTATATCTACTTTTATAGAATTTAATGGTCGATTATACGATGAACAGTCATGCTAAAGATCTTGAAAATTACGCATCAGTAGATAAACACCATAGACGCCGGGCGAAGGCTTTAATTGATTTTGAAAATCATAATGAAGATGAATTAACATTTCATAAAAATGATATTATCACAGTAATAGAAAAAGCAATACTTATTGCCTTTTTTTTAAATCTCTTCAATATTAGTAGATGCAATAATCCTCTCATTGCTTTTAAATAGATTATTTCGAAGTGGGATGAACATATTTGGATTGCTGAATTGAACGGTGTCCGAGGGTGGATACCCGCTCAATTCGTTGAACTACTGGATGAGAGGAGTAAGAGTTACTCGTGTGCAGGAGATGATTCCGTTTCGGAAGCTATTACTGATTTGGTAAAAGGAGTGTTTGTATTAAATTAACGTTTCCTATTAACGCTATAGCTTTTTCTTTATTCAGATTATACCCATCTATTAAAGCTGTATTTGACTATGGCCTTAAAACATCGATGCTTTATCAGGCGCATCCATGGTACTTTATAGAAGAGGTAACATTATTATTCTAAGTACTAGACTAGATTTTCCACCTATAATATATTATTAAAGGCGACATTAGAAGAAGCTGACAAGCACTTAAAAAGTGTACATTCTCGTCTTGTTTTATGTAAAACTTATAAGTTAGACGAGGACAGCAAAGTATTAACTCCTGAAGAATTACTATACAAAGCTGTTCGAAGTATTAATACTACACATAGTTCAGATCGATCTTTGTTGGACAAAAAGTTCTGTAGCTTAATTTATTATGGACTTAAGTGAGTATATTAGCATATTTTTTTATCTAAACTTTTTACTAATAAGGTATGTTTTTCGTCTCAGCGAACAAATCCTTCATTTATGGCTTGAGAATTTATGTTCTTCAACTAAAATTGTAAATAAGTATTATCATCCATGGTCTTTCATTATGAGCCCTGGCTGGGTGCAGATAAAATGCGAACTAAGGTTCAAATTTGTGTATATTTTGTCAAACACTTGATTCTTTGTTTTAAAAAAACAGAGTTTTAGCAAGATTACCATTTTCTTTATCAAAAAATAGTCATTTTTCAAAGAGGAAATGTTTAAGGAAGCATATGAAAGAGATAAAAGCTGCTGTTTGCGATATGTTGATAAAACGTCATCTGTTTAGTTGGGATATGTGAAAACAAAAATACATAGAAATAAAAGAAACAAAGAAAATGTTTTCTATTTATAGACCTCCCCCCTCCGCTCATCACAAAAAAAGCAATTCCAACTAAATATATTCGATTGTTTTATCTTTCAATAAATAAATAAGAAAAATATTGAATATCTAGTTGCCTGTTCTTTTTTTAAAGAAAAAACATTAATAGAGCATCCTGTTCATTATTTCTATCTAAAGTATCTAAAGATAGTTTAGAACTACTTAATGAATTAGTATACAGTATATATTTAGTTTCTAAAGATTTTCCCATTGTATTATATTACTAAAAATGGAAAGGAAAACATGTTACTAATTAATGAATAATGATTTATATATATATATATATATATATATATATATATATATATATACCCGTATATTACAACAAAAATGTACAATTAAATGCAATACAATTGATTAGATGCTAGATGTTCGTTTTTAAACGTAGAGTATTTTCCTAGAATTAATTTTTAATCCTATTTATAGGATGTGCTCTTATGAAAAAGACTATTTCAACATCTTTAAATGGTAACAATTATTTAAATAACAACATTTTTCATTAATTGAATACGATAGCATCTTGCATTGTAATCTTTTTAAGAATATTAATATTGGTTACATTTGGATGAAGACAATAGGATGAGATTATTGAATTTTATTGTTCTTCTAACCTCACTGTAATAAGTTAAATTACATCATTTCGTTCGAAGAGTTTCTTTATCAAACGGGAAAGAGAAATATAGTGCCTATCTCTGTCAATAAAGATAATTAGAAGTTGATATATAATAAAAGGAAAATTTTGAACATGTCCTATTTTTTCAATCATTGATCTATATGTAAATAGGCCATAATTTGATTATAATGTAATGATAGTGACTCATTGTGTTCTGTATTACAGAAGACTATGTTTGATAGTGCAATCTAATACTAGCTAATATTTATACATAGATACTATTGCGTGAACCTATTAATATCTCGCTTTAAAATCATTTCGTATTAATTATAAGAGTACAAAGCATTTGCATATGCTAATGAATTGATTATTTGGTATTATCGCTTATCTTTGAACTGATTTCTAGTCTAATGATATAGCATCATGAAACAGTATTCACCTCAAAGAAATACTAAAAAAAATATATTATATCTATATAACATATAAATATATGAATTAAATTATCATGGCCTAAAGTACACCTATACACAAAGATTAGATAAAAGAACATTATCACCGTTAAAAGATGTTGAACTTATATCTATAGATTCTTTCAGGTCGCTAATTAGACTTCAGCTAGTGCTAGTGAATAGGAGCTTTAACTTTATAATCAGAATCATGGGTGGATCATCAGGAAAACTGAGTTGGCCAAGTGTAGCTTTACCAGAAGACCATACGGTTATAGTTACAGGCGGAAATAGCGGTAAAATTATCATTTTTATCTAAATTTTACGTTAAACTTTGTGTAAGGACTAGTTACTTTAACTTTGCAAATTATTTTTTCCTATTAAAATAGGACTGGGCTTTGAAACTGCAAAACATTTAGCATTAATGGGAGCAAGAGTTATTATAGCTTGTAGATCAGAAATTCGAGCTAGAGCTGTAAGTTATTTGAACAAAAGTATTTTATAGTCAGGAAATTCGATAAAAATGAAATTTTCATCTTTTCCTTAGGCTATAATGAGAATAAAAGCGGATCACATGGAATTTAACGAATTAAGTGAAGAAGAACGATTATGGGATTATCCTTTAATCAGTGAACCAAGAGTAGAGTTCATGTACTTGGATTTATCATCTCTAGAATCTGTTCAGAGATTCATACAAGAATTTAAGATGACCGGCTACTCGGTAATTATACACAAAGCCTTATCGCGCCTAGAGCAGTAATCATTTTATTATATTTGTTTCTTTCATAATTTATCAACTATAGCTTAATACCCTTATCTGTAACGCTGGAGTTGTCATGGTTCCGTTTGAGAAAACAGTCGATGGCTACGAAAAACATTTTCAGGTCAACTACCTGTCTCATTTTTATTTAACACTTGAGATGTTGCCACTTCTCGAAAAAGCAGACGATGCTAGAATTGTCCTTGTTTCAAGTAAATTACACGAATCGGGAAATTTCAGTTTTAAAACTCTACAAGGAAAGACTAAATACGATAGATCGGCTGCATACGCAAACTCCAAATTATATATGGTAGTATTTCTTCTCTCTCTTTCAATCCGATAAGATACACTAATTTTTTTCTTATCTATATTTAAAATTAGGTTATGCTCATGTTTTCATTGAAGAGACGTTTGGCAGGTAAAAAAATTAATGTATTTTGTGCCGATCCAGGATTAGTTCACACTAATGCATCAAAAAATTTCCGAGACGACAAAACGTTAATGACAAAATATAAGGTAATCTTTTATATAATTCAGTTATAATTACAGTTGATTAACTCTTTTTTTCGGTAGATGGCTAAAGCCTTTGGTATGCTACAAACCGATATTACTGTTGGCGCTGCAACCATAATTAATGCAGCAATTAACCCTCACCTGGAAGAGATGAATGCAACGTACTTTAGGGACTGCATTCCTGTCACGCCTGCTATTTCGTCCAGGTAAAGATAAAATATTTCTTCTAACTACATTATTACGCAATCGATTCATTTTCACATATGTTTAATAGAAACCAAAAGCTTCAAGAAGTCCTTTGGACATATAGCTTAAAATGTCTACTTGGAGAAAATCAGTCGAAAGAGAAAGTGTTAAATGATGAATCCATCCAGACTTTAAGAACAATATTCCATGACGTTACTATGGAAGATATTTATCCTTCAAAATAGAAACAATAATTTTATAGACTATCCTAAATGACTTACCAATAGTACTAAAAATATATTAGGCCTATGTCTATAGAGTATTGTTAATTTACTTAGGCTTTCATTAGAAAACACTGAAAAAAAAACCGAGTAAAAGGTACTTAATGTATGTATAAAGATAGTATAATAGATGTGTTTATTTTCAATGTCAACAGAATTTATATAAATATATATATATATATATATATATATATCTTTATATATATTTAAATCTATAATATATATAAATTTATATGTATTCGGTCTATTAGAAACATTTGTATACGTACGTATCAAAACCAGTTTATATAGAAAAAACGAAAGGTTCACTTTTATTTTGAACTATGTTAATATCATGAAAATAAATGAATATGGATGGCATATTTTTCTTGTGAATGGAATGATTTACTCTACTTTCTATTCGTAATAAATAATAATAATAATCTGGCATGTCTAGCTGTCATTCTCTGTATCATTCGGCTTTCGGCTAGCAAGCGCTTCTAACGAAGGAAACCGGTAAACTTACCTAACGAAGTTTAAAAAATAAATTACTTTTTCATTTTTGTCTTAAAGATTAATAGTAGAATTTTAAATTGGAGCTTTTTAAACAATTTATGGCAGAAGATAATTTAGGTATATATCAGACCGATTTCCTATTATTTAGTCTATTTTATTATTTTAATGAGCGATAATATGCAGACTATTCTTCGGAACATTCTAAAGTTCATTTTACGGAGGATTCAGGGAGCAAGACGCATGAACCTGAGATACGCGTACAATGTTTAGAAGATCACGCAGATATTCACTTAGGATGGTTGCAGGTTAGGATTAACCAATTAGGAAAATACCTTGTATAATAATATAGGGACTTGGATACCTGATATTTGTTTACAGATGAAACACATTTACCGTGTTAACTTCGATATTGACACGGATCTCTGCGAAGATATTGACTCAGATCCATTAGAGAACCTACATGCGAAAGTTATCAGTGTTAAATGGAAAGATGGTAAACATTCCGTAGAATTGGATTTGGAGCCTCATAAAGAAAAATTGATCAAAGAGAAGTTAACTCTCTACGAGAGAAAGGCAAAGTCAGCTAAAAAATTCGAACTTATACTTCATGCCCGGGTTTTGGGAGTTGGAAAAGGTACACCATCGCTGAAGAAAGGTATCAAGATCATAAAATCAATGCGTGATGAAGAGTCCGATCAAAGCGATTGGCAAGGTTTTTAACATGCTATATATTTATACATATTTAATTATTGGATATTTTGCTGTTGATTAAATACTCAAAAACATTCTTTCAAGTTCTCGTCTGTTTTGTTTTTTCTCAATAGTTCCTTGTTGCCTATCAGCTATCCGCTTTTTACGTTCCGTTTCCGGTATACTTATGTGACGCTTTAAGCTTTCGCGTAGGCCTATAAGCGTCATTCTTTTCGAGGTTGGTTCGCGTACCAGACTACCCTGAGTATTTATCTCCGGCAATGATATTCCGTAACTTATCGGATTAGACGACGTCTCTCGCGATACCATACCTTTCTTTCTCTTTTTCTCCACTACGCTCCTGTGTCCTATTTGTATAGGCGAGGGAAGGCGTCCTTGTCTTTCCATTGAGTCCGCCAGTTTACGGTAATCTTGAACAGTCCTCAATAAACGTAAAGATTGTCGGTCATTCCTAGATCTCATATCAGCGCTAAGCAATCGCCATGACATAAAGCTTTCCTCTTGTTTTTGCAATAGTTTGTGATAATCCGACATCCAAATGGATCGCGGAGTTAAATTGAGTTCTGTGTCTTGCCTGCGCATATTTTTTATGCTTTATGCTCGGCTAACGCTCTACGCAAAACATATTAATCCGGTATTCAAAAATGAACAATATATCTAAAGATTATTATTTAGTAATATAAACCAAATGTCGTCTACAGTAGCAAAAAAACACTAAAAAATGGTCAATACTTTGTAACCCAGGCGCCTTTTTTATTTAGTAACCGATTAAGGACTTTCTGTTTAAATATTTGAGCTCGTAGCTTGTTTCGCTTTGCTTCCGCTCTTCTCCTCTCTTCTAATTGCTTTTCGGTAATTTCTGGGAGTGTTTTATACAATTTTGCCGATCTCTCTCTAGCTTCCTTCAATGACACACATCTCTTTCTTGGTCTAAATAAACGATCAAATCTCGGATCAAAGCAAGCATCTCTTTTTCTATCGCTCTCGGCAGGTTCCCAAAATAGTTCACCCCTTTCACCAGCTCTAACAGTTTCGATTCGTCTCTCTTCGGCTCTAAGCCTTACACATTTTCTCCTTTCTTCAATATTTGAAATAGTTCGGCGTTTCTGGCGTTCGAACGCATCTTGGAGCGTTCCTTTTTGGTCAATTTTTAAGCTACGCCTTAGCTTGTTTAATAAGTCAACATCCTCGAAATTATTCAAATTTGACTTTTTGCTTTCGGAAAGAGTTTTTCTCTTTGAGTATTTAGGGCTTTCAGTAGCTATGAACCAAGCTTGAGACGTATTTCGTTTGAAAGTTGCTGGCTGATCAATTGTCCATGCCGTTGATGGCCTATGTCTTGTTGAATGATTCGATTTTGTGGAATAATTTACTTTTGGCTTTGAACTAGAGGTAACTTTTTCCGGGACGGATATAAATGGTCTTTCATTTGACGTTGACGTTGAATACTTCCATATAGAGTCGATTGATGATGGATGATTATTAGTGAAATTCTCCTTGTTTTCATCTCTTTTGTTTTTTGTTCTCACAGGAGACGTTTGCACAGATTTTTCCATAACAGTTTGCACGGCTTTTTCGTTCAACGAAATTGGAGATGGTACATTTACTCCTACGTCTCTTTTTCCCTTAGACGAAGGAACTTTCTTGGCTGTCGGAGATGAATTCTTTCTTGTTGACTTTTTCGAATAATCTACTTGCTTTAATCGGAGAGTGGTTGGAGCTGGAACAGCAGGTCTACGAACAGCTGCGGCTGGTCTCTTAGTCATTGTTTTGGTCGGTGGGTGTCTGGATGGAATGCGTTCATAACTTTCTTTATATTTAGTCTTCTTTTCACTCAGATCAGAGTCTTCTACCATTGTAGAGCTATCAGTTGTTCTTAAAGCACTGTCGGTTGAGACAGTAGTTGATTCATCTTTTTCAATAGCTTCAGCTGCCAGCTTCTCTAATTTGGAAATCTTTTCTTTACGTTTTTGTTCCATATATCTACCTCTTAAAAGCTTCTCTTTTTGGCGACGAATTTTAGAGTGTAATTTTAATAATTTAGGATCATCCGGAAGATTTTTCTGTCTATCAGATGAATGAGTAACTGAGCTTTCTAAAGTTGAATCTTCTGGTATACTAGTAAGTGTGGAGCCTGAATCTTGGCTTGTTGTTCCATTGCAATATATATCCAATCGTCGCTTAGAGTTACGACCAGCAGGGTTTAGGATAATTTCGACATCACTTCGTTCACTTTGTTCGCTACTTTCACTATGTCTTTCTGCTCCTACGTCAGATCTCCTTGATGGTTCCATTTGTCTGAGGAGATCTTGCTCATCGAGCGATAGAGTTGTACTCTGATAATTACTTTTATTTACATTTTTCTCTTCGCTCATCTTAATTGGATCTCGCTCATTCAATTCCTCAGGCTTAGAATAGGTAAAATGTTTGTTGTTAAATTCTAAAGCTGATCTACTCTGATTTAACAACCGTAAGAGGCGTTCGGTTGTTGGAGAATACACTTCTTCATCTTCTCCTCTAATTAATATATCATCAACTTTATTACTAGCATCGAGAGCTGTTGCAACTGCTCTTCTTGCCCTTTGAGTAGTTTCAGAGTCAGGTCTACTAGAAACCGAACGTTGAAAATTTATATTTGAAGGTAAATCACGATATTGATGCCATGATGATTCAGATGTAGGTCTGAAAGATGTTAAAATAATTACTCTCTTTTATACAAAAATATACTATATATATATAATAATAACGTTTTCTTATCTATTTCTCCAAAACTTTTCCGTTCTTTAGGTACGGACCAAGTTCTGTCATCTGATGTAAAATCTTGGCTTGTCGTAGCATACAGTCGACTAAATGTAGGGGTGTCTGTTTTATCGTCATTATGTAAGGACTGATAACTTCTAGCTGCTATTCTTTCAATCTCTTCATCTTTCGCTTTACTTTCGTCTGGTAAAGCACTACTCAGCTCATCTTCTACTATTGACAGATTTTCGTTCGCATTATTTTCGTTTGTATTGGATTCAAAGTGTCCATTTAACCACTTCTCCGTATCTTTAATAGACCGATTTAAGTCATCATTAGCATCTGACTGTTCAAAAATGGTTCCTAATTGCTCTTCGGTCTGAGCTTGAGGTTTAGAGTAGATACCTTCAGACGGTGCAGGATCTCTTCTTGTTCCATATGCCCAATGAGGGAGAGATGGCGGTCTAAAGTCGTCGCTTCCCGGATGAGTAGATTCAATCGTTGTATCACTAGGCGCTTTAGCGGTATCGCTGTGGAAAGAGAAACTCATGAAAATGATTAAATAACGGGCAGCGACAAGGTAGACGAAAGAGCGGGCAACTTAAAATAAGGCTATTTATTCACAATAGGATTATTAACAATACGAATAAATTATTTAAGGAATGTTTACCTTTTTATCGATCGAGCGGAGGGTCTATCTTGGTGTTCACTGTGCGGACTCCTAGCTGATATTTGACGGGAAGGAGAGCTACTCGGGCTGTAAAAATAACTTTCTTAAACCATCAGTCATTATGGTTATAGCTTAGTGCATACCTAGGGCTTAAAGTATGTTCCGAAAGCGTATCACCTTTCCTTTCTCCATCTTCCACTCTTTTGTGTCTTAAATTATCAGCTTCCAAATCCAGTTTTAATGACAATTCATTTTCTTTCATTTCCAATTCTCTTCGTTTCTTTTCTGCGTATTCTCTTTCTTTTTCTCGCGCAATTAAAATTGCAGAACTACTTGCTGACTTTTCATAAGATGAATTTGAGTGTTTATCAGATTTTTCCGATCTAAAACTATTTGAGCAATTAGACTTCTTTTCGAATGAATCTCTCTCTTCTAACGTAGAATCTTCCTCTATTTGTCTTTCTATTTCTAACTTTTTTCGATATGCTTCATCCCTCTCTCTGTCTAAGGTTTCTTGTAAATTTCTCATTTCAATAGCATCTTTTTCTTTCTGCTTTCTTAACATTTCTTCTTGTTCTCTCAACTGTCTTTCGCGCTCTGTCAAAA
Source organism: Dimorphilus gyrociliatus (assembly GCA_904063045.1). Lineage (NCBI taxonomy): Eukaryota > Metazoa > Annelida > Polychaeta > Dinophilidae > Dimorphilus > Dimorphilus gyrociliatus. The sequence continues at coordinate 957,441 of CAJFCJ010000008.1, forward strand.
ACCTAACCCTCTCTGAGAGTAGTGTAGGATCACTGAAAGCATGGCTCAAGTTATACTCTCTGGAAGGGGAGTAAACTTCGGAGCTCTTAGAGTTTCGCATAGGACTCTCGTATCGCATTCTGTCAAGTTGACGAGTTAGTACCGAGTGAGCAGTTCCGAATGCAGAAAAAGGTTCTCGTGATAGAGGCGTCAAATGTATAGAAGATAATTCTGAAGGTGGTGGTGATTTTCTGGTACTTCGTTCAACTATTTCAGCCTCTTGCAAATATCCGTAAGCTTGCCTTGGAGGAGACTCTTTCTTTATCAAGTCGCTCAAAGTTTCTGATACAGAAGTTTGATTTAAATAGTTTGAAGAGAAACTATCGCTATATCTAGGGGATTGGAAAGCTGCTAAGCCATTTTCAATATCATGCAAATCTTTTTCAAGAGAGCTATAACGACTGTTTCGAAGTTGGTTCGGTGACGTTGGAAGTGTTGTCCTAGTTGTATTAGAGGAGCCCATGGGTACAGATACAGAATAACTAGAATCTGTTGATTTATTACCAAATTTGCGTAATATTCTTTTTACATCTTCGCTAACAATCTCATCTGAAATAGATGTTCGATCAGAATCTGAATCCAGCATTGTTGAATTTTTCAGCTGATTTGGAAGATCCTTGTAAGATGTACTTGTTTCACTCCGGTTTGTTGCATGCATTGGAGAAGAAAGTTGGCTGCTGTTATTGCTTATATTCGAGACTGAAATGAACAAATCATCTGTATAACGAGTTCTTGGTGGTGTCTTTTCAGACGACATGTCTTCATATTGTAGACCAGAATCATTTAAAACAGTTCCACTTTTGGAACTTTCCGAAGACTGTTTCTTCTCAGAATTTGTGCTACACAAACCAGAATCAGCCTTATATTGCGCATCATTTGTCACACGCGAAAGTGGTAAATCATTCATGCCATCAAAATTAATTAGATCTGGTTCATCCTTTGTTGAAAAATATGATGAAGGATTTTTCTTTTCATAATTCTCAAAATTTTTCTCTTTCTGGTACGAGTACTGGGATCTCTCTTGGGGTGGTATATAATCTACATGTGAGGCAAATGGAGAAGATCCAGCTCCCGAGAGTCGTTCAAAGGCAGAAGAATCGGAGGTTTTTATTTTCCAAGCGTTTTCCATCTCTCCTGTATTAGATTTATCGTCAGTGTCTCTTTCAAAAGGAGTAGATCTCCTTGATGTAGATGACGAAGATGTTGTTACAACAAAGCCTACAAAAGTTGAAAGGCTAAATTTATTTTCAACATAAAAAAATGCTAACCTGTTTCTACACGAATATCTTCAGCGGCCGTTTTAAGAGCATCAATAGATAGATCTTGAGCAGCTTTTTGAATTTCTTAGATGTGAAATAAAATAAATTCAAAAATAATCATCTAACAATTAGTGAAAAACTAACCATCTCTTTGGTACTTTGAACTAGTTTGAGCAATGCCCTGCAGATAATGAGAAAGTTTTGAATTTGTTTAATACTTTAAACATTGAGAACAATTACCAAATCTTCGCTTGGTAACTCATATTCATTTTTTGACGTCATTATATTTTCTTTTGATTTGTTTGTGAAGCAATCCTGAAAGATCAAAATAATTTAGTTAACCCGCAAAATATATTCGACAAGCCAAAACATGTCTCAAGTTAATAAATCTGCACAACTATAAAATCAAAAATATTTTAATATTAAGAATGACATCTTAAAATGCGAACATCTTTGGAATCCATCTTTCAAAGTTTCTTATAGTCGAATATGTTGTTAATATAGACCTTTCCCAGTATTTATGTTTGAAATCTGTGCTCAGCCATGTTTGTTTCGAGCGAAAAATATTATTCGTGTTTACCGGTTTATTTTACAGTGACCGGTTCGTTTCGACGGGAACCGATGAACGTTATTCGGAAACGGAAATGTTAAGTTATCATCCATCTCGTGAAATAGACAGTGATAGTACTTCATAAAATATGTCAGAAAACGGCCCAGGAAAAATAAGAAGAGACAAGGCCAGGACAATAGGAAAGCCTTACTCTTCTGAAAAGGTACTAAATAATCAGTTAAAAATTTATCAATAATTCGACATTAGTTACGCGCACATGTTGATCCGCCATTTTTTCTGCTTTATTTTAAATCTTAATTGAAATTTCGTCGTTCATCCAATGGTTTAACTATGACTTGTATATGCAGTGTTAATCTAATTTAGAAAATAACTTCCAGGTTTTCTATATTTTTTGTATATTGGATGTTTAAGCTTAGTTATAGATCATCATTGATGAATTGTATACTACACATAGAAACGTCCTTTTATATTTTACATTCGCAGTGAAACCAAATAATTTAATGCATATTCCAGAGTCTAATTGGAAGGGTGAAAGATCGTGTAAAAAACATGTTCTCTTCGAGTATATGGGGACAAGGTCAGGATATTTTAAAACCATCGTTCCTTGGCGCTCTCAATACTAATTCACAAGGATCTAGCGATTCTGTAGAGAGAAAGTCCGATGACCACATTGTTATCAGTGATTCCATTCCGACTGCTTCGGAGATATCTCTGCCATTAAAATCTAATAATGTACTATCAATGGCATCAGTTTCCTCTCAAGCTCAGAATATTGCAGCAACGCCAATTTTTCCTCGAGGTAAATATAACAAATCCACTCTTTTTGATTGCAGATTTAAATAATGAAATATTTCAGAAGCTGTTTCGGTATTTCCAAGAAAGCTGAATTCTATCTCACCTCTGGATAATTTGCGAGCAGTTGATAACAACAAGAGAAGCTTCGATCCACAATCGACGCTTCAATTGACGAAACCTCAGCTTAACTCGTCATTGTTCTCTGAAGTAAGATAGCTAAATTTATCGTCCTCCTGAAAATAAACAAGAATTTTTACAGGGTGCAGGAAAGCAAGCTGATTTGGCTCCAAAGTCACCTTTTTATCCCGGAAATACAACGTTTGGAGGTGCAAGCTCCGTTATCGGTTCGTATTATCCTGCACCATATTCGGTAAGTTATAAGATAAGTCTTTTTAGTCTAGACTAAATAAAATTATTTATAATAGAAAACTCCTATTCGGCGGAAAGTACAAGCGAAGCATATGTCATCTGTTGCAAAGAATAACTCGAAAAGCTTAGTTACAAGTTCGACTGCAAAAAGAATATTAGAGACACTGGAAAATATGTCCAGCCCGGTGACTGTAAGTTTTATGCTCTATAATATCTATCATTATTGGATTTGTTATACTTTCTACACAGAATGCTAAGAAAATCCCCGTATACAATGACCCTGGTAGCTTGACTTTCACGGTTTGTAATAATTTAATTCATTTGAACACTCAAAAACTTGTACAAAAAATATTCTTTTAGCCGGCTGCCTACAGTCGCAGAGCCAGATCAAGATACAGTTTAGATGTAAGGCCTAATTTCGATAATATATTTGATAAAATATTCCAATAATGATTGATTTTAACAGAACGGTCCGCCTGTATCAAGTAGAATTTCATCCAAGTTAAATACGACAACTGATGGCACGTTATCCATTGATAATTTGAGTGATAAACCTATGACATCGAATAAAGTTTTATCCTCTGAACATACAACATTGACAACAAAGCCCTTTTCTATGGATGAGTCTGCTTTAAAAAATATTGATAAAACGGAAACAGTATGTATTAGAAATTAGCAACCATTCTTTGTTGTACTCTAAAGTCTTTACTTTTTTGAAGATTGTTCAAGAGCCACCCTCAAATAGCCTCAAGATGAAAACAAAAATATCCGCACACGCTCATTATTCTGCTAAACCTGCAGATAGCAATCCAGACTATAGCTTATCAACTGCAGTTACATTGGATATTAAAGCATTACCAAAATTTGATTTTAAGAATTCAACTGCTCCTTTATCCGAAGCTGAACAGCAGCCCAAAAGGAAACAAGACGAAAGCTCGGGTAATGATACAGACAGTAAAAAACCAAAAATCTTACCTGAAGTTTGTGAACAAAAACCGGTACCTTCATTTGAGTCTATATTTAAAGACTGTCAAAAAACAACTGTTGTTAAGAAACCATTACCTACTCCTGAACCAAGTGCAACAAAGGATAATACAAAGTTTTCTTTTGCTCCTGGAGTAAAACCATCAAATTCTTTAACTAATGCTGTTGATGTGTCTCTGAAAGAAGTAGGTGATTTCCAGTTTAATCGTGGAATAAGTCCGATTAGAGCATCACTAAGCTCCAGTCTTCGGATCCGTTCGGTTACGAAAAGAAAAAGTGATGACGCAAATGAAAAAAGCACACACAGCAGTGACAATTTATCAAATTCATCTAACATTAAATCTCCTTATATAACATCGATTGAATATATTGTATCTGAGGTAAGGAATTAATCTTATTGACTTTCAATTTTGTTAATTACACGTTTTTTCAAAGGTACCCTCAAAACCCGTAAGTTCTCCGTCTGTTTTACCTTCCAAAAAGAGTGAAAGTACCTTAGAGTCACACCAGTCGCTCTCAGTTCCAACAGGCAAAACACAAACTAGCTCTATTAATTTTGGCTCCAAAGAATCATCTAACACTGAAAAAAGCTCACTGAATAAGGATACCGAAACTTCCTGCAATACCTCTATATTTTCGAAAGACAGTAATGCATCTAGTACAGAACCTGTTCCTCTGTCAGCTTTATTTAAGAAGAAAGAGAACACTTGGAACTGCTCTGTTTGTATGGTGAATAATCAGGATGATTTGTTGAATTGTGCGTCATGTAGTGAACCTAAACCAGGAACAAGCAAGGAATCGTCTGGTTTTAATCCAAACACATCCATTAAATTTTCTTCCTTTTTACAATCTGATGATAAAAAAGTATCTAAAACAGACGAAAAAACACCCTCAGTGGTCGTTAATCAAGCTGGGGGTTTCAAAATAGCCCCATTCAAACCCGAAGAAAAGAAAGAGAAGTCTGTAGAAGAGAGAAGTGAAGAAACATCTAAAGAGAAGCCAACAGAAGAAAAACCTTCAAATACCCCCGCTGCAGACACCTCTTTAGCAACCTTATTTAAAAAAACTGACGTTTGGAGGTGTCCCAGTTGTGACATTGAAAATAAAAATGACGTTACAAGCTGTGTTTGTTGTGGTGATTCTAAGCCGGGATCTAAAAATACTGACTCGAATTTGAAGAGTGATTCAGGGTTAAAATTTTCATTTCTTGAATCATCAAATAAGACTGATAACTCAAATACACCCGCTAAATCTGCTTCTACACTGGTATTGAACGAAACTGGTGGTTTTAAATTTTCCGCTTCATTGCCATCTACTGAATCCTCATCATTGGAAACAAGCAAAAAACCAGAGGCTCCTGGTAAGTTTTGTCTCAAACCTTGTTTATGAATAAAGTTTGCATAATGATATTTTATCTAGCATCAAATGCCATCTCAACTGCGTTTGGTGAATCATCGGCAAAGAAATCTTCAAGCCCATTTGTTTTTGGTCAAACATCGACAGCCACTGCAACACCACCGACCTTTGTATTTGGTCAACAATCAACTAAGCCATCAGAGTCGTCTGGTATAGCCTTCGGCCAACCAATCACTTCTGTGTCAACATCAGCTTTTGGTCAGCCCTCATCCGCTACTACTTCCTCTTCTGTACCGTTTCTACAATCACCAATTTCAGCTGCAAGTTCCTCAACCTTTCAGTTTAATGTTGGTGGTTTGAAATCAACTAGTAGTTCCAGTAAGTTCAAAAGAATGACAATAAAGAATTCTACATATGATTTTACTAACAGGCCCAGCCTTAGCTACAATTTCAGCTACGTCCTCAGCTCCAAAGGTTACTTCAACTTTTTCTTTTGGAAAACCTCCAGCAGCCTCAACAAGTGAGTCCGAAATAAGTGGAGGAAAAAAAGTCGATTTATTTCAATTCACAGGTTCTGGAGATTCGTCAACTAAAAGTACATGTAAGTTGCAGTCTTTCTAAAATAAGCGTTGACTAATCTGAATTCCTGTAGCTGGATTTACATTTGGAAAGAGCCCAGCACCTGTAAATAGCTCAAGTACAACAAAGAGCGAGCCTTTTCAATTTAACACATTACCAACAAGTTCGCTGTCTTCAGGCCCATCATTTACTCCTCCCACCTTTGGTACTCCCAAAGCAGGAGGATTTGAAGCCCCAAAATCAACAACTGCAAGCGGTAAAAGTTAATTTACTTCAGAGTTTATAATTTTTAAATGCCAACATTGATAGTTTCAGCATCTGCTCCATTTACATTTGGACAAACAACATCATTTGGTTCTGATTCAAATAAATTTGGAGGTTTTAATAAAGGTAAAAAGAATTATAAAAATTTGCTCAACACTAATTCAATATTTGTCAGGAGCCACCACTTCGGCGTCATCGAACAGTTTTACATTCGGCTCACCAGCGACTTCCGCCTCAACATTTGGCGGTAGTAATAATCCACCTGCGAATCAGTTTAACTTTGGCGCGCAACAACCTTTAAATCAAAATAATGGAGGGGCAGGAGTTTTCCAATTTTCAGCTGTAAGTGCAACCTTAAGTTAAGTAAATTGTAAGACATTTTATTTTACTATTAGCAAACAAACAACGTTAATGGAGTGCAACAACCGTCGGCACCTAGCAACAATCAAGGTTTCAACTTCCAAGCAGCCCCTTCTACCCCGAGTTTTAACTTTGGACAACAAGCTCCTCAAAATACATCAAACTTTCAATTTTCGTAAGTTTAAAAGTAACTACACTGAACTTTAATCTTATAAATATATTTTTTACAGTGGCAACGCCCCGCCATCAAATAATAATATGAATAATTTACCTTCGACACTGAATCCGTTTAGTGCAAGTCCCTCAGTTGGTGGAAAACGACAAATTAAGAAAGCAACGAGAAAATTACCGAGAAAATAAGCTTTGGTATATTGAAGTTATACTTGTATCTAATGAATATGCTCTCCCTCATCTCTATTGTTTGGTGAGCAGTCTCAAAGTTTCAATGATTATGATTATGTAAATTTTATGTACACTAATTGACTGAATCAACTGACTTCGATTTATATCTCAATCACTGCAACTTTGAGTCTACGTATATATATAGCTACTAGCAAGTGCAACCAACGTTTAAAATATGTTATCATTTGACTATTACTATAAAAAAAAGCATGTGACTGGAATACTTAACAAGAGTTCATAAAAAAAATATGGTGCGTTCCAGACAGATGCTTCGGCCAACTTATGCATTTCGGTCCTGTGTGCATTTCTACGTTTTTAGCCAATGAAAGTAGGTTTTTTGTACACTTTTTTGTAAATAGAAACGTTTTACTTGTGAAAAATTAATGTACTGTGAAAAAAACTGTGATGAACATGCAGCCAGGACCCGATAATATAAAATATCATGCAATACATTGTGTCAGTAAAGAAGTTTAGGAAGACTTTTTTGACCTTAAGATTCTTATTAAAATTTTTTAAACTAAAAATTAAACAGAGTATTTGAAAATAATAATAACCAGCGCAACACTTGAACAGTTAATTAATGTGTTACAAAATAAAAATGTATTGTTTTCCTTCACAGGCATTCCATCTAAACTTTCACACAATTACAATCAGGATATGATTTTAAAAAATAAAAAAACTCATTTCAGTATCGCGCGTCATATACGTAACGTCATAAGGCAAAAAAATCACACGTACACAGAAAAAGAATTGTCTACGGAGAAGATTTAAATTGTCCGACGTGAAAATAAACTTGATTAGATCCCCGTCCTTCTTATGCGTCTCCAATTTACGTATAAAGTGACACGGCAGAAAAAATGATAAGCATGTATACATATCATATACGTTCTTAATAATTATATACACCTAATAGATAATAAATGTATGAAGAAACGGCGGAAAATGTTGATGAGTTATGACGCGTCCAAAAATCGCCGTCCATTCGTTTATCGAGCGACTGTAAATGAAAAAAAAATTCATTGTAAAAGATTGTTTTCTTATGCGTAATTAAAAAAAGACCTTGACATATAAAAATTTGCTAAACTTTTTTCATTTTGTTACTATATGTATAATTCATAACCTCAACGTAATGATCTAGTAAGACATCTAATACTCTAAAATTCTTACCCGGTGTTCCCACGGCCTGACTACTGGCGTTGGCTGCTGCCTGTGCTGCTTTCTGCTTGAGCATCGTCCAGTCGAATGTGTAATCGTACTGGTGATTCAGTGTGCGGAAAAGAATTCTAAACAGCTGCCGTAGATACATATAATCAGGGGCCTCCTCAAATCTCAAACCCCTGCAGTAGTTTAGGTACATGGCGAATTCTGCTGGAAATCCTTTGCACAAAACCTCAACAGGCGTTGACATTTTCTTTTCGCTGATTTTCTCGTACTTTTGCTTCTTTGTTCCGGCTTTAAGGCCTTGCCACGGAAGAGATCCGCGATTGAAATACATCAATACGTAACCTAATGATTCCATATCATCACGTCGGGATTGTTCGATGCCTAGATGGGCATTTATAGACGCGTATCTCGCTGTTCCAGTCAGATTTTTGTCTTCCCTATAAGGAATGTGTTGCCTGGTACGACTATCCCGATATTTTTTCGCCAGACCGAAGTCGATAAGAAACACTTTATTACAGTGTCGTCCTATTCCCATTAGGAAGTTATCCGGTTTGATGTCTCGGTGAATAAAATTTTTATTGTGCACGTATTCAATACGGCCTATCATCTATCGGTGAAAACAAAACGCTTTAATCAATACCTCTTCTAACGCTTCGATTTAATTCATTACCTGATCGGCTAACATCAAAACCGTTTTCATAGTAAATCGTCTGGAGCAGAAATTGAATAGGTCTTCTAAACTAGGACCTAATAAATCCATAACCAATACGTTATAATCCCTTTCTTGCCCATACCATCTGTTTAACAATAGCAAATTTTTAAAATTTAACCACGCCCTTTCATACAGAGAAAAACGCTTCTACAATTATTTACGCAAGGGAAATAAAAGATAAGCTCGGCGCCGCTCTATATTCGGAAATTAAAATCAATAAATGAACAATTGTGAAATTTACAAAACTCGACAAATTATAGTATTGTAATAATCTAAATAGAAAAATTACTAATATCTAAACTTAACTACCCCACCCATAACAGATCAATTCAGACACGCAACAATTAAACTGAAGAAAAAAGTAGGCGATAAATTCAATCGAGCTCTTACTATTACAACGCAAACAGTAACCAGTCTACGTTGTTGGGTAGAATAACCAGAACAGTAATAATATAATCGCTTGTTTATTTGCCAATGAATGAATTTTTTTAGGCATGAAGCGCCTGTACCGAAGTCTTGAATTCAGTGCAAAATATCAAAATCAAAATTACATCACTTTTTATCTCTAATCCTAATCTGCTTATTGGAAAGGAACCATGAATCATTCGACTAAGTGGATTCTCATCTTAAAGAAAGTGAAAGTATGAAGCCCAACTGTGCTATAGATTCATTCAAGAAAAACAGCTGCTACGCGGGTAGCAAAAAGCAACGTAACGTTAAATATATGAAATACGCAAAAAAAAAGTGATAACATAAAAAGGAAAAAATACGAACCTGATGTGCGGAATCCCAACTCCTCCTTGTAAAATTTTATACAACTTACTTTCGTAGAGTAGTTGAGGATGCCTGGCTTTGTGCGATTCCAATTTGACCGCCACTTCCTGTTCAGTGAGAGAGAACAAAGGCTTGTCACAAACAATGTTTATGGAGGTTCGAAATTATTTAGGCCAAATTACTCATTCTAACTCACGATTATGTTAAAAACGCATATTAAAAAAATATAAAATAAAACATACCTCGCCATTTGTAATATTTATAGCTAAATAAATATCTCCAAACGATCCACTACCAATTTTCCGTACTAGTCTGTACTTTCCCCCAACACAAAACTCTGATTTCGGATTACCGCTAGCACTAGCCATCATAAAAATTAGATATGGGCAGAGGTTTCAGCCCAACTTTGGCAAAGAAAAAAACGCTCTCAACAAAGAATTCTTGAAATGTTCAAATTTGTCAGTTCGACATCTTGTCTCGTCGTCAAATATGGCGCATGCGCATGCGCAGAAAGACGTTGCATCGAAAGAGGCATTTAGAGCCATCTGTCTTTCAAAAGTCAACCCTTTGTATTTTTTTTTTGAAATAAAGAAAAGCCGTTTTAAGGAGAAATAACTTTAAAATATTTTTTCAGTAGGTTCCAAATAATACTCAATTAGACTATCAACTATTTTTTTATTATCTCGTTGCTAAGTTCAAATCTCTTAAAAATTCAAAGTGGAATTAGAAACCTGATTAAAACTTCCTGTTTATGCAAAAGCAGACGATAAGGTCGTATAGTATGTAATGAATCATAAAACTTAAAGCGAGTGAATTACGAAATCTTCTTGCGCTCATCTGTAATAATACATTCGATAATTATTTCTCAGTATTTTACAATTAAGATTGGGTAATTGTAACGTTCAGTTGCACGGATAATGAGTTCTCTAAAACCTTCCAAAGTGCGAAGGGAAGATGCCGATCCAGATCCATTTATGATAAAAATCAGCCGCAAAAATGGGGAAGTCAACCGAATGAAAATTAGTTCTTTACGTAAGAAATTATTTGATAACCACCTAAGTCCCGATGGTGTTGATAAAGTTCTACAAAGACGTCTGAAGAATTACTATAAACGACAGTTGTATGCCGAATCTCAACGTCAGCTATCTCAACCAACGTTGGATTACATTGTTGTTATAGATTTTGAAGCAACTACAGAAGAAACCAAAGGAAACGATTATCCTCACGAAATAATAGAGTTTCCGATTGTCTTAATTGATGTGAAAAGTGCTACTGTTGCTGGTGAATTTCATGAATATGTAAAACCGGTCTTAAATCCGAAATTATCCAAATTCTGTAGGACTTTGACTGGAATAAGTCAAAAAAGAATCGACGTTGCTGATGAATTTCCTCAAGTATTTTCCAGAGCAGTAAAATTTTTAGAGGAACGTGTATTTGGAACAAGATGGGCAATATTAACGGACGGTAATTAGTTTTGTTTACTAATAAGCTTTATATTAATTGTATCTATGTGACAAAACTATATTTTTTTAAAATTTTTACAGGTCCATGGGACATGTCAAGGTTCCTATACAAACAGTGTTCGATATCACGTCTTCCATTTCCAAAATGGGCCAGAAAATGGATTAATGTACGAAAAGTTCATGCTAACTATTATGCTGTTGGAAAGCCCAAAAAAATAATTTTAATGCTGGAAGATCTAGGAAAGGAATTTGATGGTAGTTTGCATTCTGGAATAGATGATACTAGAAATATAGCAAGAATAGCCTTAAGTCTTCTAGAAGACGGATGCGATATCGTAACAAATGAGAAACTCCTGGAACCTATAGAATACGATGGACATTGTATAGGAGCCGATTTCAGAAGACAACTCTCCGACGATTTTCAAAGACCTAAAGAAACCAACAGCAAGAATACTATGGAAATTGATCACGATACATTATCGAGTTTACATTCCCAAATACAAGGATTAGAAATATCAAAGGATAAAAAGAGAGTAAGAAGAAAAGAAGTTGCACCTGAGAACAATGACGATGACGAAGACACTGAAAGTTTGTTGAGATATTTCAGTTTACAAACTTAAAGGTGACAGTTTGAACTGTGCTATTTGATTTGATCATGTCAACTTGGAGTATTTACTAGAAACTTTCGTACATTTAAAAATTAACCATGTTGTAGTTTCTAACAATCGAGCTAAAGATTTATCGATGAAATACAGGTTTCATACATGACTTTTGAGAGTATTTCGTTAAAAGAGTATAAAGGGGCGCTTTTAACTTTAGCACACCAGCGCCATCTGTAACTTTGTGCGAACCAAATATTCTATGCGGTGCTAGTGAGACGCCATATTAGTTTGGCGGCGATTGATCCATAACGGATTTTTTGCAAAGACAATGTTTCAAAGCATTGCAAGAATAATTCCTAAGTTTCTCAGAAGTGAAGGAAATAACGATAAAGATAAGCAGGGGAAATATTGCAGAGTTTGGTTGCTGGACGACACAGAAGTTAGATTTAATGTTAAGGTATTTCCCTTTCTTTGAAATTTACCGCCGCGCATAAGACGCTACTCTGTGAGAAAAGTTTTCGTGACTGTATAATTTGATTGCCCGTGGGAAATTTTCAATCTTTGTTAAATATGAATGTTTAAAACTCTCCGATTATGTATGTTTGTAACTTATTCACTTGTATACGATCATAAATTTAAAAATCGTTAATTAAAAATTTTATGTTTGTGTTTTTTTTTGTATTTCTAGCCAAATCATAAAGGCCAATCCGTACTATCTAAAGTTTTCAAACACCTTAATCTAGTCGAAAAGGAATATTTTGGTTTGAGATTCATTGACAATACAAATCAAGCCGTAAGTATTGTAATTACCTACGTGAAAATCTAGATAAGCTTGCTTTTCAATTCAATGCAACAGTTATTATAACCTTTTGACCTATCTTTATTACAGCAATGGCTAGATACATCCCGTGGCCTAGGTTCCCAATTCAAAGGTAGATATAAAATCAATTCCTCTGTGTTTTGTAGCAGACAAAGAAGGAATTTAAGAGTGTAGCTCAATTTAAAAGTCCAATTTGCCAAGGATACTTAAACTCCCACTAGATCAAAAGAAGCAATTGTAATTTTAAAAAAAAGAGCCCTATTCAAACAAATGCCTCTCTGGCTCGCTTTAACAAATAATTGTGTTTAACATGTTACTCTGGATAGTAAAAAAAAAAGGAAAAAATAACAATAATATTTGATTATTTTACAGGACCACCGCCCTATACTTTTTATTTTGGTGTAAAATTCTACGCGGTTGATCCGTGTAAATTAAAGCAGGAAATAACGAGGTAAGAGCAGTACGAAATTTAATTGAATTTCCTTTATTTGCAACTGCTGCATTAATTACTTTCAATATCAAATTAATTGATAAAGTATAACAATTTAAATTAACAGATATCAATTCTTCTTACAAGTTAAAAAGGATATTTTCCAAGGTCGTCTACCTGTTACTTTTGAAATGGCTGCAGAATGTTCAGCATTAGCTGTGCAATGTTTGTTTATTTTAATGATTTATTGGTACATAGATTTTTATAAAATTGATTTTCGACAGCTGAATTAGGAGATTTCGATCCTGCACGACATACTCAAGGATACGTTTCCGAATTTCGCTTCGTGCCAAATCAAACTGAACAATTAGAAGCCAGAATAGCCTATTTGCATAAATTTTTAGTGTAAGCTTATCGAATATTATTCCAAAATACGATAAATTATAAATAATTTATACAATTACTTTTCAGTGGTAAAATACCAGAGGTTGCAGAATGTAAGTTTCTGGATAAAGTTAAATGGTTAGAAATGTATGGCGTTGACATGCATCATGTTATAGTAAGCTTTACTAATTTGTAAGAATATGATATATATCTTTATAATATTTACCATTGTATAGGGCGACAACAAAGTCGATTATCTGTTGGGCTTAACACCCACTGGCATAGTGGTTTATAAAAATAAACAGAAAGTGGGAAATTACTACTGGTTCGTTTTTTATCTAAGAAATATAAATAAATACTGAAGATTGCTTGTTTTTTTCAGGCCCAGAATATCTAAAATATCGCACAGGAATACAAAATTTATTCTCAAAGTTCGAGATAAGAATGTAAGTACCACTTATATTTTTTTAAATTTATATATCAATAAACTATATATTTATTTTATTGATAGAATGATGAAAATACTCAAACTTACGATTTAAACACAAAATCAGCATGTAAATATTTATATCGATGCAGCGTAGATCACCATGCTTTCTTCAGGTACCGTCTATTATACTGTTATATAAATATATCCCATACAATTTCAATTAAATTCATTAAAATGCTTTAGGCTGACAAGACGAGTGGACTTAGTGAATTCAACAAAAGCATCGAATTCAAAAAGATCCAGGTATACTTCAGTTTCTCTTTTTTGGAAGAAACTTTTTCGTTATAATTGAATTCCTTTTTTTTAATATTATTTTCATTTCATCAAATAGTCGCCGAGACAATAATGATCCTCAAAAAGATAGATCACCGTCCCTTACCAGAACAGAACCCAATTTTGTGAGAACCCCAAGTAAACGACATCGAAGGCGTCGTTCCGATGGTGCTATGACAGATTGTTAGTTTAATTGTCAAATAATTGTTTTTTTTTATCATTATTTCTTTGCTTTAACAGTTTTAACAAGCTCAGCCCCCAATATAAATGAAATGTCACGTTCGTTAAAAAACTCAGGTCCATCTGCCGGAAGAATGTAAGTAAGATAATTCGCCGAACGAATTGTATTTAAATGTTTTATCTGTAAATCAGGGCTAACGGTCAAGCCGGTGATGTAATGTACCTTTCTGATTTGCCTGATTCACCTCGTTCTGGACGAAGTATGAAAAGTGCTAGGTCGTGGTCGGAAGCAACACAGCGACGGTTTGTTAATTATTTGTAACTGTTACTAACCATCTTTCCTTTATTAATTCTGTTTGGACTAATAACCTTTTGTAACCAAAAACATGCTTAAATTAACAGTATTGCTGGAGCTTGGCCCATGAGAAAGGATAGGTAAACTTTGCTTTTGTTATGATTGTATAGGTTAAACTCTTATTCAAGCACGCTTTTAAGGACATACCACATTTGTACTGTGCTAGCAAAGTGTATAGAAAATAAAAATATACTTTTTTCATTTACAGATCATTACAGTCAATACAATCTGAACCAGCCGGAGCACAGCGAAATCGTAGAAATCGACAAAGAAGTAGGTCTCCCGGTAGGAAACCACCTGAAGAACTGGCACAGCACTTTCGGTAAGTTTATTGAAAATTTAATTATAAAAGTGGTTTCATGAGTCTACTTAAAAAAAACCTTTTTTTTATCAGTTATGTTGAAATGGATACTGATGTGGCTAATCTTACCGAAGAACAAAAGCAAAAAATGATGGATATACCATATATTGAAGTAAAGTAAGTTAAAAAAAAAAATATATGTAAAGCTTGTAGTAGAATAATGAAAAAAACGAAAAAGAAAACTCAATGCAAGCTTATCCGCTATAAAAAGCGATTATGAAACTTTGAGTAATAGCAGTACTGGACTATCTTTTTTTATGCTGAAGATAATTACACATTTTCATGTTTCTGCCATAAATTACTCCTGATTCATCTGTTTTGGGGATAAAATAAAATTTACCTGAAATTCCTATATTTATTACAGAACAACCCGACCTGCTCCAAGAGTTAATAACCGAACACGTCAACGTTATCGATCGCCTATGAGAAGTGAACGACGAGAATGGTAATTGGATTTTTTTTTATTTATTTTAATCGAAAAATCTTAAATTTTCTATTTCTAAATTTAGCGACAGAGAATCAGTAAAATCGGGAGGGCGTCTCTACCCGCCGACAGTCGTCCATAACAATATACCCGTTGAACCGCCGCCACCATATTCCCCACCCCATTCAGATCAAAGGTACAGCTGTCCACCCGCCTATTTCCCGCCAATACCACCCCCACCGATAATGGCCAGGTACTTGAATTAATCATCCAACAACCTTACATCCTGTAAATTATAATTTATTTAATTTGCTTTCATAGACCCGAACTGGAAGGTGCTATACATCCTCAACCTCGTTTACCTCGAGATTTTAGCAATCGACCTCATTCAAGGATCCCTAAATCGACAGGTTACGCTGAACAGGTAAGCCATATACAAATGTTGTTTTTGTAAACTTTCGCGATCAATTCTCGTAAATACTTTCGCTTTTATAAAGTTATTAAGAAAAACATATCATAATTTTGTAATTATACATGTAAAAAAAGAACAAAACATACTATAAATATATTTTCGTACGTTCTATACTTTATACAGTTTTTAGGTATGTACGGTGTGAAACATTTCCAACATTCGCGTTGGTTTTTTTTTTGTTGACACTAACGAGCTAAACGGAATGGATTTTTTTCACTCACAGTTTTTCTTTGTTCTTGTTTTTAAGTGTTATTATTATAATTATTATATATAGGGCTAAATGATCAATTTCAATAACTATTTAATTCTTTATCCCGCATATAGGTATCATCTAATTATCAAGCTCGCCACTCGAGATCTCGACAAAGAACAACAACGCCTCTGTCCAGATCGACCCGTAGTTCCCTCACAACACAAATATAGCACGAAACTACTTTTTTTTTCGCAATATTTAATGTCCCTTAGTTCGTTCAGTCTATACTGTATACTTTTTGACGACAGTTTTTTATTACGTACAAAAGAAAACAATGCTATTAGTTGAATTTTTCATACTTGTTCTTGAATGATCGATTCTGTTTGTATTATGGCACTTTTACAAGGCATTGGACTGCGCTTTTTAACCCTCATAACTTCGGGTTTACTGACATTCGTTACGTCACTTTCTAAGCCATCTACAACCGGAAGTAACCCCTTGAACTCATCTTTTACAAACCAAACACCATTAGCTAACGGAAGTATTGAGAGAAATAAATCTGCTGCCGCGCAAAAACCGCTAACATTCGAAGTGTTTATAAGTGACTGATGGGCAATAACCATATCCGGTTGTACATAAGTTGACCACCATCCGTTACAAAAATAATAATCAACTTTTGTTGGCGGTTTTATGACCCTGAATCGCTCGGGTACGCATTTAGTGACAGCATACATCAATAAAATGACTATAAGCAGTGAAAGACTAAGAAGGCAGTTGGCTGTAAAGAACCAATGGCTGTGAATTTTTCTGTAAGCGGTTGTAATTAATAATGGCCAGAAGATGACTCCCATATCGTAAGCTAGACTTATTATCCTTACCGCCTTTTCGTCCATCTGAACATAACGACCAATCCACGTGTTAACTTTGTGATAAGCAGTTGCTATTAATACAGCATTGCCGGTAAATGACAACCATATTGAAAGTCTAGAATATTGTAGAATTATAGGCAATACAGAGAAAGTCATTCCCAAGATATTGGAAGTAATTAAACGACGCGGTAGATTGTTTTCAGTAAGTGTAAAGGAGAATAACAATCTTGTTAAACCGTACAATCCATAAACAGTTGATAGTAGATAAAGACTATCGGATAAATCCCAACCTTTCTCACCAACTAAATAGGGAACTATAAGGCACGTATGGCCGATTTCCTTACCACACAGGAAAAACACGAAAGCCGTTGAAAGGACTTTTAACGTTTTTCCGTGTATTGTATTATCAGCAAGTGAAATGCTTTTAAACTTTGGTTTATCTAGTAATTTAGAGAACTTTTTAGATCCAATGAAATATAGTAAAGTACCGATTATAACGACACAGATTATATAGACGCTAACCATGCCATGAGTGACTGAAATAGCCGAAATGTATCTATATTCCATTATAGTCTCATTTGTACCATTAATTTCTGTTGTAGATGTGGTAGTTACGACAATTGTCTTTGGTTCGACTGGCTTACTTGCCTTATTAACAACCCATGCACTTTCTCCCAAAAGGGGACGAATTAGTTGAATACCAACTGCGGCACTTATACAGTATAGAATCTGTATTAATTGTAAATAACGAAAAGAAAATTCTCTCCATAAGTGAATGTGGAATGCTAAACAAATAGAACTTGCCATACTCAATGCACTTCCCTGGAAGAAAATGATTAAAACAGCATGGTTTATATTGGATAGCTGAGGAAGTAAAATGGTACAAATTGCTAAAACCAGGAGAGCAGTAACAAATATTTTTTCATTTAACTTTGTATTTCCAATCTGTAGATATTTATTTATAACATAACCTCCGAAAAAAGCTCCTATGGCCCTTAAAATCAGTAAATACGGAATGTCATCCCTTGTTGTATGAAATAATTTTTCAAACTCCATCAAAGAGCATAATAACAGAATATTACACAACGATAATCCAATTACCGACGACCATAGTAAGAACATATATTTAAAACGCCATAATTTTAGATTAAACACTCTCCAATTTCTGCCTTTCGCAGTTTTTAAGTCGTCCTTTTTTGTTTGCAAACAGGATTCAATTTCTAATTGTTTATCACAATTTGAAACGTGAACTTGGTCAATAACCTGTGGGATACTATCATCGTTTTCAGTCAATCGGAAACCAGTAGATTTCGTAACATTATCAGCAGTCATGTTTTTATTTAATTCAACTTTTAGTTTGTTTATTAATTTTTTAAAAATTTGAGTTGTTTGTTTGTTAAGAATATACTGTAAATACTAATTTGTATATATATATATATATATATATATATATATATATATATATATACTCTATATACTATAGAAAGTAGAAAATTTTATAAGAGGTATCTTACAAGAGATGGAATGAAATATAGTAACATAATTGTCTTAAATCTAACTCCACGACAACGCAGAGCATCAGAAGTGTTGTAGGAACAATGTTGAAAAGACGAATAGAAATTTCCTTTAATCTCGCATATTAAATGTAGACTCTTCTCTCCGCACTGTTTCTTAATGTCTTCAAAGCATTCAGTTAGATTATAAAAATGCATTTTTGTGAATCTATGTTAGAAAGATGGAAATATATAACTTTTATTTAACAAAAAGTGCATATTTGATTAAACTTACGGGCAATTTGCTTCTTTGTAGGTTGATATTGTACGTTTTCTTCTCTTTCCAATATCCTTGTTTAATTGCTTAGTCAGATCATAACCAACCTTCATTAACAATTTATTCCAGCATCCGACAACGGCATCTTTTCCTCCATCCTCGCATATACTACTAGCTGTAGATGAGAGTTTTATAGGTTCTTGTTTTGCTTTTGGACGAGGTTCTCTACTTTTTGTTTTAATAAGTGATTATAGGGCTATTTCTAGCCTCTATTTTCTTTTAGGAGAAAGGGTCGAAAAGATAGTGGTAAGATGATATAATAGGGAAAGTTTTACTTACCGTAACATGCAATCGAGTAAATGAGGATAGACGGAACTGTCACCGAAACAACATTCATTGTGTTCTAATTACGCAAACATAGACGTCTGCGCAGAGATTTAGCGAAAGGGAAATGTCGCGAGTTGGCGTCACTATGGAAACGCTACGCATTAATTATGTCTTACAGCTTTATTAGGAAAAAATTTCATAACTTTTTTTAAGCAACTAGATCCATATTTAAATATTTATATAGCTTTATATATAAGTATATACTTTATATATTTTCTGCTTCCTTTAAATGATAGTTGATGGAGATATTTCTGATGAATAACCGGAACTCAAAGAAGAATATTGACTAGGTGAGGTAACGTTCCGGAAAAATTTCTCCGTTTGCCGCCGTTCACTATCAGCAATAACGGGCAGTGTCAAATAATTCGGAGGCATAATTAACTTATCGGAGGGTACAACTTTTTCAAGACTATAGGCCCACTTTTCAAAAATATAACTGTCTCTCTCACAATCAATTTCTAATTCACGTCCATATTGTAATTGGAAGACAAAGGTAGCAGGGTTGCCGTGAGGTCCCAAATTCAAAAAGCATGTTAGTAGATCCTCATTGAACTTGATGGAACCTTTAAAACGATATTTCCTATCGTCCGGCCTACTTGCGAATATTAAAGCATTATGGAATAGGAACACAGTTCTATAAGTTTTATGAACAACATCGGGCTGTTTTGAATTCGTTTCTTTCTGGTGGATTTTGAATAGACGAGGTTTAATCAAGCATTTACTGAATAGAAGAATATCCCTGACTTCCCCAATATTTTCACGTCTTTTCGAGAAAGGCAACGACACTTTTTTCGTTACTTCTACGACATCGTTCACGCAATCCGAATCATTTATTAGGCTTACTTCGTCGGATAGAGTCCTAACAGCCAATTTCATAGCTTCAAACTCTTCGCTATCCTTTGGCATGTTATTCAATATACGCTGTAGATGGCGACACTTCTTAACATTTATTTTTTATACAAATCAGAGAATAATTAATAATTATACTAAAGGAACAAACTAAATTTTTTATAGCAAATTACGAATGCCACCTAGTGCATAGATTTCAAATTGTACTTAAACTAACCTCAAAATTCGTTACATATTGACCAAATCGAGAAAAGGGCGAACATAAATAGGCGCTCAAGCTCTTTAATTTACCACCTTTAAGAAAGAATGAAAAGATTTAGATATTTATCGAGTATCTAGTAGGGATTAGTAAATTATTAATGGCCTACAAAAGAAAGCAATTTGTCCTTACCAGACATAACAAATTCCATTTGAGTTGGACCATAGCGATTTCGGCAAAAATCAGTAAAAAACTCATGATCTTCCATTTTTTCAATAAGTTCTCGATTTTTAACGTAATTTCTACAATAACGTTGATAAATACCAAAGTTCGAAGCCTAAAAATAGTATAGAAAACACACAATATAAGAAAAGAAATTTTTGGGCGTCTCCATTAAAATAATAAATTTATATATCAAAATATATTAATAAAACGAACTAACGATATTATAAAGGTGAAACGCGAGATTACTCAAATTCAAGCTATTTTCTTCAAAGACTTTTAGAACTTTGCTAAATTATAAAAGAAAGAACAAATAAGAAGATATAACATATATATATATAATATTTATGTGTCATTAATTAAATAAAGCAATACTAACGTTTCATGAAATTCCAATAATTCTTCCCAATTTGAGAATATATTATACTTATTGTTAATTAACTCTTTCGGTACAGATCTTAGTTGAGTTTGTATATTTTCTATATAACGTTTTTTAACTGTTTGTAACTCGGCAACGTATTTCTTTTCTGATTCTATTAATTCGGTAATAGATTTTTGTAATGTTGTTAATTTATTACCAAATTCATCGAATTCTTTCAAATGTAATTCTCTTGGTATTAATTCTATTGTTGAAGGTAAAAGATTCCTTATTTTATCTTTCTTATCCCTTTTCCTTTTCCCGTCGTTCGAATGTCTATTAACTTTCCATTCGGCTTCGATTTTTGCGTGATTAATTAGATTGCCAATATCCATTTTAACTTGCCCTAATTCAGCGTAATATTTCCTCAAGATCTTTTTAAAATCTTCTAATTTACTGATTAGACCCGAATCAACCGTTAAATCGTTAGATTCCAACACTTTAGAATGTTCTTGGCAGAATTTATCTCGACGGCCAATCAGTGATTCGACATCTTGCAGGATGCGGCATAATCCTTTGGTATCCTTCGTTAATAGTTCTGGTACTGTTTTTAAGAAGGCTGCAAATGATTTTTCTAATGGTTCTGCACTGGCAAGGCATAATTTAACCTGTACAGTCTGCTCGTATCGTTTTGAATAAGTTGAATGCTGAGCAATGACTCGAGACCTTAGTTCTTGTAAATTTTCGTGTTTAGTCGATTTTTCCTCCAGTTTTTTCGATTCATTTTCGCAGTGTTCAATTTGACTGATGCACTCCTAAACAAATTATAAAAATAGATAAATATGTTATATATATATATAAAGTAAGCGTGTATAAGAGCCGAATAAGGGAGAGAGAGAAAGAGAAATCATAAAAAAAGACGAAAATTTTACATCGATCAACAACTCTTCGAAAAATTACATTATTTATCGCAGAAACAATTCGTTATGGCGACGGCAATAAACAAAAGTTTACTTTCTACTCTATCATAAACTGAGTAACAGTAATTTTCTACGGGGGCGTTACTATGCAACGTAAAACGTATCGACGGGGCGTCTTTTTTAAAATTAATTATAGTACAAACGTTAAATTATAATAGGCTTCTTTTTTTTGAATAGATTTTGTCCTATGAATAGTCTAGTTTGAATTTGTATATAAAATTCTTTGGGGCAGCTGTTACCCTGTACAACCATTGAAAGAATTGGATTGGTTTGGTTCTAAAAAAATGAATATATATTTTTATTATTCTAGTATATAATAATAACAAAGAGAAAAAACTACGCATATATACATATTCTAATATATATATATATACTGTATATATATATATATATATATATGTTCCTCTTTTTATGATGTGTCATAAATATTAATAATATAATAGAAAAAGGTTAACTATTGAAATTTAAAGGTATTTTTCAATCCCCTAAATACTCACCAATGAAATACTAGGTCTTAAAGCTTTTAATCCTTCGTTTTCCGTAGGCCTTTCTTCACTTGATTTTACATTGAATAAAGAGCTTCGTCTAACTAACGAAGGCCTAATTGGACAATGAATTTTTTCGACTTTATTTTCCGTCGAAGGAGTTAATTTACAAATATCTTCCAAAGGACCATCGAACTCTTTTGGAAGAACCAAAGGTTTCGGTCTCTTTCTAATATCCTCTTTTCTCCAATTATCAACAGGTTTTGAGGGTAAAATATTATCTAATATATTGGCAACTTTAATGAAAGAAGTCGAATATCGTTTATGATTTGCATTCTTCATTTAAGTCAATTTATTTGCGCGGTTAATCAGTATATATACACAGTCCGTAATTTTGTATATATAAGTATATATACATAAATACATTATACTGATATAGACATGTATATGTATATATACATTTGAATAAAAACGTCTAATCCAAAGGCGTCTCTATCCAATAAATCGTTGCTGCTACTACGATATAAAATGAAAAAATATTCGCGCCGCTTTTAGAAATCTATAATTATGCACACCCGCATTCTCCATCGTTCGATAGCCCTATTATCACTCGGTAAAAGAGAATTTTATAACTATAGTAGTTTAGTTAAAAAATAAGAACAAAACCTTTAATTAATTACTTAAAATAGTATTATAGATTTAATGAAAGGCCATAAAATTTGGACGATTGTGTACCTTTTAAATTAACCTATCATTTATATAAATATATATATATATATATATATATATATATATGAACTCTTTTTCGTTTAGTACTTGTACCAGTAGAAGGGATTTTTTTCATGGTAGATCGATATGAAATCAATAATTTTCGGATTAAAAGTATCCGACAAGATGTTCGTATAAAAAAGATATAACTTAATCTTTTGTATAAATTTAAAATGCTCCTCTTTAGACGGTAAAATGAAGAGAACTATTATTTTCTTGTTCTTTTATTTTACCTTATATTTATCCTTTATCGAATTATATTCTTCTTCAATATTTAGGTCATCGACTTGCAATTGTTCAAAGTCTTTAATCAGAACGACCACCTGTATAGTAAAAAGAGAGAAAAAAAACAGCAAACGATTAGGCCTATTTAGCAGCAATTTGTAGGCTGGAAAAAAAGAATTAGGTTTTAAAATAAAGCGCCATCTAATGCGTAAAGTGATAAATAAAGTTTCTTTTTTTTTTTTTATTAGAAATGTTGACTAACTTGTTCGTATAGAATTATCCATTTCTGACGTTGTAAATTGTTTTGCAAGCTTTTGCGATTTGTGTCGCAAATATTCAGGAATTGTTTGTTATCTTCTCGTATTTTTGCATTATAACTGAAAGAGAAACAAAAAATGTACAATGATATAAAATACTAATTAATATTAATAGTTGTTGCGATGAAAGAAGAAGAAGAAGAAGAAGAAAGGCTACCTGTCTATATGATTAGAGATAATCGATAAATATGGTGGATTATCTTTACTTTTTTGTATATTTTTAACAAAATTAATTGAATTTCCATCCAATTTTTCATATTTCATTTTAATTCTTTCAATAAACTGTTCAAAATCATTTAAACCTTTTTCAATAAAATCAGGATTTATAAGATTCAACCATTTTAGAACGAATTGTTGATAATTTTTAATTTCCTCTTCAATTTCCGAAATTTCTAATCGAATTTTATTCATAAACTGAATATTTTGAATACTTTTAACAATTTTATCAATAAAACGTTTATTATTAATTATTTTTTTTAATTATTTACCTTTAAACAATCAATCCAAATGTAGAAATCATATTTTATATTTCCTTTATACTCAATAGTTAAGTTTTCTTTACAAATGAACTTTTGTAATTGATCCGTATTGTCAAGTTTATGTATATTAATAGCATTTGATCTTTCTAAATTTGAATTTGATAACTTTTGAAAGAATCCTATAGGTTTTATAATAAGAACCATATTGATTAATTCTGAATTTGTAATCTGAATTTATAGATAGATATATAGTTAAATAGACAAATAAAATATATAAACATTATGGTTAACAATTTAAACCTACAATAGATTCTTTAATAAATTCCCTAACATGCGCCCATTTTGAATTTCTTCGGTCTAATACAATAGTAAATGTTTCAACATTGCAATTCTCAAAAGAGTATCTACGAGAAATGAATGACGATTGAAACAAAAAATAGAATCTAATATACATATTTATAAAATAACAATGATTTTATAACTTACTTTAAAGTTGTTGTCATAAATTTTAACAAGTATTTAAATTCATTACGATTGATTATTTGCTTATTATCGGGGATAACAAGTATAGGTAAGCCATTTTTTGAAATACCACCGTATAGATAAGCGTACTTATTTGTCTTTAATTTTCTAAGGAAATCTCCATACTCCATCTCATTAATGGGACTTTTAACAGTTGCCATTTTATTCTATTATCCAATTAAGAAATCATGTGACTATTAAAAAAAATATCGTAATTTATTGACAATGGACTGATAAGAGAAATTATTAGAAGAGTTTATATAAGAGATAAATGTATAAAAAGATACAAAATACAGAAATATATTTATATATTCATACCTTTTCTTCTTAACGCCATTTTATTTTCATAATAGTTAACTTCCTGTGAATATTAACAATTTTTCACATAATATAATTTAAACAAGCATATGTTAAATCTATAATAATCTGGAAATTTTTGCACGTAAACAGTTTTTTTTCTCTCTTTTTCTAAAGTTGTTATTGATTTATAGCATCAGCTGACTTTTTTTTTTTGTTATTTAGTAAAAGATAAAAATCATTATTTTATAAAGATAAATATATATTACTATTTACTCATCTTTTTCTGTTTTTATAGTTATGTTTTATGTATTATATGTATGTATTTATGTGTGTATATATGCTTTACGGCGAGTAGGTAGAGCTGTGGGGTCGGGTGAGGGGGAAATACACCAAGAATGGTGTTGATTTTTTTTATTTATATAAAAAAAAACAACAACAACAACCCTAGAATAAAAAATGTAGTTTTTTTTCAAAATTGTACTCTTTAACTAGTCGATATAGTTATATTATTTCTTTTTAATAATTAAATAGTTATAATAATTAATAATTACTTTTAGAACATGTAAAGTTTTAATAAAAATCATTCAAACCTTCTTATTTCTTTCCAGAATAGATAGTTGTAATATACTACTTATGGCCTCTAAAATACAGATATTTTTTTATTTTATTTTCTCTGTTTGCATATTCTTTACTAAGGTTCTTAGGCCTATTGGATATTTAAGAAAAGAAACAAGTATTGAAATAACTAATTATTGTTAAGTGAGTATTTCAAAAATGATGTAATTGTATGTAGGGTTTTGTTGGAGGGGGAAAAAAACTAGTATTGTTATTTATTAACATATCATTTAGTTGTTATAGGCGAAATATATATATATATATATATATATTCATATTATATCTACTAGTCTGACTCTATTGCTCTCAATACTCACTTGCAAGCGCATGTTTGGTTGACGTGGACTGGATGTACTATTTAACCTCTTACTTTCCTTTTAGTTGACGTGTTTAATCGACAGCTAGAAAATTTTATTTAAGCGGCAGAAAATATGTAATGGTACACTGACAGCTATCAATACCATATCGGGTTTATTTTTATAGTATATGTATTATAATATAGAGTCAATGAACTCATGCTCTGCTTAACAATTTGCTACCTTTTCTTCATCTCGTTTTTATATTCCCAATAGCAAAACACATACATTATATCTAACAACAGTTTGACACTTTCCTTGTTATTTTATCTCTGATACAATGGGTAAGCTTTAAACTTTCTAGAAGGGAAACTTAACATCAGCGATTTGTCAATTTTTTTCTATTTTCTTAATAACTAGATGGCGCCTTTGCGAAGAAAACCTTACAAAAGGTGTTGGATCAAGCCGTACACAGGATTTTTTCAGTGCTGTACAAGGATTCGAGTATAAAAAAGAAGATGGAAAAGAAGAAGAAAAATTAAGAAAGTAGACAACTCAGTAGAAGAGAAGAAAGAAGATGAGATACACGATATTCTTTACTTATCAATGTAAATTTTGAAAATATTAATTAGATAATTAGAAGAGTAGACAAATTAATGACATCCTTTAAACGTTTGCTCAAAGAGATTAAAATACTTCTCTTCTATTTATCATCTATCAAAAAATTCCTAACTTTAATTATAATTCAGAAAGAGATAAGAAGAAGAAGTGAAGAAAAGATAAATGTAGTTTATGAAATAGAGAACAGGAAAAAGGAAAAGAAAGATGTATAGAAAGGAATTTTTGTCTCATTATATATAATAATTAATATAGTATTAATCAATTTTGTCCTTTTCCTTTTCACATTATTCTCAATTCTCATCAACATAAGCAAAATTAATGTAGAAACTACAACGGAACATATGTATATTTCTATATATAGTAATTGGTAAAAATTTCATCTGCAAAGGTATTGGGAAACAGCTTTCCCAATATATTTTTACCCAAAACATCATTTATATTTTGTAAATACGTTCTGTTTTCAATATCTGGCTTAAAAAAAAAAGATAAAAAGTAAGACAGTTTTATCCATGCTAAAAATCATAATAGTATAGGCCTAAATTATATATATATATATATATATGTTTATGATAACTCTCTAAAGAACACAATAATGAAGAAGTTTTTATATTTTTAGAAAAATTTTCTTTTCAATTTTGCTTATTGAAACTGTAAACAACTGCAAAAAAACGTTATTTAATATTTTTTCCAGTTTTATTACTTACTCTCTCTCTCTCTCCACTTCTCTTCTACCTCTCTACCTCCTTCTCCCCCTTGCCCCCTCTCCATTTCTCTCTCTCTTTTTTTTTCTCTTACCATCCACCCAACCTTCAATTCAATTTATTAAAATTTCATTTACTTTTACATTGTTAGTGTCACTTCCTTACAATCAACCAATTAACTATATGTTTAGGTAAAAGAAAAATAAGGCCTAAGTGTTCCATTTATAGTTTCGAAATAAACTTCATTCATAATACTTTGTGATAGTATGGATTTTTAAGATGCTTTGCTGTTTAAACCTTCATAGTATAAAAAGTAGAATCGCTATTTTTGTTGCATTTTAAAGGAAATGAAAGACATTTTTTCTTTCTATTCATAAGGATAAATTATGCTTGTAAAGATATAGATAAATAATATTTGTATATAATAATCGTTGTTGGTACAGAGTATCACCACGTATCAGAATAATAAAAGAAATGAACTATTCACCATTGATAGGACCGGTATCCATAACACTCTTACTTTAAAAGGTCAAACGGGATGTCTTCCTGACCTTATATTGTTTTTTTCTTTAAATGGTAAAGAAGAGACGCTGACTGTGAAATCGTTTGAGACGAGGTCGTTTCGGTTGGGGGAAAAAAGTGGGAATAAAAAAGTAAAAACTGGGTATAGTTCGATGATAAACTGTTGTAACGGCTGTTTTTACTTGAGTCTACGCCACTTTTCATTTCATTTCTGGCGGTCGTTTGCTACGTAAGTGCACATTATTTAGAGAAGCATCAATAATTTTCTTTTACTGGCGGATGTTCACGTTAACCGTCATTCTGCTGCCTTAAATTTAAATGGCAGCAATGGCGGATAGCATGGAGATCCGTTTCAGTAACTTTGCTTTACTAACATTCTTCCTATAACGACTTTGAGAAAAGAAAATACCGGAAATGAAGATATAAAGGGGGTGGATGACTTCTCTTGATCAATATGGCAACAAAATACTTG
Source organism: Dimorphilus gyrociliatus (assembly GCA_904063045.1). Taxonomy (NCBI): domain Eukaryota; kingdom Metazoa; phylum Annelida; class Polychaeta; family Dinophilidae; genus Dimorphilus; species Dimorphilus gyrociliatus. The sequence goes on from CAJFCJ010000008.1 coordinate 985,473, forward strand.
TTCGTTTGCTGTCATATTTATCAAATACAGTTCCACTTTCCAAGAGCATCTTTATATTTTTTTGTCTTATGAACTGTTTTATTCTCATCTAAAAATATACTTATTGCATATCAGCATATCATTTATAAACCTATATAGATCTGTAAAAAAGCAAATTCTGTGGCGCCACTTCGACGACAACGCCATCTGCATATTTTAACGAATATATCGTCTGCTAAGTATCTGCGATTTATTTGTTCAGAGCTGGCTATTGACTTTATATCGTTTTTGAAAATCGGACAGTTTAGGTTCAATTAAGGTAAAATACTACTTTATTAGTTATTTAACATAAATAATATCTTGAGATAGTATTTTGCTAAAAAGGTAGAATTATGTTAATAGTGAAATGGTGTCACGTGTTTATCAAAAATAGAGAGAAATATGTATAATAGCCAATTGGACGTAGATCGAATCTGGATCTTGTATCGAGTTCTATCCACTATTAATCTTCGAAAAAAAGGCTATTGTCAATTGCACTAGAAATCATTTAAACAACCTATTCAATCCTCTTTCTCAAACAGATATTATAACAACTGTAACTATTGAATAGACCGAATGGAAGAGAATAACAATGAAAACAGAATTAACCTTGATGCCCCAAGATGGGATCAGTCCTCTTTTAGTGGAAGAGCAAAACATTTTTTCTCTATAACTAACCCTTTAAATCTTTTCGCTTCTCACGATGAACTAGAAAAAGCAAAGGAGCTTGTTAAGCTCTACAAGTCCAGAAAAGAACCACCTGGTGTCACTGCAGATCAAGTTTGGAAAGCTAAATGGCTTTACGATTCGGCTTTTCATCCTGACACCGGAGAGAAAATGTTTCTACCAGGAAGAATGTCTGCTCAAGTACCTTTTAATATGGCAATAACTGGATTTATGCTGACTTTCTATAAAACTGCACCAGCTGTCATTTTCTGGCAATGGAGTAATCAGACATTTAACGCAGTTGTTAACTATACTAACTCTAATAAAAGTTCGGGAGAGAATGACTCCGAACAAATGAAACAACTAGGAAAATCTTATATGATTGCCACGGGTTCGGCAACTGTGACCGCCCTGGCTTTAAATCAGATTATACACAAATTTCCAGCAATTTTGGCCAGATTCGTACCTTTGGTGGCCGTAGCAGCGGCCAATTGCTTGAATATCCCATTCATGAGAAGTCAAGAACTTGTTAAAGGAATAACGGTGTTTTCAAAGGATGGTGAAAAGGTCGGAGAATCAAAAAAAGCAGCTAAGAGTGCTATTTCTCAAGTGGTATTTTCGAGAATAGTAATGTCTTGTCCCAGCATGATTTTATCCCCACTCCTAATGGCTCGTTTAGAGAAAGGAAACCTGTTGAAGGTACATTCAATTTAATTCATAATAAGTTGTTTACTCGTAACTTTTTATTGAAAACTTAGAAATATCCTCGCCTGAGTGCTCCTATTCAGATTATTTTCGTAGGATTTTTGTAAGTATTAATAAAGTAATGTTGGATAATCCTTATAAAGAACCTCTTTCTTAACAGATTGTCTTTTGCAACGCCTTTATGTTGTGCCATATTCCCTCAAAAGAGTTCTATGACAGTGTCTAAGATGGAAGGTGATATTAAGGAAAAGGCAGAAAAAATGGGATTGACCAAAGTCTATTTTAACAAAGGATTATAGGAATTAGGTTGTTGTTTTACCATCACCCAAAATTAATAAATTTAGACGTTGATGATGAATAAAGTAGTTAATTGATGATAAATCAAATTAAGTTTGTATTGTATTTATTTAAAAAAAATTAATTGATTTTTTATTGGAATATGCCAATCAAAAAAAAAATACTGATATTTTAACTTGCAATAAGCATTTCATGAGTTTTTTGACCAGTCTTTGACATCTCTGGTTTCGCTGGTTCAAATTTCGGAACTTCAGGCATATCTGCAAAAGTGAGAGCAAAGATATTATTTTGATAAAATTGAAAAGTAAATTTCTAACCAGATATGATATCGCAAACATTTTCATCTGCTAAAATTTTATCCAATTCGTCCTGTAGTTCTTGCTGATCGATCATATCGTTATGTGAAACATTTACAATCGACCTATTTAAATCGTCTTGAACGTCGATTGCATCGTTAATTTCGTCAACGACGTCATCTACTTGATTGACAGATAGCGAATTCTTTTTTAATGCAGAGCTTGCAGACTTCATTGCTTCATAAACTTCAGCATTGTTCCTACTCTGAGCGATTTTCTCCAGCGTTACATGAAAGTTATCTAATTGATTCTCTAATTGGATTTTTGATGCTTCTAATCTCTTTTTACGACGTAGACATTGTTTCGCTGAAGTGTGCTGTTTCTGATTGAGATATATTTTTGCTTGAGTTCGACATTCTTCCATTTGATCTTCTTTCTTTCTTATGGCATTTTCCAATTTATTACACATTTGTTCTAATCTGAACCATATAGTTTTTAAGTAATATTATCTCTTTTTTATGAAGATGCAATATACAGTATATGACAATTAAACTTACCGAAATTTATCTAATTCCTCTGGATTAAAATCAAATAATCTCTCGTTTTCTTCTTTGGCAAATTTAACAAACTAAAATTAAATGTTTTAACATATTAAGAGTATGTATCAAATAGTTACAATTATAACTCTAACCTTGCCAAGTTGTGGATCTTTTATCATAATGGCGTGACCTTGGTATTGAAGAGCTAAGATAACCAGTTCCAATGATTTATCATCACAGACATCTGACATTAGTAAGATGATATCTTGCCATGGAACAATATTACTGCCTTCATTCGGCCGGTTACTATAATATCTAGTTAATAACTCTTTAGAAGAGCTCTGTAAGAGAACCAAAATTCAGGTCAAGTTAGCCATTTGCTAATTAGTCAAACCTCTATCAAATTTAAGTGTACATATTCAGAATCAACTTCAGGCTTTTTTGTACCCCAGACCTTATTAAACGTCCATGCTACAGGCTTATGAACTAACATATTCCAACTCCACTTTATCCATCCTGTTCTCTGACAATTTCTTCTAAAGTCTTGAACAGTTAAAACTTGTTGATTTTCGTACAAATGCTGTATAACATCCTGCAAACACGCAGGTATAAGACTTTTACGCAAGAATTGTCGAGCTAATGTCTTCGGTTGAAATTTAAAATTTTTATGGTGACTTAGATGGCTCTCGATTAATTTTATCCAAAACTTCAATTTAGCATCATATGATTCTGGATTAAGGCTTCTTCGTTTAAAAGGAGCAAAAAGAAAATTCATACGACTCTCATCTTCCCATTCTGGTGGTAAGTAATTAGCCATTGTGTAATTTGAGCAATTAATTGTCTATGATTTTTTAAAAGATAATTTAAAAACTGGCCGTCATGGCGTCCACATATTGAGACTGAAGATTATTTTCGTAAAAAATGAATATATTATTAAAACAAAACTGAATTTACCTGTAATTTAATGTAATTTTATTTTCTTCTTTTATCACATCATTGTTTTGATTAATTTTCTTGATAATTAAGACGTTTTCTCACTGGTTATGCTAATTACTCTCGACCAATGAGCAACAAGCTTTCAACTCATTATTTCCATACGTCAACAACAACCTACTATTTATCTACATCAGTCTGTATTTTCACAGTGCTTTTTAGCGATTAATATAAAACATACTTGATGCAACTATTATAAAATGGATGAATATCGTTTTAGACAAAGTGACAATTATAAACTTGACAGTGAACCGGTGAGTAACGGCTATTTATTTTTCTATATAATATTTTTAGGTCAATGACACATGCTCATTGAAGTAAATAACAATAACAATTAAACAGATCCGTGAAAGCCCAAGAAAGACACCCTCAAAACGAGGGCGAAAACCAGCAAAGGTAGATGTTAAGGCAAAATTGGAAAGGAGCAGACAAAGTGCCAGGGAATGTAGAGCAAGAAAAAAGTTGAGGTAAGGTCAATGAACTTTGTGGAAATGCTCTGTCATACCATATCTTTTCTTTTAGATATCAATACCTCGAAGAATTGGTCAGTAGTAGAGAGAGGGCAATCATTCAATTAAGAGACGAACTTGAAAGGGTAAGTTTCACACAATTCTTATATTCTTACTTTCGCTTGCGCAATGCCAATTACAAAACCTTATTCTATGTTTACAACATTATAATGATGCAATATAAGCCAAATTTAGAAAGACTTATTTAGTACTTATTATTAACAATCATAATTTACTATGATAGTTTACATTTGATATAAAATTCTTTGTTTTATATTTATCTCTTGTGGAACCTTGTATATAATCAAAAGATACCAATGGCGCCACCTTTCATATATACATTGGTTTGATAATTGAAAAAGTCAATAACACTATGAGATTTAACAGATTGCACACAAATTCCTGATTGGTAAAAGTGAAAGTGGATTAAATTTGAAATATATGTACTTATATTTTAACATAAAAAAAACACAATATGTATATATTTAATACGAATATTCCTTCCTTTTCTTTTGACAGTATAAACTATGGGTTAAACAAATGGATAAAGATTGTGTTCCAAAGGAGGTTTTTCAAATGTTGGAGCGACATAATCGAACACAAATAGACAACTCAGACACAGTTTGTCTTTGAATATCATATGAATCTTGATATCTGAATGACTGTACCATATACAAAAATTGGCATTTATTTCTAAATCCTGCATAAATTTGTGTGAAAAACGCAAGCTGTGAACATTGTAAATAACTGTATATACTTTTACATGAAACCTTCACGTAAACAACGCTTTTTTCTTTACTTAACATAATAAAAAGCTGAAGTTTTGGGACAATCGATTAATTATGTTGAATTTGAATATTGTGATTGCCATTCAATCCTTAAATATAAATATATATATATATATAAATTTCTATGTAACATTTTTTTATTGTTGTTTATTTTTCTATTACTAATCAAGAAATGTTTGAATAGTAAAATAAAATATGATGCAATATTTTTTCAGCGAACCATTAACTGACTATAAGTTAATGTGTTTTCATTGATACATTTAGTCTATAACAGAATTTAGACAACAGAAAATACTTTAGTTTTGTTTGTTATCAAAAAGAAAAAGAAAATTTTGAAGTTTTATTAGCCGGTTTGCATGTTCTGAATGTTCAAATCCATCTGATAGGCATTAAAAGTTGATTATAATCACGAAAGGCAGCTAATTGAGTCATAATCGATAAAGTTTTCTGACGATAAGAAGCGATCGCAATTTTTATCTATGAAGCTGTTCGATGAAAACAATGCGTAAGAGTTATTGCCTGATACACGTTAAATTCATAGTTATCTCTATGCTAACAATACCACATAAAAAATAAATGATAATTTTAGATAACAAAAAAAATACTTCTGGTATTTTTCAAATGTAAACAAATCTTTCAAATTCTTTGAGCTTATTTTCAAATAGTTACCTTAACAGATTTCCTAGTATTTCGACGGCACGTTTTTGTTTTTCTTCGCTCATTCTCATTGATGTGAAAACTTGCGGTAGACTTGTAAATATTCTTAGAAAATGGATACAGCCGCATACAGTTGATGGAGCTTTTTTTTTACGTAGTTCTTCCAAATTTTCAGTGGAAATGAAATTGTGACTTTGAATATCATCTGTAGGAGATTTCTGGAAACGTTTCTTTGCTGATCGACGAGTTTCGCTTTTAAGAATACATGTCATTAGTCATTGTTGTTTTTCTTAAATAGAACATTCATGTTGATACAAACCGAACTTCTGAAACCGAAGGTGAAGGATCAACCTGATCAGATATATAGGCTTCCCAATATGGTCTTTCATGCTTATAAAGTAAAGTATTTGAGAAAGTGTTATCGAAAATTATTCGAATTCCATTTAAAGATTCGAGGATAATATCTTCAACCATATTTTTGGAACAGCTTTCCAGAAAAAGTGAAAATATTTGCAAAAGGTTCAGCTTAGCGGGTAGAGAGGCAACCTAAAAGAGAAAAAAGATAATGAAAACTTAACAATTTATAACTCAATATTTCAAATAGACTTACTTTTTTCTTTCGACTTATATTCGCAGAATCCTCTCTTAATTTTAATTTCAATCTGGCAGGCATGTCGAACTTTAAAACTTTTGGAGTGATGGATTCCTTTTTGAAATCTTCAGTTGCTTGTTTTAAAGAAATTTGCTGTAATTAATAAGATGATTTTAGAATTTTTGGTTCAATTATCAATTAATAAAATAACACCTGAGATTCCACAAAAGATCGATATAAATCATCAAAATCAACGGTTTCTTTTGAAGCTTCATTCTCAGAACTTTCACTTCCGCTATCATCTGACTCGAGTTTTGGCTTTTTGCCGAAATAGGTCTTTAAAATTTCATTAATCTTTCTCTTTCGCTTTCTATTGTTTTTTCTAATTAATAAAATAACTATATGATTCAGGCAATTCTAGGTCAAAAAAATTTTATCCATAATTACATTCGTATGGTCAATTCAAGTGTTTTTTTAAGCTTTTTGTTGTCTTCGTTAAATGGCAGAAGATGAGTTTCTGGTACTACACGGTCCCAGCTAAATACAAATGTATCTTTCAGAATTATGAATATTCAAAATAAATTTTTACCTGTTATTCCAGCCTAGGAAGTGTACTTTATAACATTTTTTTTTCATAATGCTTCCAGCTGTGAAACATGAGAGAATCTGAAGAAAGCTCGAAATTAAAGTTTCCATTAAAAATTGAATGATCGTTCTAACCCTGGCTTCATAGAGAACCCTTGCTTTTGTGGGGTCAGGCTCAAAACAAAAAGCTTTTTGACCCTCAGCAAAGTCCATGACAAACTCATATATAGAGTAGATTATATATAAGCAGAAGTTTAGTAATTTCTTTTACAACTAAAAGAAATTATTTGTAAAAAAGAAAAAACGGTATAAATTCGTAACATTTAAGAACTTGATTTATTTTCGTATTATAGTCAATATTTTTAAGCTCATTAAAATGTTTAATATAGCAATTTACAGATTTATTTTTCATTAATATAAAAATATTTCTATATTTATACGAAAAGGCTAAAATGTCTGTCCTGTAGTTGAAGTCTATAAACTTGGTAAAGCTGAACATTCGATTCTAATAAAATACAATGGCTAGCTTAGGAAAAGCCGGAGGTTTAGTGAGAATCCTGACAGGTTAGCGCACTACTTCTATGCACGATATGATTACAAACTGTGACGCTAAAGTAATACTTTGAATACTGTTTTTGACCTTCGAAAACTACGTTTACAACATTGATTGTTTGAAATAATTTTTTGATATAATAGTCTTGCTAAAATCACTTCACAACTGTTTTTCAGGAAGTCTACCAAAATCTTCACCTGTTTTGACTTCTGTTCGATTTAATCAAACCGATGCAAAGAAAGAAAAGGTAAATAATTTTAAATAAATCGGCTAAATAATAGATAATCATAATTGCTTACTATAGACCACCTTCGGCAACCTTAAAGATGAGGATAGAATTTTTACAAATCTTTATGGAAGACATGATTGGAGATTAAAAGGTGCAAAGTCCAGGGTAAGCAAACATTTTAATTAGAATTAACCTTTTTTACTGATAATGATGTATTGTTTAATTTTTCAGGGCGACTGGTACAAAACAAGAGAAATTATGGACAAGGGAATTGAGTGGATCCAAAAAGAAATCACTACGTCTGGCCTAAGAGGAAGAGGAGGTGCCGGTTTCCCAACTGGAATGAAATGGAGTTTTATGAATCGTCCCGACGATGGAAGGTAATTCAGGATTTTCAATAAGAATTTAACTAGGCTTGCTATCAATAATTATTGAACGTGTTTTCTTAGGCCAAAATACTTAGTAGTGAATGCTGATGAAGGAGAACCAGGAACATGTAAAGATAGGGAAATAATGAGACATGATCCACATAAACTTATAGAAGGCTGTCTTATTGCTGGCAAAGCAATGGGAGCTAGAGCAGGTTGGTTAAGGAAATAATGCTTTTACAATCCATAATTGTTTACGCATTCTAGCATATATTTATATTCGTGGCGAGTTCTATTATGAGGCATCGAACATGAATGCCGCAATTAAAGAGGCTTATGACGCTGGTCTCATCGGTAAAAATGCTTGTAATTCGGGCTATGACTTTGATGTTTACATGCATCGTGGAGCTGGAGCTTATATTTGTGGTGAAGAAACCGCCCTCATTGAGTCTTTAGAGGGAAAGCAAGGCAAGCCCCGTCTTAAGCCCCCCTTCCCTGCTGACGTCGGCGTTTTCGGTTGTCCTACCACTGTGAACAACGTTGAAACCATAGCTGTTGCTCCAACTATTTGCAGAAGAGGTGGAGAGTGGTTTGCTCAGTTTGGAAGGGATAGAAATAGGGGAACTAAGCTTTTTAATATATCTGGTCATGTGAATAATCCTTGTACCGTAGAAGAAGAAATGAGCGTACCTTTGAAAGACCTTATTGAAAGGCATGCTGGAGGAGTTAGAGGTGGTTGGGATAATTTGTTAGCTATTATTCCTGGTGGAAGTTCTGTTCCATTGCTTCCAAAGAGTATCTGTGACGATGTCCTTATGGACTTTGATGCTCTTGTTCAGGCTCAATCCGGTTTAGGAACAGCAGCTATAATCGTTATGAATAAGCAAGCGGACGTTGTCAGATGTATATCCCGTTTAATCGATTTCTATAAACATGAAAGTTGCGGCCAATGCACCCCCTGCAGAGAAGGAGTACACTGGATGAAGAAAATGATGACTAGATTCGTTACCGGAAACGCTAAAGTTGAAGAAATCGATATGTTATGGGAAATAAGTAAACAAATTGAGGGACATTCAATCTGCGCTCTTGGAGACGGAGCAGCTTGGCCCGTACAGGTATAGAACTTTTCCTAAAAATTACTATATTTATAATCTGAAATAGTTAATAATCTTTTAAATCACTTGCAGGGACTTATTCGCCATTTCCGCCCCTTGTTAGAACAGCGATTCAAAGACTATGAAAAATCGCAAGAATTACAGCAATCTGCCCAAACTATTTGAAATAAAACGTTTACAAACTGTTTATAGCTAACGAATGTTCTTTGTGAAAAATCTATTTAAATAGAAAACAATTAGTAATTAGACAATTATCTCTTCACTCATTTCAACACCTGGATTAAACGTAATAGAACTTGAAAAATGTAAGCTTTCACTCTCTTCGTATAAATTCTCCACAGCAGCAGTTCTTCTAAAACTTTGAACACTTTCATTTAACGACGTATCCTCTAATAAATCTGGTAAAGAGTTGACATGTCTGACATTCCTGCTAGATACTATTGGTTCAGGCTTGACGAGATTCTCGCAACTATCATAAGACAATTGATTCTTAACAAAATGAGAGCACTCCCTTAATAATTGCTTGCACTGCTGAAGAGTATTTAAAATTCGCTTATCTTGTACTTGCATTTGTTGCTGTAAAATAAGATGTTCCAGAATAACGTATTATTATCCACTTGAAAACTTACCAGTTCGCTTCGAATTTTCTGCATCATTACAGATATCTTTTTAGCGCTTTGGCATAATTTATCTTCGTTACATTCGGCCATAATATTATGAGGCTGTATACACCTTAAAACTGTCCGTAACAAAGTGAGAATAAAACACAATTTTACGCCCGGCTGTTCCCTTATAATGATGGGTTATACACCATTACGTAATCAGTATGAAGACATGCTTTCATTCTTTCAATGTTTGCTATTGTATTGAACTGGTGTCTTAATGGAAAATAATTAATTAAAAAGTTTTAACTCAGATTTGCCATTTAACAACTCTCCTGTCTGATTATATAGTACGAGTGTTCCTCACTATGAGCCACTCTCAAGTCGGACAATCATTCAAAAGGCGACATGTTGAACTATACGAATTCCTTGAATATTTATAGCTGTTAAATATCAAACACCTGTCAGCACGAGCCTTTGTGCCTGGATTTTCTACCAAAATCCCAATAAAGGTTATGAACTTAGACATGATTAGGGATTTAAAATCAACCTTTTCTAACCCTAATTCTTTTTCAAAGTTTAATGAAATAGATCTTAAAGTTTCATTCTTGAGCATAGAAATTCCTGAAAAGTATTTGGTATACGTCAACATATTTTTTAAAGAAAGCTCACGATACCTTCGCCCCCTCCCATCCCTCCAGTCGATTACAGAGACATCTTCAATTAAAAGCTATTGTATCAACTCGTTGGTCAGTCGTTCTAGTCAAAGGAATAAATTAAACGATTTTGTTAAATGACTATTATTCAGTCTTGATTTTTAATTGTTCTAAATTTGTAACTGTAAAATAAATAAATGCGGAACTAAGCAACGCGTGATCATACGAGATTTTGCGTGGCTTTGCTTATGATCAGTGATCAGAGCTGTCTTGTAGCTGAAAGATAATTTTCGCTGCGATCGGACGGTTTTTCCTTAAATTTAAAAATGACGATTTACACTTCAAAACGTGTGGATAAGAAAGCTGATAAAAATGAGCTGGAGGCTGAGGAGATTTTGGACGCTTTAGTAAGTATTATATAATTTAACATATTGCGTTTTAAGAAGTGACTGGTCTCTTGACTTTTTAAGCGTCATTTACAATTGATATATCTTAAACTACATTCAATTCTATTTTATCTCAAAATATGTATGTAAATACAACCAACATACATCACTTATTATTTATTATAGTAAATGAAAGTGTGATGTAACTATGGCAACGATTGTAATCTTTAAAAAATTCCATCCTCGAAAAAGAATAAAAGCTCTTACTTAATTTAAAAATTCATTAATTGAACAAACTTCCTATTGAGTCATGTTTTTTTTCACCATTGTGAATACTCCAGCTTATATATTAGTATATATATAATATGTATTTGTCATGTATTTCTTATTGACTTTAATTCAAATAGGCAGAAAAGCAATTATTGGCTAAACAGAATGAGGATGCTCCAAAAGTTCATGCCCATATTGTACGAATCTCGGACGACCTGATTCGAAGAAGACGAATGGCTTTAAGATTGGTCGTAATTAGCGCGGCAATTGTGTGCTCTGTCGTTGCCGTTTTCGGAGGAGTTTATTTGTATTGGCGCATGTCACACGGGGTAAGTAAACAATGTAATAGCACCTACTATCTCTAGACCATTCACACTTTTACTTTTATTCTTTCGCATCTTATAGACATTTAAAGGATACTACGGCGTGCAATACTATTCTGAAGAATTTAAAGAAAATCAACACATTTCTCATCAGTCGCAGAAAATGTTGTCAGCAAATCAGATGAGAAATCCTCATCGTCTCGAGGAACATATTGAAATTGATAAGGCTACGGGAGCTTTCGAGAAAATTGAAATACCTCATTTTGAAGCTTTTCGACAGGCAACCATTTTACATGATTTTGAAAAGGTATGTATTGATACAATCTTGTTTGTGACACTTTCTCACCCCAAATTGGAAAAGCGTTAGATTTTAAGTACCTCTTCTTCTGTCGGGTCCCATAGCCCTATTCAATCAATTGTTTTCTTTGAATTCCGTTTAACGGAAAATGTCATTTGTGCTTTCACTTTCACTTAAATTTTATAGAGGTTCCAATTAAAGAATAAAAAGGAAATTTTTGTTTTTTTCGACTGCCGTAATCTGTGAAAAGGTCATAGAGATAAATGGACTGTTATCTGTATATACCTCCGCCGAACAGTTCACTTTTATTACTTTTCAAGATAAGACCTCAAGAATCGAATGAGTAAGTGCAGTATATTGATTAAAGTTCTTTTGAAATTGAATAAAAAAAAGGTAGAGCTTGGCCTATGCCAAAGCAAAGTAAGCCTGAGCCTTTTGAACCCTTTTCATTGACTCTCATTGTGGCGATTTTTCAAGATACAAAGTAAAGTGTGAAACTGAATGGCTCTTATGTCGATTAGATTAGTTGGCAGTATTTATTGTGAGACTTTTGAGGAATGTTTGTGTGTTTATTTAAACGATAAATTTATAGTGGAGACATCTGCTTCATATCAATCGATATAGATTGAATATCTGACCCTTTTTCCTCAAATCAACAAGTAATTTAACCGTTAGCCATTTTCCTGTAGAGTTCATTCTCCTCACTTATATTATATTTTTTCATCTGATTTAAGGGCACACAGTGTACTATTATGCGAAATTATGCTTGTTTAAGTTGAACATAAGCCTTATTCAGCTTGCGAATTGTCTGTCGTGTATTGTAAAGGCTTTACTTCAGCATTAACTGGTTCATGCTATATTTATATATTTGAGCCCTTCTACTCTTTGGTCAACAATACTTATTTGATTTATTGCAGAATCTAACGGCGATCGTCGACAAGAAAGTGCACAGATGTTTTATAATGTCACTTGATAGACGAAGCGTGAAACCGCCTAAGGATTTCTGGGACCTACTTCGAAAAGCAAAGGTAATGTTTTCTAAAAGCAAGAGTGGTAATTCGACTAGACCATTGCCTAGAAGCGACCAAAGCAATTTAGAAAAGCAATAAGTTAAAGCATTACAAATAACACCATGTAATCGATAACGTATAACAAGATCCGTTTTCAATTTGTATACACTCATTATTCTTTAACACGAAATTCGATAAACGAACATGAATAAATTCATTTTTACAATACAACCTACTTTTTTCAGCAAGGGTATTACTTGCCCAAAGCCTCTATGGTCAGGAGAAAATTTAGAGTTTCTCAACATCCAATAAAGGATGTTCACAAACTTGGATACTACATTTGGAGAGAATGTAAGGACAATTTTGCGACTTATCGACTGAAACCTTATGGCTTACCCTACGGTAATTTATTTTTATAACCTTTTACAATATTGTACTTAAACATTCTAATAAAAACCTTATTTATTATTTTTCTTTTACAGCTTTGTCGAAGAGATCTGTTTCAAATCGCATGGAATATTTCTCTGGTTCTGCCGGAACAGACGTAGTTATAGCTTTTACTATATTACTTTAATGAGATATATTGGAAACTACTAAGAAACCTACAGTTGACTTATGTGTATAAGTATGCACATATCTATATATATATATATATAATGTAGTACATATGTATGATATATATATATATATATATTTATATATATATATAGTACATATGTATATTTTTAACCTTTAAACAGTGTATATAAAGTATATGGTACATGCCAATGTACTTATACTGTACACAAAAACAGTGTAAAAAAATTTATTTAATATATACTTTATAAAACGCTTTACATTTTTAATTTTCAAAAAAATCAAATCTTAATACTCTGATTTAAGGAGAACAGTTGCTAAATAAGCATATTAAATAGCTATATATATAATATATATATATATATATATAGCTTCATAAAAGAATTTGCTTTTTTCGTCGTTTTTATGGTAACAATTAAAAAACGATGTTAGTTAAAAGCAAGAAAAAAAAATTGCTAATTAAGTTGTATATATACATATACTGTATTCTATAGGAATATGCATAAATATATAGTGTTATATTTAAATATTAAAAATGTATAATTTATATATTTTCGTATATATATATATATTACATATATATGTATATATAAATAGTTTATTGTCTGATATAGCCGTTTTTCATCTTTATTTTGTTTAAATTGACAAGTCGATTCAGAACGTTTTCCACCGCCTGTTATGCACATAAACGTAGTTTTGTCTCTGCGTAATGTAAATTTCAGATTTTGGTGTTATAAAAATAAAATAAAATTAAAAAAATGTGTTTCGCCTTCCTGACATTACCGATTCGGAAGTTTTTATAATGCTTTCAGCCTCATATTGGCATCCTATCCCTAATTAGAATATCTTATAGGTCGATTATACCGTCTGGATGCCTTATTGATTATTCAAATTATCATCTTCTCTTTTTGTTTTCTTACGGTTTTATTTTACTATTTTGATTTTATATTTTAAAAATAAATAAATCGGAAGACAGTACTATATAACAATAAAAATGCGGCCTTATAAGTCTTATAGAAGTTTTAATCTCAATTTGTAATTATTTCTCTTCAAAAATTAGATTCCAACCCATTTGACTCAATAATTTATAACTGAACTTTGACTCTAATATTCTAACTAGTCTCTTCGCAGGAATTCTATTATGTATTATTTCACAGATGATGAAAGATGGTCGATATCCCAAGGTAAGAAATTTTAGTAATATTTTATCACTGGTTCCCTCTGTGTCTACTGAAAGGAGGGCAAATTTTTTGGGTATGTTGTGAGCTTTTACGAAATTTCCAACCGAAATTCCATTAACCACCACGACCTTTTCCCCTCCATGTCTTCTTATTCCAGTATTTATGCGAAAATTCTCCATTTGAACGCTATCTCTTCCCATAGCCATTTCAATATCACCGTCAGTTTCTTCAGTCAAGGCGGCTGGCACATAAATTATTTTTTGACTTCCATCATTATAAGGATCAATTATATTTTCATGGTTAATCTTTGCAATATTTAATTGAGAAGTTATTGGTTCAATTAAAGTTGCATTCCAGCCTAATTCTATGAAATTAAAAGAATTGCTTGACAATATGCCATCATTGGCCCCAACGTCTATAACAAGCTTATTAAAATCTCGCTTTTCCATCATGTTTTTTTGAAGTATTCCTGTTCATTGACAATATAATTCTTATTATTAAAAATACCATGGAAGAACAGTTTAGCACGAAAAAACACTTTAGAATTTATTAATTACTTTAACTATTTTAAACATTTGCTCTCTTGAAACAAATTTGTACTTTAGGGTCTTGTTAGTGTTGTCTAAGATTAATATGACAGTATTTATTGTTTACAAAAAAAGAAATTCACTTTGAAGGTAACTGTAAATTTTTTGCTTACTTTTGTAAATAAATAACATCTCGCCATTCTGTGACACGTCAACGTTAAAAGTTGATAATCCATTCCTTCCGATAGAGAATAATCTACCAACGGTTTCGGATTTTATGCGAACTAGACCTCTATGTTTTAGCGATGATAGCAGCCTGGACACGGTGTGAGTCTCCGATAAAGCTTCAAGCAAGCTTTTACCTGGAGGTGGAGATAGTTGATGTATAACTGAAGATATTTTCCAATAAGATGTGAGGCCAATAAAAGATATTATAGCTAAATTTAAAGCAAAAGTAGTCAATACAATGACTGATAGCTTAGATGCTCGAAATCGTGCCATGGTACTATATTATCGCTCATTCATGGTGACCAATTACCGAAAATATAAATTGTTTCCTTGTTAAAAAGTGAAGTCCATCAAGTATTTGCGAACTAAATATTGTATTGATGGAACCTATATAAACTGTATTTTTAAAAAATCGGGACAAAACAAGTTATTGCTATATGAAATTCTCAGAATGCGCAAATCAGAAGCAAAGGAAGAGTATAACTGAAATATCTAAGATGCAAATAAGAGTTGCACACGCGGATAATTAATTACAAACTTATTTAAAATGTTTTTTTTTTTTTCAAAAAGATTTTTTAAAACTATTTTTGAAAAAAAGCAGGGTTTATTCACTCGGCAGCCTCCTCAGCTTGAGGTTCGGCGTGATTCTCTTCCTCTCCTTCTTTTTCAACGTATTGCGGAAGGCCAGCGTCATCCCAAACAACTGCCCGTTTAGGATTTATGCGTGGGGCGGGATATCCATAAACTGGCCCTGCAAATACGACTTTTCGCGACACATAGTTTCGCTTATCCTTTTGTCTTTCGTATTTGCTGTACATTTCAATTTTGGCGGGACATCCTGCGAAAAGCTCCTGCATTTTATCCGCTTCGTCAGATACTTGTACTTTCTTGCCCTTTCCACCCTTTGTCATTTGACGTGCTTTTTCGGCCAATTCCATCATCTGTTAAAGTTCAAATTATTTATTTAGAAATGAATATATGAATCAAAAACTAAATATACAAACGTCGTATTGTTGGCGTTTGAATCTGACTTCCAGATCATATTTTTCACTTTCTAGACGATAGATCAAATTGTGCAATTCCTTAGCTTTTTCAGATAATTTAGAAGAATCAAAACCAGAAATTTCCAGTTTTTGAATTCTTTGGGCTAATGTATTTCTCTTCTCATTTTCAATTTGTTCCTTTGTCTTTTGTCCAGTTATAGCACCGTCCGTCTGTAGTTTTTATTAAGAATTTAGTATTTTTATTCTAATTACATGTATAATAAGTCTCGTTAGCGTAGGCTAGCTGATCCGGAAAACTCAAATTATGCACAATTATTTCTCATGTATTTACTCTTTACTATATCAATTTATTAAATGAATTGGAAAAATTAGTAGCTATATTTTTCTTTCATTGAAAAAATTGACATAATATTCTAGAAGAGTTATAGTATCATTACCAAAAATGAACATATTTTTATTGGTATTCCATAATAGGCCTATTTTTTTGTTCATTCTTTTTATTATTTTAGCTATTCTGGTTTTCTAGATTTCTTTTTTTTTTAGATAATAGACCTTGACAGCTAGACTGCTCTAACTAGTGCTAATAGAATACGTGCAAGAAAAAACCCAATACTAAAAACTAGCCAGTAATCAACGTGCTCGAAGCTAGCAAATTAGAGAAACATAACGGAAAATAAAAATTAAATAAACAAATTCTCTTAAAATCAATTAATCGATCGCTTATTTAAATAGATAACCAATCGATTCGCGAAACAAGTCGTAGTTTAGTAGCAAAAGATTACTTTAGTGGTAGATATAATTTTTTTTTGCTTGAAAAGGAAAACAAATTATGGATAGAAACTTTTTCGAAGCTTCACCGTTTGTTTTTTTCCCCCATCCGATTATTAATAGGTTAATGTAAAAAAAAAAAGACCTCTTTATCAGCTACCTCCGAAGATCCTCCTCCTTCGCCTGCTTTCTTTGTGATAACGAAATTTGGTTTAGGTGGGTTCTTCCATTTTTGCATCTCAGCCATTTTCTTTTCGCGGGCCTCCCTACGTTCAGCTTCCAAGCTATCCTTCTGTCTTCTCCTCTCCTCTTCCTCAGCTTTTCGTCTAGCTTCTTCCTCAGCTCTTCTCTCAGCCATTCTCCTTTCTTCCTCTTCACGTTCCTTCTTTCGTTGTTCCTATATGTTTGCAGGAAAAAGATTAGATGAGACTAGTTTTATTCTTATTTCATTTTTTATAATTATTATATGTTCAATATTTTGTATTTAAATTTCTTATCCTACGTTTCTCTTCCGTAATTCTTGTATTTCTTCTTCCATTTGTTCTCTTTCTCTCTTATTATCTTCTAACATTGCCTCTGCATCTTCGTCCAATCCAACAGTTTGAATTTGTCTGCGTTTCTGCCGAAAAAAAAGAGAAATTACTTACCCTTCTCCTACGAAGGATTTCAATTTCCTCCTCCTCTTTCTCTCTTTCTAAACGGCTCTGCTCCAAAACTTCCCTGGTAAATTCATCCAAACCTTGACCTTCAAATTCTGATCGCCATTGTTGGCGCCGACGCTGAGATATTATTTTTATTACTTTTAATGTTTATTTACTCTAATAATAAAGTGTGTTTTTTCAAACTTATTCATTATATTTAATAAAAAGAAGGGAACTTTCAATTTTTTCAATGATTTCCTTTTTTTTTTTAAAGAAAAAAAAGATCATTGAAAATAAAATTTATAAAACGAAAAAAAAAGAAAATATCAAGAGAAAAATGTCTAGTTTTCGTATCGTATTCTTTTTATAAAAAGAATCTTTTATCAAAATCTTTTTGTAACTTTGGTCAAACAAAATCATTATTGATATAATAGAATAATATTAGCTTAAGTATATCTTTAGTTAATGATTATTCTTGAATTTTACACAAAAAGTAGTGTAAATAGAATCATCTATCAGTGTAGAATAGAATATTCCATATATGGTAAAGAGAAAAGAACAGCTATATTCTTTTTTTAAGAACGCTACGTCGAAATTTCAATATGGCAACATTCTCGCTAATTGAAACCCGAAATATTACTTATGCTACAATATAAACGAAAATAGTTTTCTAGGCAACAAATAGGTTCAAATTCTGACAGTAAATTGCAAGAAGAAGAATATATGTAAATATATATATTGCTTACGGATTGAAATGAAAAAGGTTACTTTTTCTCTTCCTTAACGCCATCTATAGGCGAAAACAAGTTAAAAAACGTTTGCCGGTCTAATTTTACCTTGAGGGAAGCTGGAAGGTAATGTTGTGTGGGTTAGGTATTTAATGATTAAAGTGTAAAAAAAGATAAACTTTAATCATTAAAAAGACATAACTGTTTCTAGCCATTGAATTATTGAAGCAAAGCCGTTTAGGAGAGTTGTTTTAATGATTAAAACTAAAGTTTTAATCATTTACTAAACTTTGAGAGAAAAGTTATAGATCAAAAACTCTTTGCGAAGAATCTGCATACCTGCATAGCCAATTCCGCCTCGGATGGTCCGCTGTCCTCTACTGGAGCCGATCTAATTTACATGAATTTATAAGTAATGAAAATACTATTTTTGATGTTAGGTTGTCTCTAAAAGAGGTACATACTTTCTAGTTGGACTGCTAGGTGCGCTTTCTTCCCTATTCACCAAACAAAACAATTAGATGGGGTAAGATAAGATACAAAGTAGAAATAGCTAGGTTGTGAGAGATAAATAGAAATGAAAAAATAAATATCACATAATTTTCAATATTGATAAAATTATGTAATATCTGGATCACACAACTGAATTTATACTAATGAAACTAGGTTTATAAAGCTACGAAATTGAAATGAGAAAAGATGGAACGTCAATATCAACTTACTCTTCTTCACTCCTGTTACAATATCAATAATTAAAAAGTTATTAAACAATGCATGAAATGTCATATTTAAACAAGCGTATTCTTTAATGATCATTTTGTATGAAGAGTATATCTTAATATGTTAAATGATGGGGATATATATACGTACATTTCTTCTTCACTTACAACTTCTTCTTCGTCAGACATGGCGGCTACTTTTTACTGTTAAAAAAAGGAGAGATTGTATTTCTCTACGAATTTTTCATTAAGTATTCAAGTTAACAATTAAGTAATATGCAGAAATCTTTTAAATATACTTAACTTATCTTACTTTTAATAAGTTTTAATAAAATATCTAGAGAAAAACTTACTTAAAAAAGAATAAAATGCAGAGAAAAGACGGAAAGAAGCGTTCGAAAGCTTGCGTACTGCGAAACTGCACAGATATTTCAACCGCTAAGCAGAAGCGCCCTTCTAAAAATAGAAAACTGCAAGTAAATATGCAGCTTTTGCTCCAACCTTTCGCTGGTAGCCTATATATTTTTCGCTGTACTTGCGTTTCCCTCTCTATCTCTCTAGCTTTCTAAACCCTCCCCCCTCTCTTTATACGTTTTTCTTATGCCTTATGAAAAAATTCCAAAGGTTTTTTTTTCGTTGCATTGGCCATTCTATAAATTTTTACGATTTATACATAGTTCTTTTTTCTTTCTACACCGCCCCCATTACACAATCTAAGTTTGTTCCCCTAGTTTTATTTTAATCCAATCTCTTATCTATTTATAACAATGAAAATTCAATACAATATAATATTGGTTATTTTAGCATTAAATAAATATATTCAAATATTTTTAAACGCCAATCGCATTCTTCTTTAATGATGTAGGGAAGTAATTAAGATAGGCCTATGAGTTTGAAGGAATCCAGTTTCTTTATATTTTAAGAATTCATTTCACACTATTTATCCTTGAAATATCTTTTAACATTATTGTTTTTATTGTAAGAAAACGAGTTATTTTTCATTTAAAATAAAAATTATATATATATGCAGCAAATACAGAGCATATACACTTTTGCAGTATATAAAAATACTGTATACTGTACAACGTACCTATATATATATATATATATATATATATATATATATATATATATGTAGGTAGATGTTATGCTACTTCGAATAATTATTTGTTGATATTTATTAATAATTTTAAAACAAAATATTCAGCAATCAGTGGTCTCGTTCGTTCGGTGGTAGATATTTTAAACCCAGATGCTTAAACACTGATTCTTCGGTCGGAGTAGGCAAAGGTACGCCTGGATTTAATTTTTCTCCTCTCTGTAGGTAAAAACTATTTGTAGTTTTTTCTATTTTTTTTTCTTATTGGCCTATAGGTAATTATATGTACCTTTCGAACAACACCCTTATTTAGTGAATGTTCGGACAGAGACATACCCATTTTGCCCGCTAGATGCCTCATAGAACGATTGAAATGTGCAGAACCCGTAAAATACATTATGGCGCATGCGTATTCATCTCTGGGCACGGTTATTATATCAATTCGTCTGTGTTTTGCCCCCTCCTCATCTAGCTTGCAAACACCTAAGTACTTGCTCTGCCCTCCTTTCTGCTGCAGAGAAACAAGATGGTCTGTTAAAAAGCTACCTAGCCTCTTTATAATCTTTGGTAGGAGATCATGGTGAGACTTTCCGTCGGGATGAGTTATTAAAAAATCTACATCACCACATGTCTCTTTACCTCTTCTGTACGATCCACAGCAGAGTATCACTAAATCTGCATCAATTCCTAGACATTTCTCCCTGACAAAGTCATCAATTCTACCAGCTTCTTCTCGAGGCATTCTTTCTAGGAGATCGTCGTAATGTTTAAGGCCTATCTGTTGCGGTCTGGTCAATTTGGCTTTATTTCGAACATCTTCAAGAGTTTTAATGCCCTGAGATACCCACTGTCTAGCCGTTGTCTGCCCTACACCCCAGATTCCTGATAAAGTTGAAATTGCCTTTATATCTTCTTGATTTGAAAGTTCCTCAAGCTTCCTTAAACCGCCTGTCTCAACTATTTCCCATATCTTATTCGCTACCCGTTCACCAACCCCAGGTATAGCAAGTGCTTCTTCAAAAGAGGTTATTGGTCTTGGATAGCGTTTGACGGCCGCAGCCGCCTTCCTATAAGAGAATGTGCGCCATCTATCACCAGTTGATTCGTAGGTTGTAGCAAGAGCCTGAAATTAAATATGTAAACAAAGGAATCAAGGAGTTCATTCATTCATATTTTCCTTTAGCGTAAGAGAATAAAAGCAAAATTCATTTGATAAAAGATATTTTCAACAAAACCAAAAAAAATTCAGAACAAATATTCATTGCTAAATGTTTTTTCATTTGCTACTGAACTTTTGTCATATGTGGTGAATATATATATATTAGTATATATGCACAGTAGAGATTATTTTTCTAGGCAATTACATATTTAAGATACATTTGTCAAGACTTTCGGTCAATTTTTTGATAGTGAGACATATGTAAAAGTATAATTAACTACGAAATAAAAATGTCTAAAGAATGTAAAACCAACAAAATAGTGTCTAGAAAAACAGTCCCTTATTTATATACTGTATATACATTTTGTATATGCACACTTTGTGTAAAATGTTGAAATACTGTATCTTTTTCACAATTATTCTTCAGTTGAACATAGTCTAGCGTCCCTAAGTTGTAAAATTCCACCACAAATTTGGACTATACCACACAGGAGAAAGGCTAAAGAAGGATTCGCTGTTTTTTCATATATACTACCAAAAGCTGTTATTGACACCAACGTTGCTAATCCGTGGACCGTTAATATTATTGCCAAACCGTTTGCTATAAATTCTGGTTTTTTTACAATTTCTACAGCTACAGAGAGTGTAAGTGGTATATAAGTCGCTGTAATTGAAAGGAAAATATAAAATTCTCTTTGTGTTTGACTTTTAAATGACGAAAGGTTAAAACAAACCTGATATCATGCCAAATAAACAAGCATAAATAATTAATAGATTATAAGTTCTCATATAAAAAGATGCTGATGTTAAAATTCCTCCTAGAATTGAAAAAATACCGAAAACAAAATTCTTGTCAAACCAAGCTTTATCTCCTAAATAGCCTACAAGCGGGCGCACAGTCGTTGAACATGCGCCCATAATTGCAACTAGAACTGCAGCATTCATTTTAGAAATACCATTGCTTTCAGCTTTAATTGGTAGCATCATAAACGGTACAACATGCCCATACAATAGGGTAAAATTTGAAAAGCAATAAATAATGAATCTTTTATTTTTTAGGATTTCTTTATTGAAACGAGAAGACCTTTTCTTTTCAAGAAGGGATTTTGACAATAGGGGACCCGGTTTAAGTATGGCAGCTATCAAGCAACCATGAAGTTGTAGACCACCAATTATCAAAACAGCTCCCCGCCAAGAATACTTATTGATTAGAAGTCTTGTAATAGGTCCCCAAAGCATAGAACCTACGCTTATTCCAGTCATAATAACACTCAAGGAAAAGGCTTTTTTCTTCTGGAACCAATGAGAAACTGCAACTGGGGCTCCTAGTTGGTAACAGCTATAACCAACCCCAGACACAATACCCATGCTAAAATAATAAACAATTACATTTCTGACGAGAAACGTTGTCAGGCAACATAAAGCTAGTATTAAACTACCACTAAAAACAACAACCCTGCATCCAAATCTGTGCACAATTGGACCCAGCAGCACTCCACTGAGACCTAAAAATGAAGATAACAAAGCTCCTATAAATGCTATGTTACTAGCTCTTTGTTCAGTAGAATCTATTATATCAACCATCATTATTCCAAACGAGGTTAAAGAACAACCTGTTAGCACCTCTAAAAAAAATGCTGAGACCAATATCACCCAGGCATATCCGGAATCTGTTGAATCCTCTGACAAATTTATACATTTTGTATTTTTTTTAGAACCATGCTCTCCGTGCTCTTCGTCATCGCAATAAACACATTTAGTATCCGTTGATACCTGTTTAGTCTCTAATTCTAGATTTTTTATACAATCATTATTTTCTTCTGTCATTGAGTCTTTTGACATCCTTTGTAGTAAAATTAAGAGCTAATAAATTGCGTACAGATGTATTCATGGAACATTAAAATCCAGTTAATGTTGACGTGAAAAAAAATAGTCAATAGTGTTAGAACCGGTGCTTATGAGCAAAAATCGATTAGGAATATAGACTGTATACAGTTATGACGTACGTTTTGATTTGAAATGCTACTAAGAATACCAAGCTGTAGTAAATACCTCTAAAATTGCTTCCGGTTATTATTTACCATGCAATATGGAATCATTCAAACAAGGATTTAGAGATAAGCATTTAATATATCGCAAAACGTAGCTTATTCTTTCGATTTTGCAATTTTTAACAACAAGAATATGACCTTGTTCTGAATTTTTTTCTATAAGAGAGTGGAATATATTTTAATATATTCCTTACAAATTGTGTCAATTGAAATTGTTAATATGACTATAATATATAGTAAAAATCGTTCGATAATACATATCATAATAATTGACAAACCTCTAATTTTTCGGTTATTATGCTGTTTAGATTTGAATGTTTTACTTTAGATGACTTTGCACATATCCATTTTTCAGGCTAAATTGGTTAATTATTATCTTTATTGTTAGAGATCGAGATAAACATTTGATAAGGAAAAAGACAAACTCACCGAAATTTTCCATTTCTTTTCAGGTATATCGTTATCGCTTTCCGATAAGGAAAGGGAACCTTCTCCCGACGAAGCATTAAAATCAGGGGGTAAAAAAGCAGGTTCTACCTGCTTCGAAGTTGATGGCGTCTAAAAATAACGAAAGTTTTTGTTATTTTTAAAAAAGAAACTATCTAGGATGAACAAAGGCCTTTAACGGTAGCAAAACAGGTCGATATTGCGAACATAGGCGTCGCTTCAAGATATTAGCATAGGCCGGCTAATAACCTCTGAATATAAATCAAGTGATCGTAACTATTGAGCACATATTCAATAACAAGTTGAATCAACCAAGAGTTTCATTTTTCATTCTGTGAACGAAACACCTAATAAAGTATTAAGATGTCAGATTTCATACTTCGCCAGGTAAAATTTTTTTTATTTGTATTGTGTATTACATAAGATTGGCAAATAATTAACAAAAACTATTATTGTTGGAAATGACGTTGTATACACAAATCTAATAAAATCAATATCTTTTCAATTTACTCTTTTGTTTTCACGAATACAGCTTTTTGAACCTGAATCTAGCACGTATACGTATCTTTTGGCTGATCCTGAGACTAAGGAAGCCGTTTTAATTGACCCTGTCATCGAAAAAGTTGACAGGGACGTGATGCAAGTGACCGACCTAGGCCTAAAGTTGATATATGCTTTGAACACGCACGTTCATGCTGATCACGTAACCGGCACAGGTTTGCTTAAAAAGAGAATTACTACCTGCAAAAGTGTCATAGCTAGGGTCAGCAAGGCAAGGGCGGACGTATATCTGGACCACGGAGATACAATTAAATTTGGTCGCTTTGAATTGGAAGTAAGAAGTACACCTGGACATACGGATGGATGTCTTACTTATGTTCTTCATGAGAAAAAATTAGCATTTACAGGTGATGCTCTCCTTATAAGAGGATGTGGAAGGACAGATTTTCAACAAGGTAAACTGTTTACTTTGTTCTTTTTCTGAACAACTAAACTGAAATATTTTATTTCAAAATTCAGGAAATTCAGAGTCTCTTTACAATTCGGTTCATTCTCAGATATTATCATTACCAAAGGATTATCAATTATATCCTGCTCATGATTATACTGGACGAAGTGTTACAACAGTTGAGGAAGAAAGTCGTCTTAATCCAAGACTGACTAAATCTCTTGAAGAATTTATACAGATTATGAATAATCTTAATTTACCTTATCCTAAAAAAATTGGTAAGTGTTAAATGTTCTAAATTCTATGAAAAGTAATTAATTTTCAAATTAATAATTTATAGACCGAGCCTTGCCAGCTAATATGATTTGCGGACTACAAGATTGAAGAGGAAATATTGTAGCAACTTCTACTAGAACTTCCAAAGAGTGTTTTCTTTTACTGTTAATAGATTTCTCAAACTAACTATTTCCAAATAGTATGTCCAGAATGATTTATGTGAGTTTGTGAATTTTTGTTAATTGAATACAAATTCAGTCTTTGCACAATAAAAGTATTAAAAGAATATTTGCTTTACTTACATTTAACACTGTTGAAATGTTTTCAACAGTTTTTACTTGGGATGAAGTCGTCACTTTAGTTGATTCCTTTTCGCTATCACTGTCATTATCAATCTCTTTATTTGTATCCTTTGAAAGTAAGTAGGAAAATGTAGGGATTTCAGCTTTCGCTTTAATACATTCAGATAGCCAAGAACTTTTAACTATTGGCTTATTAACTTGTTCTAATTTTGTTATTCTTTTAAATTTTTCAAAATCAAGGGTATCATCAACAATATAATGAGTAATATCTTTATCATTGTATTCATTAACAATCGATCCATCAAATTTAATGATATTCTTCTCGAAAAGGAGCTTTCTGTTTTTACCAATTTTTGTTTGTATTACACAAATAACAAATCCATTCAAAAATGATGCTTTGTCAGCCATATTTAATAAATATATTAAATAATAATTTCACAAAGATAAAATGTCTTTTAAAATGTACCTTTAAAAACAGAGGAAAAATAGATAAAATCACATAGATTGGTTTATATTACAGATTGTTTATAGATATATTTCAGCAGAGGACGGATGTAAACGTTAAAGAATAGTTTCGTATAAATTGATTTTTTTCTAAAACTTTTTATTGAATCTAATAAAATTTTACAAACAGACAAATATTGGAATGTTATTATTGTATAATAATTTGTAACTGATCATTTGAGGCGTTTTCTATGTTTGTTTCATTTATTGTTCTTAAATCAATCCCTTGTCTCGCATTTCCTTGGAAAAAGTTTCAGAGAAATTCTCATAATCGCTCCCTTCGGACTTGAACCAATCAGTTTGTTTGATAAATTTAATAAATCTATCGATGCCTTCATATCTCGAATATTCAACTCCAAATGGTTCTAATGCAGTAAGACTTGCTGCAAATGCAATATCGGCCAATGTTGTCTTTGATCCAGTAAAATAGGTAGAATCCTTTAAATATATTCTTTCAATCTTTTCAAGACAATCGTACAAAGAATTGAATTCATCTTCGGTTGGTTTACGTTTCTTAAAAGCGATTGCTTCCTAAATAAATCATAACAAAGATAAGGTTTTTATTATAAACACTATCATTACTATAATTCTGATAATTTCTACATGCTTACGATAATGGCTAGTACTGCAGGATAAAAAGTAGTAGCATCGAAATAGAGGAGCCTGTCAATAACAGCTCGCTTTTTCAAATCTTTCGGGTAAAAATGTTCAAATTCGGGTCTTGCATATCTATCGAACAAGTAGGTTATTATTGCTCTAGATTCCCAGAGAGCAAAGCCATTATCAACAATTGTAGGAACAAGGCCATGCGGATTTATCTGCAAACGTAAGAGTTTCCAAATAATTTTAACGAGATAACAAATTTCAATTACTTAAAAAATGACTTACCTTTCGAAACTCTTCAGATTTCGTCTCATTACCTAATAAGTCGATAGAATGAACCTCGAAAGGTATATCTAATGCTTTGAACGTAAAAAAGACATTTCTACTAGGTGGGCTTATAAAAGAATGATAAAATTTAATAACAGACATCTTTATAATATAATTATTGTCGAAACTTATAAGCCAAATTACAGTTTGTGCCGACACCGCAGTACAAAGTCAATCCTACTTATTAGGCTTTATCTTATCAGATTTTATATATTTTGGGGCCTATTCGAAAGTAAGTTTGAAATTTTCACCTGATAGCAAAAAAGGCATATCATTTTATGTTGTTTTTTGATTATATTTAAAGACTTATCTCTCAAGAAAAATATACACAATTCTTTCCTTTCTCTTTCTTTAGTTTCACATTAAAGATATTAAATCTAATGATTATAGTTTCTTGGTAATACATTTAATTACTAATATAATTAATTATGCATTTTCATTTATTAGCATTATAGTTAGAAATGTGGACTGATATGTTAGTAAAGTATTTTGTATGCCTAGTGAAAGCATTAAAAGACTAGACCATGGACATCGCACGCTTTCAGAATATATCTTCATAAATGTTTTACACGTTTTAGTATAATATGGCGCATTGATCAATAATATGCGAAATAAAAATTGAACACACAGCATTTATTACATGCACAAATAATAGTTTCTTGACTCCAAATGGGCAATTTCATAATAATATCCAATTTTTGGCAAAAATTATTCTAGTTTTATATTATTTTAGCATAGAAAATGTAAAAATAAATAAACCGGCATCGCGACTATTTAAGTACTAGTCTGATGCAACTTAACGTCATTGGCTTTCTCGGCAGCGTTCGGTTAAGAACTAACAGAGATCTTGCCTTAAGACTTTATTGTTCACTATAGTAAATAGATTTATTTGTATGTAAAATAGAAAATTTACTATTCTTATTTAATTAAATTCATTCCAATTACAAAAATTTCAGAATAATTCTAAAAATGGAAAAACGTGTTGTACTTGCTTATTCTGGAGGTTTGGATACATCTTGTATCTTGGTATGGCTACAGGAAAAAGGATTCGAAGTTATTGCTTATATGGTATAATTAAAATAATCCATTCTTAAATATGTAAAAATTAATTAATTTTATTAAATGATAGGCCAATGTGGGCCAAGACGAAGACTTTGAAGCTGCTAGGGAAAAAGCATTGAAACTAGGCGCTAAGAAGGTTTTATTTTTTATACAAATATCATATAAACCCAATTTAAATATAAATACGTAAAGATTAGAGAAGCATCGAGTCACATGTCATATCAGAAAATCTCCTGACCCTTTAATACTGATAAGCTCTAAAACTTTTAAAACATATGAACATATTATAGTATTTATCTATTGTTATTTGTCTTATATTCTAAAATCATGGAACTCTTAAATTTTTAATGCGTAGATTTTATTAACTGTTAAGCAGAACCATGTGGTTCTCTTTAGGTTCAAGAGTGGTGAAAAAAATTCCTAAAATAGCTCTTAGATTCAATAATTGAAAAACTAAAATCCATAAAATTTTTTCTAAATAGACTGATATACAATTTAAGTAATATTAAAAAACTTAGCATAATAGAAATACTAGTAGGAAAGGTAATGAACCTTAAACATATGGCTGGCACAACGACAGCTTTACTACCAACTTCTATCCATTCTTTCCGTTTCGTAGTGCATTATTTTGGATCTGAAGAAAGAGTTCGTAGAAAATTACATATGGATGGCAGTGAAATCCAATGCTATCTATGAAGATCGTTATTTGATGGGAACAGCTTTCGCAAGACCATGCATTGCCAAAGGTTTAGTAAAGGTAGCTAAAGAAGAAAATGCTGGGTATATATCTCATGGAGCCACTGGAAAGGGAAACGACCAAATCCGCTTCGAATTATCTAGCTATGCTCTTTACCCACAAGTAAAGGTAATGTGAAACTTTTCTTTATTGCTTGAATTATTTTCCATAGTCAATGCCATTTTTCAAACATTTATATAGATTATAGCACCGTGGCGAATGGAGGAATTTTACAATCGATTCAAGGGTCGTTCAGATTTGTTTGAATACGGAAAGGTGACTAATCCATATATCATAAAATATATTTGATATAAAATAAATTCTTTTAGCAACATGGTATCCCTTTTTCCATAACTCCAAAAGCGCCATGGAGTATTGATGCCAACATTATGCATATCAGCTACGAATCTGGCATTCTTGAAAATCCAGGTACGGAAGCCCCTACCGACTTATATCAGATGACAAAAGACCCAAAGGACTCTCCTAATGTTCCCGATAAAATTGAAATCGAATTTGCGGCCGGCGTTCCAGTAAAAGTAACAAACTTAAACGATAAAACAGTTAAATCTGATGCTTTGGACTTGTTCCTCTATTTGAACGAACTTGGGTAAGCTGATAGAAATATTTTCCAATAGCAATTTCTATAAATCATTTATATTATAGAGGGAAACACGGAATAGGCAGGATCGATATTGTTGAGAACCGTTTCATTGGTATGAAATCTAGAGGTATCTACGAAACTCCTGCTGGAAAGATCCTTTATGATGCCCACATCGACATTGAAAACTTTTGTATTGATAGAGAGCTTAGGAAAATTAAGAGCATGCTTACGGTACAACTTTCTGAGCAAGTTTACAGAGGATTTTGGTTTAGTCCAGAATGCGAGTTCACCAGAAGTTGCATAGACCTGAGCCAAAAGAGTGTTAATGGAAAGGTTGTTTTGAACCTTTTCAAAGGAAACGTTTACGTTTTATCTAGAACTTCCCCCAGTTCATTGTACAACGAAGAGTTGGTAAGCATGGATGTTCAAGGAGACTACGATCCTAAGGATGCTGCAGGGTTCATAAAAGTTAATGCTCTAAGGTAATAAATCACGTTCATTGTTAAGCGACATAAAGAATTTTACATCTTTTCAGATTGCAAGAATACAACCGTCTCGGCGGAAACAATTAGCTGAAGACCTATGTTAATCAATCTGTACTTGTATGTTACCCTTATAGAAATGTTTATTAATACAAGAAAAGATTTATTGTGCCCAGAACAGGTGTCTAATTGACTTTCAGTGATTAAAAATTGGCCGTTCTGATAATAAGTCCTGACATAGTTAAATTACACATGTTAACACTTAAGAATATTTTCAAACTTTCAACAGAATATTTAAAAAGAGAGTAAAGATAACATAAGTAGCCATAGATTTGAAATAATTATGCTATCTATCCTATCAAATCTTTGACCTGTTAAAAAAATTGAAATCTGTGAATTTCCTATTGCTATAAAATTGCTCTCAAAAACGAAATGTGAAACCGGTATGTAGAAAACCGGTTCCACTTAACGGAACAAAATAGCATAGTAGTTTTCAAGCTATTGGGCTACGTGACACTTTAAATCACTACTTCTTCCATAGTAGTACGGATCAATTGGTAATATATTTTTTATTCTTATCTTTCTCAGTTTTTTAACATTTTTAAAATACTATTCAATTAAATAATGTATTAGAAATTAACTTACAATTTTGATTGAATTATAGAACAAAAGACTTCAAAATGAGCCATACAGTTCTATTGTCTGTGGACAAGAGCCAAAATACTAAGGACGCTGTTGAATGTAAGAATTGAATACGGAATTAAATTCTCTTAAATTATCTAATATTATCGTTCAATAGACTATTCGAAGAACTTGCACAAAACTGGATATAAAGTTTGTTTACTTCATGTCATAGAAATTCCAACTGATGCACAAGCTGCACGTACGTATTTTTCCTTCGAATCAATTTGATATTCTCGCAATTAAAAATTCATTAAATAAGAAAAATATGTCTAAAGGAAAGAACAATTAATTTATTTTAGTTTATTTATCTTTATAAAATCGTTCTATCACGTTACGTTCAAAGATCTTTCACCTCATTGAATGCACTTCTGTCTTTAATACATGTTTATGAAAAACTCGTGCGACTTTGAAATGACCTTTGCCTCCTGGTTGTTTTCCTTTGTATTAGTATTACGAAGATCTTTATCTATTATTCTCTATTTCTGTACAATTCTAAATATATAGGTTAATGAAGACTTAAATATTTAACATATAACTTTACACGTAATAACTTTGATTATGCAGTACAGATATTATAATGAGTTAGCGATTATCTAATTTATTAGAATTTTATTGTAATATATTAAGCCTATGTAGAATTTTTAAAATGGGCAGCAGCCAACTACTATCAGTTGACTGGCTAAATGTGAATCATTATTTAATGAATTATTTTATTATAGAGACCAGCCTAATGACTACTGAATCCATTGAGCAGCATTACCATAAGGAAAAGAAGAAGACTTTGGATATGGACACCGCTCTTAAAGACTTATTGGTCAGCTATGGAGTACCCGCAGATGATATATTCTTTAAAGATAAATTTGGACTTAAACCAGGAGAAGTTATTGTTCAGGCAGCCGAAGAATTAAAAGCTGTTATGGTCGTTATGGGAACAAGAGGAATGGGTACCATAAGACGTACAATTCTTGGTTCAGTAAGCGACTACGTTGTTCATCATGCCCACTGCCCCGTATTGGTTTGCAGACATGCAAAACATTAAAGAATACTTATAATTTACAACTTAAACTTTAGTCGCTTCAATGTGGAAAGTTTTTGCACATATTCCTTTTTCATTTCTTTAGTCTACAAAGTTCAAAATACTAAGAATTAGTTTTTAGAAAAGTTGATATTATTTGATATTCTTCTTAAACTGCTCTATTTCTTCAAATATCATATTGTAATACGTTTTTTATCAACTTTATAAAGATCTTATACATTTTCTTTGGTTTTTCTTTTTCGAATGAAATATTTTTTTTATACGATAATTAAAAAAAAAAGTTTCTATTTCTCTTTGTAAGCAATACTTTTAATTTCAATAAAATTTGAACTTGTGAAAATGAACTCTACGAATGTGTTTATAAAAATAGTTGAGATTAGATTTATCTTTTCTCTTGTTACTTCTTTCATTGAAGAATGATTATCACTATTTTAGATATTTGAATAAATTTAAAAAATAATTGAAAAGTAGATATAAGTTTGTAGATTATTCTGAAGAAAGAACTAGAAAATAGTACATTTTAAAAATTGTTTAAAATAAAGAACAATACTAATTTGAATGCTTTTTATTATGCTTAATATATTCTTTAATTTGAATAGAACATAAAAGGCATTTTTCAATTAGCTAATGATAATTTCTGATTAGAGAAATATTTTTAAATTTCCATTTATTTTCTTGTACGAAAATAACAATTACTATTTACGGATTAGCTTCCGTTTGATTCAGCGAAAATGGTCTTGGAAAGTACAATGTTATGGTTAGTTTTACAGTTTTTTTCATTAATTACATGAAATTTGTAAGTTAGTTAACCTATTAGTATTCGTAACTAATAGCGACAAAAAATTATATATTCCAGTATTACCTGTAGAAAAATTCTGTAGTTAAAAATATGCTATGTCATCATTCAAGCAGTTCTTTATTTCCGTTGAGCTTTTTAAACAACGTTTCATTATTTTCGGGATCAAGTATAAGCTAAACAATTCTTATTTATGGCGTTAGATCGTATTAATCATAGCTAATGAAATGTAAAAAATACAGATAATATTACAAACTTTATTGTAGTTTTATTATTCATTACAAGCTTTTATTTGACCTATTCATTAAATCTAATAATCATCTTTCTAAGAATGAACTAAATGACTTTCAATCGCAGTGTCGACAACAGTGATTACATGAGAAATGGCGATTTTGTTCCAACCCGTCTTCAGTCACAAATTGATGCCGTGAACCTTGTATGTCATTCTAAGGCTCGATCTAACCCAGAGAATAATGTCGGACTTTTAACAATGGCGAATTTGCAAGTTTTAGTAACACTCACTTCTGAAATTGGTCGAATTCATTCTAAACTCGTGCAAGTTCAACCATCTGGAACTATTAGTATTGTGAAAGCTGTTCTAACCGCTCGTGTAAGTTATGTATATATATCTATGTGTAGTTTTCGAATAACAAAAAAAAATCCTCTTATTTTATGCACATGAGTTAAAACGAGAAAGTGATTTTTTACGATATATTAACATCTGCAGCTGGCTCT
The DNA here is from genome assembly GCA_904063045.1 of Dimorphilus gyrociliatus. Taxonomy (NCBI): domain Eukaryota; kingdom Metazoa; phylum Annelida; class Polychaeta; family Dinophilidae; genus Dimorphilus; species Dimorphilus gyrociliatus. Next base: position 1,018,149 of record CAJFCJ010000008.1, read on the forward strand.
TAAACATCGTCAAGGAAAAAATCATAGAATGAGAATTGTCGTTTTCGTTGGAAGTCCTGTTCTTGATGATGAAAAAGAATTAACAAAATTAGCAAAGCGTTTGAAAAAGGAAAACGTCTCAGCAGATATCGTCAATTTTGGAGAAGAAAAAGATAATACAGAAAAGCTTAAAGTTTTTATTAATACCCTAAATGGTAAAGATGGTACTGGAAGCCATTTAGTCACAGTGCCAGCTGGAACAATGCTATCGGATGCTTTGATGTCATCAGCAATAATTGGAGGTGAAGATGGATCAGGTGTTCAAAGTATGGCAGGCTTCGAATTCGGCATTGATCCAAATGAAGATCCTGAGCTTGCTTTGGCCCTTAGGGTGTCAATGGAAGAGCAAAGAGCTCGGCAAGAAGCTGAGGCAAAAAAGATACAGGCCGACAGTTCACCTGCTGATGCAGCTGCTGTGCCTGGTAAGCATATGCTGTTATAATTTGTTATTAAATATTACAACTTTCATCTTTCTTAGATGCAGACGATCAAATGCTACAAAAGGCCTTGGAAATGTCAATGGAAACTGAAGCGGCTGAGAGACCGAAAGAAGAACCAAACGTTGACGCTATGACTGAAGAAGAACAATTAGCTTATGCTCAGCAATTATCTCTTCAACAGCCTGAGGAACCGATGGATGTTGGCGAAAGGAGTAACACTGATGCCACTGAAGCAGCGGGTGATGATTACACCGAGGTTATGAATGATCCGGAATTTCTGCATTCTGTTCTTGGAAATTTACCCGGCGTAGATCCAGAGTCTGAAGCCATCCGTAACGCCATGGATAGCATGACAAAGGACAAGAAAGAAGATAAAGAGAAGAAGAAGTAACCATTTTACGGACAACTTGTAAATTAAAAATAAAATTCATATTTCTTGACTTTTTTATCAGAAATATTGAGAAATCATTAAATGTTTATTAAATTTATTGCTTATGAACATTCAATTAACATTTAGTTATTTAACTACGAGCGTGGATTGACCAGTACTTGTGATAACTTTCACCCTGTTGCAAGTACTCTTGAAATAAATTTCTTCAGATCGAAGAGAGCGGTATCCATCTAAGATAAAAGATAACAAAGTTAATACTTTCTAAAATCATTCATTCAACTACCTAAATCTGAAATCTTTAAACCAATATCTGGTAGTGGAATAAGTCCAGAACTCATTGGTAAACCTTTACAGAGTACGTCGTGATTAATTTTACTGTCGTGCACTTCAAAAATACCTTCAAATGAGGAAAGAATTAGAAAATAAAAGCATTTTTAGCAATGAAAATTCTTACCTGAGGTCTGCCCAGAAAGCATCCAATATTGATTGTTATGTCGATTTAATTCGTAAATAACATTACCGTTGTAAGAAGACGATAAACAAGTTATAATAATAACTAGATCGCACTCCCTACCACAGACAACTTGATGTTCTGTTGAAGCTGTTTTAACTTCCACCTTTTACGAAGAGTAAAAATCAAGAGAATAAAGAGAATTCCTTTCTAATTTATACTTTTACCTCGAAGAGTGCTTCAATAAATTCTAGATTCAAATTTTGTCTACAAATACCTTCGAACGGTTCGTTGGGTATTGAATATTTACACACAAATTCACAAGGTTGGCATTCATATTTTCCGTCAGTTTTACTTACTTCCAGCATAAATTTACCAGTTTTTGCAGGGCAGATATAAACCTTAATAAAGTATAACGCCAAATTAATTATACACCAAATATAACTGAAAAAAAACTGCAATTGTTGAGATTTGATACCTCTGACAATGTTCCTAAATTGACGAATGTTAGATTGGTAGATATTAATTCAGGTGATGATACTAACAGTGCATTATCGTGATTATTTCTTATGGTAATTTGACAAAATGTTCTGTATGAATTGAAAGTGTTTTAAGATAAAGAGAAATTATTATCTTACAATAGCAAGATGATCTCTCTAGTTTATACATAATTTTCTATTATATTTATACAGTATATATTGTACGCATTTGTATATAAATATCTTTAAGTTTTTTCCTTTCTCTGCGGTTTCTAATGATATTAAATGCCAAAAATTTGATTAATAACATTTCTCTCTCCCTTTTATTATATATGACAAGTTTGGAGCATATAATCACGTTCTATTATTTATATACAGCTGCTTATTATTATTAAGTTATTGTCAAAGAATATTAAGAACAGATGCTCACATTCCCTCTACTTACTAATCAACGACAAACACAAATAGAATAAATGAAACTTACTTGTGACCAGACACTTTGAGTCTATGCTCAATTGTTAGAAGTTTCTGCATTTCCACACGAAACTGATGAGAACCTAGACATTCGTTTTCGAATGAGATAGCTATTGTAAAAAATTCTGCTATTGATGGAATTAAATTTGCGAGTATGTCAACTGTTTTTGCAGAAACTTCTTCGCATTTAAAAGGTTGAAGTGTGCAAGAACACTGTGATGTAAGTAAATCAACGAATGAATTATCTCCTTGAAATTGAATTACAAATGGAGTTTGTTCATGTGATTCAACGCTACCAGTATAAATATTGAATTCTAATTGCATAGGTATACCAGCAAAAAACCCTAATAAAAGAAAAAAGTAGAGATAATACACAAATAATAGACAAAATTTAAATAAATTTAAATATTGATTTGTTTTTTAATTACCCCTGGTTTTTGACAAACTTATAGTAGGCTGTTTGTAGTCAACGTTGAAATGTGTAATCAGGTCGGGTATATTTGAATTATTTATTGTTTTTATAAACATTAGACCATCAGTTTCGATATGTAATTGGCTTGATTGATAAAATCCTACTTGATCCATCTAATATTAAATAGAAATTATTAATAGCCATTGTTTAATCATTTCATTAATAATTATATACTTACCAAGCCCGTTAGAGTCAGGATATTCTCTCCCGGATTAATAACGGTTACGTTTTTTATAACTAAACTTTTAATATCTTTTCCGTCTGTGTCCTTAAGATTTTTAGAATTTTGAGGACTTATTTGATCTCTACATGTCACAGATGCTTTTAATATTGTATCATTCTTCTTTTCAACATCCCAAGACATATTTCTCATAACGTCGCTAACCGAATCCTGACTTACAACACTCGGTAAACTACTTCGCCTAGTCAAAGTATTCTTGTATTCTTCACGACAAGTCATTATCTTAATACTTTTGACTGTAACTGGCTCCGATAAATTATTGATAATTTTAATTGTCATTTCACAAACTTCGGTCAAGGAAAAACAATCTTTTTTAGGTATCATACTTGCCAAATCGAATATTGGTCTACATCTTACAATCATAGGTTCTATTTTTTATAATATTTAAATAAAATTAATAATAATAAGTTACTAATCTTAAATCTTAATTAATTACCTGATACTCTTTTGGCAACTTCGAAAAATTCAGATTGATAGTGCTTTCTTTTCGCTATCGGAAGGGATTTACTTGCGGCAACATACATACAAGATCTTGCATATACTGTATCTGAATTTAACTTCTTTTGGCATTCAACTATTTGTAATCTTGTATCATCGGCTAACCAATCCCATTTATCGGCTTTGAATGATTTTAGAGCTTCAGTTAATAGATTTTCAGCTTTCGCATATTCTTTTTTTTCTCTATAATACAGTATCATTTATATGAGAAAACAATTTAAATGAATATTAAATGCTCACATGTAGTATAACGCCATCTCTCTTCCAATCATTCTGGCAGATCGTAATCGTCCAACAGCCTTAAATATACCCATAGATAATTCACATTCTTCCTAAAAAGAGAATAACCAATGTTAAATTACTATAAACTTAAAGAGAATTTTTAATTAATAATAATATCCATACCAAATAGGCTTTCTCTATTTCTTGTCTCGAATCCAGAGCTTTCGCAAAATTACAAACAGCAACCGAATCTATTGCATAACAATGTTTTTTTTATTATAAATATTAAGAGTATTGTTTGTTTTTTATTCTTTTACCGTTTTTTGTTCGGAAGCAAGATTTCAATTTATTTGCAAGATCTACATTATAGCTTTCATTACTTTTATCTGGAGTGGCATTTAAAATTTCACATAAACTCTTCATCTAAACAAAACAGAAATACCGAGAATAAAAATGATTAAATAATGTAAATTAAGAAAGTTTACTAACTTTTCTTCTGCCGTAATCTCTTAATAGAGCTATACTGAGAGCGTAAGATCTTTCTGATTTATCCGGTACATTTGTATTGCAAGTATTGATAATATTAAGGCAAGTTTGAACTGCCCAGCATTCCTCTGCTCCTGGATATTTACTTTGAAGATTTAACATTTTTATCTGAAAAAAAAGATAATGATAAGAACTTTAATTATCAATTTATACTCATATACTTCTAATATAGTGTTATAGATGAATGGTAGTGCCCTTTCTACAACTTGATGAGCTCGATTTAAGACAATCAATAATGTACATTGTCTAGAAAATAAATATACGCGAAAGTCTAAGAGCGATACGCATCTATCCTGTATCTTTTTCCGTCTAAAAGAGAAACAACATAGAAAAATTAAGTACATCTATTTCTATTTGAAGATATTTTCATTTTCCTTACTTTAAAACATCAAATCTTATATTTAGATCAGCTCCTTCATATCTATCAATATCAACGTTAGCCATCTCTGTAATTAACCAATCAGGAGTTTCACCTTGACTATGATTTTGAATAAATTGAGTAAATAATGCATCCAGTTCGTCGTATTGTAATAAAGCATCATCGTAGAGCTTTAACATTTCAAACATGAAAGCTAGTTCTTCCTATAAAAGCGTACTGTTTAGTAAATCCTTGAATAAAATATATATATAATTTATTAAAACCTGCAAAAGGAAATAGTTAAAGAAACTCCATCCCAATTGATTTCTTCCTTCTCTTTCGGCTCTCATATTGTCTTCAAATTTCATTAAACAATTAGTAATACCATCCAAAAGTAGTTGTCGGGTTCTTTTGAAAACTAAAGCCCAACTCTCAGTTGCTTTACCATAACTTTTTAAAGGATCTGTTAAGATGATGCACTTTTCGGGACTTTTATTACAAAAATCAGCTTTTATTTTATCATAGACGGAATTTCGAAGTATTTTGGCTTTGACTCTAGCTTCCTCCGTCATAACGACAATAACTAAAAAGTCTAAGATATTTTTCTCTCTTAAGGAAGCCAGCCAATCAATTAAATCCTTTTTAACTCGGGACTTATACTCATCCATATCCTGGATATAAGCAATTAATATTCAATATTTTTTATATAGTTAATTAATTGATTTACTTACGCAATCAACCCAGAAAATGTGAAAGAATGTTCTACCTAATAGATACCATGCATTATCATTTGGCAAACTATCTGCAGAGTAAGGTATAAAAGTAGCACTTAGGAAGATTTCTCTTGTTGGCCTTCCATGAGGTCTTGATAAAAAATATATTAGATTAATTGTATTTAATATTCTATTTTAAAGTAATTCGTTACCGAATCCAGTCAATAGGTTCCTTCGGCAGGCATGCTGTCATAGTATCCCCTAATTTCCTAAAAATTTCAGGATCTCCGGCCCCTATAGCAAATAGAGGATATTACTAAATAATTCAATTATTGTAATTTATTTATCAACGGCAAGAACAACAGTTTTATAGAGTCATCTTTCTTTACTCTCCCTTTCAATACAAAACACTTTCAAAAAGGTAGGCGTTTTTAATGTTTTATTCGAATTGGTGTATAATTGTATTGCAAGTTTTAGAATAGAAAAATGAGTACAAAATAATATTAGATGTTCCCTATCATTTTATAAGAGTGAAATCATTTATTGCCTATTTGATAGTTGCCGATTTTTAAATAAGTTTTAAAATGCTCAACATTGAACTTACACATGACCATTGGTTTGTTTTCCATGACTGATTCTTTTGGAAAGATCGTCTCTTACACGCTTGATTTGCTGTTGCAGAAAATATTTCACAACATATCTTCCTATATTGCAATCTTTGTTCTTGAATTCATCTTCTCTCAATAATGAATATCCGTTACAGGAAATCTGTATTGCTAAATTCGTCTGTCAGAGTTTTTTAAGCGAATTCTTTTCGAATTGTTTGTAGTCCATGATTTAGCGCCATAATTCTAAACTGAGCTGTTCATCCTATAATTAATAAATCCTCTAATTTCGACATCTAGCTATGCCTGAATGCAAAAACACATCTGCTTACTAAAACTAAACTCTATTTTGAGAAATTTTATCAACATAAATATGAAGCAAGTTTGTTTTGTAATATTTTATGTAAAACTGATAAAAAACAAAGTCAAAATTATTAATACTGGTGATTGGTCCTTAAGAGATTCTGACCGGTTGATGCTAATTATAATAGTGTTATAAAAGTGTTTTTGTTGAAATAATTTAGAAAAATAAACTTCCCTCTAATAGAGAACCATCCTAAAACATTGCCACGGAACCCGATATGTTTTCAAAATTCTTTAAACTCTTTAGTATTTGAGGAATGAAAGCAAGGATATGTACTTTAAATCAATTACTCTCCTACTCTTGACAATATGTGGTGAGTTGAAAAATAGGGTTGAGATAATTATTAAATTTTAAAGTAACTATTAAAAGAAGATAAGACTTCGAGTTGTACTGGAAATCGAACAAATCTGAGGTCTTTTGCGTGAACTGAATGTATTATCGTCCACACAGGGTCAATCTCATTTTCTCTGGAATACTTGGATCCTTTCCTAGAATTCAACCCATTCTCCCCAGTAAGCCTTCCTGATAGCGAAGAAGAGGTTGTTACAACCGAACCTAAAACCGTCTCACAAACGTGCAAAAGAAAAATATTTCCTTGGGATTTCATAGAAAAGAAAATTGTTGATGATAAACTATATTCTCGTAGTTGCAAACGTGTAAAATGCAATCCAAAAAACATAACGGATTTTTTAAATGCTAGAACACAAGTTCTAAATAGCTCTCAATCTATAAATACCTTCTCCATGAACAATAGGTCCGGTGATGTATGTGTGGTGGTAATGTTTTATGCCAATTGGTGCAGATTTTCAGCCAAAGCAGCCCCACATTACAATGCCCTTGGACGACTATTCTACAACTTAGATGTAGTAGCAATCGATGGTGTTCATTTTAATAAGTAAGTTCTATAAATTACTTCAAATACTATAACTAATAATCTATTTTTCTTGCAGTTTAAATCAAAAGTTTGGCACAGTTTCTGTTCCTAATATTGTTATATTACATAATTCCAAACCAATAGCGAGGTTTAATGGGTCAACTAGGAATTTAGAAAGTATGATATACTTTGTAAGAAATGTTACAGGTAATTATATTCTAATGTATTCTATCAGTACCTTTAGAATAAATACTACATTATTTCATAAATAAGTGGAAAAAGCGGTGTGTTACAATCAAGTAACAAGTTACTTAGTTAGAGACAAACGCTTAACAGATGGCTGTAGTTGTTACAATTGTAACTTTTTAAGTGTTTTACTGTATATTTCAATTTAACACTGTAAACTGATTTCTGGTATTGAAATAGGTTTAACAACCAACTATACAAATTGGACGTTGCTACCGGAAGATTACTTAGGACCAGTACCAACCGTGGCTTTGGAAAAAACAGACTATTGTCTCTGGGGATCTTGGGCTTTTATTGTTATTATTTGTTTAAAAAAAATAACTAGTTTTGTTAAAACAAGAGCATTTCAAGGTGAAGTTGAAGTTCACAGACTTGAAAACTGATTACTAGTCTTTAATAATTTTAATTTCTAATTAAATACAACTAAATCTGTAAATATATTTTTCCATGTTTAAATGACATATATGCTAACTAGTTCAATATTTTACTGGATTATCAGTTAAAATCTAATTGTCTTCTTTTGGATTTTTTTGCAATTTGAATATATCTTCCAAATTACCGAAATATTGCAATTTCTTACCAGTTATTTATGCACAATGAAGAGTCAACGTAATTTCGCTCAGCAAAAGAAAACAGCTTTATCTGACGTTGACTTGAGTAGAAAAGGAAATATTGATCAATATATATTAGAACTTTTACAGATAGTCAATGACAGTGAAGATCTTTTTTCAACGAGTTCTTGTTCAGGAAGAATTACTTTATTTGAAGAAGTAAGATCTTGCAACATGTATTTATTAGTATGAAACTAATTATATATCTTTGACAGATATCAGGAAAGAAAAAGGGTTGTTCCTGGTTACACATATCACACGAAAAAGTACAATTTGAAGATATAGTAGGAGATTTTTTAGTTCAATAAAATTACTAATAGTGCACTTTAGTAGTCTCATTAAACATATATTACAGGAAAATGCTTTAAAAGAAAGTGTTGGAAACTCTTATATTAAGTTCGAACCTTTTGTGGCTCATATACAATGCATAGACTTGGATCACGCACGTCGTCTAGTTAGTATAAAATTTTTATATTAATTACACAAAACTCTTTAATACTTAAACAATAGTTATCTGCTGCAAATGCTGCTGGCTACAGAAATTCTGGATTGACCATAGGCAAAAAAGATAGGATTCTTCTCGTAAATCTAAAAATATTAATATTATATACTGTATAATCTATAATAGTTTCTTTTCAGGCTATCAGAAGTACTCATACACTCCAAGTTCCTCTATCTTTAGATGGAAAACTGATAGTATCAAACGACGTAAGCAATCGTTAATTTAAGTGCGTTGAGAAGTGAAAGAATAATATTTATAAGCGTATGTGTATGTTTTATTACTATAGTATATCAAGCACGTTATTCGCTTAGTTAATGAAAAGATGGATGAAAATATGAATTCGATAGATAGGTTTAATATTTATGCATAAATTAAAGAATATATATTAATTGTTAATTAATTTATTAGGTTAACTGGTTTAATTAGAGAAGCCATTAACGAATTTAATATGGCCAAAAGCGAAATTAATAAAGATACTAAAAGGAAGAGAAGACAGAAGATAAATAATGAAAAATCAAATTCATATAAAGAAAACAATATTGTTGACAATCAAGATTTTTCTGAAGAATTGGTAGCAGATTTTTTTACAAGTGATCCTTGAAAGTATTACTTTACTGTTATCGTTTAAACAAATACCTTGTTTAAGTCTTTGTTTTGATAAAATACACTCGTTATTTTTTAAAAGATAACATAACTAAAGTTATATGTTAACCATTAGAAAGTAATTAAAATGTATTGTTTGTCTTCTATGTTTTATACTTATGACCAATAGTTATGACATCACTACTTATAGCCTTCAAAAGACCTTCAAGTGGCATTCTAGGCGGGTTATGACCTTGGGGTAAAAAAAAAGAATATCATAATTAATCAGTAAAAAATTTATTGATCGATATTAAAAAATAAAATCAGCTGGCAGATTCTGAAGAGCAAAAGAGCATTCGATTTGTAAATAAATATTTTCTTGTCAGTGTAGGTTGAAGAACTTTGATATCGTTTAATACTTAGGCTGAACAGTGAACAGTTGAACTATTGGTATGTGGGTCATAGGGAATTTGACTAGTCACGTCGGTTTACGCATTCAATACGTTAAACGCGATATTTCCGTAATTTTTACAAGAATTTTTAAAAATCAGCTGAAAATGGCGACATCTGGGCATTTTAAGCGCCACCTACAAAAAACTTATACTTCCAACTCAATGGCTCGAAATAAATCTAGGGTACTTTTATTCGATGTTGACAATACTCTAACTCCATCGAGAAATGTGAGTTAATTACTTTATTGATTAATTTGAACATAGAACTAATTGTTATAGTAGCGAGATCCTGGTTTTTTACTTCATACTTATTCGTACTGTTCATTTTTTTCGTTTGCAGAAAATAGAACCACATATGGAACAGTTAATGTTAGAATTACGAGAAAAGTTCCTTCTAGGAGTTGTTAGTGGATCGGACTTGCATAAAATTGCCTATCAAATGACGTCTTGCCCAAATAAAAATTCCTTTGATGAATGTAATATTTTAAAATTTTATATTAATCTCTCCTATTTTGAATACTTGAATCAATGTTTATTTACTTAAAACTCAATGACAACAGTATTTAAAAGATACAACTACGTATTCCTTGAAAATGGTCTTGTTGCTTATAGGCAAGCCGAGCTTATTTCAAAGAAAGTACGTATGCTGTTATTAGTAAAAGATACTGCTTATTATTACAATTAAGTTATTAATTTTCTATTTTTTGACTTATTCCTCATTAAAAAAGTGTATAAGAGAATTTTTGGGAGAAACAAAAGTGCAGGAATTTATTAATTTAGCTCTTTCCGAATTAGCAAAAATCACATTACCAGTTAAACGGTAAGTAATTAATATTAATATTTTAAAACATTTAATTAACTAATGAAATTGCTATTTTGCTTTTTTTTTCCCAAGTGGACATTTTATTGAATGTCGAACTGGATTAATAAATGTTTCACCTATTGGTCGGAGCTGTTCACAAGCGGAAAGAGAAGCTTTTGTAGAATATGACAGGGTAAAGTCTCTTATTAATTCAATACATTTAAACTTCTCTAAGCATTCTTTCTTTATCAAAGGAATATAAGATAAGGGAAAAATTAATGACGAAATTTGGTGAAAATTATCCTGATGGCGAACTTTCCTTTGCCATTGGTAGAGATATTTTTTACTCTAGGAACATGTCTCTTTTACTTTACGAAACTTATCTATGTTTTAAATTATTCCAGGTGGTCAAATAAGCATCGACGTTTTCCCTACTGGATGGGATAAGACAATTTGTTTGCAACATCTTGTTGACGATGGCATTGAAGAGATTCATTTCTTTGGTGATAGAATTTATCCCGTAAGCTTTTTCTTATTTCCCTAATCGAAGAGAATAAGATAAATCATTGTTATTATATTATAGGGAGGAAATGATTGGGGAATCTATCACGATCCCCGAACAATAGGTCATATTGTTAAGAATCCTGATGATACGATGAGACAACTATTAGAACTGTTAGAAATTCTAGACTAGGCCTGCAAAAATTAAACCGTCATTTACATAATCTTACAATATTAAAATAATCATATTAAATATAGTATAACTTTGACTTTGGGATTATTTGAAAAATCGCACTGTTTTTCTCTGGATCGAGCTTGAATAAATTTTCAATAAACGTTTAAATTTACTACAATTTTCCTAAGCTTAAAGATTCCTTATAGTATATAACTGTCATTTCGAAAACTATTTGATTCGATGATATCCTTATTATTTGAAAATAGATAATTTCCGATTTTGTTTCGTCTTGCCATGTTATTATCCTTAGTTTGTCACCCATCAAACACTCTCCTAATTGCAGTTTAAATGTATCTTTTATGTGATAGTGGCAAATATCACTATGGAAGAATCTATAGAAATTTTTAGATACCGCTTTAGCAGCGCAATCAAAACATAGCTTGTTATATTCAGAATGATTCAGGTGAAAATACCAGTCTATCTGGGACGATAGTACCATTGACGTGTCTTCAAAGGTATTTTCAGGTGGTGTTATCCTAGGTATTTTAGTGGATTGCTCAGGAACTCTTTCGTTATCGAACCATTCAATCATGTTCTTTGTTAGAATAGCAGGTTTTCTTGTAGCTTTATCAATAAGTACATGATTTGAGTATCCAACAAAGAATGGCTTATTATAAGAGGGATGTGTTAATTCGTATCGAATTACAAATGATCTCTGTCCACGACTATATACGGCACTATTATAAATAAAAACATCACCACTGTACTTTCCATATTGAAACTTCTTGTAAAATGAAACATCAATGTGACATTTTACTGATTGAACAACAAGGATATGTTTGTCGGAGTTAATGTTCAGTGTTTTCTCTTCTTGATACTTTTTAGGTTCAAATATTTTTTTAGTACCACAAACAATTGTTATATTGTCTACAAGCCACGAATGAAAATTACCTATATTTTTTAAATACATATTATATATAAACTAGTAGTTATAATCGCAAATTATTTACAAACCTTTACTATTGAAACAACGTGAATCAAAATCAGGAATTGTAGTTGCAGAAAAGTCAAAAACAAGTCTTGGTGCCGCCATTTTGATAAAAATGTCGTAATTTAGGACATATACTCTTAATATACTGTGTTATAGAATTAAAATTTATTTTACATATATATACATATTATCTTAGCAATTTAATAATGTAGCATTCATTCTTTTATTAAATGTTCTTTAAAATTAATGATTGTTGATATGTAACATATAGCAATCATTTCAAAAAGTAACTTTCTATTAGTAATTTCTTCCATATTTGAAAGTTGAGTATTTACAATTGTATTTGTTCCAGTTGTAACTTTTGAATATTTACTATTTGATAGTTATAAACATGCTTTTGGTAGAATCTGAAGAAATTTTTAGATACTACCATAGTCTATTTTTTATTCAAATTTGACAAATAATAATGTATAATGGCAAGAAAAAGATAGAAAGATGATAATCAATCACAATCAATTCCTATGGATATGAAAATATATTATCTTTGATCTTATTGAAAAACTGTTAAAGACAAATTTTCCTTTTAAAATTAGTTCATAGCTTTGGCAAGGTCATTGAATGCTTATAAAAGATACAAGTAAACTCAAAGATGGCTTGTTTTTCATCATTTTTAAAGATTAAAAAATATATCATTTCAGGTCTTGTTTGCTCTTGCCATGTTATAACTTTTAATAAATCACCCATTTTTGCTTCATCACTATGCAGTCTTAAAGTATCTCTTAGATGATAGTGATCGATATCGTGCTTGAAAAATTTATAAAACCCTTTCTGAACTGCAAAAGAAGCACAATCGAAGCACAATCTGGAATATTCAACGTAATTCATATGCTGATAGATGTCTATAGATGATGATGGTACTTCAACTTTCATTTCGAATACTTTAGATGGAGGTTGTAATCTATGAATTTTGTTGTTTGGAATGGATGGTACTCCAGCTTTATCAAATTTCTCTCTCAGGTGTGCAGGTAAAGGAATAGGTCTTTTATTGACGGTATCGACGACTACTAAGCATCTTTTAGTGTTTACTAGTTCCGTTTTTGTAATAGGGTGCACTAAAGTTAGTTGACTAACGTAAGACGAGTTTCCATAATTAATCGGTTTCAAATAGCAGTCAAAATGATCAAACTTGTATCTTTCATTTTTTGTCACATCGTAAAATTTCTCTTCTACATGTGTTTTAATCCAGAATGTAAAAGACAAATAATCTGGTTTCGTTCTATTTGTTGTTGTCTCAGTTTTTGATCTTTTCTTTAGATGACTATTTATATAACGAGCGATTGGTGCAATACCATCTAATTGCCATGGACAAAAATTTCCTGATGAATAGAGAACAATGCTTTAGATTTACTGCTTTCAGATAATTAAAGATTTATACAGAGAAACTTTGAGAAGACCAAGAGAAAATGCGAAATGATTTTTTTACTTTTTCTCTTGTGAAAAAGATATATAATTCTTTTCTTACCAAATTTATTATAATATCGGTAATCGAAAAAAGGATATTTAACAAAATCGCTTTGCATATCATTCATTTTTAAAGGTTTAATCAATCGGTTAGTCTGACTTTATTACAGGCAAAGTCTACTAATTTTAAATAGAAGCTATGGCGTGACCTGTAAAATAGTGACACCTATTGCTTATTATCTCAATTATTTTTTTCTATTTTTTCGTTCTATTAAAATGTTTATTTTGTCATAAAACAAATTTATTATTATTTTTTTTAATTGTACATTTTCAATGAATTATTTAAAACATAGTCTTTCGTCGTTTAAACGACATTGCAGATTTGATAAAGTCATCATCTGCCAAGTTGGAATATTTATTTAGCTTTTCAACAACTTTTAATTCAACTTTCTTGAACTGTGTGATAAAAGATTGTAAACATAATAAAATGTTTAATTTGTTTATCTATATAATATAAATAGTGCATACTTCTTTCAATTTAACTTTGTTTAATATGCGCTTTCTTAGCGCTTCTTCTCTTTTTAGGAGAGCATTCGCTCGTTTGTTTTTCTCTTCTATATTCCTCATCTTCTGTTCCAAATCTTTCTGCTTAGCTAATTTAATTTGTAAAACTCTTTCTTCTTCTAATTCTCTTTCACGTTTTTCCAGCTCTTCGTGTTGCTTAATTTGCTGAAATTAGCTTTGTCAATTAATAATGAAATATATATATTTATAGCTAAGGGGTAATAAAGTAAACGTATATCCTCTGGGAAAAGGCTCTTTTTTAATACCAGGTGTCGTTATAGTATACTGATGATTTAGAGAGCTTAATTTTTCAAATTTATCAATAGTTAAATATATCCACAAGTACAAATACTCCCCAAAGATTTGAAAGAGCCTCATTATTATCTTCTATTGAATATTTTATTTTAAAGGAAATAGTAAGCTTTTCACTTCGGTTTTCTTTTCCTTTTTCATTTTTTTTAAAAAAAAAATACTTTTCTTTTTCATTTAAAGTAGAGATTGTTTAATTAATTCTTGATGACAAGTTTACTAATTATAAAGGAAAGAATTTTGTTAATTATACCGTTTTTTTGTTGTTAATTGATAAAAAAAACGCTATAGGTAAATGTCTCATTTATCATGTTACTTAATCATTAAATTACATAATCTAAAATGAAATTAACAAGTAATACAAAAAAAAGAGGATAACTAATCTGACCTTGACTCTGTCCAAAAGTTCACCTAAAAGTCGAATTGATTGTAGTTTACGATGAATAAGTAGGTTTCTACGATTTTCCATAGCTAAATTCTCTTCGCTTTGTGGTTGTATCTCGTCTCCCTCTTCTTTCTCTCCAATATCTTCATGAGTAATTGGGTATTCCTGATGAGAACTTATAGAAATGAAATAGAATCATTATTGTTCTCTTATAATTTTATTATTCTTTTTAGTTATCTTATTATTTACTTAAATGGATTAAAATTCTGTTTTTGATGGATTTCATCTTTTAATTGTAATCTCTTCCTTTCGATATTTCTTTTCCTTATATTCTTGTCAGATAAATGTTTTGTCTTGTCAAAATTGACCATGATTAAGGATGTTAATTTCCTTCCCGTGTGTCTGTCTAAATATAACAGTTTTTTTGCTTTTAAACAATTCATAGCTCTAACAAATCCGACGTATTCCTTAAATTGAATGAAAACCTCAAACAAAATAGGATTTTCAAGTAATCTTGCAGTCCTTTTAGCGGACGACGTTTGCATTTTACATCTAATAGAGTTGAATATCATTTGAATAGAATACGAATATGTTGATATTAGATATAAATTATCTACCTATACTTATCTAAAATTGGAATATCAATTACTCTAATTGAACCAAAGCTATTGAAGCATTCCATAACAATTTTTTCACAAGGTTTGCCATCATTTTCACTAATATCAGCAAACCATGATATTGGTAAATTTTTAATGTGTATTGTATCTGGGCGTTCACCAGCTTTCATTTCATTCATATTTTTAGAATCTTTAAAGTATGAATCCCATTCATTCTTTAACGGAAATGATATTTTTGCTTCTGTTACGCGGATAGTTACTGGTTCCATCAGGCTATTTAATTTTAAACAACTTCCATCCATCCTACTAATCAGAATTCTAACAAGACTTTTGTTGTTTACTTCGCCTGCATAATTAAGGAGTTGCATGAAATTTTAATCGTCACGAACAGTATGGAGGATAAGATTATATATATGAAAAAAGTGCATTTTACCTTCAAATTGAATATATTTGAAATCACTCTTGATAACCTTCAAAGCTATAAAATAATCAGGTTTTATCACCTGTTTTAATTTTTCCATTATATCCCAATTGGAAATAGATCGATTTTTCTTTAAGTATGCTGGTAGAATTGCTATAATTGTAATTTTGTTAATTGGTACTAGGAAGAGATTTTTAGGCGGATAAAGTTCAATTGCTTCTGTAATATCATGTACTTCGTTAATGATATTCTCTTCCATTCTTTCAATGTTTCTGCTTTTCTGTAAAATTTTTATACTTCAACGTTAATAAGGTGTAGACTTATTATCTGTAATCTGGTTAGTGTTCAATTTTTTTCCTTTTTTTCTTTTTTTATAATTTCGCTCACCATGGAAACCATGTTGATAATTGAAAAATTGTTATAAAATTGTCATATAGGCTCGATCAAAAGTTGATTTGAATGCTTTAGCTGTTGCAACGATAAGTCCAAACATTTTCTATTCTATATTGCCAACTCTTTGAAGCAATCGAGTACATTTCCAGTTGCATTAGAAATTTTTTGCGTTGGCCTTTTATAAGCCTATTTAGATGTTTATTAAAGAAACTTGGTAACTAACTATACAAAAGACAATAAACAGTAATTATATTTATACATTAAGGGATCATTTAACTTATTATCATAAAATATTCAGATTATAGTAAAGATACTAATATATATTTTAGCTGATAAACAGAGTGATAGGAGCTATTTTTATATCATTTTACTAGTATTGACTCCTGAAAATAGAGTTAGCTTTGTATTCAACGTAATTTCCAACTGGCTGGCTCTCTTTCCAAGGTCTTTCCAGTCACATTTTCTATTATTACAGGTTCCTTCATGTAGTATGATGTTCAATACATAAAATATATTTTTATCTATTTGTTATTGTTAGAAGTACGAAGATTATCCTAATAACTTATTACTCTTGTATCTTCAAAGAGAAATACTATGCTATATATTTCTTTGATTAATAAGTCAATTAGCATTATTACTTCAACATGTTTTATTAATAACCATTAAATATTTACCAATTGTAGTGTACAAAAGAAAATATTTTCTAGGAAATAGTCTTTTAAAAATACTTATATACGATTTATAATAAGCGGGTACAACTACCAGACTGTTTCTCTATTCATTATTTAATATACGTTCGCATGCATTCAAGCATTTGTGTACAATAGTTCCGTCCAAATTTTCCATGTTAGAGTCAAGAGAAAATATCGTATCGTCGCTGTTTATCGTATAAAGCGACGTTGAATCATAGCATGACCTATTTTTATGTTTAATAGGTGTACTGGGAAGCGACCTTGCTCTTATTTGTCCGTTGATTAAACGATGTAACTTACTCCAAAAAGTTGATTTTTTCTCCTGACGGCAATCCCAAATCAGAGTCAGACAAACTTTAGTTCGACGACCATTAACTGTCCATTTTAGATCATTACTATGAGAGGTCAATTGTCTTAGAAGTTCAATAACCGGAGAAGGTAAGTTGATATCGTCCATGCTGCCTTTCATTCCATTTATAAACAGGTAATAGCATTAGCTTCCTCTCCTTCCTAGGACACGAAACAAGATAGTAAATAAACTAAGGGCAGCACTCTAACTCTTGAGATATTTCTTGATATATCCGTCTTTGCGACGCTAGATGACTCTTGCTCGCATTTATTTTAATCACGGACATTTTTTCCCCTAAAAATTCATTTAAATTCATCCTACGCCGTCGTTTTCTAAAACCCTTTAAACGAGCAATGACTCATAGGTTATCGTCTTGAAATCGAATATTATTGTTTGGAAAACAAACTTTATATTTATTATCAGCATATGTATTATTACTGGCCAGAAACGTACATAATGGAAAATAGACATAGCGAAAATGGGAAATTAGTAAGCTGTAAGTCGTAACTCTATTTATGTTATTATGTTTGAAAGATGCTTTCACACAGAAGTTAACGAATAACAAAGTTTAAGGACTCACAAGCTAAATAAATCGCAATACCAAAAAAAGAACCTTATTCCTTAGGGACCGGATCTTCCCATCTTTCATGGCTGACACCCTCAGCTAAATGGGTTATTCTTACGTTAACGGCGCAGTGTTTTTCGTTCTTGGGAGGAATGAGACACTTTTGAAAAGTCACATCATCACCAGGCTTTGGTACCCACTCGCCTTCGATGCTGGAAATAATTCTTGATTAGTTATATTTCGAAAGAGTTTGGCATTCTTACTCAGAAATATGCACAAAGATTAAATGCTTCGGATCATCATTTGGTACAACGAAACCATGCCCCTTGTTTCTACAAAATTCCTTTACTTTACCATTTAGGCGCGGAGTTTGTCTTACTCTCTCAGTTCTAAACGGTTAAAATTGAAAAGTGACACTGATAAATGACAACATGACGTTATTTGAATTTTAATCTTACTGTGAATAAGTTCTCGTTCTTCTAGTGGGGACAGGGCTTGGAACAAGAAAGAGATTGACTTTAGGCGAACCAGGCGACATACTTTTCGCGAGTTCGTCAAGCTCATCTCCGTGATTTCTTTCTCTACGAGTCGGTATTTCCTGCGGTTCACTCATCTAAAAAAGTTTTTAGTTTAGTATAAACCGGAATATTTAGAATAAAGTTTCAATTTAAAAAATTACCACGTGCAATATTTGTGGGAATCAAGCAATCAGCAAAATGATTATTTTGTTTTCAAGTGAAAGCAAAACCGTGTTAAAATGGGTAAGGTCAGCGCAGTTTCGTATTCTTTTATTTTTCAATAAAATGTTAACTAGAATATTATAATTATTAATATTCAATATCATTTAATATTTATACATAGATAACATATAGTAGCGTGGGATTTTATACGAAAATAACTTTTAGGATTGTTTTTATCGTAAAGCGGAAATACAAATGGGCCTATAGTATGCCATGTGCTGATCTAGTATTGAGTGGATAAATTTACAATCTAAGGAAAATGCCGAAGAGACATTTTGCAAAAGGAAGAGTGAAGAAGGAGGTTATAATCGATAAGACGGAACAGAAAAAGGTATTATTTAATATATTGTTTCTCTTGTATTTAAAAGACTTGAAATAGATAAAGTTGGATCCAGAACTACTTGATGATCAAGATTCTGAAGAAAATCCGTTAGTTTTACCTTCTCAGAAACGTAAAACAACAGTTGTTGAAACAGAAAAAGTTCCGAAGAAAAGATTAAGTAAAAAACAAGAGAGAAAATTGAAAAGTGTTTTACAGCGACGAGAGAAAAAATCTAAAAGAAAGCAATTAATTGAAGATTTAGCTAAAGTTCAACTTCCATCTGACAAACTAGACTTAATGACATCTACAACTGATTCTTTCAATCAGACAATAAAAAAGTAATTGTATAATTTTCTGTAGAATTTTGAAACTAATTGCTGATTTTTTAAGAGAAAATAAGAAAATTGAAAAATTAAAAAAACCAAAGAAAGTTAAAGAAATAATTGAGGAGAGCGAAAGTGAAGAAGATAAAGTTGAAGAATTTACGCTAATGCAACCAGAAGAAAATGAAAAAGCCAAAGATGATGATGATAAAGAGGAAACGAACGAGAGCGAGAACGAAGAAGAAATAAAACAAGATGAAAGTGAAGAACTGAAAAAAGAAGAGAAACCTGTAGAGACATCTGAAAAACTAACAGCAGAAAATACTAAAGCGGTTTTTGTTCCTTGCCAAAGAAACGAGGAAATTCAAGTACATATATTTTTCTTTATACATAATCCTTATTTAATAATTTTTTCTAAGATGTTTATAACAATTTTTATGTCTATAGGAAGCTAGATTAAAACTTCCAATTCTTGGTGAAGAACAAGTTGTAATGGAAACTATAAGGGAGAAAGATGTAGTTGTATTGTCCGGAGCAACAGGATCTGGTAAATCTACTCAACTTCCTCAATTTCTTTACGAAGCTGGCTATACTCAGTAAAACTATATAACATGTAAAACGTTTCACCAAGTTATTTTACTATATTTATAGAAATGGAAAAAAGATTGTTGTCACGGAACCTCGTAGAGTAGCAGCAATTAACGTTTCGAGACGTGTTGGAGAAGAAATGAACCTTCCGTCAAGGTGAAATAATTTTTATCCCGTAAGTTTATTAACTAAATAACTTTTTTAACTTTTTCTCTGAGCAGCAAAGTGTCTTATCAGATAAGATACGAAGGGAATGTTACCGATGAAACTGAAATAAAATTTGTGACTGATGGTGTTCTTTTGAAAGAAATGCAAAACGTTGTAGACATAATTCGAATAAGACATCATTATTATTTATGTGTTATAAACAGGATTTAACTTTATCACGTTATAGTGTGGTTATTATTGATGAAGCTCACGAAAGAAGTGTAAATACTGACGTTCTTATTGGATTGCTGAGCAGAATAGTTCTGTTAAGACGCAAAGTACGTATTCTGTAGATGCTGTATATATATAAATAATTGGATAATTTGTTATTAAATATTAACTTTTTTTCTTTAAAGAAAGGAAATGTTTTGAAATTAATAATTATGTCTGCAACTCTAAGAACTGAGGATTTTACTGCAAATACAAGATTATTTAAAATTGAACCACCGTTAATATCTGTTGAATCACGGCAATATAACGTTAAAGTTACTTTTGCTAGGAAAACTCCCGAAGATTATTTAAAAGGAGCTTTGAAAGAAGTCTGTAAAATTCACAAACAACAGCCTCCAGGGGGAATTTTAGTATTTTTAACCGGGCAAAGAGAAGTTAACTGGCTTTGTCATAAATTGAAAACATCTTCAAATACAATGCTGCCATTAGAAGATAAGGAAACTCATCCAAAGAGGTTAGTGCAATATTGTCAAGAAATTTTATTTATATTACCAAATTTCTAAATATGTATTTAGATCAAGAAAGAGAAATAACAAGAAGAAAATGCCAACTATCAAACTAGAAAGTTATTCTGCCCTCCCGGAGGATGAGGAAGAAAGTGATTTGGAAGTTGATGAAATTGAAATGCTAGAATCAGATGATGGTGACGAAGAAATCGATAATGATGGATTAGATCCGATGCATGTTCTACCGTTTTATTCTCTACTTCCACCAGAAAGACAGCAGCAAGTTTTTAATTCAGTTCCAGAGGGAAAACGCCTTTGTGTTGTAGCCACGAACGTTGCTGAAACTTCAATTACTATTCCAAATATTAAGTATGTAGTGGACTCGGGAAAAGTTAAACGGAAAATATATGATAAATCAGGTGGCTCTAGCAAATTTGAAATTGTTTGGACAAGTAAAGCCTCTGCTGATCAAAGATCCGGAAGAGCCGGCAGAATGAGTGACGGAAAGTGTTTTAGACTATTTTCTTCAGCAGTTTTCGAGCACGATATGCCAGAATTCGATGAGCCTGATATTATTGTAAAGCCAGCAGAAGATTTATATCTTCAAATGAAAGTCAGTAATTCTTATATTCATAAATATCATGATAATTTTTTTTGCCAATCAGTCAATGGGTATTGATAATGTTATGAATTTCCCATTTCCAACTCCTCCTAGTGCCTTAACTCTTCAGGTAATCACTTATACAGGCTAATTATAAACTAAGAAAGTTAAAATACTAAATTCATGTTCTTAAATACTAGGTTGCTGAGCGTCATCTTTTAGCATTAAATGCCTTAAAGAGAAAAGGTAAAACTACAAAGTTAACAGAATTAGGTAAAACAATGGCCACATTACCTGTTTCTCCTAAATATGCTAAAATGATAGCAATGGCATATGATACCGACGTATTGCATTATGTCATAATATTAGTAGCTTGTTTGTCGGTTAATCAACTATTTTCCGATTATTTACTTTGTCGGAAGGAACTGACGAATGTTTGGACTGAAGGCGGCTATAAACTCCTTGGTGATTATATGTGCATCCTAACGGCTATTGGAGCTACTGAAGAATTGAATTCAGAGAATGAATTTTGTATGAGATTAGGACTTCGATGGAAGGCGGTTTTGGAAGTGAGAAAATTAAGAAATTTGATTGTCAACACAATCAATTCAGTCTCTGGATCAGAATTTAGTATTTCGAAAGACTTAGAGCCGCCAAGTCTTGCTCAAGCAACAAAATTAAGAAAAATTATGCTTGGAGGATTTGTCGATCAAATAGCCAAGTTTGTAACATTTTTATTAATATTTCAATAAATTTTATTTTTATTTGATGATAATTATTTGTTTTCACAGACTTGAATATAAAATAGACGAAGAAACTAAGAAGAAAATTAGATTTTATCAACCACTATTAATCAACGAACCATCCCAAATCAATAGCAATTCTATAATGAACATAAAGAAAGAAGATCATGAATTTATAATCTACAATGATATGTCAATAACAAATGACGTTCGTAAATTGTCATGTAAGTTCTTTAACAATTATATTTATTATTCCAACTTTTAATGGTATATTTTATATTAGATATTGCGGTAATCGATAAAAGATGGCTACCGTCTTATTGTCCCTTCTACTGTAAGTTTCAACCAAAGTTAAAATACGAAAGAGAAGATCCGCATTCACCGTACTTCGATGAAGAGAGTGGAAAGATAAACTGTTTTAACGAAACATCGTTTGGGGTAAATGAAATTGAATGGAAATTACCTATTCACGAAAAAGAGTTTACAGAGTTTACGGCTTTCTTCTATAAGTTATATGCAAAATTTTTGCTCGATGGGCTTATTCTGAAAGATTTGGCTCAATTTTCAAAAGATCTTTTACATAGCGCTAATATGATCATCATGAGTTTAAGTATTCCACCGTACAGTAAACCATTAGTTCAAAAGTTGATGAACGAAAAAATCACTGATAGACAAAAATTATTAGATTGTTTTGACAATAACGAACAGTTTCTATTAGAAGAATACTTGAAGTGGTTGCCAGAGAATATGCATTATACTGTAAAGAAAATTTGGCCTCCCAGAAAGTAATTTATAGGAAAAATTTGTTATCATTTAGTTGGTATTTGTTCAAATAGTAATGTTGATATAAGTACCAACTGTGTATTGTACACGTATTTATACAAAAAATTAATAAAGAACTTATAAATATCACAAGAGAAATTGGACGGGTTTTGACTATCTATCACAGCAAAAAATAGACATTAACAAAAAACAACCCATTACAAAATGCAATGATTAATACCTTCTGTGAGTTCATTTAGCTGATTTACGAGATTTTTTGGATTTAGGACGGGGTGGTTTTTCATCAGCTTTCAATTGCTTTTCTTCCAAAGCACGTTGGCGTCGTAAAGCGGTGTTTACCTTTCCTAATTTATTCAAAGAGGTGAAGTTAATTGGATACTGTGTAAGAATATTGTATAAAAAAATTATAAAAAAAACAAACTTAAATTAGTTTTTGCTTTCTCCACTTGTTTATATTCGTCTTGCAACCAAACTTTTGGATGGCTTAATAACCTAAAGTAGTTCTCTTTTATTCTCTTTCTACAAAATAAATTAAATGACTCACCCTGCGGAAGATTGAAAAGGAGTGCGCTTCCTAGATCTAGGTCCGTCTACTAAAGTAGTACCATAGCCTCCGTATTCAGTTGGTGGTAAGAGTCCTCTATTAATGTAATTTATTAAAAAAAGAATGTGAAAAGATTTGCTCTAAGTAACCTCTTTAAAGTCTCAAATGATATGGGAACGTTGTTATCTATAAGTTTATCATGCATTTCTTGACACTCGGCAATAGCTTCGCTTTGAACCTCCTGTTATATTATTATCAATAATAATATTGAAATAATCTTATAAATCTTATTAATAAAATCCTTACAAAATCAAATTTTTTAGTCCAAATATCAATAATCTCATCAGTTGAGTATTCAATTCTCTCTTTCTTTACTTTTGGTTTAGGAGGTTCGTATTTGACTCTTTCCTCTATAAACAAAAAAAAAGAATAAGAACTAACAAGCTAAAGTTAAGGAAAAGCAAAATTTTTACTTTTTTTCTCTACCGGAGTTTCTTCTCTCATCTTTTTTGCAGCTTCTGTAGCTCGTTTTGCTTCTATGGCACTATTTAAAGGACATGATATTATATTAATTATATTCTATGCAAATTATATTAAAATTTGTTCAGAAGCGTTTACTAAAATAAGCTAATCGTCTATTAAACAAAAGAAAGAAAAGAGAAACTATGAAACAAAATAAGGAAAATTTTTTTTCTTATGAATTTTTGAAATACTTCTATTCATAAAGGCTTTTAGATTTGTATCTACATTTATATTATTATAAATAATAAGTCATATTTTCTTTTTCTTTCCATTATTTATATAGCATTGAAAAATTTAATTAATCTTTTTAGGAAATGATTTTATATAGAAAGCTATTAAGAAATTAATATAAATAGATGAAATTACCTTAAATTAAATGGAATACTTTTCATACTCGCTGTACTAGCACATCTCATACATGAACACGTCGACTTCTAAAGAATCAATTTCAATCAGATGAAAGCACAAAAAAAATAAAAAATAGAAATAAATAGGCCTACTTCAGCCGCAGCTGGAGATTTAATCCTATCAGCACTCAACGATCTTCTTACCAACTGTTTCATTTTAGGTTTTATCTTTTTTTCGTCTGTAAGTTCACCCTTAAAATTCTGATTCTGCTTAGTTTCTTTCTTGACGTTAACTCTTTCCGGTTTCATTCTCACAGTTGTATCTTTTAAGTTTTCTGCTTGTGCCAGTTTATTAAACTCCATTTTTTGTACATTTTCAACAACAGCACCTGTTTCATCGAATTCTAATGTTTTTACAGATTTTGTTGGATTTTCATTGACGCTCATTCTTGATATCATTGTTTCAATATCATTATTATCAGTTTTTGATGTTCTACTAGATTTTCTACTTTTAAAGACTAGATTCTTTCGCTTTTCATCCTCCTTTACGGATGAATAAGCTACTTGAACAGTGCTTAATTTATTAGACGCTGATTGTGGCCTATTCGATTTCAGCAGATTTTTCTTTTCAGAATTCATTGTATTAGGGTTTTTAGCTGATTGTACCCTTCTAACAGGAGTTTTTGTGTCAGCAAAGTGAACTTTTTTATCTCTAGAGAGCTTCTCCTCTATGTCTTCTTTGTCTTTATCTCCTTTAGACTCTAAGAGTTCTTCTTTAGTGTCTAATTCGTCTAAACCGATTAAACTTTCACCAGAATCAGAAATTAAACCCAAGTCAGACCTCTCCGAGTGCTTTTCCTCTTCCCAATGAGATAAATCGACAAATTCCGCTTCGTTCCAGTCCTCAATACTCCTGTGACCTTTGATAATTTTGTTAATTTCTTTTTCAATTCCAGTTGGTTTATTCTGATTCTTTCTAGCTAAAAGTTTCTTTCTTTGTTGTTCTTTTGCAGCTTTGTAAGCCTCTTCAACAAGCCTACAAAAGAAGTATTTTTAAAGGTATAAGACATAGATAAAAAGCTACCTTGCTGTTTCAATCTCCTCTTCAGAATCGTAATCAACACGAGGTAAAGTTAGACTTATTGGTTCAAAACGACGTTTTATTTGGCTATCATCAACACCTTCAGAATATCTATAATAAAACAGTAGTAAAGTTAACAAAGAGGTGAGTATAAATTAATTTTTTAAATATTTTACTATAAATATATTATATCTTAAATCCTTTTTATGTACAATATATGCTTTAGAGCATTCAGAAAGTATAAAAAGGATGGGCGAAAACTTAATGAATAAATAACTATTAAAACATCTTAAAAATTAACGTATTCTCATAGGTTTTCGAACTTTTACAAAGAAACCACTCTTGAAATATTAATTGACTTTTTTTAATAATGAAAAATGTATGAAATTATACTAGGAAAATTAAAATCAATATTTTTTCAAGTCAGACAAACACTGTAAGAATAATTCTTATGCAATTATTATAATTATTTGATAATAAAATAGTTGAATATACAGTGTATATGTAATGTAATAGTTTTTAGAGTATACCTAGTTTCATCGTTATTAGATATTTCATTTTTCAATTCACCAGTAAGATCGCAAGGTGGTGGGGCTGTTGTATTTATATAAGCTTGGGATAATATCTCTGCATTGGATAAAAATACAATTTTATTTGTCACTTTCATCAGTATTTTTTTTAAATAAATGTTGTACGTATCTATAAATATATACAATTAGATATTCAGTACACTGTTACCTATTTCTACGTTATTTAATTGATGTCCTTCTGATATTCTTTTTAGAATTGCATTTATTTCTTTCCTAGAAATTTCTTCAGCTGTAAAAGGAACTGCTACGTAACCGGTTGCCACATTATAGATCCTTGCACCTTCAGGTGGACGCTCAGCAAGTTCCCTAACTTGCCCCTTAACTAATAAGAAAAGAAAAGAAAAGAATATAAGGTGAAACATATTTAACTTTTTCGTTTTCTTTCTTTTAAATACTTTTTTCTGTCGTTAAAGATAAAGGATTAATAATGATTTGTTTTGTTTCGTATACCTCCCATTATCTTTTCTTTTGGAGGAGGTGCTGTGGAAGCGCTTTGCGGTCTTTTCTTACCACTAGGTGGACGAGATTTTAAAAAAGTTTTTGCACTAAAAGGTCTATCATTTTTCTGCTTCTTTAACAAATCGTTCAGAGTAGACGAAGTGCCCCTAAGATATTTATATAGTGAGTTAATAATCAGAATTAAAGGTATTATTCATTAAGCTCAACAAAAGAAGTGATTATTAATAATAGAATATTTCAGAGTAAAATAAAATAGATTGTTTTTTAAAAGCTTCAAACTGTTAAAAGATGTTTTGTCTTTACCATGCTAGCTTCTTTACTAAACTTTGTCTAGCTTTATCTAGTTCGGAAGCACTTCCTCGTCTTACATTAGTTGCTTTGATTTGGCCAGGATCGACTAAATGAACATTATGAACTTTCATTTCTAGGTTGTCAAGCTTTTTCAAACATACATCAGAATGTTTAAACCAATTCTGTAAGGAACCAAATTAAAGATCAAATTAAAAATTAGAAAATTTCTGCCAAGTGATAGAGTAAGAATAAGTACTCTGTTATGAATAATATCCTCCTCAATTTCATCATCCACATAATTATCGTCTTCGTTTAAGTTGTAAGCCATTTGATTGATACTTATAGAGTTTATCTACTTTATTGACATGTAGTAGTTTTCATAACATCCGAAATTGAAAAATTTGGTTATTGCTAAATACTGAGAGTAAAAGGGAATTCAAGTCTCTTAACGACAGACTTTAGTAAAATCGATAATAATTTTCCAATGTATTTTGATATTTAATTCTTTCCTTTCTAAGATAGTAATTTAAGTAAATATGTTTTTTTTATTCTACTTTTCTATCACTTCTTTTAAAGAAATCTGAGGATTAAAGTTAACTTTCATCCATAGTTAGAAATAGTTAGTTTAGAATTATAAGTAGTTCGATTTAATATGCGACTAAAATGACCATATTGTAAGACTAGTAAAATCATTTGTATAATTATAACGGCAAACTAGGTTTCTCTTATAATTCTCACGAAAGTATATGTTTTAAACCTTTTCATATTATAATGGATACGATATGCTAAAGGATCGACTGTTGTCGATATAGCACAACATATTTCTCAATAGCACTTCTGCTTTTGTAATTTTTATTTTAATGCTAAAAAGTGTAATTTTTCACTGAATAAACATTGAAATTGTTTACTAAAGTTTAAAAAAATCTATAATTATAAAAATCGATCTTTATTCGATTGAACTAATAATATCGATATACTCCAAACGCTTGCTATTCCAAAGGTTTACAGAAGTCGTGTTTATTTTTTGCTTCCGAATAATTTATCTAGAAAACTTATATCATGCATTATGTAGATGTCCTAGATAATATCTAGTAGAGCAATAAAGAAACTTATGCTTTAGATTTTTGAAATGTCCAAGGAGGAAACATCAACTTGGAAGCCATCTTCAGGACTTTACGGTTGGTCGTTCGAATCAGACGTTCTTCGCAATTGCGTCAATATACAAGATTACAATTCAACTAATAGTGGAAAAGAAAATTTCTCTTCAAAACCTACTGGAAATTCTAGGTCATATTCAGAAACTTCAGGAAATTCAGCAGAAGGTGTAGATTCATCGAATTCTACAGGAAATTCCGTTCACTCTGAAACAAAAACCCTGCAATCGGAATCTACAACAGTAAAGGAAAAGTGTAAATCTCAAACACCAGAAGTGGATAATTCTTTTTCACCAGATAAACATCTAACAGATTCAAGAAAAAAAAATAGAACAGGAAAACGTAGTTTAGACAAAAAAATTCACGGAATATCAGCAAATTCTAAAAGTGAAAAGCGTGCTCCTAAATCGTTTAGCAGCCGTGTATTAGACTCACAGATGCCTTTAAATAATTCCAAAATTCCAAAAACTTCTGGGTCTTCGAACCCAGCTGCATTCATTGACAATTTACACACCAAAAGACAAGGTTTAGATTTTAGGACTCAGCAAGAGGAGAGATTTGAAAAAATTAGAGGTATGAATAACAACTAAATAAATCTATTACGAAATTTTGTGAAATATACTTAATTAATTAATTTTAGCAAAAAGAGATTTCAAGAATAGAAATAATAGAAATATTTATGTTTTGGAAAAAGAAAATTATTGGTTTCGTTCCATCAAAATCGTACTGGACGAATTGTCATCAAGACTAAGTATTAAATTATAAATATCCCTTAAATAAAAATTAAAATATACTGACCTATATACATATTTTTTCCCACAGAAATATATTTATCTATTTTGTCTGATTTACTATATTGTGCTACAATTATATGTATATCCTATATATGGAAGGGACTAAAATTATTATTTCGTTTGTTAAGTATTACGTAAGCAACATTTATTATTTATTTACTATGCCTTTATAAATATGAAATGTATTCTCATTTTGAACTTTGACTATCTCCTTACAGAGTAATGATTGGCCTTTACTTTTCACTCAGTTATATCCTTACTTTTATTTCCTTTGTCAAAAGTCGATTTGATAAGTCTAAGCCAGTTATAAATGATGAAATCAATTGGGGTGAAAAAGAGAATATAGAATTACCAACAACCGGTTAGTCACCAGCAACTTTGAATTTTTTTTGCTTAATAATAGTAGTACGGTCGACTTACCGATTTCATTTTTTATTTTATAACTGTATCGGTTACAAAATAATGGAAATCAATGTTTTTGGTTTATTTTTTCGATTTTTTATTCCTTTTTCTTGTCCTATAGGTGACGAAGCAATTGCAAGATTACTTTCGAGTGAGGGCAAAGACGCGTATAGTATTTTAGGATTGAAATGGAATGCGAGCGATGAAGATATTAAGAAATACTACAGGAAGCAAGCAGTCTTAGTTCACCCTGACAAAGTAAGATAGAAAATTTTTTTATGTTGATTAATTACTGTTTTCAATTTTCAGAACGCAAAACCAGGAGCTGAAACAGCTTTTAAGATACTTGGGCAAGCTTTTGAGATGATAGGATCTAGTGTAAATATTATTTTCTTTTATTTTTTTTGAAATTTCAACTTAAAAAATGGATTAGGAGTATAGATTTTTCAATTACAGACGGCTAGAAGAGCTTACGATACTCAAATGAAAGATACAGAACAGCGATTACACGCTCAGCACAATTTGGAAGATCTCCTAGATAAGTTGAAAACAAAACTAGGCGAGGCAGCTAATACAATGAGATGTTCGAATTGTTGTAAGGCTCATAAAAGAATTCCAACTACCAAATCTAAAGACGTAGCTCGCTATTGCTCGGGGTGTAGAGATTATCATTCGGCTACAGATGGTGATGTATGGGCGGAAACACGCTTGGTGTTTATTTGGCACTACTATTGGTGCGTGGATGGCTGTGTTTACGATATCACGGATTATGCTCAGTGTAACGTAAGTCAATTTTACTGGATCGTAAATAGACTTGATATAAAATAGGATTAGTAATTTGTTGTACGTCCTTCAAGCTTTGCCAATCTTTCTAATATACTTTTTATTTTTCATTCACACAGTTTTCATCTATGAAAGCAATTCGACCGAATTCTCATATTGTCCAATTGAAAATGGGATTCAAGCAGAAACGGCCTAATAATAAATTTGATGATTTCTTACGAGATTTATATGAGAGAGCGGGTACTACAAATGATAACAATCAACCGCAACAACCACAGCAGCAGCAACACCAAGATAAGCAGAAGAAAAAGAAGAAAGGAAAACGTCGATAACAAACTATTCTTATTAGTGAATTCATATTCTGTCAAAGTATATTCAAGGATTTGTAACGGATGGAAACCTATTTGAAAAGCTCTAATGATTAAAAATTTCAATAATTGTACACTCTTTGGAAGTAATTTCCTGCTGATATATAACGTAAAACGATTATACTCAAAATTACTCTTGAAAATTGGAAATGAAGGGGTCTAAAACTGTCATGAAAGTTATTTCAAATTGAGAAAGATTTTAAAACTTATGAAACAGTTTTTTCTCATTTTACTTTTTTGTGACTTTTCTTTTTTTTCTTGTGAAATGACTGAAAAAAGTATATGAAAGTAAAAATTATAAAAAGGTTTATATCTTTAAAACGAACAATTCAACAAGAAAACACACGCTTAGTTTTTAAGAGTTTCGTGCTTTAGCTGTTCTAGCAAATGAAACAACAATTGGTTTATCGAAAAGTAATACAGCGTTTGTTAATGACAGGGCTTCACTGGCTAAATTTTCGGAAGAGAAACTAATGAACGCCTGGCCTTTCATTCTTCCACTTTGCATTAATCGAATATCGAATGCATTCTTTTCTATTTCATTGTTCCAATCTACAAAACCTCCATATATCGATCTTAGATCGTCCTCCGTCACCCTTTTTGACAAATTTTTAACGTATAATCGACAAGATGCTTCCCCTTTACTATATTTTTTAAATACTTTTTCTTTAATTATTTCACTCTCTACCAGTTGCTTTTTCTTTAACTCGTCTCTCGTCAAAAATTTAACTTCTACATTTTCTGCAGGAACTTCTACCGGTTCTTCTTCTGGTATAGGGAGTGGTTCTATCTTACCAAAACCCGTTTTGACATTAACGTTACTTTCTGCGCTTCTCTTTTCTCTTGTAGCAATATTAGCAGGTAAGTTCAAAGGTTTAGAAATCTTTTTAAGAGTGACATCGAATAATTCTTCCACAGAATATTTCGCCCTTTTTGCAGAGCCATGCGAAATTTTTTGCAATTTATGCTTTGCTCGCTTTTTATCTTCTTTTATCTTCCTCTTTTTTGTTATGGTGATTAAATGGTCTTCAGAAGATTCGATTTCCGATTCCGATTCTGTTTCCATTTTTACTGGTTCCAAATTTGTATTCTGTGGAAATGGTATAGGGGGACCAGGGTGAATTTCTTCGAAGGGAGGAGGTAAATTCATTTTATTCATAAGATGAAGAACTTGAGTATAAAAGCGAGGAACACCCACTAAAGCCTTGGAGATATTTAATAATGTACAATAGTTTGGACGTGGATACTTGTAATATAACTTTGGATTCAAGGGATATTTGACTTTAAACAGGTCTGATAGACTATGCAAATCTAACCAAAAGTCATCCTTTCCTGTACTAGCATCTTCTTCACATGCAGCTTCTCTATAATTCATTCTGGATGGATGATGGGATCTGTAACATTCGTGTGATAATTCAGCCTTAAGTCTTCTACCCAAAATTTCTAACTGATGTAATCTTTTCACAGCCGAAAGGGCAATTTCTTGTGAAGGGAAGCATCCAAAAGCACAGTGTTTCAATTTCCCAGCAGAACCCATACACTTGACATTTGATGCTCCAAAATGTTCCAATAGGGCAGTTTTTTTATCATTTGATAATTCCGCAGGCAAATTACGGACAATTATTGTGCAATTTGGTTCTGTCATAGTTGCCTTTTTATGTTATTACCATACAGATGAAAATTTTATATTCACATAAGTCATCTGTGCAATAACAACCTTACAGAAACAACAGAGTTTGATGATGATTTACAAATCTTTCAGTATTGGCTTTCATATTCATGCAATTTCGCCCAACAAAAAACCTTGAACTTAAATTTTACGAAAACGTATTTTTGTCAAATTTTTTACGAAATATTTTATTTTTGTTAAAGTACTCAAAATAAATATATTAATTACGAATTCGAAAAAAAATATGTAAAAAATTTCACTTCCGGTGTATAAAATGGAAAACATTTCGAAAATTTTGCCGGGGAAAAAAACTCAAAGCAAAGACTTCAAGGCTTAAATTTCCATAACAACAGTCGTATGTTATAAATTAACACGAAAGCCAAAATTTGACTATTAATATACCCATAACAAACAACAATATGCTGTTAAATCAGATAATATTATGACAGAGGCAAATCATAATCTTTAAGATATTACACAAAATATATCTTTTAATATTTTAAAAAAATTAATGAAAAATTTTTAATTTAAATTATTATATCTAATTGCTTTCACTAGCTAACTTTATTAATTTGAGGTATAAATAAGGTCATTTTTTCAAAAGGCGCGGTCTAAATACCTCAGCATAACATTAACCTAAAAACAGCTTCGACTACGACATCTAGAGGCTGTTTAAACAACGTCACAGGCGGCATCAGATAGCAGTTTCAGAGCGATTCTGAAATCCAGTAACGAACTAGCATGTCTCTTCTAACAATCTTTGAAAATCCTTGGCTGACTGTTTTACTTCCTGTGGCACTATCCGCTACATGGTTAAGATACAAGGGCTTAGAGTACATTTTATATAATTATAGATGGGTATTTGTATGCACTTTCTTAATGCCTGCTTCCTTAATATATAATGTAGTTTGGTATGTGAGAAGTTGGATCATCTTCAAAATGAATAGCGCTCCTCACAAACATGTAGAAAAGGTAAAACATGTTCAAAAACAAGTGAAATCATGGAATGAAAAAGGAAGACAAGGACAAATGTGTACAGCTCGACCAGGCTGGATGGCAGTTTGCTTAAGAGAAGGAAAGTATAAGAAAACTTTACAAAATATCGATGTTAACTTAATGGATGTTATTGAAGTAGATGCCGAAAAACAGGTACATGCCAAGTATGATTGTACTTTCTAATCTAAATCTCATTTGAATTATCAACAGATCGTACGAGTTGAGCCATTGGCTACCATGGGTCAAGTATCAGCAACTTTAATACCTATGGGTTGGACTTTGCCTATAGTACCAGAATTAGACGATTTAACGGTTGGGGGTCTCATCATGGGCGTTGGTATCGAATCTTCTTCACACAAGCACGGGTTAATGCAACATGTTTGCGAGGCTTTAGAAGTTGTATTGGCTGACGGAAACGTTGTAAAGTGCAATAAAGTTAATATTTTTTATTGATATCTCATAAATAGCTATAATATTCACTTTTCTAAATATCTATCTTTCTCTATCACAACAGAAAGACAATCCCGATTTGTTCTATTCGCTATTTTGGTCACATGGTACACTTGGTTTTCTAGTTTCGGCCGATATTCGAATTGTTCCTGCAAAGAAATTTGTCAAATTATCCTACAAACCTGTACATACATTTTCTGAAGTTGTTACAGAATTCGAACAAAGTACATTAAAGAAAACTGGAAATGATTTCGTTGAAGGATTGATGTATTCAAAGAACGAAGCTGTAATTATGACTGGTATCATGACTGACGAAGCTGAACCTGATAAGGTGATAATTTGCATTCTATTAATTTCAAAGAGATTCTCAGTCTTTTCTTTCATTTGTAGGTAAATGTAATAAGTCGACACTACAAACCATGGTTCTTCAAGCATGTAGAGACATTTTTACAACGTGGTGAAGATTACGAATATATACCATTAAGAGATTATTATCACAGACATACAAGAAGTATTTTCTGGCAACTGCAAGATATAGTTCCTTTTGGGAATAACTTTGTTTTTAGGGTATTATTTGGTTGGTTGATGCCACCTAAAATTTCACTTTTAAAGCTCACACAAGGAGAAACTATAAAGAGAATGTATGAAAAACATCAAATAATTCAAGATTTATTGGTTCCACTTTCTAAATTGGATAGTGCATTGTTAAAATTCCACGATGAGATTGAGGTATTAAGGAACAAAATATAATTAATCACTTTGATAAAAGTCTTCTTATAATGCCATGTATACTATTTTCAGCTTTATCCCTTATGGCTTTGCCCTTTAAAGTTGCCAAAGACTCCAGGTTTCTTAAGATGTTCGAAAGAAGATGAAATACTTGTTGACATTGGTGCCTACGGCAGCCCAAAGACAAAGCACTACCATGCATACGATACAACTAGAAGACTTGAAAAGTTTCTTTTGGGTGCAAATGGAATTCAAATGCTTTATGCCGACTCCTATTTAACACGAGAAGAGTTTAGACAAATGTTTGACCACTCTCTCTATGATAAAATGAGAGCAAAACTCAATTGTTCTGACGCTTTTCCTGAAATCTATGACAAGGTTAATAGATCAGCAAGAGATTAGCTTAATCTAGTAATAAATAACACTATAACACTCTAAGAGAAGAAAAGTAGGCAGAATTGCTCAGTTTTCTGCAATATAATAGATAGTTTTATTGATTGAGTCCGTTATTTGTCTATTTATTAAATACAAGTTTGCGTTTTTGCGTTTTTAATTCCATATATATCATTTCTAACTATTATTATTATTGTTGATATGTTCTGAACTGTATACTTCAGTCTTTGGCCAAGTATCACACAGTGAATGATTAATTTATTAATTGATAATAATAAATAATTTAATTATCTTAATATGAGTTGTTCGTAATAAAATAATGATTTATTAATAAGTCAATTTAGAGTAAAATATTTGTTGCCTCCATTGCAATCTCAACACTAGAGATAACTGAATAGAAAAAAAAATGTTTAGCTTAGAATATATACAATATATGACACCAATGAGTCAAGTCATACTTTTTAACTTCGAATATTACGAATACTAGGCAATCTTCGATTAAGATATTTAAGAACAAATAAATAGATCTGATATCGTTTCTGACAATTCTGTTATCAATATATTACTAAATAGATCACTTGAAAGGGCGACAATATCTTTAAATAGAAAAATATCATCATCATTTTTCTACGCGTGGTTCAACTGTCCTCTAATAAATAAGAAAGTCATTTAATCCTACTTTCATTTATCAGTAAGGCTGCAAGTTGTTTTTCATTGATATTCAATAGTTTTCACCCTTTTATTTTAGTTATTGTTACCGTTGATATATTATTAGTTATAATTAGTTGACTAATAAATGAATATTCCTTAGAAAAAGGGCATAATTTTTAAACTGCACATCATTTCAGAAGTCAAATAACAAATCGATTGAAATGTTCTAGATATGTTTTTTTGCGCTAATGATGTAAATTGCTCTAGGTGAACTTCTACACGAAGAAATTGATATAAGAGCGAGAAATATTTGTCAAAAAGCTTTGGACATATTTAATAATGTATAATTAAATGGACATGGACACTTGTAATATAACTTTAGACTCAAGGGATATTTGACTTTAAGCAGATCTTATAGACTATGCAAACATAGCCAATAGTCATACTTTCCTCTATCCTCAATTTTCTTCACATATAACTTCTCTATAATTCATTCTAAATGGATGTTAGGAATTGTGATATTCGTATGATAGATCAGCCCTAAAATCTTCTAATCGAAATTTTTAAATGTAGAAACTTTGGCACAGTTTTTCGTAAAAAGAAGCATTCCAAAGCATGTCATTATATTTTCCCAACACATCTCTTAAGTTTCGCCTTTTATGCTCTAAACTGATTCACTAGAGCAAATTCTTGTCGTTAGTTAGTGAAGAAGGCAAATTATGGGCAATTATTGTGCAATTTGGTTTTGTCATTGTTGGCTTTTATTTTTTGGTTGTATACAGAAAAAACTATAAATTTAATATAAACCGTCCATACAACAAAAAATTTAGAAAAATAATGGAATTTAAAAATTTTTTTATAAACCTTTCAGCATTGCCTTTCAGATCTAGACAAGTTCCCCAATGTGATCGACCTTGACTTTCACTTTTACGAATTTATATAAATGTATTTTTTATACAGATAAACGTTTATTTTCTAAGGAATTTAAAATGACTTTAATAATTACGAATTCGAAAATAATTATATAAAGTTTCCTGTTCCGTTTAAAGTTGGTTAACGATTTCGAAAATTTTGCCGGGAAAAACATTCGAAACAGAGATTGAGTGCATGAATATCATTCTGAATACCATTATCTATCAAACCAATATAGAGGTAACTTTTCGACAATTTATCTTTACTTACAGCGGTTTTTTATCGAAAAGATTTCGTTAAACATATTTAAAAAAAGTGTAGCACGCACATTTCAGAGTGTAATTTTAAGATTAGATATAAATTATGTCAATTTTTTTTTGACAGATCGGAGCCTAAGTGCTCAAGCCTTACATTAATATAAAAAATAACTTCGACTACGACACCTAGGGGCGATATAAATAACGTCACTGGCATTGTCAGAATAACAGTTTCAGACTGATTCTGAAATCCAGTAACGAAATAACATGTCTCTTCTAACAATCTTTGAAAATCCTTGGCTGACTGTTTTACTTCCTGTGGCACTATCCGCTACATGGTTAAGATACAAGGGCTTAGATTACATTTTATATAATTATAGATGGGTATTTGTATGCACTTTCTTAATGCCTGCTTCCTTAATATATAATGTAGTTTGGTATGTGAGAAGTTGGATCATCTTCAAAATGAATAGCGCTCCTCACAAACATGTAGAAAAGGTAAAACATGTTCAAAAACAAGTGAAATCATGGAATGAAAAAGGAAGACAAGGACAAATGTGTACAGCTCGACCAGGCTGGATGGCAGTTTGCTTAAGAGAAGGAAAGTATAAGAAAACTTTACAAAATATCGATGTTAACTTAATGGATGTTATTGAAGTAGATGCCGAAAAACAGGTATGTTCCAAGATGATTGTACTTTCTAATCTAAATCTCATTTGAATTATCAACAGATCGTACGAGTTGAGCCATTGGCTACCATGGGTCAAGTATCAGCAACTTTAATACCTATGGGTTGGACTTTGCCTATAGTACCAGAATTAGACGATTTAACGGTTGGGGGTCTCATCATGGGCGTTGGTATCGAATCTTCTTCACACAAGCACGGGTTAATGCAACATGTTTGCGAGGCTTTAGAAGTTGTATTGGCTGACGGAAGCGTTGTAAAGTGCAATAAAGTTAATATTTTTTATTGATATCTCATAAATAGCTATAATATTCACTTTTCTAAATATCTATCTTTCTCTATCACAACAGAAAGACAATCCCGATTTGTTCTATTCGCTATTTTGGTCACATGGTACACTTGGTTTTCTAGTTTCGGCCGATATTCGAATTGTTCCTGCAAAGAAATTTGTCAAATTATCCTACAAACCTGTACATACATTTTCTGAAGTTGTTACAGAATTCGAACAAAGTACATTAAAGAAAACTGGAAATGATTTCGTTGAAGGATTGATGTATTCAAAGAACGAAGCTGTAATTATGACTGGTATCATGACTGACGAAGCTGAACCTGATAAGGTGATAATTTGCATTCTATTAATTTCAAAGAGATTCTCAGTCTTTTCTTTCATTTGTAGGTAAATGTAATAAGTCGACACTACAAACCATGGTTCTTCAAGCATGTAGAGACATTTTTACAACGTGGTGAAGATTACGAATATATACCATTAAGAGATTATTATCACAGACATACAAGAAGTATTTTCTGGCAACTGCAAGATATAGTTCCTTTTGGGAATAACTTTGTTTTTAGGGTATTATTTGGTTGGTTGATGCCACCTAAAATTTCACTTTTAAAGCTCACACAAGGAGAAACTATAAAGAGAATGTATGAAAAACATCAAATAATTCAAGATTTTGTTGTTCCCCTTGATACACTGAGCAAATCATTATTGAAATTCCACGATGAGCTTGAGGTAACACATAATAAAATATAGTTAATCATTGTGATAAAAGTATGCCTTTGTCATATATATGTATAAATATATATACATTTTTTTCAGATGTATCCAATTTTTTTGTGTCCCTTTAAGTTACCAAAGACTCCTGGTTTCTTAAGATGTTCAAAAGAAGATGAAATATTTGTTGATGTTGGCACCTATGGCAGCCCAAAAGCACAGCACTACCATGCATACGATACAACAAGAAGACTTGAAAAGTTCGTTCTTAGTGTGAAAGGAATACAAATGCTTTATGCAGATTCTTATTTAACACAGGAAGAGTTTAGACAAATGTTTGACCACTCTCTCTATGATAAAATGAGAGCAAAACTCAATTGTTCTGACGCTTTTCCTGAAATCTACGACAAGGTTAATAGATCAGCAAGAGATTGATTAAACCTAATAATGATGTAACATTTTAATAACGGAGACTAAATACATTTCCCATTTTTCTCGTAATATAAATTTTTATTTGATCTCTTTTACGAAAAGTACAGCAAAAAATTTTTATGGACTTTTGTGTTTTCTCATTTTTATTAATAAGAGATAAGTTAAACAGATATCAATATCTGTAAATAGAAAGATAACAGTTGCTTTTTCCCGTATGTAGTTCAATTATGTAATGTTTAGAAAATAGATTCAATTAATAAGTTTATTAGTATTAAAATTAACTAATATCATTATCATTAATTTATTTCAAGTGCAAATTATCCAATCCAAGATATTATAATGTTCATTTGCTGATTGATATATGTTTTAAGTGATTTTTGCAGGTATAGATATTAAGAAACAGAAGAAATGAGTATGTCAATGATACTTGTTTGCACCTATTGGCTTTGTGATTTGTCTGCTAAGAGCATTTTTTTCTTATTTTTAAATAGCTAATTCTGACAAACATCTTTATTAATACAACTGTAATATTTCAGTCCAAAATATAGGATTTTATTAGAGTTAAGCAAAGTGGGCGGTGCCTACATACTTTTGCATAACATTAACCTAAAAACTGCTGTAACAACGATATCCGGGGGCCGTTTTAATAAGGTCACAGGAAAAATCAGAATAACAGTTTCAGACTGATTCTGAAATCCAGTAACGAAATAACATGTCTTTTCTGGCAGTCTTTGAAAATCCTTGGCTAACTGTTTTACTCTCTGTATTGCAATCAACTACTCGGTCAATGATACAAGAACCTAAAATATATTATATTTAATTATAGGTGGATATTTGTATTCACTTTCTCAATACTTTTTTAGTATGTAACGTAATTTGGTATATTGAGAAGTTGAGTCGTCCTTAAGTGAATAATGCTGTTAATAAAGTTTTAACTTAAACTTTTGTTAGGCTTAAGTGTTTTTATTATTATTAATAGGTCACTTGAACAAATGTCAAGACCAAAAAACGAATAATGTCAGCATCTTTGTTATACATTAGTTTGACTGTCCTACACTTATTAACGAAGCCCTTTAAGCTTTTACTTCACTCTACATGTTATATATGAAGTTTTATTCATTTTTACCAAATATTTTTCACATGTTTTTCTGTTTTTCACATTTTTTGATAATTCCTATGAATTTGGTTAATTAATTAATGGATATTCTTTTGAAAAAAAGATTAAATTTAAAAATAGAGGAATAAAAATAAATTTCAAGGAGCAATATATTCAAGTATATCGTTTTAATATTTTTTCTATGCTATTTTTCCATAATTGGCATAAAATCCTGTTGAATAATATAAGCTTTCAGTTATTTCATACTCTATGACTTTGCTATTCAGAATACCTCTAGTCTTATCAGAAACAATTTATTATATTGTTATTATAGTCAAAATGGCCGCTTTTAATAAATCTATGAACCGACATTTTGATTATATACTTTTATATACTCTTTTTTGACGTCTGACGCAAGGATTTCCTTACTAAGTAATTCGTCTGCTATGGCGTTCGCTTTAAGAAATTGTTTATCGCAATTACCAAAAAACTTGGGCTTTGTAAGGTTAGCATGGGTAAACTTTAAGTCAGAATATTAGTTAATAAACGAATAGAATAAAGCATCCATTAAACCGCTTTTCCAGGGATATTTGAATATAATATTCTACTGTTTTTTAATTTGTATTACTTGACCTTGCCTTGAGTAAGCATTTTTTTTCTTGCAGCCAAGTTCGTTTTATGTCCGGAGAATGGGGATCTGGAAGTGGAAGGGTAAACAATTGATTTTTTAATAGTAAGTGATGATCTCATTAATAAATTCTAAAGGGTGGAGGCGGTGGTGGTTCTGTTAGAGATGCCGGTGGATCTTTTGGAAAAATGGAAGCAGCTCATGAAGAGCAATACTTTCGTAAAATGGTACGTTTTTAAAATTTTATAAATGCTCTTTCAAATTTCTAATCCTTATTAAATTTTTCAACATTATAGCAACAAGAACAATTAAAAGCCATTCAAGCTTCACTTCATGAAGAAATTGAATTCAGCGAGAAGCAAATTTCTGAATTACAGGTGCAAAGTTGTTTTGAATTCATAGTATTCTTAAGATAAAACTGTTGAATTGTTCAAATTTGAATTTTTTTTAAATTGATTATTTGCAGGAAGAAATCGCTAGACATAAAAAGAAGTTGTCTAAACTAAAGGATTTGAAGAAAGACCACTAAAAACCCTGGTTTATAAATTCTGTATTTCATTTATAGTGTAGTACGTTTAAAGTAAACGTGTGAACTCGAAAATATGGCTACTTGATAAATGTTTGTCAAAATTCCAATTTTTTCTTTTGGGATACCATATCGGATTCTTCTTTTCCCCTAGAAGCATTTTCTCCTAAATCAGGAGGTAGATGCATACGTTCAACAACAAATTTAGTTCGACGCTGTTTAAATGCCCAATCTGACGTATCAGGTTGGGGAGTGTGCAAAGAATACGGTGAGCGGGATTTTCGAAGTCTTAAGCAACCATGATAGTCTGCAAGGCCAGCAACTTTTTTGTCCTTCCGAACAGCATTTAGTTCTAAAGCAAAATCGACAAAGTTTCGAATAGAGTTGCTGTCATCTTCATATATATGCATAGGAATTGTTAGTAGAATTGATGTTGGTTTTCCTCTGATAGCATTTCTTAATTTCAAAAGAAATTTGCAAATGTCAATTGAACATAAATTACCCCAAAAAGGGCGCGCAAAGCGTCTAATAAGTACTCTTGAGGCATTTTCTGAAGGAGTTTCTATGAGTTTTATTAATCGTTCGATCAGAGTGGTTGCTTTATCATCGTCTATAACATCGGAAAAGTCAACTGCTTCTAAATTTGGCTTTAATTCTCCCGTAATATCCATAGTTTCCGACAAATCATAATAATTTCCAAATCTGGTAGGGCGGTCAACAAATTTACCTCCTCCCTTTTGTGAATTTTCATAACGCCATGCAATCTTTAGGTCGGGTTTTGAGTTTTTGTCTTCTTTTACATCAGCTTCGGTATTTGTTTCAATAATTGATGGTAACTTTGATAAAATCTCCGAAGGTTTTTCTATGGTATCAGCGATTATCACACGGTGCTGGTTAACAACCCCTTCAGCAATAAAGTATCTTTCTATTACATCACCATAGCAGGTAGTTTCATCTTCTTCAACTAATAGAATAGTTCCCAGTGGTAAACCGCCTCCTATTATTGAGTCTATACCGGGAACACCGGTTGATATTAATAAAGAGTCATTGTACAAAGATCTTTTGGCGCCTTTTATTTGACGAACTGGTCCTCGTCGTTGAAAAGACGTGCTCTGCATACTCTTATTATCGCTCTTTTCCTGAAACCTATTCTAAGAATAGCTGATAGTGAACAGTTATAAGAAACTTAGGCGAAACAAGTTTTTCAACTTACTGTGAAATTTGTTGTGCCGTGAGAGTAGATTTTAAAGAGAATTAGACTAATATTTCTCGTCTAATAGTTGATAGAGAAGTAGGCCTAATACTTCAATACCAGTTTTTGGCACGGTTCTAGTGAAATATTCTCTTGATATGTTGCATGAGAATTTCCAAAGATCTATGTTGAATTGAGATAGAATATAAGTAGTACAAGTTGTATACTTTAAGGACAAGTACAAGAATATTAAATAACTTTTCCTGCAGTTGTGAGTATTTATAGTCCTCTGGCTAAAATATTCATAGTTTTAATTGGACTGTAATGTATAACTGATTTCAAAGTCATTGTTCATTATAGGCCATATAAAAGCTTGATTCAAAATGTCCCGTTGGGAGGATTTGTACATTTTGTTACGTAGTATGAGAATGGTAGCAAAGTGTGCATCTGATGAAATTCAAAGGAAAACCTCTCAAAATTGGATGAACTCTTCAATTAGAGTCTCTCTAACAAAAAATTT
Organism: Dimorphilus gyrociliatus; assembly: GCA_904063045.1. Classification (NCBI taxonomy): domain Eukaryota; kingdom Metazoa; phylum Annelida; class Polychaeta; family Dinophilidae; genus Dimorphilus; species Dimorphilus gyrociliatus. Next base: position 1,060,386 of record CAJFCJ010000008.1, read on the forward strand.
CTCAAAAGTTGAGGATAATATAAATAGTACGATATTCGAAGATAAATTCAAGGTTAATAAGTTAATAAGCTTTTCATTTCAACTCTCTAAAAGACCGTTTCTCTAAAGAATCCTATAGATGTCATGAATTCGAATCTTGACTATGCTAAGAAGGCAACGGAAAATATTCGCTATAAAATTAAAAGCAGACTCCCTGCTGATATTGCGCCAAGCTTTTTAAAAGAAGAGCTACCAGAGGCAGTAATTGTTCAAAATAGTTTGGGCAAAGAAAAAACTGATAGTTCGAGCGAAACAATACCTGAAGATGCTAAAGCTAATAAGGACGTAAAATTTTCGAGGATGTCTCATAGATATCCACCATCTAAGATTCCTGAGTTTCTAAAGAAAGATCTTCCTTATAGTATACTGGTTGAAACGGGTTTGGTTGACGAAACAGAGGAAGAATACAGAAAGAGAACAGCTCAACCTCCTCCACCGACAAAGTCTAATAAAAATTTAACTCCTAGGCAAAAATATGAAGCTGCACGTGAGAACAAAAAACCCAAAGTTTTACAGGGAGTAAGTATTTAATCAACACTTTTTGTATTTCTCTTTTGTGCATTCGGACACCCATTAAGCATGTTTCGTTAAGTTGCTCTAAAACCATTTAATTTTTTTTAGCTTAGTGATAAATCAAAGGAAAGAAAAGTTCCTGGAACCCGCATAGGTCGGATGGCATCCTTTGGAAGTATGTTCTTTAACATCATTATTAAGCTTAGTTTAATTGATAAATTTATATAAAAAAGTATTTTATGAACTATTTCAGGTTTAGGTGCCGGATTAGCTTTTGGTGCTGCCTCGGAGGTATTTAAAAGAAGCGTTGGTTTAGGTAAAACAAAGAATAGTGGTAAGATTGAATGATTAATATTAGATTAATATTAGAACAATTTAGTAACCTTGAATTACTATAGGCAATGAATCCTTGCTTAAGGAAAATCCTTTCTTATCTGATGCCAATATGGAGAGAATAGTCAATACATTATGTCGTGTTCGTGGAGCCGCCTTAAAACTTGGTCAAATGCTTAGTATTCAAGGTATTAGTTTTAAAAATAAATAATAGATAAATTATAAACTTTTACATTTCTGTAAATATATATTCTTCAGATGCTTCGTTGATGAGTCCACAATTACAGCTTGTCATGGAAAGAGTTCGCCAGAGTGCCGATTTTATGCCAAAATATCAATTAGAAAAAGTTATCAGAGAAGAGCTGGGATCTAACTGGAGAGAAAAATTTCAGTCGTTCGATGATAAACCATTTGCAGCTGCTTCAATTGGCCAAGTTCATAGAGGGACAACTCTAGATGGGAAAGAAGTTGCGGTAAAAATTCAATATCCCGGAGTGTCTTCTTCTATAGACTCTGATATAGAGAATTTGCTAGGAATTTTAAAGTACTGGAAAATATTACCGGATGCCTTATACGTGGACAGAGTTGTTGACGTAGCCAGAAAAGAATTAAAATGGGAATGCGATTATACTAGAGAAGCAGAATGCTCGGAAAGATATAGGAAATTATTAGAGAATGATGATGTTTTCTACGTACCAAAAGTTTTTAAAGACTTGAGTTCAGGAAAAATTCTAACAACTGAACTCGTTGAAGGAGTTTCTGTAGATAAAGTAATAAATGAAAATCAGGATACAAGAAATGCTGTTAGTAGAAATCTTCTGAGATTATGTCTACGAGAGCTATTTGACTGGAATTTTATGCAAACTGATCCGAATTGGTCAAATTTTCTATATGATTCAAAAACTGGCTTGATATCTCTAATAGATTTCGGAGCGACTAGAGAATATAACAAAAAATTTGTAGACATCTATATCAAAATTATTCGAGCAGCAGCGGACAAGGATCGAGAACAAATATTAAAGCATTCTGTAGATTTAGGATTTCTAACTGGACTAGAAAGTAAAGTAATGCAGAAAGCCCATTGCGATGCAGTTTTGATTTTAGGAGAAGCTTTTGCAACTGACAAAGAATTCAACTTTGGAAACCAATCAACCGCCAAGAGAATACATGAAATTATTCCTGTTATGTTAAAACATAGATTAACTCCTCCTCCAGAGGAGACTTACTCTTTACATAGAAAAATGTCAGGCTGTTTTCAGCTCTGTTCAAAGCTTTCCGCAAACATCGAATGCAAATCTTTATTTTTCGACGTATGGGATAAGTACAGATTTGACGAATAAACAAAATACAAATTAATATCTAATCTGTAGAAAAAAAAAGAACAAATGTTTTCTCTTCTCTAATTGGACCAATTAAGCTGTTTAAGCCAAAAACCATCAAACTGTTAAGTATTATAACTATGTGAAAATAATAGAATTAATTTAATACTAGCTGTAAATAATTTGTAAGAATCAGCCCATGCTGTAACTCGAACTTCTCGTTTCAATGCTAACTGAACAACTGATTTCTTTCTGCTCTTTATAAACAAGATCTAGCGATCAATTTCTCTCGAAAAAAGTATATTCAAGATATATAACAATATATTACTGTAGATAAATTTTAAAGGTATGGGCCTATCCCTTACCCCTACGAAAAAAGCTGTTAAAATTTCAGGCTTATATTATTGGGCCTATAGTATCAACAGGTAAAGAGTTTTCACAATATAAGATTGGAATAGCCGTATCAAGCGGCTCACGTTTTTTTACCCTCTTCAGATCATTCGTTATTTTCTCTAAAATATATTTTTTATTATGAGAAAAGGTAAATTCTTAAGCGAAGTTCAACATGAATTAGAAAAACAAAGACAGGCTTGGGGATCCGAAATAAAGAGATTAACAGAAGGTGTGACACCGGATAATCAAGAGTCTTCAAAAACTACGTCGCTTATTGACCAATCCTCCGGTAAGCCTGTTTTTAAAGCATTCTTCGATGTAAGGGAATTTGATAGAAAGGATATTAATGTCAGAATTGATCACCTCATCAATAAAGTTGTTGTAAAAGCAACTAAAAAGATGGGGGTTTTGACAAGAACTTTAACGCAAAAGGCCAATTTACCAAGGTTTTCTGATAATCGAAAATTATCTAAAAAAATTGGTCCTGATGGAATTCTTGAAGTCTCTGTACCTTTATTATATTATTTTCCACCTGAAAATGAACCAAAATCGTACGTTTATCGAGTTGATAAGCAGACAGAAAATGGTAAGAAATGCCTTGAAATTGTTGTCAATACTGGTGAAGGAATAAATCCAGAAGATGTGGACGTTCAAGTTGTCGACGATAATGAGCTAATAATTAGTGGCGAGTCAACAAACGGTGGAAAAAACTTGAGAAAAAAATACTATCTCCCACAAGGCTGTAGTGTTGATGACATTAGCGCCGAAATTATAGATAAGGATCACGTAACTATTTATATACCTATATATGATAAAAGATAGAAGAATACCAATCGATCATTTCCTCTATTGACGATGTAAAACTAAAACTATTTAAAGTCTCGTTCACTTATGTATATGAGATTTTTCTACCTTTTGTGCTCTTATTTGCAAAAGTCAACTTTTACATATTTTATTTGATATTTACTTTTTGTTAATAAGCCTACGTTAAACAACAGCAAAAAAAAACAAGGTCGCTATAACTATAACAACCAGCAAAGATAATAATAATCATAACAATAATAATAATACTAAAGATGACGAAAAGACGTTTATACCGTATTCTTCCTCAGAAAATTTTAAGTTATAGCCGTGGCTTTACTTAATAAAAGAGATAAAAAGGATATCTATTGGTCTTTTACTATTGTTGTTTACATATGTAATTTTTTGAATAAAATACACAAAGAAAGCGTTGCTTAACTTTTAAATTATTTAATATTTTAGTATGTTTCTTCTTTAGTAGTACTTTATTACGTATGTAAATAGTAAGATTAAATGTAAATATTATGAAATCCTCCTCATAAGAAGATAAAAGATCCATATAAAATATATATAATAATAATTGATATTTCTTATATATTTTCATATTAAAAATTGCATTTTTATCAAAAGTATAAAAAGAGTGAAAGTTTATCAAAAATAAAACAGGAAAGAATGTAAAAAGAACTATTCAATAGAACATTGTATAACGATAATAAATCTTTGTTAAATACTATGGAAATCATATTCATACAATATAATTAGAGAGCAACCACCCACATTGGTAAATTATCTTTTAAAACAACACATTCAATCTCTTCGTAATGTATATATAAATACAAGCATAAATTTATATAGATTTTTGAATATATTCAATGATTTCCCGCACGTAGAATTGACTATTAAGTGAAATAATATAGTTTGTTTTTTGTCTTTCATTTTTAAATATGATATCTTTCTAGTTCAGATATCTTTCAGCCAGGAATTTCTTTATAGACCCTCACAGTTGAAAAACGACCTATAAGTAATAAAGGAGAGGCTATTGATATGGTAAAAATAAAATGAATAGAACATTTTTGAAAGTAACTTTTAGAGCAAAACTCTTAAAGAATTTTGTTTATTGCATAAGTAAATAGCTTTTTCCCTTGTTGTACTCGGAGGATTTTGCTTTTTTTTTTCTTTTTAGGAAAAATCAACATTCCTGAGCAAAATAAACAATATACTATTGTATTTATTGTAGTAAATGTAAATAAATAAACAAAGAGTAATACTGTTTAGAAGGAAAAAAATGAATAGTCTATTATAAACGTTATATAGAAATCTATTAGGCCATGTATCAAGTTTTGAACTGCTGTTTAGTATTAAAATTCGTAGCTAGATGTCTTGAACTCGATGTATATTTATTAAACAGTAAAAATATTATTGTTATTACGATTACTTGAGTACGTACAGAGTCATTTTATATTATAGCTTACAAAAGTTAACTAGTATGACGTCATCACGAAGAAAGAAAATTCTGTCATTGTTGCTATTGTATTGGAAGCTGACATAGATTTTTGACTCTTCTTTAAAAGAGTCGTAAACAACATAAATAAAGAATAATTTTCTAAGTTTTTAACTTATAACTGTATCCTTATTGAAACTTTTAGTTTGATTAAATTTAATAGTATCATCTCTCGAATTTTTAGAAGCGGAATATTCTGTCTGCCTATTCTTCCTTCGTCGTCTCCTCTTTATCAATATAAAGCTAACCAAAACCAAGATACCAAATAGAAAAATAATACTTATAGTAAATAAAACAGTTAGTACATTGGATTTTTTATATTCTTTAATGAATCGAGTATCTAAAATTCATGAGAAAAGATCATTTTAAAATGATTGATTATTTATAGGAACAATGATTCTGTATACCATTTTTTACGCAATTCTGTTCTAAAGCATTTCCAATAAATCCTGGAGAGCATAGCTGGCAATGATCTCCAGTAATATTTTCTAAGCAAGATAAACACTTTCCTATTGAAATTAAAAGGAATTTTGATAGTTAAATTAACAGCTTTCTTTCTTAATTGTTAAAGAGCATACCCGAGATCCTATCACATATTGATATTGAGTTATTATTCTCATTTCCGTTGCAGTTACATTGTGTGCAATGATTATTAGAATTTCGATAAAATCCATTTGCACACGTATCGCACCTGGCTGATCCATATCCCAATTTGCAAAAACACGATTTGAAACCATGTTCTGGAGAGAATATATATATATATATATATATACATACATATATATAAGAATAATATATATTTGAATAAGACAACATTCGTATAAAAGCATACTTGTAATAATACAACTTGAATTCTTTGCTCCCATCTCAGAACAACGGCAAGGTTCACACTTATGCCCGTTATAAATGGTACTAGCTATACATTTACTGCAATATTTTCCAGAGGCATACCTCTTACATTTACATTTACCAGTTACTACGTCACATTCATTTCTTACAGATCTTTCCTTATCACATTGGCAGGCTATTTAAGGAAAAATGACATTGTAATTGGGAATTTATCGTATAAAATCGTTAAGATTAAGAAAATCAAAGAAAACAAATATCTAATTTGTTCTGATCGATAGCATATTTCTATTTAAAGTGTGACATTAATAAGTATTTTCATCTTAATACCATTAAATGAGTTTAGAATGTTCAATAGGTAAATTGAATAGAACAAATTAACATATCAAATGCTATAATTCAATTCTTGCATATGATTAAGAGTTATCATTTACTAAAATATAAAAATAATACATACGTTTAACATCACCACCGAAACCTAAAGTATTAAATTTAATACGACCGCTGTTTGTTCTATTCTGATTATCGTAATTAGCGATAATAAAGGCAGCATATTTTAATCCTGGTAGAAGATCTTGTAACGTATAACTGTAGTAATGATTCTTGTTTCTACTATATCTTACAGGGTCAACTATTGACTTGTCAAAGTTCTTATCTGCAAAATCAACATCTCCATTAATTCTTTTGCGACATATTTAAAATTTAATGATTTATTATAAAATAAGTTTTAAATAGAAAATTCGATTCTTTTTACCAGAGCACTGTCTGCCTTTCTCATGACAAAAACATATTGTAAAATTGGAAATATCTTCTGAAATATTTGTATTAAGTTTCCAAGATAAAGTTGTTGTATTGTAACTTGGTGTCGACGATGCAAGTTTTATTACCGGGTTTTCTTGAAATATATAAATTAATGCATTATTTAATATTCAATATGCAATTTAAATCAATAAATAGTTGTAATATTTTACCTTTGTTCAAAGTGAATGAGCAGCTAAACGGGTCGTCTGACGATGCAACTAACAAAAATACGCACATGCAGATAATGAGAAACAAGTCCATTTTGTCAGTTGAGTCTAATAAGATCTTAGCACCATGTATTACTTGATAATACAAAAAAATGTTGTAAATTTAGATCATAGTTTACAATTTTCATTGAATAAACAAAATGCCCAAACGCTCTGTCTTTTAGAGCTGTAAATCACGTGATCACCGCCATTTTTACTTTGAAAACATGTAAAAGAATATTGAAAGAGTATAAAGTTGATAAACTATGATAAAAAAACGAAGAATATTCTGTAATTTATATTATAGACTTAAAAGAAGTTTGTAGCAAACATTTGTTAGTTCAAATAGATATTCTTAAGTATATAGGGAAAGCTTTTAAATATATTTTGAAATTTTCAATAACAAAGAGATACTTAAGTCTGATCTTATTCTAAAACTGTTAATTAAATTTGTCTTTCTATAAAATAAATGGTTCTAAGAATGATATTATTAATCAATTGATTTTAAGTTAAGTAATAAAAAGATAAGAAAAGTTAAGAAATCAATTGTTCATATACAGCATTTATATATATATATATATATATATATATATATTTATATGTATATATTCAATTATACATATATATATAAATTTATATACAAGTATTAACAATGTATAATAAAATTTTCAAAGTAACTTTATAATGAATAAATACATAACTTATAGTATTTATCTTGTTCTTAACAGTTATTATCTCCTTAATAATCATTGTTTTTTTGTTGTTTTTTCATGAGTGATAATAGGCGCTTAGGAATATGTTCTTTTCAAGTTTTACTTACAACAGTTTTTCTAGTTAATTGTATCAGCTAGTAATGTCCAATTTAATATTAAGATTGTACTAGTAATACTATTACTTACAATTATTAATGCTAATAGGAGTTACTTTTAATATTATCTATAACTAAAATAGAGGCTAAGAGAGAACAGGCGCACTTGAAGTTATCGGTTATTTATTAGTTTTTTAAAGGAATTTCCCTTTAGCACATCGCCTGATTCTAAATATGAACTTCAGACTAAACATCTTATTGACACACTTAAAAATAGGGCAATTTCATATACATTTTAAATTACTTGAAATAATATATTCTGCAACTAGACAGAAACTTTTTCCCTTTCATACTTCATTCTCTTTTCTCCAACTGTACAATAATAACATTGATTAATAACAATAGCAATAGCAACAATAAAATAACTGATTAATCATTGATTAGGTGCGAATAGACGAAAAATCTAATTAATGACTTAATCGAACTGTATTTCATAATGATTAATTATGAAAATTAATGACCTAAATGCGATCATTATAATAATTTTAAGAGCTCTTCTATGCATATGTATAAGCCCTATATCCCATGAGTTTAAGTAATTATTCTATATTTCTATGAATAATTTATAGAATCATATTAGTCTACAAAATGATGGATGTATGCAAAAGTTACAAGCCAACATATATAGTTCCATAACTTTAAAAAAAGAACTTTAAATATTACGAAAATATACTAAAGTTTTCATTTCCGGCTCTAAGAGGTGCCAGTATTTGAAACTATTTAATAAATTCTTAGTCATCCTAGTGGCTTAGAAGAAATTAGTTTGATTCCAATATTGTACCGCCTATTTATATACAAACGTGATGATTTTTACTATAATTATAGTAATATAAAGATAATGAATATACTCTACTGTTCATAATCAATTAAAACTTTAATTTCACATGAATGTTTCTCAAGGGTAATTAACTTTCGATTTTTTACGTTCTATCATCTGCAAAGTTACAAGATAATTCTAGAAAGAAACATTTACTGTAACTCGATTAGAAAGGATTATGAAGAATATGATGAAATTTTTCATACTTTTCTATACGTTTTCTTCATCTTTATCGATGATTGTTGGTAAGTGAGAAAGAATTTTGTCTGAAAACTTATTTGTATAAACGATACTATAAATGTAATTATAAAGATTTTATCAAGTTTCCAACTTCTCAACCAATACTACCAGAGACGAATATATATCAACATTGTATTGCGAATGTTAAAGACGCTACGATTATTAGATATAAATGGTTTTTAAACCAAAAACCAATTGAAGAGATTATTTCAAACGCTTCGATATTCGCTAATAACACTCTTTACATACCAAATTTTTATGGAAATTTAAGGATAGGAAGTTATATATGTGCTATTCAAATTTCTTTTGATAATTCCGTTATCAATCGCAACAGTCCAACAGGATTAGTTCATTATGCATGTAAGTTATTCGATAGTTACTTTTTACTATTAATTAAAAGATTCTAATAATTATTTCATGATATAAATATAGATATCAATCAGTTTTCTCAAGATTTAAAACCTTCCAATATTTCAATAAATGTCAATAGTACTTTCACTATAAATTGCATTTCCGGTTATAGTTCGCCTCCTCCTTCTTTATATATTACAAAAAATAATGTATTATTTACGACTAATGTTGAAACGGCAACATTTGGAGATGTTCTACTAGATGGAAGCACAAGACAAATTTTACAATTGGTATTAAAACCTGAAATAATTTATCGGGGTGTTTTTCAATGCGTATCGGAGAATTACTTAACAAAAACTATAATTAAAAGCAACTTAACTTATGTTTCATACGAAGGTAATTAACTTATTCGAGCTGAAAAAAACATAGTCATTTACGCTGTTCATTTTATTATTGCGTATGTTTGTAGTTCCTCCGTTCAAGCCAAAATTCCTTTCTATACTCAAAGTACCGAGTTATATAGAGGAGCATACGTCTCTCACTGTTGTTTGTAACGTTACTGGTTTGCCTCATCCTGATATTGTTTGGCTATACAATAATGAAATTGTTAATTATACTAAATCAAATGTTATAGTTTTGAATAATTCCCTAAAATTTACTCAAATTACAAGAGAAAATACTGGAAATTATAGTTGTAACGCGTCTAATTCCATCGGATCTACTCAGTCTAAAATTGCATACATAAATGTTGCATTTTTTGAGGTTATCTTTCAAGTTATACCTAAATCTCAGTACGCAGTTTTGGGCTCAAAAGTAATGCTCCATTGTCAGTCACCTCCATCTAACCCTGAAGCAAAAATAGAATGGTACAAAGATTTGAAATTCTTAGTCTCAGGAATAAATAAAATGTCTTTTCAACTAGAAAATGTAAATTTATCGTATATAATTAATTATTAGATTACTGTAACGTTTCTTTTTCAATTAGTTAACATATTATGAAGAGGGGAATTATAGGTGTACAGCAACAAATACTTTTCTTGGAATAAGTAGAAGTACACCATCAGTACAAGTAATTATAAAAGGTAATTAATTTTATATTAAATTGAATTTTCGTATTTATATCGTTTTATTCAAAAGGAAAACCTGTGGTAACACATCATCCTCAAAACCAAATAGCTAAACAAGGAAGACTAATTATCTTTAAATGTAGACTTGATTCCAAGCCACTTTCAGATGTATTCTGGTGCAAAACTAAATCGGAGATATTGAAAAGTTGTGATAAAAAATTAAAGGAAAGCTCATTAATTGATATCAAGTAATAATCTATTTGTATATTCATCCTTTGGACAAAAAAAGCTAATCTATTCAAATATTAATTCAGAACTATAACTACAAATGTACAACTATCAACTGGAAGGGAATTGTCTCGAATAAATTCAACGTTAATATTCAAAAGGCTATTAAAAGATGACGAAGGATATTATTTTTGTCAAGCTGAAAATAGATTTGGAACAACAACTTCAAATTTAGCAAATTTGTTTGTCATAGGTTGATAATTCGTTAGTTTAATTTATAATGATGTTTTTAACAAAAAACAATTTTTAATTATAGTTTCGCCTGTTATAACTGGAAATCTAGGTCTGATTAAACCAAGAATAGATAAAGATATTGTTCTTTATTGCTATGCTCAGGGTTCACCAGTGCCAGCTATTTATTGGTACAAAGGTAAATATTCATTGTTATGAATTTCACACAAAAGTTGATAAGAATCATAAAATCAGACAATGTTCTCTTGGAAAAGAATGATAGAATTGAAATGAAAGATAAACAATTAATAATAAAAAACTTAAAAAGTTCAGATTCTGGAAATTATTCTTGTATGGCTTCAAATTTAGGTGGTAATACAACAACTTCCGGTTATTTGGACGTATTATGTAAATCATATATTCATATAAAATTTAATCCCTTTAACTTCAATATCATTAAGAGAGTTTATTTAAAATCTATATAGATCCTCCAATTATAACTAATTCAACAGTAACTCCGCTATTTATAAACTTTTTCGAAGTGGTCAAGTTTAAATGCGATTGGTCAAGCAATCCCCAATCAAATATTTTTTGGTATTTTAATGTAAATTCCCCTAAAATAGCCAAGGAAACTAGATGTCTAATTAGTCTATTTAAATATATTAGGGACAAAAGGTTGGCTATAATAAAACATTAGAGTTTATGGCTAATTCTTTGGATAAAATGGGAAAATATACATGTAAAATATTAAATATAATTGGAGAAAATGAGAAATCTTTCGATTTAATAATTAAAACTCATCCGCAAATAAATTCAATTGATGGTCTTCGAATAATAAAAATTTATTCAACTTTAAGACTTTACTGCAATACATCCGGTTCACCGAATCCTACAGTTACTTGGTATTTTAATAACGATAAGGTGTAACATTTAAGAGTTCTCACTTTTTCAATTTCTCTCATGAAAGTATTGATAATCGTTTTTTCTTTATTCCTTAGCTATTGTCAACTCAAGATAATAAAATTCAAATTAGCGGAAGTAGGGGTGAAAGTTTATCAATTTTAGTATTAACTATAGACTATACTGGAATTTTTAAGTGTAAAGCCGAAAGTATCTCAGGTATTACTGAAGAGAGTATCAATGTGTTAGTTAGAGGTAATTAAATTATTCAATTAGATTTATTCAAAGATTAAAAAAGAGATTAATAATAACTAATCCAAGGACCTCCAAACGATCCTAAATTATTGGAAGTTGTACCAATCTCATCGTCGTCTATACAATTAATATTCAATGGTAAAGACCAAAGAGAATCTGTTGGAAATACTCGACATATTGTATATTTTAAAGAGTAAATTAATAAAATAATTCTATTTCTTTACGCTATTAATTAATTTATTATGACCTAATTAAAGATTATTTGAAGCTAATTTTAAAATATACTATACCGAATACGATTTAAATACAACTTTGGCTGAAATTGAAAATTTAAAACCAGCAAAGAAATATTTATTTAAGATGAGATCTGTAAATGATGTTGGATTTAGTGAATTTTCAGATATTCTATCGGCAACTACCTTTTCAGCAGGTTTATTATGTGTATTTTAATATATATATACAGCATATAGTAATAATATATTATCTCTTTTATTGTAACAAAAATCTTTAGGCCCATCAAAACCAACAGAACTTCAAATTGTGTGCAAAACTAGTTCCTGTTCACTAAACTGGAAACTACCGGCTGAAATGAATGGGAAGATAACTGATTTTGAAATACAATACCGTCGGCAACAATTAGACATTCTTCCAAACTTCCAATCAGGTTGATTGATTCTATTTAAAGGGAGAGTCGTTCAACAGTTTCTTTTTAAACAGTTTATGAAATCATTAGAATACCCTATGAGGGTAGTAAAATAACAGAATTAAATATTAATGATTTATTACCCTATTCCGCCTATGAATTTCGAGTTAGGGCAGCAACAACTTTTAACGATACAAAATTATGGGGAGATTTCTCCAAGATAGAAGTAGATACATCCGAAGGAGGTTTGAAAAATTTTCACCATTTCGCATATGTCTTGTTTGTTTTCATAATAAAACAAAATATAATCTCTTTATAGTGCCAACAAGCCCTCCGGAAAATATTTACAGACAATTCGTTACTAAAAATTCTGTAGGATTAAGCTGGCAAGTAAGAATAGAGTTTTTTTTTAAAAAAAAAATATCATAGAATAGATAAGGAATCTTTAATAATAATTATTAATTATATAGAAAATATTAAAGGAGAAAAGAAATGGTAAAATTGTTGGTTACGCAATAAGGGTGGAGTTAAAAAATCAAACTATACAAGAGAAAGAAGTAACACAAGACATATTTTCAACAATTGTGACTCATTTAAAATCGTTTAGGTTAAATATATTTCTTTTTACGAATGTTTATAATTAATTTTAATGATGAATAATTATCATTCGTTACAGATATTATACAATAAAAATTGGCGGAAAGACTAGCGTTGGTATTGGACCATATGCTTCACTATTAATTCAAACTTTAGAATCGATACCGACTTCTCCACCTGATAAATTTAGACAATTAAATATTACAAAAACTAATTGTACACTTGGTTGGGAGGTACAAAATTAATTGAAATCGCTACGGATATTGAATATATCTTATTAGAAATATTTTTCCCTTCTTTAATATAGACAGTACCGGAAGAGGAGAGAAATTCGGTGATAATTAGATATCAAATATCGTATATTCTTATTAAATCTTCCAATCTATTTGATTTTGAACCAACATGGACTCACGAAAGAGTTTCATCTAAAGAATTTAATATAACATTGCGAAATTTGCTTATTTCTAGTATCTATAATTTTTGTATTGAGGCAATCTCTTCTAAAGGAATAGGACCAAGGGATTGTATAACTTTACAAACTTTAGAAGACGGTATTATTACATTATTTATTCTATTTAAATTTATTTAATCTATATTTATTTTAGAACCCGAGGCTGTTCATAATTTAACTATTCGTAAACTAGGCGATACAAATAATGTTGAAATTGGTTGGAATAGTCCTAAGAATTTGAATTCGTTCAACTTTTATTATGTAGTTAATGTCAGCTCTTGTAAGTTTAAGTTAAAAAAAAAAAACTGATATTTATAAGCCTATAAAATTAGGCTATAACTAGATATTTTTTCGGCCTTTTATAGCTATATACACCCACTATTGATCAATTCTTCACTAATATTTATTAACGGCATAAATAGTCTAACTTATAAAAAAAATTGAATATTTTCCTAAAAAGAATAACAAGAAATACTCTTCTCTTTTCCTTTTACAGCCAATTTAAAAGATGATTGTGATTTAATACGACAAACTGGAAATACATACTTAAAATTATTAAATTTATGCTGGAATACTATTTTTAACGTATCTGTTTTATGCAAAAATCCTATTGGAAGTTCTTCGGCCGTTGTGGTCTCTTTATCCCTCTTTGAAGGTTTGTAGGCCTATAACTGGCTAATAATAACAGAAAAGTGAAAAAAAAACTGCTCAGTACTTTCCTCTTTAGAGGCCAAGTCTTTAGCGATTTTAACGACTCCGATATTCGTTGAGAATAGGACGTTAGACGTATCGTCTCAAGAGATTACTACTGTAAAAAGGGTGTTTTCAACTGAATCGGTGAATGCCACCATCTCTGAAAATTCATTCAATCTGGCTGTTTATTTAGGTATCGGTTTTTGCGTTTTATTCGCCCTCTGTTTCATAATAACACTTATCGCTTGTCTGACGAAAAAGAAGAAGAGGAACTTAAGAAGCAAGTCATACGGTTTATATTATTTTATTGAAATTTTCTCTCTAACTCTGTTATTAAACAAAAAAAAAAATAACTTAAAAAACAGCTAGTCTTTTTTTTAACGAATTCTTTTATTTCACATTTAAATGTTGTTATTCTCTTTTTTTTTATATCCAATTACAGTACTTGATAAGAGTAATATAAAGATCACATCGAGGGTGCCAACATTGTTAGTATTTGATCCGAGATTAAGTATAGTTCTTTTCTGAGAACTTTTATTCTACTAATATATTCTTTAATGACTAATATTATATTTAAATCTCTTTATATTTTTCGTTTATAGGTCAACTACTAATATATTAGAGAATGCTGAAGGCATAGATAATTCCGAAAGACAATACCCTAACAGATCTAAATTGTGTGTTGTTAGTTCGAAAGACAAATTTGCAGTAGGCCTTGATGTAAGTTAAAAAATATCAGTCGTCGTCTTTAATTTCCCGTTGACCTTTTACCTTATTTAGAATCCGTTATATAAATCTGATTGGATGAATAGCAGTACGTTTACATTATCTGGGTCGGCAGAAATGGAGGAGAGAGATAACGGTCTAGTCAATCCAATTTATTCAGCTGTTTCCTATCCTAGCCCAAATGAAATTGAGGAAAAGAATAGATATCCTACTCTTCCCTACAGTACAGTAAAAGATTTATATCTCAATCAGAAAGTTACAAACAGTCGAGCTAAGAAGAGAATGAAAAATGAAAGTGCGGCGGCTATTGCAGCGTCCATAAGTAAGTCGAGCATTCATTTAGGAGATCTAGAAGATGACGATCATTTGGACTCCGTGGTTGTCTTCCAGATGAGAACTGCATTATAAAAGTACGCATTTAAACTCTTTTGTCAGTTCAATTGTGTTTAAATTATTTATCTACAAAAATAAAATGATAAAAAAATTGTAAAATTAATTTACAACTTTTTAAGTAGAATCTCTGCTTAAAGAACAAAAAGAGATTTAAATAACAAAGACCTGACCTATTAAATAAAATATTCTATTAAAAAAAAAAAGAACACTTTGTGATATGTTCGAAATGCAAAATATTACAAAAAAAAAAAATAAGTATAAAAACAAGCCAGAAAAAAAAGAACAGAGTTTAAATAAGGAAGCAGATTTTTCATTTTACAGTTATTCGAAATAATTTTAAGCACAGTCTCCTTTGGAAAATAAATTGCCCTTTTATATTTCGTTGATTACCTGGGCGACGTTACGGATTTTCGAAGTTTAGCAGGAACTGATTGCGCAAATTTCTTAGGGCTTCTTCTCATTGTTGATGTATAGGTAAAATTGTACATGTTATTTGTATCGGAGAGGTCATCGTCATCGTCATCGTCATCGTCGTCGTCGTCATCTGATGAATTGAACACGTTTCGAATAGGGCTATAATTTTCGAATGATAATCTCTTTTTCTCTAACACTTGTGACGGTAAACAAGCTGATAGTGTTTGATTGTTTGTATCCTCATCACTAATGAAAAGAGAATCGAAAGAGTCGTGAGAATTTCTTCTGTTCCTTCTCTCTGGAGTTTCTCGAAGACTTCTACGCTGAGGAACATTCTTTGCTTCTTTAGTTTTCTTCACAGGAGATTTCTTTTTGGGCGTACTTTTCTTTTGCGTTTTAATTTTGGAAACTTTAGGGGTTTTTGAATTTCTTTTATTGACACTTTTTCTAGCTTGCTGTTTTTTTGGTTTGCAAGGTGAACGATCGTCTTCGCTGCTTGGTGGTATAGCAACTCGTCGTTTTTTAACAACGGGTGAATTTTCTTCGTCTGAATGACTTGTAATTCGAGCCTTAACTACTCTAGCAGGAACTGATTTAGTTGACTTCTTCATGGTATCGTCTGTCTTTTTGGTTTTAGGAGTAGTTTTCTTTTCTATACTCAACTTTGACGTTTCAGGTGTCTTCTCTGAGACATTTTTTTTTCTCTTTCGGTCTACTTTACTACTTTCAACCATTTGAAGAGGTGACGATTTTCTTATTGGAGGTTCGACAGCTGTATTATGTAGTATGTTTGCGCTGGTTTTCTTAAATCTTGGCTTCGAAGGTTTCTCTTTTTTAACACTTGCTGGCTTGCGATGATGGCGATCCATTAAGCCTTGCCTCTCAAAATCGTCGTACATTTCGCGCCAGTACTTTTGTCGATAGAGGTCGCATGTTTTGTATTTAATCTTGATATCAACAGTTGATCTAAAATATAATATGAAATTAAGATTAAACGCCAAGTTTTACAGAAATTGATCGCGATTTAAACTATTTTGAAACTTTTCCTGTTGATAGGAGAGATAAAGCTCAGAGTTTAATAAATATTTCAGTCGGCTATCTTTGATTTTATTGTAAACGCCCTCTTAAAGATCGGCAAAAAATAATTGTGTACGAGAAAGCTCACCGTCTCTTACGTCCTCGTTTGCTCATTGTAAGTCTGAATGATCAAAAAGAAATATAAGTTTTGTAACAGGTAAAGAAAGAACCTAAATCTTGCTACTTCCGTTTCCTGTTATTTTGCAAGAAGTAGTCAGGTTTCTTGCTCCGTTACCCTATTGCCCGCCTCAATAGGCGGTTGAATATGATACCCAACTTTCTTGAATTGAATAGGCCCCTTTACCGCGGCAAATTTAAAATACAATAGTATTATTTATGGTTGCTAATTTGACTAATTATGGAATGCAAGGGTGATTGTTTGAGAACAATAGAATTGTGATAAGGCAGTTCGCTCCACATGTTACTATTAACAGTTAAAGTTTTATTGATTTTTAATAATTTTTCATTATAAATAGCAACATTAGCAGCTTTTCAATATTACGATGTTTCATTTCAATAGATTCATTTAGATATTCAAGACACTATTCAATATTCTCTCCTATGGTGAAGAAGTTTTTACAACATATATAATTTTAAAACTCGGTCGATGTAGTTTATGAACACTCGCCTCATCAAAAACAATGGGTATTAGCTTATTCTCAAATCCTTCGCCGTTTAGGCATCAAGTTTACGAAGATTTGAAAGGAGCAGGAAAGATAACAGGGCATCTTTTCGAAGATCCAGAATTTCCTGCTGACTCCAAATCACTTGGAATTCCAAATGAAGACAACGTAATCTGGAGGAGGCCGCCCGTAAGAGAATATTCTTTTAGACTTATAATTCTGAGTTAGTTGTGTTAGTTATTTCATTTAAACAAAAAAACCTAGGAGTTCTGCGACGATCCTCGATTTATCATGGAAGGAGACGATTTCAACGACGCAGTTCAAGGAAAATTCGGAAATTCATGGTTTGTAGGTGCTATAACATGCTTAACTGGAGAGAGAAGGATTTGGAGTTCTGTCGTTCCCGATCCTAAAGATCAAGAATGGGATAAAGATAAACCGATGAACTATGTTGGAATATTTCATTTTAGATTTTGGAGGTAAAGCATGAAATAATAAATAAGTATATCGAGTATTTTATAAATATATCATAAAAGATTTGGAGAATGGAAAGATGTTGTTGTAGACGATCGTTTACCAACAATCGATGGCCAATTGATATTTACATATTCGTGCAAAGAAAACGAGTTTTGGATACCCCTTATTGAAAAGGCGTATGCGAAGTAATACATTTAATATCTAAGAAATACTGTTTATCATACCATAAAATCGAACAATTGTTAGCTAGTTGTATTTTTATTATAGACTGTGCGGAAGTTATGGTTCCCTTGATAAGGGTGAACTAGGCGAAGCTTTGGTTGATTTTACAGGTATAATGAAAATTGAATTTTACTAGCAATTAAGTATCTTATTTAAATTATCTATATCTTTATCAAAAGGCGGAATTACTGAAACTATTAATATGAAAGATGACGGCTATAAGAATAGTGTTATTAAACAGTCTGTATTATTTGAAGATATGAGAATTGCTTTTAATAACAAATCTTTAATGGCAGCCGCAATTCCTGTAAGTTAATTGTGTATAATCTATAGATTAATTTAATGAGATAAGCATTTTAATAAAAAAAATTAGGTGAAAGCATTGGAAGAAGACAATGAGGATGCAAAAGCTATTGGTCTTGTTATTGGACAAGCATATTCCATAACTGATGTCAGAAAAATATCATTCGAGGGTCGGGGATACTTTCAGTTCTTGAATAGCGATGATAAATTACAGATGGTTAGACTACGTAATCCATGGGGTGCCAATAAATGGAAAGGAACATTTAGCGACGAGTAAGTAATTTATTCTATTTAAAATCTAAGTATAAAAATAGAATAAAACTAATAATATAAACAAATTAACCAGTTATTTCAATAATTAAATATCTATATATAACTTTCATCACATTCGCCAGTTACATATCTTATAAATGGCCGCATAGAGTAGTGTTCACGTAAGTACTATTCGAAATTGATTTAGAGGATCTGGGTTTAACTTCTTCAAAAACTTTGTACGAAAATAATCTTTGTCTAAAAATAATTACTAAATAAAAAAAAAGAAGAGATTAATTGACTTGTTTCCAAGTTATAGTTCTGTTTTTTGTTTGTCTAACAGCTCTGAAGAATGGAAGCGTATGGATCAGTCATGGGTAAGAAAAAACATTCGACGAGAAGAATCGAAAAAGGATTTTTGGTTGGAGGATTTCTTAATAATTAAATTAATTGATTAAACAGTTTTTTATGCATCTTAACGTCTTTCTTTCAGGATGACTTTCGAGGATTTTTGCAAACATTTTGTTAATTTGGCTGTTTGCCGAATTATCAATACAAACATTTTATCTTTACAAAAACGATGGCTTCAATATAACTTACACTCGGAATGGAGTAGAAAAAATAATCGAGCAGGAGGTTGCGCCAACAATCCTCAAACATTCCTGAAAAATCCTCAATTTCTTATAAGCGTTAATAGAGCAGAAGAAGAGGTTATGGTCTATCTAACACAAAAGTCAAGAATAGGATACGAAGAAATGAAAAATGAAACTATTGGCTTTACTATAATTAAAGTAGAAGATAACAGACCTTTCAGAATTCATGATCTTAGCCAACAGGTAATAGAAGTAGCATTATCATCATGTAAATTTTAATAAATGAATATTTTCTATAGGAAGTTATAAAATCTTCAGTTTTCCGAAATTCTCGAAGCATATTCATGAGACATATCCTAGTCAAGGGACGCTATATTATTGTCCCGTGTACATTTGAACCGCATGTTGACGGAAACTTTTTACTACGAATATATTCGGGTTCAGAATTGAGAGCAATGTAAGTATTTTCCTAAATCGATCTGTTGAGGAATGTTTTAAATGAATTATATAAACTAGCGAACTAACTGAAGATAAACCTTCGAAGAATGTTTGCAATTGTTTATGTGGATGTTTTCACTTTTGTAAATATCCTATAATGGCTACTCAAGTGGCTGTCTTAAAAGCTGTTGAATTAGATATTCCTGAGAAAATGGGAGGTTCGATTTTAAAATATTTAATTTTATTTTTCTATCATAAAGTATAATTTAGAGAAAAAAACAACAGAACCGTATGTTGTCATAAAGTGCGAAGGTCGAAAAGTGGTAACATTACCATGTAGAAATAGTTTGTACCCTGAATGGGGTACAAAGGCAATCTTTTATAGAAGATCTCCCATAAATCAGCCTATTACCTTTGAGGTATGGAATAGTAATTTGATTATAGACCGTTTCCTTGGTCAGGCTGTGTTTGCTCTTACTGAAGATATGGACCGAAAGGTAATGAATACATACAATTAAAGTATTTTACACAATATTTTTATTTATTACAAATATACAGGAATTTGAATTGTTCTTAAGCAACCATAAGAAGGAGAATGATTCTCTTCAAGGGAAAATTTACATAAAGGCAACTAATGTGCGCCATCTAGCTCATATCTAACAAATTGTATTCAATGACTAAATAAGTATCAGAGAATATATTTTGCGCAGATAAAGATATAAAAAAAGGAGCAAAAAAGACTCGATTTTCTTTATTTTCTTTTAAGTAAATGTAAAAATATATTACAAACTATTATTTAGAATTTTTTAATTGTTCGTCTTTTTTGAGCTGTTCAACTTTGTTTATAAACTTTATTATATCTTTACTTAGTAATTCAGGCTCTTCAAAAGCTCCAAAATGACCACCTCTTTCCATATGTTCAAAATGAATGAGATTTGCAATTTTTGTTTCCACTCCAAGTTTAGTTATGGGAACAAGTTCATTTGGAAAATCAGCATATCCGCTTGGCACTTCAATAGGTACTCTAGTAATGCAAAATACAAAGAGTTTTTTAGATTAGAATGATTATAAAAACTTAATTAATAACTTACAAGCTCCAACGAAATTGTAAATCTTCATTGCAAATATTTTCTTTATAATATCTTACAGATGATGTAATGCTGTTGGTACTCCAATAAATCATTATATTTGTCAATAGTTCATCCAGTGTAAATTTTTTTGTTAGTCCACCGTCGAAAAGGTCCTTATATGAACTATTTGTCCAAGTAGAAAACTTTTCCAAGATATAGCCTGCCAATCCGGCAGGAGAGTCTTGTAGAGCAACACCAACTGTGTCTGGTTTCGTGCCTTGGATATGGAAATAACCAGTTTCCAGTAGTACATTAAAGAACGATCCTATAAATGTTGTTTTGGCACTGTCAATCTCGTCCAAAAAGGAACTAGGAAACAATTGTGACAAGTAGTATTTGATCAGGGCAGACTTTCTTGCATAAGCAGGTATCCCCATGTTTACGTGCATACCTTCGATACTATTCGGATAAGCCGCAGACAGTAAACTGGCAATGAGTGATCCCCAATCGCCGCCTTGCACGTAAAATTTCTCGTATCCAAGTATATGCATTAATTTTCGAAATATGCGAGCAGTTTCAAGAGCATTGAATCCTAATTTATGAATGGAAAACACACGCAAAGTTTATAAATTATTTTTTAGTAAATATAGAATATACAACCTTGTCTGTGAGGAGCTTCTGAAAAACCATATCCTGGTATAGATGGACAAATAATGTCGAAGCTTCCATTTTCCAAAAGTAATGGTATCATTTTGTAAAATTCCCAAATAGATCCAGGCCATCCGTGTATAAGTAAAATAGGCTTCACTGAAAAAAAAGAGATAGCGTTTAGGTTATATATATTTGTGTTATCAATGTTGAACGTTGGATTTGTATCTAAAGTTCTAGACATACCATTAAAAACGGTACAAAGACTATCTACAATCCAGTTTAAAAAAGATCAAAGTAATCCTCTATGTTCAGTATAATGGGAAGAGGTGTTATTCTTTTGTTTAATTGTTAGGACACTCATGTTCATAAAGTAGGTCCTTAAAAGAGTAAAAAGTTTATCTCACCATTTTTAGCTGCAGTTGTTTTTGCTCTTAAAAAGTGAACTTTTATGCCTTCAATTTCAACCTTGTAATGAGAAAATTTGTTCAATTCATTTTCATATTTCTTAAAATCATAGACATTTTGCCAATATAGTAAAATTGATTTCAAATGTTCTATATTTATTCCATAATGAAACTTTGTATCAACCAAGGGTGAAGCAAATTTTGTTTTGCTTAATCTTTCTTTTAGGTCCTTAATCATGTGATCTTCAAACTTAATTTTGAATTCTTCTGGTTGAAATTTAAGAAAGTTTGGGTAATCTTTCGGTTTTTCTTCCAAAGCCCACCAGCCATCTTCTGCAATTTCAGGTTTTACAGCTGGGGAAAAGCACTTTAATAAACCTAAACTTGCAATAACTACAACAATACAAAATATTGGAGTAATTAAGAAATTTCGGAGGCAAGACATTCTACTATCGCTGTAAAATGAATAAGATACGAAATCTAAACGATTCGGAAGTAGGTGACAATACAGCGCTATCTAGCGGTGAACACATTATAGTCTTTTTTGCTTTATTTTGCAAAGGTACATTTTGTCAATTACGGTTCATTTGAAATTTTTGCAAGTATGAAAACAAATATTTATTTGCAGAATAATATTTTTTAATAATAGTCGATATATTATATTGTACCGGTTTTTCTTGATCCTGTATTCACATAGTTCAATAATTTCGTCAATTCGATATTCAACTGGAATACTATTTCTGCGAAACGAGTGTTGCTACTCTACCTTTTTTTTAATTCTTCTAAAACATTAATAAATCTGGTGAGATGTTTCTGATTGAAAATTATTGATTACTTTCAAGAATTTGAAAAAAAATTTACAAAGAATTTTTCCAAGATCAGATAAAATTGAATGAAATGTTTACACTACAAGGAAGCTACGGATTTTGTATGAGTTGATTTCTTTAAACATTTTATATGTATAATAATGACATACCTTTTAAATTAGATAAAGCACCAGTCAGCAAATTTATTTTGGGAACAATATGCATTGGAACAGGAGCAGCTACTTTTCCTTTGAGTAATCATAAAGATTGGTTTACATTCAATGCAACAGATTTAATTACGTCGTTTTCTGCAGTAAACGTTAGTTTTGTAAATTATCATGATAACTTCTAATAAGATATTAATATATATCCTACAGGTATTGAGATATTTTTTGTACAGATTTGTATTTCTTAGTTTGAAGGATGCTTTTTCAGCAAGTATTTTAATTACTCAATTTCGTGTATTTGAGCGTCGTTATTCGTCTCGATATTATACAGTAAGTATGATTACATCTTATTTATTATATACTAATATCTGTTGGTAAATATAGAATCACCTCATAGCGGTTTCTATTCTCTTCTGCGGTTTAGAATTGTTGACTGCAGGAATTCTTAAATATAAATTTGAAACATTCAGCTATAGCCAACTTCCTTCCGGACCGTAAATATTTATTCATCCATTTGCTTTAATCACTAATAAATAATTGAAAATAATTAATAGGTGGCAATTGATTTTTCCTCTGTTTATACCCTTTTTCTGGGAAATACCAAGAGTGCCGATGACAACTTTTATGCACATACCAGTCACAGGCAAAAGTTTTGTTTATATACTTGGTCTACACGTAAGCTAATTCTTTTATATACACAAAAATAACTATACACTAAATTTTAACTATACTTTTTAAAGATGTGCAGTACCGACAGCAAGTCAACGCTACTGGCTTTTCTGGGCCTGGTAACATATTTATCTTTACTCCCGTTTAGCACTAAAATACAGATATATTTCTTTTAGCTTGTTGGTGTTCTTCACAAAAATAACTTTGGTTACATCAGAACTTTTGTAAAAGTTCCAAAAATGCTGTCATCTCTTTCAAAGTGGCTCATTGGCAGTTTAATAGAATCTAAACCGCCTGAAAATTTAGATGCCCAGTTTGGTGCAACTTTAGAAATTCAAGTATTGTTTTGCCATAAATACCAAATAAATGAGATTATTCAACTTTTGTTTTCAGCGGGAAGAGCAAATGGATCGTTTAGAAATGATGTTCAATCGAAATCTTATAGAACGAAACCGTCTCATGGGTGGACAAAGAGCTGAACCATCTCAGGAATTGGTAAATCAGCTTGTTGAAATGGGATTCAGCAGAGACAGAGCTGAAAATGTCCTACGACAAACAGACGGTGATATGAATGCGGCAATGAGTTTACTTCTTGCTCAATAACTCTTTATGTAAAATCAGTCTATTGTTTATGTACAAATATACACAAATTAGAAAAACTTTAACTTCAGTAATTTAATAAGGATCGCTATTGCTTTTCTTCTTCTTTTGAATAAGTTGCTTAAATTGCCCGAGCATTTTCTTTTCTTTCTTCTTCCTTTCTTCATAGTTAAAAGAGGCCAAAGCACGCTTTTCATCGGCACTATAAATTTGAGTTTCCTTACGAAGACGTACAGCTTCCATTCGTCGATGCCTATAAAAATTATATTGTTATTCCTACTCAATGCAATATAGCTTATTTCTGTTTTACCTGCTACCACTCATAACGTAGCCAGTTTCTTCAAAACGAGTGATTTCGTCACTAGTTAATCCAATTTCACCTCTTCTTGGAATTCGCTTTCCTTCAGCAATATATGCTGCCATTGCTGCACCTTCTCCAGGTAGCAAAGCTTTACCATAGTCCATACGCTTTGTTTGTGTCAGTTCCTCTTCATTTTCTGGTAGAGGGCCTATAATATCCTGTTCTTCACTGGTTGAATAATTTCTTTCTTCATCTTCATCTGATGACGATGATTCTCTTTTCTTTTTCTTTTTCTTTTCTTTCTTATGTTTCTTTTTATGCTTTTTTTTAGATTTCTTGCTCTTTTTTGAATGCTTTTTTCTTTTTCTAATATCTTCGTCTTCGTATTGCCTGAAATTAAAAAGGTAGTCTGCTATGTTTAGCCATTAACTTTACTGCATACTTACGAATCGTCTGAAGTTTCATTCGGTGAATCACCCCACACTGAAGCAATTCCATATCTACTAATCTTCTCACGACGAATTAAGCGTCTGTCGAAAGAAAAAAGTTTAAATAGCAGTTGATTTGTAAAAAATAGTAATTTAAAAGTTAACGATAATAGGTAAGATTATATTTAAACAAGCTAAAAAACGCTCAGAAAAACTAACAGCTAACGATCATTTCAAACTAAATAATTATGCATACAAAGAAATATGTGTTTAGAAATATATCCTGATTTATCATTATAAATTCCTTATATTTACAAATCAATTTTTCAAATTACTTACTTGTTCGGTTCGTCCGCCATGTTGTAGAAACGATATTACAACGACAGAAAATTGTGTGGTAATACTCCAATAGCAGAGATTTATTTTTGTTAATTTGTAATTGATAAATTTATGTTTTGCTATAAATTTTATTAAAAATGCCAACGAGCCAAAAATAAAATTTCAAAGATAATAAATTATATTAGTTTAGTAAACAAATTAAACTATAAAGATTATTTACTTTTCACACTGACAACAATAGCTATTTTGTGTTACTTGAAAAGGTTTAACAAAAGTTATTTCAAATAGAGAGTAAAAACGAAAAATGATAAACTTTTAATTTAAAACATTTTAAGTATTATGGTCTAGAGTAATTTGAACTGTTAGAGCTAGTGCCAAAATAGGATAAGTTCATTGAAAAAAAACCACTTATGTTAACTTCGCAGTAATTTTAATTTGCGCATGCGCGAAGATATAACTGTCATAAAACTGGTTGGATTTGTGTATTAGTTGGAGAATGTTTTGCTAGCAAAACAAATATGGCGCTGAGGAGAGGAATAGTAAACTCCGATCAAGAAGTAGAAAGTGACAATCATCGCGAACTATTTGAAGCCTGTAAATCAGGAGATGTAATCAAAGTTAAGCGCTTGTGTACCACTCAGAACGTAAATGCCAAAGATACAGCAGGACGAAAGTCTACTCCTTTGCATTTTGCAGCTGGTATGAAATTTGTTTACAATCAGAAATTTAGTATTTATCTAAGTATTTCTAGGATTTGGTCGAAAGGACGTTGTTGAGCACTTGTTAAATTTTGGAGCAAATGTTCATGCAACTGATGATGGTGGATTAATACCTTTACATAATGCTTGCAGCTTTGGACATGCAGAAGTAAGTTTTTTCTTAAATGCCCAAATTAGTATAAATATTTTTACTGTTTATCTTAAATTTGTAAGGTTGTAACACTACTATTACAACACGGTGCTGATCCAAATGCTCGCGATAATTGGAATTATACGCCATTACAAGAAGCAGCAATAAAAGGAAAAATTGATGTCTGTATAGGTGAGTAATTATTAGGGCAAAATTGCTTTAGCGCAGTCTAATGGGTTCGTTATTTCCAGTTTTATTACAAAATGGGGCCGACCCCAAAATTCAGAATACCGATGGTAAAACTGCATTAGATTCAGCTGATCCCGCTGCCAGAGCTGTTCTATCAGGTGAATATAAAAAGGAAGAATTATTGGAATCTTCAAGAAGTGGTAGCGAAGAAAAAATGCTTCAATTAATAACACCGTTAAACGTAAATTGCCACGCCGCTGATGGTCGAAAGGTAAAGTTTTATTTCAATTTATATTTAAGAAAGAACAAGAAATATTGATTTGATTCGATATTTTATTAGTCAACTCCACTACACTTAGCGGCGGGATACAATAGAACAAGAATTGTACAAATATTATTACAAAATGGGGCTGATGTTCATGCTAAAGACAAGGGTGGATTGGTTCCACTTCACAATGCATGTTCTTATGGACATTTTGAAGTTACAGAATTACTATTGAAGGTTAGAATAGGTCAATTAATCTCAAGGGAAAGTGAATAAACGGTTACATTTAAACAGAAAGGTGCCTGCGTAAACGCTATGGACCTTTGGCAGTTTACACCACTACACGAAGCCGCTGCTAAAAATCGAGTTGAAGTATGTTCTCTATTGTTAGCTCATGGAGCCGATCCCACCTTAGTTAATTGCCATTCAAAATCTGCTTTGGATTTAGCAACCTCCGAATTGAGAGAAAGGATTGCTTGTAAGTCATAAATTTATTTTATAGGCTTTGCTCTGAAATAATTTTGTTTTTTCTTTTTATCATTTCGTATTAAGACGAACATCGAGGCCACATTATTTTAGAAGCTGCCAGACAGGGGGATACCACACGCCTAAAAAAGCATTTATCTATAGAATTTGTTAATTTCAAACATCCATTTACCGGCGATACCCCACTAGTAAGATTTTTATTATTTTTGTATTTGTTATATTGAAATATTTATTATAAAAATTCATTAGCATTGTGCGGCTTCATCTGCGTACCAGAAAAGAAAAGCCATTTCTGAATTACTAATAAGAAAAGGTGCCGACTTGGACGATAAAAATAGGGAGTAAGTTATTATTTGTTTACAATGAATGAAGCACATATTATATCTATTTTTTTTACGACTTTCAGGTTTTTGACGCCTCTACATATCGCCACTGACAAAGGTAATTTAGATGTTTTGGACACACTTCTAAAACACAGTGCCAAGGTCTGTTTTAAATAGGGGTAGCTGCTTTTGAAAAAAGATAAAAAGGATTATTTCTTATACAGGTAAATGCTCTCGATGCCCTTGGCCAGACTGCTTTGCACAGGGCCGCTACTGCAGGAAATGGACAAGCCTGTCGAATCTTACTCTCATTTAGCGCAGATCCTAGTATTGCCTCTCTCCAAGGATTCACTGCTTCACATCTTGCACCTGAGGATATACAGAAAATGTTAAGAGGTATGCAAGATTTCTTTTTTTGTCAATTAAACACTAATGCATTTATTTTTCTGTTTTTCAGAGGACGTTTCAGTTTCTGGTAGTGACGCAGATGTACAATTGCTGGAGGCTGCTAAAACGGGTGATTTAGAAGTAGTTAAGGTAAATTTTTCTTAATGGCAAGCAAAGAAGTAAAATCGATTCAATGTGTAAATTTTCTCTATAGAGATTGATAACTGCTCATCCGCATGCTGTAAACTGCCGAGATGTCGATGGGCGACATTCGACTCCCCTACATTTTGCTGCTGGCTATAATCGAGTTGGTGTTGTTGAATTTTTACTACAGAACGGAGCCGACGTACACGCAAAAGATAAAGGGGGTCTTGTTCCTTTACACAATGCATGCTCTTATGGACACTTCGAAGTAAATATGACGTAATAGTTTTTCAGATAAGGTGATAAATGATATTCCTAATGTAACAGGTTACGCAATTGTTGTTAAATCATGGCGCCTCTGTCAACGTAGCTGATTTATGGAAGTTTACACCATTACACGAAGCAGCAGCTAAAGGAAAATTTGATATTTGTAAATTGTTATTAAAGCATGGCGCTGACCCTAACAAAAAGAACCGGGACAGTCATACGCCTTTAGATCTTGTTAAAGACGGTGACCAGGATGTTGCTGACTTATTAAGAGGTCAATAGAGATTATTTTTTTTCGTATAAAATTAATCAATAACTGTTATGTTTTTTCCAGGCGACGCAGCTTTGTTAGAGGCAGCAAAAAAAGGAAATCTGCCAAGAGTTCAAAAATTATTGACAGCAGATAATATTAACTGCAGGGACAATCAAGGACGAAACTCAACGCCTCTTCATTTGGCTGGTACGTATGAGAATATTTTCTTAAGTGTATTATTAATACGAAGAACAAATTTTCTATTCGTCACAGCTGGCTATAATAATGTAGAAGTAGCTGAATTCTTGTTAGAACGTGGCGCCGACGTTAATGCTCAAGATAAAGGTGGATTAATACCTTTACATAATGCTTCTTCCTATGGAGTAAGTTGCTTAACTATTAAGTCCACTATTAACCTTACTAATTTTCTCTTCCAACAATTTTTATAGCACGTAGACATTGCAGCCGTGTTAATTAAATACAAAGCAAGTGTTAATGCCGTCGACCGATGGGGTTATACACCTCTACACGAAGCCGCTCAAAAAGGTCGAACACAATTATGCGCACTTTTGGTATGTTAAAACTATAAATTAACACTAGTGTCTTTCAATATATATATAAAATATTACTATTTTAATAGTTGAATCATGGAGCTGATCCGATGTTGAAAAATCAAGAAGGACACACATCATTTGACTTATCAGCGGTAATTCAGTAATAATTTTTTTAGTTAAAAACAAAATTAAATGTATTTTTTTTAATTTCTATTAAGGCTGAAGACGTAAGGGCATTGCTAAAAGATGCAATGACACCTGGAAACAATACATCTCGTTTGAACGATAATTCTACACTTCAAGCCAGCTGTCTATCTTCTCCAAGCTGCGATTTAGCACCTAGCGGAGCAGAGTCAAAATTACCGCCTACAATCGCATTGGGCGATACTGGAGATAATAATCTAACAGTTGCAAAATTATTGAAGGCCGCGGGCTTAGAAAGTTTGCAGGAAATGTTCGCAAAAGAGCAGATTACGGTCGACGTCTTAGCCGAAATGGGTCACGATGAGTTGAAAGATATAGGTGTAACAGCTTATGGACACCGGTGAGCTGTTGAATATCATATCATATTTATCACGAATTTAATATTTTTTTTATGTCAAAATTATAGTCATAAACTTCTGAAGGCTGTTGATAAATTTATTCATCACGGTGTACAAGGCTCTACTGTTAGGTTCCCGTCCGCCACTAACGCTTCTGGTTCTTGTCAAACAACTTTAATTACTTTGAGACTTGATGACCCCGAATATAAAGCTGTTGATCATCTAGTAAGTTGGAATTTATCATTGTTTAAGTGTTCATATCATCAAATCACTTTATTACTGTGTAGATGCAATCAACAATAAGAGAGCACAAAGATAACTGTGGAGGAGTATTTAAAGCGTACAAAATTGCTAAGGTAAGTGCTACACTTATGTTTAAATACACGTAAATAATCATTTGACTTTTTGACTAAAATAGATTCAAAGAATTAAAAATAAGAGATTATTGGATCGTTACTATCACCGAAGAGCAGAAGTGGCAGAAGAGAATGAAGGGAACGCAAATGAAGTATCCTTATTTCATGGTTCACCATTTGTTAATTCTATTGTTAAGAAAGGATTCGATGAACGACATTCGTATTTAGGTGGCATGTTTGGTGCCGGTAAGAATTGATCAAACGTACATTTTTTCTTCAAATTATACATTTTTTCAAATTTATTACTAAAGGCCTCTACTTTGCTGAGAACTCTTCAAAAAGTAACCAATACGTTTACGGTATTGGAGGTGGAACTGGATGTCCTTCGCACAAAGACAAATCTTGCTACGAATGTGAAAGACAGATGATCTTATGTAAATTAACCCTAGGCAAAAAGTTTATTCAGTATTCAGCAATGAAAACCGCCCATTCGCCTCCAGGACATCATTCCGTTGTTGGACAACCAACACCGGGTGGTCTAAATTACGCGGAATATGTCGTATATAGGGGCGAACAGGCATATCCCGAATTTCTCATAACATATCTCATTGTGAAACCGGAAGATGATCCGTCCGACAATTGATCAGTTGTGAGAGGATAAAGTATTTTTTATCGACTGTGATTACTAAAACTGTCAGACGGAGAAGAATATCTTCAAAACTACCTTTTTTCACTGTATTTGAGAAGAACTTGTTTTTTTTTTTATTAAGAAAGGCAATTTTATATACTCGTCAAACTCAAAAAAAAATAAAGAGAAACGTCATT
Organism: Dimorphilus gyrociliatus; assembly: GCA_904063045.1. NCBI lineage: Eukaryota > Metazoa > Annelida > Polychaeta > Dinophilidae > Dimorphilus > Dimorphilus gyrociliatus. Next base: position 1,090,872 of record CAJFCJ010000008.1, read on the forward strand.
AAGGGTCTTTCTTTTGATATATCTGACCTTTTTTTTAAGTCTGTTTTAGACGCTTTTAGAAATAAAGAAAAACAAAATAACAAAAAGCGTCATATTTAATTGTAAACTTCTTACTTTTTATTGAGTTAAAAAATTTAATATATTAATAAATGATGTGTTATTAAAAAAAATGAAAAATTGAAAAATTAATATTACAGATCAGTACTGTTTCTTTCTGAGAAGTTGTCATCTCCATCGTTGTTATTTTGTTCATCGATGGCATCAAGCTTTATGAGATTACCTCTTTTATTTCGTAAAATCTACATATGACAAACGATTAAATGCATATACAGTATATTTATGGCACAGTTATATTTACCTCATTATTCGAACTTTGAGGCTTTAGATTATTACTTGGAAGAGATTTACTTCGCTTCATCTGTTTAAATAATCGAAATTAATCTTCATTTTATATACGAAATGACTAGTTTATCTGTTTTTTTGTCTTTTCACGAACCAGTATTCCTTTTAGTTCAAAGATTGCCTCATCTGGTTTCTTATCCGGTAACGATGGCTGGTGTGTTTTTTTTCAAGAAAAAGAAAAACATAGTTTGATACGAATGTTCTTTATTGTCTTAATGAAGGCAGCTATAATTTATTTATACATACCCTTCTGGTAACTTTTTTCAAGGTTTTTCCACTTCTTATCCTTTCCATCATCTCATTGATAGCATCATTCATATGAAGTTTACTTTCTAATAGAGATGTAAAAGTAGTTTTGACGTTAATAATTCAAAATATAAGTTCATACCTGGTTCATTCGTTTTCAAGGACTTTTTACTCTTGTTACCTTTGATAATATCTACCAACGGCCTATAAACAAAAGAGGAGTGGATTAATTTTTTGTTTTCTCTTCATTTTCAGTAAATTAAACTTACTTAAATATGGCAATAGGAGGTGGCGGAGGCAAAGGTGGAATTGGAATATTTGATTTTAGCCTTTGATTTGCAACTTCTAAATCTTTTTCTAATTGTATAATTTCTTTCTGTAATTTATCTAGATGCTTTTCACTTTCCTTCTTCTTGCTCTCTTCCGCTTTTAATTCATTTTCTAGTTTTGTTAAAGATTGCTTTTGATTTTCGAAGAGTTCAGCAATGATTTTATCTGGATTTTTCTTAATTTTTTAAAAGGGAAGACAAAGATTAATTTTAGAATATTTTATAATTAAATAATAATTACATTTGAGGTTGAAAAGTATACTTCTATTTCTCTAAAATAAGTTTGTATGGAAGTAACAAGCTTTTGTAAAGTGTCAGCTTGATTGTCTGTATGATTATTGATAGTAATATTTGTATCTGGCGAATCTATAATATGAATTTCATTAAGTGAGCTTGTTGATTCTTTTCTAAGTGCCTTGTTATGACTTTGGCTGGCTTGAACTAATTTTTTTAGATAGTTTATTTCTTTTATACATTGATCTTTTTCATTTTCGAGCGATACACAATTTGTTTCAAGACTTTTCAAATCTTTTCTTAATAAGTTATTTTCTTGTTCGCAAGTTTCAATAACCATTTTAAGATCATTAATTTCTTTCCTTTCCCGACTCTTATCCAACTTTTCCATCAATTCACTTATCTATTTAAACAAAAGCTATAGTTGGTTATGGTTTAATGATAATTAAGATAATACTTCTTTCTCTTTTTGTTGTTTTAACTCTTCTAAACGTAGTATTAAATTATCATTTTCAAAAAGGGCTTTTTGTAATTGTTCATCCTTTGACGCTTCAAGGAGAATGTGAGCGCTTTGTCTAACAATAGAGTCTCTTTCGGCTTTAAGCTAGCATTATTAAAAAACAACTGTAGCGTTTTTAGTAATATATTTATTCAAAATGACAACTTACATGAACACTTCTCTTTGCAATTTCTTCTTTCAATTCAGTCTCTCGAAGATATCTCTCTTCCAATTCTTCGTACTGTTTAGCAGCCTTCTTGGACAAGCTCGAAACATGATCTAACGTTTTCTTTAAAGTATCTTCACTTTGTTTTAATTGATCTCTTTCATTAGACATTGCTCGCAATTGTTGATATAAATGAGATCTCTCATTGTCAATAACTCGAAATTCGGCATCTTTTTTTGCTAGCTGGTCTTTTAGATCTATCAAATATACGGTATATATATATAGAAAAAAGCTTCCTACTTTACCTGTTATAAATAATTATATTTACCTTCGATAAGAATATTGAGATGTCGATTATCAGGAACATGGTCTTCAGTTTCATTTTTATCAGTAAGATTTCCTAACTCAACTATCGAGAGTTGACTATTATCAACATGTTGCAGTAATAAAGCACTTTGACGCTTTAATTGTTTATTTTCTTTATAAACCTAAATGTTCCGCGTTTTATTAATAAAAAGTTTTTTCATAAATTATTAATAGAAAGTCTTAACCTGACTGGCGTAATTTTCCGCTTTTCTACGACATTCTTCCTCAATTTCATGCCTAGTTTTTAACTGCATAAATGCTTCGATAGCTGGTTCAGCGACTAGATTACAAGAAAATACACTTAATAATTAATGTTATATTTGAAATGATACACTATTCATAGATTATAGAAATTAAATACATGTCAACTTGTTGTTCATACAATACAGTTCCAAATAGCTAATACATACCAGTTTGTAATTGCTGTAATTTCTTTTCCGTATCCTCCAACCTTGTACAAACTTTTTGATGCTTAAATTACAGCATTTGTTTTAAAACCATATAACTTCTGAATATGTTTATTTATACATACTATTTCATAATTTTCATTATACTTTGCCAAAAGACTCTCATAGTCAGTAACCCCTTGATGAATTATATAGTTCGTTTTGTAAATAAATATAATAGACATATTTACAATAATAACAAACCAGCGTTTGCTAGATCTTTTAATGTATTTAATTTCTTTTCACTTTCTTCATATTTGGTTTTCCAATGTTCTTTGGAATCCATTTTAGTATTTACTTTTCTACGTTTTCGGTTTGTTCTCTCTACGAAAGCATTAAGAGATCTATTATAGTAACTGTATAATTCTTCCGCTTTTTCTTGAATAAAAATGAACCTGAACGAAATAATTTTCAATCTATATTAGTTCTGTTTCGTTTCTAGTGCAAAAATTAATAAAAATGTGTATGTGTACTGTAACAGTTAGAGATTAACGATAAATTAGCCTTTAAAAATATGATAGATTTGCTCCTACCTGAAGATATATTTATACCCCCTTTCTTGTTTACTATATTCCATGTGCCATTTAATTGGCACTTTAGAAAGTTGAATTTCAACACGATTTAAGATAAATAAACTAATTTTATTTTATTTAAAGAAAAAAAAACTTTTAGTAAATTTTTATATGAATAAAAGAGACAAAACACTAGAGAGTGAAGAGCAAACTTATCCTGTTCTATATATATTGAATATTAGGCTTACTTGGTCAATTCGCACAAATATCAACGTCGAGAATGACTCAATTACGGACTATCACAGCTTTTAAAGTTCATTCGTTTTTACCAACAGAGGGCGTTTTCGTTCAAAAATCGTGACGATTCACGCCTATACACTGTATAATACATATTCAAACTTTATCGAATTAAATAATAATATAGTTTTATCAGTGTATCAAATTTATGCTTACGGAATTGAAAAACAGTAGAATACAAAAAATTTGAATGAATCTATTAACTAACATGTTCCTCGATATTCCTTTTTATGTGCCAATTCGAGAAAAACATAACACTTCGCTGTTTGTGATCAACATCAATACATATATATAATATATAACAAATCGTTAATATCAGACAGAGAAGATTCGTAGTGGCATGATAAGTAATGTTCAAAATATAATATAAATTTTAATTAATTTGCAAAATATCTATCAACAATAAAATTCATAATCGTCAGTTTTAATAACACAAGCAGCCTAAAGTTGTTTCATCGTTTATAACTCATCCTTTTTCTGAAATAAAAAATATTGATAAGAATACTATTTTTAGCAGAGTTAAGATTTAATATCAACTTACCGTATCACTATCGGCTGCTTCTTCAACTTTTTCTGCTACTTCAGGTTTCTTTTCATCAGCTTCGTCTTCTACTTCATCTTCGTTGCCTACTTCTTCTTCATCATCTTCTTCTCCAGCTTCTTCAGGTTCATCTTCGACCTTTTCATCAAGAGGGACGTTTAATGACAATCTCAACATATGTTCAATACGCTCTGCAAATCCTGAAGTATCTTGTAAACCATATCCAGATCTAAGGGTAGCTGTTTCCATAAGAACAATAGCTAAATCTTTTGTTGTTTGGTCTTCTTTGTTCGTATCGACTCGCTTTTTAAGTTCTTTAACGAGGGGATGTCTTGGGTTGATTTCTAAAGTTTTCTTTTGAGTGGCATAGTATTGGTTGCTGGTGTCGCCTGCTTTTTGGTAAGCTTGAGCTTTCATGATTCTTTCCATATTTCCGGACCATCCGTAGGAAGAGGCGATTAAAGCACATGGTGAAGTGGTCAATCTTTCAGAAACAACAGCTTTTTCAATTTTGTCCTTAAGAGCATCCTCCTTCAACCAGGTTGTTAGAGATTCAAAATCTTTTTCAATAGCCTCCTTTCGTTCTTTGGCCTTTTCAGAATCATCGATTTTAACTCCTTCTTTGGCGACGTTCTGGAATTTTTTGTTGTCAAATTCAGGTAGGGCTTGGATACAATACTCGTCAACCGGCTCAGTCAAGTACAAAACTTCGTATCCCTTTTTCAATAGTCTTTCAACAAATGGTGATTGTTCAACTTCAGCTCTGTTAGAACCAGCAACAAAGAAGATGGATTCTTGTTTTTCTTTCATGCGTTCGATGTAATCGGCAAGAGAGGTGACACCATCCTTTGAGTTGGAGGATTGGAATCTCAAGAGTTTTGCCAATCTGGTTCTGTTGGAATGATCTTCAATAACTCCGAGTTTGATGTTGGTGCTGAATTCTTTCCAGAAAGTTTCAAAATCTTCTTTGCTCAATTTCTTGATCATGTCCAAAGTCTTACGAACCAATTTCTTCTTAATGACTTTCAAAAGTTTGTGTTGTTGAAGAGTTTCTCTGGAAACGTTCAATGGCAAGTCATCACTGTCGACAACACCCTTCACAAAAGACAAATATTTTGGCATCATATCTTCGAAGTTATCAGTGATGAAAACTCTTCTAACGTACATTTTGATTTGATCGATCTTTTTACCATAATTTTGGAACATATCATGAGGTGAACTCTTAGGGACGAAGAGGATAGATTTGAAGGTAACTTCACCTTCAGCAACAAAGTGAGTAAAAGCCATTGGATTATCGTGATCCTTTGAGAAGGATTTGTAGAATTCGTGATATTCTTTATCTTCAACCTCAGAGGTTTTACGGGTCCAGATAGGTTTGTTGTCGTTCAAAAGTACCCAATCCCAGACGGTTTTCTCAACAGTCTTCTTTTGACTTTCGTCTTTTTCATCTTCAACTTTTCCGTCTTCATCATCAGATGATGGTTTTGCTTCTTCAGAATCAGCTTCCTCAACTTTTTCAGTCTTGGAATCCCAAAGGTAAATATTAAAGTTGATAAATTGAGAGTATTTCTTAACTAAATCTTTAATGGTGTTTTGTTCAAGGAATTCATGAGCTTCTTCTTTCAATAGGAGGGAAATTGTGGTTCCTCTTCCGAGGGTATTTCCTCGTGGATCTTTTGAGATAGTGAAAGAATGAGCATCAGATTCCCAAATGTGTTGTTCATCATCGTTGTGTTTAGATGTAACAATAACTTTGTCAGCAACTAAGAAAGATGAGTAAAAGCCAACGCCAAATTGTCCAATCATATCAGTCATTTCTTGTTGGTTTGAGGCTTCACCCAGTTTCGTCAAAAATTCAGATGTTCCAGATTTCGCAATTGTACCCAAATTATTTATCAAATCGGCTTTGGTCATACCAATACCAGTATCGGTTATATGAAGCATTCGGTTGTCTTTGTCAGCTTTAATTTTAATAGACAGTTCGTCCATATCGCCCATAACACCTTTATCAGTAACAGAGAGGAAACGGATTTTATCTAAGGCGTCAGAGGCATTAGAGATTAATTCTCTAAGGAAAATTTCCTTGTTCTTATAAAGAGAGTTGATGATGAGCTTCATCATTCGATCAACTTCTGCTTGAAACGTGTGTTTTTCCGCCTTTTCGCGCAGTTCTTTCATTTGAGCAACATTCAAACCGTCCAACTTAATAGCTTCCTCTTCACTGAAAGACCGGTCAATAAGTCATAACGTAATTAAATATTTATGAAGATATATACCGTTGAACAACTTCGTCATCAGTTCTGGATCCGTCACGGCTTTTACCAACGCTTTCTTCAACTGTATCAGCTGAATCTGACGATTCGGCGCTTACCAGTCCTGTGAAATTGGGCGTTATGATAAAAAGCGTTTTTTAAAGCTGAAATAAATAGAACATAACTAGAAAATGAGATGATTCTTTACCTGACATAAATAGAAAGCCGAGAACGGCTAGTAGGAGAAATTTTCGTTGCATTTTCAATGCAGAATAGTTATTCGTTGCGAATGAAAACTTCTAATATGCCGGCTACTTCGATGGAGGGATTCTCGGTTAGTAGTAATGCTGACGCGGACCAATCAGCAGCTACCACAAAGTAATCACGTGACGAGTTTTCGACGAATGGGGATCGGCCAAATATAGAAGTCATGAAAGTCACGTGACAAAAGGAGTTTTCCTGACTTGTCTACCGCTGATTGGTCCGTCAGCCTTTTTTTGTCAATACGCCTATCGACCTGGATCAAAGATCTCATTGTAAATGCTTTAATGGTTTTTACATATGTTCTATATGTAACATGCATATTTACATATATATCTGCTATCTATATATCACATTCAATATTTAATAAATAATAATTAAAACTATATGATCCTAACTTTAAAATATTTCTCATCAATAAATTTGAATCAAAAACAAATTGAAATTGAAGAAAGATTATTTAATTGAGCAAGGAGCACAGTACAACTTTTAATTATTCAAATAGGTTAGAATTGAGTCTTTAATTTCAACATGAACTAATAAGTATCCAAATTGTAGATAGTTCAACTTGGAATCGAACAGGGGAACTTTTCTGTGGCCTGTAATATGAAAGTAAAAGAACAATCAGTATCATCTGGGGTTATTCGCCATATTGTAAAAAAAATGGAGAAAGCAAACCTTGTTGTAGGCATCTAAATGGTAGAGTATAGTGAGCTAGATCGGAATCTTTACTCGCTTTCTTCACTCGGAAAGACACGTGAGCCAATTCAGGCAATAAAACTTTAAACGAAAAATGTTCATTCCATTCAGCATATAGTCCTAAAACAAATCAATTATAAATTAAAACATACATCAAAGGGGCGGAGCAGAAGAGGAATGATAAGAAAAGGAAATAAAAAAATTATTAGTCGTTTATTACCATCGCATTTTTGTTGTTTTGTCGATCTTCTGTTTTCTTTCAAGTTTTCATAACCATTTATATGTACTTGAATAAACAACTTTTCGGTTGCGGGTAGCTGATGACCGCTAATAATCTAAAAATATTGTAATAATTACAGATTTTTTTTTAGTGGTTTATAAAAATGAATTAACTGTTTTTACCTTCAAAACAAGAACTTTGTAGTTTTGAATTTTCAGTTCTTGAATATTGGGAGAATATTCAGCTAAAATAAATTCATTTTGAATTAATAAATTTAATAATTGATATATATATATATACTGTATAATACCTTTTTGCATAATATCTGGCTTTAGGATATATCCACATCCTCCATTATCCCTAAATTGTCCCTGGTTTATTTGCATAGCTCTATCAGAGGTCTGATAGTTGAGAGCAACTATTGAATAATAATTGATGTTTAATATATTATAATTGAATTTTGTACTCATTCCAACAATCTTTACCCACCTAATTGAGATCCAGCACACCACAATGGAACTGGATCGTAATTGCTGGAGTTGACCCTCTTTCCAGAGGGGTATATCCTACTAAGTTGTCGTTTATTGTATTTAAGAAATTGTTTTCCTTCATCCTTTAGAATTTTCATAGATCTTCCCTCGGCAAAAGACGACATCTGGTGCGCATTTTCTGAAAGTTAATCTTCTTATAGATTGTGGCTTACTTTTTCATTTCAAAACATGATTGGACAAGAAAAAATTTTGTCCTACTTATACTTATATATAATAGCTATGTTATATTAAGAAACTTGAATTCCTTAATAAACTTATGAATGTTTAGCCTACTTACGAAGTTTTGCTGAATCTTCGAAAGATTTAAAGTGAACAGCCTGACAAATGACAATCAAATCCGAAAGTTCCCGAGCAACTTTAACTTTAACCTTTTTCGAATTAGCACTTGATTTTGATGGAGAAAAAATTGATGCTTTCCTAGAATTACTAGAATTCGAAGAATCGGGTTTAATGGTCGTTTCTTCTGCGGCTGTTGATTCGATTTCTTCTTCTACATTAACTATTTCATCGTCGTCATCGTCACTTTCCGATTCGCTTTCTTCTTCGGTTTCATTTTGTAATTTCTTAGCCTATATTCAGTACATGTTAGTAGTTGCTATAGGCAATCAATACTTTATAAGATAGAATATATATAGATACATATATAGCTATATTTTTCCTTGGAATTAAAAGACACAAACTATAAAAAAAATTAGTCTATCGATCGTAACTTTTCTCCTTTTTTTTTAGTTCTTTTTAAAGTTTGTTGGCGAAATTCAAGTACAAATTAGCTATACACTAGACATAACATATATATGTAGAATAGATATACAGTATATACCAAATACTATATATATATAAGCATAAATTACTATATTGAGATTTTTTGTTTGCATTATTACTTTACTTTGTTCTTTACTAAATCAATACATAAATTAAGGAATGCAATGAATCATCGTATTTTCAGTACTGACCTTAACTATCACTTTACCCCGTAAATCGTATGGACTAGGTAAGGTATCCGAACAACCGCTAGGTAGTTCCGTTAAAAGGTGTTCTATTTTATCAAAGAATAAGAAAATAAACAATCAGGGTTAGATTTCATAGAAAATAAGATATCTAAACATTGGTTTCTTTTCTATACACTATACACTATGTTCATTACGATCTGAATAGTTTTTGAGTTATTAATTCAAGTGAGTCGGCCCAGCGGCAGAAGTATTTCAACTACATATAATAAAAGTATACAGAACATATGCACAATATTCATATATTCTATAGATATATATTAATAGATGTAAGTAAATATTCTGTATTATGTACTGTATACAGTACATGTTTAAAGACAGAGTGCATAAAAAAGACTCTAATATATAAAGTTGTTGTACGTTTGTATGATTGTATACATTATACAGTATGTTATTGCATACAATATAATATGTAAAGTAGATTGTATGAATAGGTGTTAATTAAATATATATAATAGGTTTTACAGACCTCCAAGCTCTTTCTGTAGCATTTCGGCCATAATTTTTTGATTTTCTAAATTACAATGATTCTCAAAGCTGAGTATAACAGGGAAAGGATTACCCATTCTTTCTAATCTTTCCTCCCAGCTATTACCTTCACCCTCTTTCGCTTGTCTCTCTTCAAAAGCATACTGTCTTATAGCTTTTATAACATCTACAAAGGGAATTTTTGAGCATAAGGTATGACCATGAGTTATAATAGGCTCGTTCTTTCCATCCCAAATATCAACTGCATGACAAGATGAAGATTTAATTATGCTCTTTTCTTAAAATTCTTTTGAAAAGTTAAGAAAACTATGATAATGATGAGAAAACGTACGTTCAACACAGCGGCAAGATCTGGTTAGAGCCTTAACGTACATATTGACATCACTTTTACTTTTCAATTGGTCCCCTGTTAAGTAGCTGTGGAAAAAGTTTTTGCATTTATCCCGATTAAGAGAAGTTAAAAAAAATGGCTACAAAATTCAATATAGAATAAAATTCTAACGTATTGTGAGAAGTAGCTATAAAATAATCGGATAAAGGCCTCTTCATGTCTTGATATACGACTGTGAATTCCCTGTTGAAGATATTTTGTTCGTCAGACAGTAGAAATTTGATGAAGCCATCCTGAGAAAAATTTAAAACAGGAGCTATCCTTTCAGTGTTCCTCATCCATGTTTTTAGAAGGCTAATGGAAAATTTTTCTTTTTGCTCCTCTTCGATAAAACTTTTAATTTTATCCGTGCTTAGGATGTAATCGTCACCCAAAAGGCGTTCGTATAGTGAGACTATATATGGTATTTGAGTAATTGTTCTATAGAAATCCGCAAATTTTTGGCAGTCTAAATAATGAAAGTCCTTCCCACGGATGGCTTGTGTCTGTTTTAACGATTGAAAGCTTAAAAGAGATTATACTGAGCTTTAGGTATTTCTAGAGGATTATCAATGTTGAGAAATGAATATGCAACTAAGGAGTGACAATACCTTAAAAAATTCTTTCGCACTGTTAATGTCTACAGGAAATCCCATATCCTTGTTAATAGTACTAACAGCTAATTCTCTATCCATATATTTGGTACCATCTTCTAAGCGGTTCTTTTCAGCAATTCTTTCGAATACTGTTCTCTCAAAATTATTTCTTTTACGCTCGAAATCATAACGAACTAATCTTTCTACACCTAATTTCCAATTATTACATTCTTCTTGATTCTCTCCGCAAATTGTAACATATTTCTGCCGCCATCCCAAAATGATATTGAAACAATTATCTTTATCCGTCAAACTCGGCAGACTTGCCGCTTTGCACGAACCAGGCCCAATTCGCGAAATTTTGCCAATGTTAATTATGCCGAATGTACTAAAATTTTCTCCTTGAATAATATTATTTACTTCGATATAACTCAAGTTAGTTTTCACTCGATATAGGCCATCATTAGAGTTCTGATTCTCGTCATCGAATCGTAGGCCCAACTGTTCTTGTCTTAGTGTTTGGCCGATATCATGGTCTTTATTAAATACATAAATAATATTAGTAGTTATATAAACATAAAGTTAAAAACCTGCCAAAGAGAAAAAAAATCAGTAAAAGACCAAAGCAAAGAATAAAGATCGATTAATAAATGTTAAAAAAAGATTGAATAAAACAAAAATTGATTGATATTTAATTAAAGTCAACCTCTATATAAACATATCAATTTCTTAAGTACTAAGAATTCTGTATTAGATATTTTGTTATCGTTTTTTTTTACATACCTGATTCAAATACAACGTTCCTCCCCTGTCTGACCTTTGGTGCACTCAGATATTCGTAAGAATAGATAAAGGCTGCTGCACAGAGAATGGTCGCTATCTTTTTTTTCGAAAAAAAAAAACAATGGCGTAAGTTTTAAAATGGCTAAACGGAATGGAAGTGAGCAAGAGAAAGAGAGAATACCAGGAGAGACAGGTAGATAGATAAATTGAAAATAAATGATAAATAAACTTATCTATCAATAAATATATATATATATCTATATATAATTATATGGTATATATAGATATTGATGTTTATATATATATATATATATATAAATTTATATATATATTTATTTATAAATATACATCAGCTAATTTCTATTTGAGATAACTCACCGTACTTGGAAGCATGTACCAAGAGATAACAGTTAAACATTCACCGATTATAGCAACTCCAATTAATTCTTTGCCATTCTTCTTAAGTAATTTCATATAAAATATTAGACCAGTTAAAAGAATATGAAGGATTATTAATTTTATAGCAATAAAGCCATACGAGCCATAAAGAAGTTCAAACATTATTTCTTTTCAAATATTATACTATCTTTTTTTCTTCTTTTATCTTTTTTCTCTCTCTCTCTCCCTCACTCTCTCACACACACACTATTTTAAACGTTTCTGTCTCTTCGAGTCCGTCGTCTGAGGTAAAAATTGTTTAAATATTAGTCACTTGGCTAATAGATAAAGTCGCGTTTGTAAACGACAAATATAAACCTTTTTTCACCTGTTGGCCTCGAGACAAAAAGCAGCTATATAATCGCCTTTTAAAAAATGTATATTTAAGGCCGCCTCTATCGTTCTAATCTATTCGATAAAAAAAGAAGAATTCCCAATGATATCAACGATTTTTACAAAATATATAAATAAAAAATATTACTTCTCCTGTATAATTTATTTAATATATGAATATATATTTAAGATATCTATGTATTTATATTAAGTTGTAACGTACTTCTTAAGAAATCTTTTCTATAAAGGACTGTATGAAATATAAAAGGATACATAGTCTCTGATACTATGCCCAGTTGCGCTCTCTTACGAGTTTTGTAAATATTATTTCAATCATTGGTCTTGTTTGGTCGTTTATTGTCGAATAGAAACATTTCAATTATAAACTTCGAGTTGGTCTTAATAGAGATAAAGTATTTTTATAAAATAAAATCTTTTTCTTTCTTTCAAGAGTTGATAATAATAATTAATGGATCCGAACTAAAGTAGGATTTTGTGGGAAGAAAAAAGAGTTAGATGTTTTGCAGACATTACAGAGGTTTTCGCTCTTAACATAACTTTTCGATATATGCATTAGGATCTAATATACACATTTTTTTTTACCTCTCGGTACGTTCAAACAGTAATATAACTCATTTTTACAAGTTTAAATGAAATAAAAGTATTAAATCTGCATCAGTTTCTCGTTAATAATTTTATTACCTATACGAATATACACTACATGTATTTAAAATCAAACACGTAAGCGTACAAAAGCATTTATTTGTATATGTGAATACTGTGTATATAAACTATATATACTATATATACTAATATATTTGCAAGTGTTACACTTTGAAATTGATACAAAGTTTGATTATAGGCCTTCAGAATGTTCATACAATAAATAATAAAAAAAATAAATCAGTTCCGAAAGATAAATTGTCTTATCTTTTAAATAACTTGTTTTATTAGGTTCCTTCAAAATTTTCTTTGATTAACTAACGCATATATATTCTATTCTCCGTTTAGAATTACTCTCTCCCTTTACATTCATTTTCTTTTGAGTAGCTAATTGTTTAAAATTTGAAAATTTAATACTTTCTTTATATTATAAAGTTTTCTAAGGCGTTCATTTAGTTGCTGGTGTTCCTAACATTATTACGCCTGATTCCCTGCCCAGAAATTGAATTGGATTCTTTTTATGAAAGCAAACGAGTTCGGACAATGTTTGAAAGTTCTGCGTTAGAATAGAATAATATTAATATTTGATAAGAGAAAATTATTATCCAATAATAATTACAGGTTCATCCAATTTTTCCTCACCAATTGCGAAGTGACCATCTGATTTACGTCTTATTTTTATATTTAGGACCTTATATTTGCATAGGATCATTAGAGTGAAAGGCTGCTTCTGATTTCCCCCAGTAGATTTTCGGATAAGAAATGATCCGTTCTACAAGATAATCAACGAATTTATACAAATTATTAGGGTCAATCATGTTCAATTTCAACCTGATTGATTTTTAAAAGCTTTTCATTGCCGTCTTTCCTAGAAATATCTCCATGATACCAAGGTTGATCTGCTGGTCGCAAAGATGATACTTTTGGTGGTTGTTTCTTTTTCCTCTCTGACTTTGGAATTTCTGGTAGAGGTCTGTTAGTATTTAGCAAACGGGGCAGTTCTTCTGACGAAATTTTTCTAGGTGATATTCTACCTTCGACTATAGGATTTACTTGAAAGTTGTTTTCATTGCCATTTTGTAAACAAGGAGTTTGCCTTTCAGACAGTTTAGTCGGTTCCAAATAATCCTCCTCACCCAAATTGGGTTTAGTCGGAGCCAAGGGCAGATATTCGAAATTAGGTAAACTTGAACAATGATTATCTATGATAAGTAAAAAAATTGTTTGTTCAGCTCTTTTCTAATCTTAGATGATATTTCGATGATATTAACAGCGAAGTGTATGTATAGTATAAATGATATTAATTATAAACGGTCAATTATTACGAATCATTTATCTCAAGGAGAAGGAAAACATTGATTTTTAATTTAAAACTTGAATAATCTATCCTCAAAATATTTATATCTATGCTATATATTTAATCTCACAATTAGTCATTTAGTCATTGCCATGGGAAATTTCCCTCGATATTTTATTTTTTTTTTACTTGTATATTCTAACAGAAAGTTACAAATTTGTTAAATACTTACAGCCTGTGTTCGGAATATTAAAGCATGGTGATCTATTGTTAGTGGTTTGAAAAGCATGATTGTCATTCGTTTCAGGCGCTAAACAATATCAATCAAATTTCTTTGTATCATAAAGTTACAAAAGAAAAGAAAGCTTACGTTGAAGATGTAAATTTCCAGTAATGTTTCTTCTCGGTATTTTCAAGCATCCCTTTCTATTTATAATCATTCAAAAGACTTATTAAACAAGAAGCACATAAAGAAAAAGTTATATATTATAATCAAGATTATCATAATATTTAATCTATAAATACCCGATTTCTTCTTCTACATTCACGTAGGAAGGCATACTTGTTCTTTAGTGTTTTGCATAAAGCTGTCTAATCTTCAACTTTCTAAACTATCGTCATATATGTTCTGTGCGACGTTTATACTCTGAGTAATAAATCGTTTGAGTCAAATCTAGGTAGTGATATAGGGCTTCTATCACGATTCTTAAGCTCTGGGCCTATATATTCTCTAGGTTTTTCCAATATGTAAATACCAAATACGTTCTTAAGTATACCCCAAAAACATGATAGGCTGATTATTTTTACTATTATATTTAGAGGTAGGCCCAAGAAATACGTTACGGATAAGTTTTGTAAGAATACGTGATATGAATCGCTTGGATTTTAATATTTATTATAAAATATATACAAAAATAGTTAGTTTACCGAGAGATGACTGTAAGATATACATATTTATAAACTTTTACACAATACTCCAAATGTAAATGCTTTTATTCATCGCTAGAATAAAACAATGTATGATTTTATAAGAATTACAAACAAACTCATTTTTATTCTTATATTCAGCTACTAATTCTTTTATGTAGTAATAGAATATATACCATGAATAACGAATAATCTCAATAATTTCTATATTAAACAGGAAATTGTGAAGTGCTTCCTATTTTGTAAAAATTCTGGAAAAGAATGATTTTGTCAATATTTGCTCCTTTCTTCTTTGAACTCCAAACTAACAATCTTCATTTACTACCCAATCTTGTAGTATAACGGACACATCGTTGGATAAAGATAATGGTTCTTGTCGAAATTTTTCAATCATAGTGGCAACGCTTGGAAAGTACTAGAGAAAAAAAAACATAAGAATATAGATTCTATTCTCTTGAAAGCAATATGATCAATTTAACCTCTTCATTCGGTTTTTCCTCACCAATTGCGTATCCCTCCCAGAGTCTGGGATATGGATTACGGATTCTACGAATTCGTAAATTAAATATTTTCGATTTGTCTTTAATCATAATAGTGTAGGGTTGGTTGGCTTTTTGAGAATCGCGAATTAAGAATGTACCATCCTGAAATATAAAGATTAACCTTTGAAATAGCATATAATACTCATCAATAAATCATTTATTACCTTTTCGTTTTCTAATAGACTGTTTCCAAGGGGCCTTGTTATATTACCGTGGTACCATGGACATAGGTCAATGCTATTGCGTTTTTTGCTCTCTGCTTTTGCAATAAATGTAGGTTTATTCTCAATAGGTGGCTTTGGTAGTGGCATTCTCTTTCTACTGGAGTCGGATCCCGTGTCGGATGTATTAGAACTTCGATTTGAGCTTGGGTTCTTGGCTTTTGGTTGTGAAATAATCCTGTTCAGATCCTCTTTGAAAGAATCATCGATACGGTTTCCATTGCTATGATCACTTTGAATCTGATAAAAAGAAGCTGAGTTTTATATCAACGACATGTGAGACAAGCCTAAAATTGTCCATTTAGAATTTACTAACGGAGGTTTGGCTAATATCTTTAGCTACCGACAACTCGGAAGCACGTGGTGTCAACCTTGTATCTGAAAGTCGGGGCTGTCTGCTATGAGTTATTGGAGGTGGTGATGGTGGTCGATTGGGATTGCGAAGCACTGGAAGCTCTTCATATTCAGGACTTGGAACTTCTTTACAGGGCTCAAAATTGTCATTTTCTGGTGACAAATAACCTAAAAATATAATAACAATCATGTTTAAATTAACAGTTTAGAAAGTGATATTAAAGTTGAAGATTTTACCCTCAGATTCTGAAGAGGAGTAGCGAACTCTAGACTGAGGTTGCCTGTTTGGCCGGGGTGGTAGTTGAGGTGGTGAAGAAGGCGGGGAAACGTTCATATTGGCCTTTTTTTCTTTATTCTGATCGATACTAAATGGGAAAGAATTGTTAATAGTATATATATATATTAGCATATAAGAATTTTATAAAATATACAACATATTCTGGACGTGCAAGTAAAGAATTATAGGAAAGAGAAAGACAGTAAAAACAACACAACTACGAACAAAATTTCTTTACCTTTGTAACTCTTTTAAGCTCTTTTTTGAGTGAAATACATAAGAAAATATTCATAAAGTTACCGACTGGTGTCTGACTATTTTTTAAAGGCTCAATTTTCTTCCTTTTTCAGTGTTTAACGAAATGTACAGGCCAAATCTTTATTACACACAAAAAAAGATTTGAATATGTGTAAAATACTCCCCATTCTTCAAAACTTATTTATGTGTACAGAAATTTGCTATGCTATATATATATATATGTTATATATGCTATATATATTTAGCATTCAAATTGAAAAGGTCGAGGTAACGATTAACTTTAACAACAGCACATTTAACTAGCGTTAAAAAGAAAAAATATTTTCATTAATACACAAGACAATTAATATTTTAACACAAGTCTTTGTTGATTAAAAGTCAAATGATATTTATCAATTTTTCTATTTAAAGAGATAATTCTCTAAAATGTTATAGATTTACATAATCACTTCTAAATCTCTTTTATATTAATATTTACCTTAAGAGCTTATTTAAGAACAAATCTCCGAATGTTACACTAATTCTCCTGCCAAGTCTAATGCCAATTTCTGTTAATTTTGATTTCTTTCTCTTTCGCACTTTCTCATTTTCTTTTTCAGATTCTTTTGGCTTTTCTTCTGTTTTTTCTTCTTTTTTTGACCAATTCCAAAGTGTTAAGCCGCTTGTCCGTCTTCTAGTTGGAAATTCTAATGATTCATACTGAACATCTTCAAACGATGAACTCTTACGTATTTCATTTGCAATTTGAATATCATCAAAAATCTTTAATAATCCCTGAACATTTCCAATCGAATTTGAGCGACTTAATTTTTTCTTTAATGTTTTCTTTCTTTCCTCTGTTATTGTTACAACGTGCATTGATTCAGTAGTCTTTGGTAAATCTATTAAAGTTCTTGTTGGTTCTATATGGGATATCCTCTTAACTTCATCGTAGTTATTTTCATATATTTGATTCTCATCCATTAATAAAATTGTTCTTCGGTTCTTCGACTATAAACTATATAGAATAATGAAAAAAAACTTGATTGATAATGTTGAATGCAGAAAATTAGTCCTGTTTCTCTAAATACTAAAGCTCTTATGATTTTGGGTTTTGTTCTAAGAATATACATCTGGGAATTATGAACTTTTACTATCTTTCAACTTTGACAACAATTTTTTTTCATATTAGAGAAAGCATAAATTATCGATTCTATTCTTTAAACAATATAACGGCTACTTTGTTATCGTTTATCTACGCAACGATTCAATATGTTATAATTGAATATTTTATATTGTTTCTAGAAGAATTTCTACTTCTAGAATCTTAATCCTGATAATAACACTAAAAAAGTAATAAGAAGTAGATAATTAATTGGTAAAAAATATATTCAAAAAACACCTTTTCGAACAAAATCTCTAATAGGTATCGAGTTAGTTAGTAGAGCTTGCACATCAGATATAAAATAATAAAAACTAACCGCGTCAATCGTGAGGTAATGATTGATAAGAGTTTAAATATAGCTCATAAAACAAAAATGTCACGAGTCTAAAGTAAAGTTGAGAAACAATTAGATGTTAATTCTGTATATTCAACTTTAATTATCTTCTCTTTTGTTTTTTGACGATAAATATTAAAAGAACGTAGTTTTTGATGCAATTGTAAAATCTATTTTTAAATTTCCCCTCTATTTCTAGCTATAAGTAACGAAACGATTTTTATTCATATTAACATTTAGATTTGCTTTTTCACTTAGTGAAGTTGATGACTACAACGAGCACCGGAAGTTTACTATCTCAACAAACACTCTTATATTACAATCTTAGTTCTATAAATATTTCTACTCTATATACACATTATAGTAATATTTATGTTTTACGGTTTCTTAACCTAAATTGAATAGCAAAATCATATCAAGTTATTCAAAGTCTTTAGCTTCTGAGATGCAAAAAAGATTGTTTTTTAATTCTATTCTTATGTATTTTCCTCTCAAGAAAAGTTATGTAAAAATGTAATGTAAACATAAAGCCATTAAGTTGTTTTCTTCATATCTTTTTCTCTTAAGTTTTTAGCTAATTCCAGTAACTTTTCGGTCGCTGTTAACTCATCTCTTTTCATTTCCAATAATTTTTTGTCAGTGTAATCTGAAATGTTCATTGAAGAATCTTTATTCGTCCAAGGTGTCCATACTCCTTGGATTGAGGGTGAATCTGTATGTTGGCTTTTTCGTAATCGTACAATTTCAATGCCTGATCTCGTTCTCAGATGTTCCAACCATTTCATGATATCATCAGGATTTAGGCAATTAATATTTTTTACAACAGTGTTTCCATTTAAAAATTCGGCCACGACTCTAGCAGTGTGATGTCTTCTCGGTTGTATATAAACTGCTGTACCTGGATTTTCTCTTGAGAAGTCAATAAGATGCTTTTCTATGTAGTCTCTGAGAATAAAAAAGTTATTAAGTTCACATTCTATGTAGAAAACATTTTTCTGGTTTATAAATTTTTCTATATTGACCTTCAGTTTTATGCATTAGCTTAAAACATTCCAAGTGTCAATTTTTTTGCAGTTTATATATTTACTACGAGCACCATGCCTTTGGCAGACAACTTTCAAAAATTTTATATTGATAATCAACGAATCTAAGTTACCTTGTGCCTCTGCTTCCACCTGAAGATTTACAAAATTTAAATGTTAATCTTTGCAGTTGACATACATATCGGCCAGCTCCATTCTGCAGGACGCTTTTTACAAAATCACTTGGTATTGCTCGACCGGACATGCTGCGACCTTCACCTAAATTAGTATTATAATTATTTTCGTATTTTTTTGTAAATAAAAAAAATGCATCAGTTTATTCATGTGTTCTTTATCATTCAAATAATTTTAATTAACTAATGGTAAAATTATGTTTCTGAACGTAAAAAAGAAGAGTAATGTAGCCCCTCTGACATCTGGCGGTAAAAAGTTAAGGAGGTGGGGAGTGAAGTGCTTTTCAACGACAAAAACAAAGTCATAACTTTTTCATTCAACGATGAAATAAGAGAGAAAAAATAAGATACACAGAAACAGTACCATGGGAGGGGTATAGAAGATGCCTGCAGTCAGGCTGAGTGAGTGGAGAAAGGCTATTGAAACATTATAATTAAGGTGAAAAGGCCCCTATAAGATATAATTAGTTCAATTTACGTTAAATAAGTAAACTAACAAGATTTTACTTAATTAAGAAAATGGATGGATAAAAATAAAAAATTTAAAATTACTTTTAAGTAGCTTAATTTTAAAAGTATAGATAAGGAGAATTATAAGAATTTAAATTAATTAGTTTCTAATTTAAACAGCTCTTTATCTAAGAAATTACAAATTAAACTTTATATAAGAAACGAACAAAAACAATTTTCCTTTCTAGTTTCAATGTTGTTTGATTATTTTACTACTATTAGAAAATATATTTTATATAGAGGGCGCTGTTCTATAAAAAATGACTCAGATATTATAGCAAGTTAAAATTCTTATTGAAAAGAGGAATGGCGGCCACTACGGCACTGATCGTACAAAGGATTAATTTGGCTAAAGATACTCAATGCTTAGGTTGAAATTCTTCACATATAGATTTAAATATATTCATTTATAAATATACTAACAAAAATTTACAATTTATACATTATATCTCACTTTATAAGCATAGTATATCAAACTTTTTTTTTCAGATCTGAACAATTGTGATCTTGTTAAAATTCCCGATGCCGTTTATTTTTTATTAAAAGGCACACCCATTTATGAAATTAATCTATCCGATAATCTATTAGAAAAAATACCTGAAAAATTTTATAAAGCATTTAATTTGTTAAAAAAGTTAAAGTTAAAAAATAACAAATTAAAAAGTTTAGGTAAATTAGAGTTCTTGAATAAACTCGAAGAATTAGATATTAGAAATAATGAATTTGATGATGAAACAAAACAATATCTGTCAACAATTTCTGATTATAAAGTTGAATATTGAAAATAATATTTTGTGTTTGTGAGCATGATTATTATTGGTTGGCTTTCTTATGTTTAAAAGAAGGAAATAAACTTAAAAGTATGCCTATGAATAGTAAAGAATATAATAGAATTATAATCAACTTCATATCATAGATGATATCTGGCTTTGTAATAGTAGATCTGGATATTTTCACATACAAAAACAATTATAATTTATATAGCTGAAACTGGCTCTTTGGAAAGAGACATTTTCTAATGGAAACAAGATTATAGGATATGATCATTCGAATTATTTAATAAATCTATAACAAATAATAATGTTGTCAGCTATTGATAAAGTGTACATTTTCGTTTACCATGATGCAACAAAGTTAAAGCAACAAAAAAAACGTCGAACTATTTCTCAATGCTGATTGGCTGTTAAAAATATCAACTTGTAAATAAGAAAGATGGCCGAGCGGAATTTTAAATAGCGACGTGTTTCATCCTTACTGCAGCTGTTTAGTTGGGCAATAAGAAATGAATATAGTGCCACATGCGACAGTAAGTTTTGATTATTTATTAGGAAAATACATCGTAATTTACTAATTACTGTAACATATTTATTTATCATTATCATGGTACTGTCAATATACTATGTATTCACTAAAGATTTTCTTGAGTCAACTAATACTGTGTTTCCAGCAGATGATGTCGCAACCAAAAGCCATGAAATGCGTAGTTGTCGGCGATGGAACAGTGGGAAAAACATGCATGTTAATATCGTATACTACTGATAGTTTTCCGGGAGAGTATGTTCCTACTGTGTGAGTAATATAGCATCACTTGGCTTAATCATACTCCGTATAATAGCTTTGATCCTTTATGACTCTGTTTTATTTATCCAGATTTGATAACTATACAGCATCTCTAATGGTTGATGGAATATCTGTAAATTTAGGTCTTTGGGATACAGCAGGACAAGAAGATTATGACAGATTAAGACCTTTATCATATCCACAAACCGACATCTTCCTTATCTGCTTTAGCGTTGTCAGTCCACCGTCTTTCGATAATGTTACGACCAAATGGTGCAAAGAAATTAGGCACCATTGTCCAGACGCACCAGTCGTTTTGGTTGGTTAGTAAGAAAATATTCATACTTTATCTATCTCATTAAGTCTCTGGTTTATAACGAATCTACATTTTACAGGCACAAAAATAGATTTGAGGGAAGATAAAGGAACATTATCGGAATTATCTTCGCAAAACCTGCAGCCAATAAAAAGGGAACAGGGCGTTAAACTAGCTTCGAAAATTCGGGCTGTAAAGTACATGGAATGTTCAGCATTAACGCAAAGAGGACTGAAACAAGTATTCGAAGAAGCGGTTAGAGCTGTATTATCACCTCAGCCGCAAATTAAACAGCAAAGAAAATGTACATTACTCTAGGAATTATTTAGTTTGGAAATTTTTTTCGTGCTATATACAGTATATGTTGCTAGTCGAGGAGTATTTTCGTTTTTTTTTTCTGCCGATTTTTCGGTAACAAAAAGTTATTTTTTATCAATTTTTGTTTGTTTGTTTATTATTTAGAATTTTGCTTCAAAAGCGTAAATGAGAAATGCTAAAATTAGATCTTTCTTCTTCTTTTTTATACTTAAAGTATACAAAACTATATATATATATAGTATATACAATCTGTTTACCTACAGATGGAGCTGAATATCTCTTTTTAATTAAATTTGTTCTCGATTGTGATACTAGTCTATATATCGTCGTGTTTAATTATCTTGTCACTGTAAGCAAATGCACAAAAATTCGTTTGTAAACGAAAAAATTGGTTAGTAGAATGAAACTTAAAAAAAAATATTCTTTTTTTTTCTCGCTTCAAAACGCAAAGTTTGTATTTTATGCCAGGAGATCACAACTACTTCGTTTTTTTTAAATAAACAGTTGCATTGTTGTTGCAAAAAAAAAATAAAGTAATTTTTCGAGTAACAGTATGAGTTGAATTAGAATAAGAACGAGAGAGAAAGGGAAGAAGTGTTCGTGTCTATCACTCTCTATACATTGACGTCGCAAACGAAGGGAAAATTTTTTCACTCAAGTTATCATATAAACTATGAGTACTAGATGGCAATACACGTATTGGTTCTCCTTCTTAAAGCTTTGCAGAAGAAAATCCATCTAATAAGTAACATATATATACATATAATATATATATATATATGTATATATATATATATATAGTATATATATTTAGATACAAATAACATTTTTCCCATAAATTTTGTGGTAGCACCTCAAAAGGAGAGGAAGCAATTGACTTTTCTTTTATTTAGCAGTTTGTTTATGTAAAAAGAGTATGAGAAACATGGCTGAAAAAGAAAAATTGAGATACTTAGCTGTTATTAAGTTAGGCAGTAAATTTGAAAGCACTTACTTCCTATAAACGTCACAAACACCAACTGGTACTTATTCAGTTTGAATAACACAGGTCCAGATTCCTCGCCTTTCGATGACTCGACGTCGCAAAAAAAGACGATAAAACCTGAGATTAAAGAAGCTACAAGGGCGAAGGCACTAAATAAATCCGTTTGCCCAACTTCTGACCGTTTTTCCACATTAACTAAATGATCAATAAATTGACAAAACGATTTACTTGTTATTTGATGAACATGTATATCAATATGTAAGTTTTGTTTACCTGTCAGGCTATCGCTTTCTTTGGGTTTTGTGGTTTTTTGACTCTTATCAGCATTAGATTCATTATCAGTTGATAAAGAATCTTTATCTTTGTCATAGACAACTCGACATGAAATTTTCTCTTCACCTTTTAAAGAAAAGAGGAAGGATATATTTTAAACAAAAGGGATATGGCAGCAAAGAGTAACAAATTTGTCAGTTCTATTAAATTTTCCAATGTATCAAAAAGCAAACTTACTAAGCTTATTTTGTTTACTATCCACCCGCATGAGTAGTACAGAATCATATTTTCCAATATTATATTCGTTGATTTGCATATGTCGTACTTCTCTATTTAATCGAAAAAACATAGTTTTTTATTATTATTATAATAGATAGGTCATGAAGTTGAAAATAGAAATAGTGTCCAACTTACAATAAAAATGTGTTTCGAGGTGGAACATGAAAAAATTGTCTGGACAACTGCAGCCTTTTTTTAGAACTTACTGAAGCTGTATGAATGTTATAGATTACGTTATTGTTTTCGGTTTGTAGAACGTAAAAACATTTACAGTGTTCTATAAATAAATTATCATATTAATAAACACCTTGAAAGTCAAATCTTGCATTCGACGGATTCATTACACGAATAGTTTGGACGCTGCATGATTCGGACGATTTAACGTAGAATAGAATTTCCTTTGGTAGAGCCACAAATGTTTTGTCTGTCATCGTTCCTTGACCACTCTATTCAACATACGAAAATTTATTATTATTTCATAATCCAATGAAAGTATCTGTCAATTAAATTAGTATCAACCTAAAAATCGTATTACATAATAAAAGTTTGTTGATTATCTTTAGGCTATAAACATTTCAATCGCAATAGCCTAATAAAGACAAAGAACATACTGATTTCTCTACTTACTGAAAATTATAAATCGTAATTTCTCTTGTCTTGCTTGAAACAAGCATTTGTTGATTTGAACGATTCCGTTAACGAGCTAAGCTTCTACTAAATAATGATTGCAAGTTGTTTATTTACATCTGCAGATTTATTTCTTCGTAATGTTCAGCGACCTCGTTGTACAATAATGCAATGGCGGATACAGTATTTTCAAATGGCGTAAGATGTTTTCGTTAATGGCGGCCATTTTTGAATTATTTGTGAAGTCAGCATTAGAAGAAGGAATTTAAAATAATATTTTTCACAGAATATTTTGCCTTTTTTTTTTAAAGTTTACCGCTTACTTTCGATTTGTAAAATATATTTAAATTATATTTACTTCGTACATAGGTTAAAAAACGATCAATACTATTTTATAAATAAATGTATTTACTATAGCGTATATATAAATGTTATAAAATACAATAAGATGTCATAAATTAACAAAAATTCTTAGATGATTATTCCATATTGTACGTATCTAGGTTCTAAAAACAATATGTTGCTCTATTTTTCTGAAACGTAAATTATAATTATCCTTGTCCATCATTGATGGCAAAAATAAAAGAGAGGATAACAAAATTGAAAGAATATTTTTAAAAGTAATATAAAATAAAGAGAATTTTCAATCAAAGACCTGTATGTGACACAAGGCACGCAAATTGAATTTTTCCTAGCCGTTACAATTAATGATCTGGGAAATGCCATGACTTGGACGTGACATTCTGTAAAATTATAATATCTTCATAGGAAAAACTTAATATAATGTAAAAGGCGAAAAAGAGAAAGAGAACAGAAAGATAAAATGAGTTAATGATGAAGAAAATGCATATGAAATTATGCATAGAAAAGACTTTGTTATTAGAAATAAGGATGTTCATTATAACTAAAGAGATTTTTTTTTGAAAAGAAAACGAAATCTCATTAAACGATGAGCGATAAAGAATATACTTTGGAAAGTGGCACTGCGGCGAATCTTTGCAGTTCGCGTGCCTGTCAGCCAGAGGATTTTCATTCGCCCGATGCGCTGCCCTGTGAAAATCGAACATTTTTCTTTTTTTTCTATAGCCACATCTATAGCCCTTTCCATATGGACTATGTGCGAAAAAAGTTGGCTTTTGGGATATAGTACTTCGGATAAAACAGGCTCGGATTTAGTATTTGCTAAATTGTCTCCATGGTACTTGTGCGTAAAAGATTTAACGGAGACCATTTCTTGTTTTCGAATGTATGATTGGTACGATTCAAAACTTGGTAAGAAATCGAAACATATCTTGACTGTAAATCGTTACGTATAGTTTAAAGAATTAATAAATAATATAGGCTTATCTTGATTACAGCTGGCCTTACTGCAAATCAGCATTTGGAATATTGGATAATCGGAGTTCTATTCATTACACTCATTCCTTCTGCCTTAGCGTCGTGCAAGTGCTCGTTTGTTAAACGATTTGACGAAGAGAGCAGAAGATTTTTATTCATTCTTTTAGCATTTTCATGTAAGTCTCTTTTGTACAACTATATTTGCCATTTTTCCACCGTTGTAAGTCGATTTATCAAATTCATGGTTGGTTGATGAAGCGTATTTGATAAAAGAAAGATTCTCCTCCATACGACTCATGCCTTGATATACCATTCAGTTTTCCTACTACTTTTTATACTCTTAAAAAACCATTGTCTTTTCCTTTTAATTCAATATAGACCCTTCCAATCTCCTTCTCCCCTTTCCGTTATTGGAATCTTTCATTAAATCTCTGGACTTAGCTTTCTTTTGGTTAATAGAAGACCTGCTAGCCAAGTTTAATTAGTGTTCGGAATCATTGTCCATCTTTAACGTTATAGGGAGGGAAAAAAACAACGTTTATATAGGCTTAAATAGGAAATTTTTGGACTGATTAAAAAGGCATCATTAAATATTGCAGTCGATTTATACGTTCAATTTTTTTCTCCGTCAAATCGATCTTCGATTTGACGTTTTTTTTCAAACGATTAGAGATGGAAATTGCGTTTTTTCCGATGGACGAAAGAAAAAAGTGAATTCCGTGCGCATCGGTACAATAACGCCCGAAAGCCATAAAGGGAGTAGACGCCGCGGTGGATTAGAGCGGTTTGCTAGTGATAATTTGTGACGCCCGTAGCGCAGGAATGTTGCTGGCGGGAAATTAGACGATGGTCTGGGGCTTTTTCTAGAATCAACATATGGCATATAACGATAGTTTAAAATGTATAATGAGGCTTTCCCTCCCTTTGAAGTCCTGTGGGAAGCGTGATTACAATATAAACTAATTCTTGACTGAAATGACGTCACAATTACAAGAGCCTTTTTCATTTCGTTGTAAACTTTTGAAGTTAGTTGTAAACGCTTTCCTAAGTATCGACGAATTCCATGATCAATATATTTATTCAATTAAGATACGTCCCTGATGATAAGACATACAAGATCCTCTATCCGTATTTCAATTATCCAGGGATATTTTAAATAGTAAGAACTCAGTTAGATCTGTAGGAGATCCTATCAAACAAAAGTCTTTTATCCCTATTGCCAAATAACTGATTACTTGTCCTATTTTTTCCACATAAATAAACAAATTATTTTCACTATCTCTTCAGCTCTCCTTACTTTGGCATCCATTATCGTATTCATCGTGACCTGTCAAAGAGGGGTTCAGGACCTAACAACCGGAAAGAAGTTATCCAAAACCTTTAATTGGCCATTCTACATCCGTATTCTCGCGGGTCTCTTTTCCCTGGCCGCGCTCGTTTCTTGTCTAATCAACGATATCCGATTGAGAAGACGTTCTGCCGATGAGAACGAATGCGACCCGGAAACGGTTACCTTTTTACAGGTAGAAGATGGAATTGACAAAGCGGAGTGTAACGAAACTGTACAATTATAATTTATGTATACAACAATTAGCTGATCACACAGTTTGTGTATAGTTACTTATTAAAGAAGGAACACGATGAAAAATAAGAAAAGTTAAACTTTAATTAAATTTAGTAGAAGCACTATATACGTAAATATGTAATTCCATAACTACAATTGAAAAGTGCAAAGCTGAACAAACAAAAGAAATAAAACAAAAAGTATAATTAAGTGTTTTGTAGTATAGTTCAATTACTCCCAACTATGGTACAGGAAATAGAAAGAAAGATCGGGTAGCTGGTTAACTGAATAGTCTTTCTTTTGTTTTCTTTTTCCAATTCTTTTTAGACGATGACTTTATCATCAAAGTGTCATCGATATTTAATTATAGACGCCTACTTTTCTCAATCTGGTTCTAATTCAGAAAGATATTATGGAAGTTTCTCCCCTTGTTCATTTATATCCTTAAATCAGAGTAACTACTTCTACACAAGTGGGATAGTCTCTTTGAATAGTTCAAAGAAAAGAGGAGGCCATAACGAAAAGGAGTGGGGTTCTAATAAAATTTTTTCGCTTTTTGTCAAAACGCAACCTAGTGGACATAAAGGTAGCTACTTTTGACAACACAACGTCCGCGTATAATAATTTTATGGTTTCTCGTTACACGTGTTTCTAGTAAAAGATTCATCATTTTGTAACAACGCTGAAAAGAGTAGCTGTTTTTTTATAAGTTCAACGAACATTTGATCAATAAATAGCATTCAAACCGTAGTTGGATAGAGAATACAACAACATATCAATACATTTCATATAAATATATATGTATTTATTTCTTTTTTCTGGTTAAAACTACGAAAATCGATTTTCCCAGCATAATCTTTATTAGAAGAAAAAAAAAGGAGATCACTTCGGATTTTAGTGCTGGCTTTGACTGTTGCAATGTACTTTGAAAATTGTTTTTCATATACGTTGAAACTCTGGAGTGAAGGAATTCCAGCAAATGTTTTGTGAGTGCCTTTCTTTATTATTGATTTTTCTCTTTATATAATTTATATAACACTGTATTTCACTCCAAACATTAGAGAGAAGGCCAAAATCCTGTTTGTTTAAAAAAAATACATACTATATATATATATATATATATATATATATATATATACACAATATATATATACAGTATACTTTTATTTATATCAGTTTTTTTATTCTATATAGTAGCAGAAGACACGATAAAAGGATAGAATAAATATGCAGCTATGACCTCTTTTCTGAAAAAGAGTCTTCCTTTCATTACCTCGTTTACTGGAGGATTGATATTCTACAAAATATATAGTTTTATTAAAAATAAACGATTTGTTTCATTTATTGGTAAAGCAGTTTTCATTACGGGATGCGATACAGGGTTTGGTTACTTATTAACCAAACAACTTGCAAAGATGGGCATCTTTGTCTTTGCTTCTTGCTATACGGATGCTGGTAAAAGAAAATTGGAAGAGGAATCTTTACCAGCTGTTATCCCAATTAAGGTGGATGTTAGAAATACTGCAACTATACAAGAGGCCTTTGAGATCGTATTGGCAACTGTCGAAGAAAAAGATTTAAGTAAGTAGTAGGACAGGATATTGTATAAATTATTGTTTAGTTAGGCCTATTCGAACCCTCTTTAAGTCTATTATAGCAATATTTGTAACTTGGTTACTAGGATTTAACGGTAAACAAGTGTCAATCTTTGCCGAGAAATGACAAAGAATGGTGAAGTGTGCTCTTTCTGTGGTCAAGATGATAGAGAGGTAATTAGGATACTCGAATGTGGCCATCGTACTTGTCAGGATTGCTCGAAAACTCTAATAAGTATCGATAAGAGTGATGTTGTTATTTGCAAACTTTGCGTTGAGTCAGAGCAAGCTGAGGATGTAAATATAAATGTCGAATACATTAATCCCTTAAGAGCAAAAAGAGATAGGGAGGAAAAAGAGAAAGAAAAAGAAAATGAAAAAGAAAATGAAAAAGAGAAAGAAAAGAAAAGAGAAGACGAAGAACAAGAAAAAGAAAAGGAAAAAGAAAAAGAAAAGAAGGATAGAAAAGAAACAGAAAAACTGACCGAAAAACAAGAGGAAAAGAAAGAAAGCTTTAAAGAAATCGTCACTAAAGAGCAAGATAAAATTGAGAATAGTCAGGAAAGTCAGAAAGAAAACACTATTGAAATCGATAAAGAAAATCCTAAGAGAAATGAAAGAAAAAAGAGTAGTTCTTCTGAATCAAGTTCAAGTAGTTCATCTTCTGACGATGAAGAGGAAGACAATGATCAAAGAAATTTATGCTCAGAATTAGTAGAAGAAATTGAGTTATCGAAGAATCAAATAATGGGTCTAACCTCTCTTCCGGATGAAGAAGGATTAATCTTAGTAACAGATTCTGATATCGTATTATTGGATCTGACAGGAAAGGAAATTCATAAATTTCATTACCTAATTAATCACTCATACACTGGTGGTTTATGCCTATCTGAAGACGGAAATAGAATTCTTGTGGGTTTATCGAGTCCAAAATATACAGGTGTTGCATTTTACGAAAGAACAGGGAAATTTCGATATTCAGCTTTCATTAAACATCCGGGAGTCATAACAGCCGTTCAAACTTTTGATGACGGCCTAATAATATTAGATAGAGAGAAGAAAAGTATTTATCACCTAAATTCAGAGAAGAGAATCATGGAAGAATTTCCCGGAGATAGGCGCCATCTAGCTGATTTGGTTCACTTAGCAATTGATTACCAATATCGTTTCTTAATCTTAGATCGACGTAATTGCACAATCGAATGTATGAATGAGAAGGGTAAAGTTTTATTTAGCTTCGGTAGCCCTGAAAATCTCAATAATCCAATAAAAATATTAGCGGCTGAAGAAGATTTAATCTTAGTATTGGGGACGAATAAAATAACAGCTTTCAATTACGAAGGTCGATTTATCACCAATATATATCAGACTAAAACTCATGAATTTGTAGATTTTTGTAAATTGGCACCAAAGTTAATTGCCATACTAAGAAAAGATGGAAAAATAATTAAGATACGATATAATATCATGTACCAAAATTTTCGGAATACTGCAATAAAAAGGAAGACAAATGGCAAAAAAGGACAAATAAATTCAACGAATAATCAATTAACTTTTACTCAAAAGAGTACATGCTGTTGTATATCTTAAAAATGAAATAGAAATTTGTATACTAGGCCTAATTTAGTAATAATAAAAAAAATACTTATAGTTATTTGTTCTTTGTATGTGTTTTTTATACAGTTTTCTGGGCTATTGTAAATAACGCTGGCGTTTCCACCGTTAATTCGCCGTTTGAATTCTATACGAGAGATGATTACGAAAATGTTTTCAATATAAACGTTTTCGGTATAGCCGAAGTCTCTAGAATATTCTTGCCTCTTTTGAAAATTTCACAAGGAAGAATAATAAATACAACAAGTGCTTCTGGTTTTCTTCCGCTACCTTCGGCAGCCGTTTACTCAACTAGCAAATACGCTGCCGAAGCTCTATCGGATATTATGAGGTTGAGATTAACAATAATATCGTTATCATCTATAGCAGCTAATTTAAATAATTTGTCTAAATATAGAATAGAGGCAAGAAGATGGGGAATAAAGGTGTCCAAAATTCAACCTGGTCTTTTTAAAACGGATTGCCATAATTATGAACGTATGAAAACACTTCGAAATAGACAATGGTCCCGTTTACCAGAAGCTATTCGATTAGAATACGGAAATAAGTTTTCGTATAGTTGTAAGTACTTTCTAAGATAGATTCCAAACGTATTTGCGGTTTTCTAATACTACATACTTATTTTTAAATTAGCTCTCAATATAGCTGAAAAGCAAATCGATACGAGAGCTTCGACTAATTTACAATTAGTTATTGATGCCTACTTGAACGCTCTCTTCTCTATTCAACCCCATACCTCTTACATTATTGGATCGGATGCAAAATGGGTATTCTATCCTCTCTCATTTGTTCCACATTGCTTAAGGGATGTTATATTGAGTTTCATTAGTGCTCCTTTATTAAATAGGAGAAAATGGAATTTTAAAAAGAGAAAGAACTAAAAACAAAAATCATAAATTTCTTAAAGATATCAAATTTTAGTATAAATTCTATAATAAATAAATATATACATTCAAATAAATGCTGTGAATAAACAGCAAAAAAAAGAAAAGAATACAAAATTTGCAATTCTATACAGAAAAATCTAATTAATAGAAAATTAACCAATAAAAGTAGAATTCGATCATATTAATCACTTTTTATTTCATTTAAAAGTGAATGATTTATGAAAGATCAAAATTAGAAGGCAAAATGTTGAAAAATATTGAACAACAATACGATTAATGAACGAAATCTCTTATGAAAAAAAAAGAAAAAAAAGGAATAAAAACAAAATTTATAATAAATCCTTTAATATATCTTTTTATTCTTTCGTTTCTTTCTTTCTCTCTCTCTCTCTCTCTCTCTCTCTCTTTTTCGGTACTCTAAATCTTTGTATACTATATATATACCATATATATAAAATACTTCTTGTAAATATAAATAGCAATGAAAGAGCTGTTTCAAGTACTCGTGTCTTTCCTTCTCTATTCCTCTTTCTATGTATTTATAGATAATACTAGGAATAGATAAGAAATAGGAAATAAATAAAATATAGTAAGAAAGGAAAACAAAAAACAAAAAAAGTTGAATGGTTTTGTTTTTTTTACATATGTTTTGGGCAAAAATGAAAAAAATATGAAAAAGGACGGAATGAATATATTTATCTAAAAAATTGTTTTGAATAAGCTAGAATATTAATTATCTTTTAATATCCAAGTTACTTGATTCGTTTATATTTTGATTGGATTTTATTGTTTCGCTGTCATTAGATTTGATATCATTGTATAGAGTTGTGTTAATAATGGAAGCTTGCGAAACTCCGGCGGTCGTTGTACACGGACTTACAGATGAGCTGGAGCTTCTATCAAATATATTTTTCTTGAATAGGCAACACCAATTTGACTTTTGTACGTTTTCCATTACATAATTCTCACTTAGTTCTGTTATTACTGATCTCCTCTTATGAAATTTCAATTGGAAATTATCCATAACACCCGCGTCTTTTCTCCTTTGTTGACGCTCTAATAATATATTACGTATTCTCATATAATTATGAAAGTGATTAAAATTCGAAGCAATTATAGGAATGGGTAATCCTGTTGCTAGGATACCACATATAGCACAAAGCGCACCAATTAAGTAACCTTGACTAGTGTTTGGCACAATATCACCATAGCCAACCGTTGTCATGGTTATTATGCACCACCAGAATCCAATTGGTATTGAAGTCACTTCGGATTTATCGTCTTCAAATTCGAAAAAGTATAAAAGAGTAGAAAAGACAAGCATACCCATGAAAATGAGCAAAAATAGTAAAACAAGTTCTTCTGCCGACTTTTTAAGAGCTAATTGCAATAATTTAAGTCCTTTATGATGTCTGGCCATCTTTAGTAATCTGAATACTCGAAGTACACTGGCCACAAATAAGTAAGCTAATAAGGCAACGTAGGTGTTTGTTTTTAGTGAGAAGAATCTCCTCCATACGAACAAGCCCATCATCGGGAATACAGAGAGAATGTCTATAATATTCATAACTGATACGAAGAAACGTTTCTTATTGGGGCAAACAGAAAATCTTATAACTAATTCGAAAAAGAAGAGAATAATACAACTTCCATCTGTATACAACAGAGCTGGATGACTATCCGTTGCAATTAACATTCTCTTTTTTGGGTTTGTTTCATTAGCAACATCTGGAATTGATCCACTTCGTAGGGTTCTAAATTTTGGTACCGTTTCCATACATACAATAGCGATAGAAACTAATATCATTATGAAGTAAAATACAGCCCATAACTGAAAGAAAGAACGTAACATTTAAAATAGAATACTCAAAGTATAAGTTCACCTACATACCATATATATAAATATGGAAGTATATGCTAATCTATATACAGTATATTATATATTGTTCTATAGCTAGTTTATTGGTATCTTATACGTAAAATACCGTTGAACACTCCTTACATATTAAATAAAATAATCTTTGCCACATAAGCAATAAACTTGTTTGAACGAGGGAAGAAAAGGACAGTATATACCGCTGATGAGTAAGAAGAAAGTTCATAAAAAATGTTCTTATATTATTGGAAAGTGGAACACTTAATTTGAATTAATACAATATATGGAATATTGTATTTATACTATTTAAAAATAATATACGGTTGTTCATATTACAAGTTCAGTATTATTTGAAAAGCCGATAAAATTGGAACAAATAGGTTGGTGGAAATATAATCAAATTGCAGTTTATTCATTCATATTTTTCGTATTTATATGATATATTAGGCTTAAAATTAAATTAAGAATATAATTAATTAAGAATCTATGACGTGTATTTTTTAATAATATAGAAGAACTTCTTATGCAAATATTTGAATTGGTGTAAGTTGTACGGGGGTCCTTTAAGGGGCTTGATAATCAAAGAATAGTTAATATTTTAATATCTTGAAAGCTCAATTACCAAATAGGCAAAGATTATTTACATATCTGAATCAGATTTCTTGAATGAATGAAAGTTGTGGATTTTTTTTCAAAGTGAAACGAAGGGCAGGGTAAACTCAAGTAATGAATAAGATTAAAAAGAACTTATTGAGTTACTTACGCGAGCAGCTGCTGATGAATTGGGCTTTTCTAAGAATCTCCATAATCTATGCCTGAAGGAAAACTTTTCTTGTGGTGTATAACTTCCCTTTTCTGAATGAGATAGTGTTTTGTCTAGGATTTTTAAAGTTTCTTGTTCTTTGTCCCAATCTTTATAGGCATTATAGCAGCAACTGGCAATGCAATGTTCTTCAATTTTCCAAAATAATAGTTCGGCTTTTATAGAGGATCCACATAAACAATGACTAAAATGCAATTCACCAGATCTATAATAATCTAGTATAGATGAAAATAAATCTGGATTCCTATCAAAAAAGAATTCGTTTGTATCCTCGTTATAATTTGAATTGTCTTTCTGCAACGAAGACAATAATGAATTAGGAACAGATCTTAAAGTGCTCGCAAAAGTTTGAAATTTTCTCCCACCAACATTCAATTTTACTATTTCCTCCATTGCACTTAAACTAAGATTGAGATTTTAATAATTATGTTCAATATTCCCGAGTGAATCGCGCAATTTATAGCTGTATTAATCCGATTATTTCCTTTCTAAATCTTGAGCATAAGAGTATCATAATACTCACACAAGTCCGCGGCAATTTTTCATTTTCTTTTTCTACTAATTTCTTTTGTCAATCAAGTTTTTTCAAGATTTTTGTTATCTATCTTTACTTTTCATTTATATAAATAAATTGAGATATATAGAAATATATAATAAATGTCTATGAAATAGTATATAACGCTATAATCTATGTCATATATATTTTTAACAACCAAACTAGTAGCAAGGTGAAATCCGTACTTCTTTATGATTCTGTAGTACACAACACTTTACTATTGAATAAAATGGGTAATGGTCGACAACGGAAATTTAAATAACAACTCGTTGGGTTATATGGCAGAATTGTTAGTCCTATAAAACGGCCAATCAATTGAATAATCAATAATTGTAGTAATAGATGAATAGAATGAGACGTTAGGTAAAATATTTTTTTCAGTTTTTAAGCGGTTAATAACCTTTTTGAAAGCTAAAAAAACACTGAAAATAGTATTTCAATCTTTATTTCTTTCTTTTTTTTGTTTTTTATAAAAAAAAATTGCATAAACTTTTAAACAAACTTTGAGAAGTTCGATTTGATATTGAATTAATTTTTCTTATTTTAATATAAATATTCAAAACTACTGAATAAATATTTTATTTAAATATTTGTCCTTTCTAAATTTTTGTCTATGGTTACTTGGCTTTGTATCTAATGCTTGCCTAATTTTGAATAGTATGAACAGTATGTATTCCAATATATATATTTAAAAAGTCGTGTCGCAAATAGGGAATAAAATGTTGCTTATTCACGATAGACAAAGTGAAATAAGTGAAAAGATAAGAATTAAGCTAGCGAGTAATTTATTATTGATTGTTGACGTAATTGCAGACGACTTCATAGTGGACGTTTCCTGAGGCGTTTCCGCTAAATAAAGAAAAAAAGTAAGAGTGAATGGTAATCAATAGTAGAGTTGAACGAAAAGTAAAGAACAACTGTTCTTCAACAGTCGGTAACAGTCATTATTCGAATGAATCATTATGAGACATACCGCAAGTGAATTGTATACTCACTAGCTCTTGCTGTTGTTTCTTGAACTGTTAGAAATATATACAGTGCACGATATTCTTCAAATTTTCTTTTTAATACTCACTATATGAATCGCATGTCGAGGGAATGTCGTCAACGTTATCATTACATAAATCCTCCTTACAGTAGCAAAATTCATCCCTACCTCCTGTTAACGGTTGAGTGGCACATGATACCTTGTGAGCTTGCCAATCTTCAGTAAATGGTGAACATCCTCTATTAATTTCCTGAATGTCGTCTATTTCATAGTTTAATTTGCAACCTCGTTAATTATTCAACCTAATAAATCTATTATATTTATTACCCCCTTTCATAATCCGTCTAATAAAACATGAATCACAATTTTCAATAGCATCTTCAGCCGGAATCGTAAAATTATCACCATAACCACACTTTGGATTGAATGGACCTGAGGTTTGACCTTTTTTCCAAAAGCATTGATAGCATTTTACGGTTGTTGCCTCCTTATTCCGGTTCACTTCCTCAATTTGTAGGTTATTTGTCGTTGTTGTTGTATCGCAGACATTCGCTATATTACTATTATCCTTATTACAATAGTCGTTCTCACAATAGCAAAATTCTCTATGACCACCAACAAGTGGCTCGTGAGAACAATAATTTGCTTCTTTTTCCCATTCCTCATTTCCAAGATCAGTGATGCATCTTCGAACGATTTCATTTACTCTATCTAAAAATAGTATGTCAAATATCTTATACGGTTTAATTTAAAAAGTCTTTTATTTGTTTTTTAAGAGAAGGACTTACCGTCTTTTCTTAGTATACCCAAAGCACATTTTTCGCAGTTTGTCCCTACCGAAACATCACTCTGATTTTGTGGAATTGTAAATTCATTATCCCATCCACATCTCGCATCTCCAGTTGTATAATCGGCGTACCAATCGCAAGCAAAACAATTTATGCATTTAACAATTTCAGCTGAAAAGAATCCAAATATTTTATTTATTAATATTAAAAATTGTAATGCAGACTCTTCAAAACAAATATAAGTAGAAATGTTAAAAATCTAAACATTGCTGGAAAATGGTTGTTGTTCAACAGAGTTCTCATGATTTTGAAGGAGTTGATAAAGTAATCATAAAGATGTCTAGTCTTCAGAGACAATACTATCTAAAAGTGATGGTGCTTAAATTTATTTACCATTACAAAAAGTATAAAATAGATAACATATAAAATTAGGAGTATTATTGCATATAATAAAATAATTCTATTATAAGAATATTAAAAATCATTGTTATAAACGAATTCTAATCAATAAAAGACAATTTTCGAATTTCATTTATTTGAACTTGACGTGACGGATGGCACTTGGTACATAAAACAAGAACACTTAATCCTCTAATCATTCACTTATAATATTTTCCTTTTACATTTTTATTTTTAAATTTAGGAATAGAAAAGTTGCCAACATAAAACAGAAAACAGTAATTAGTAAGCTATTGGTAAGTAGCTCCATCTTGCATATATCCTTCATTTATATAATATTTACAGTCTTAATGCTAGTATTATCGCCTCTAAATTATTATTGTATTTAAAAGGATTATCTAGAGTTATAGAAACAAATAAAACAGAAGAGATACCAAAATGATACAAATGGCCGTCTATGAAAACGTTACATGTTGTAATTGATAAATTTAACGAATTCAGCATTTTAAACTTAAGTACACTCTTAGAAATATGCTTAAAACTGCTGTTGTTATTTTAACAATATCAATTATCAATCACAATGATCTTATTTATTAGTAATCTTTTAATTGTTCATTAGCAATATAATACAAAATAAAACACATTCTATTCGTTGTTTTTTTGATGGAACCTTAAAAAATGATTCTATTTTTTTATGGTATTTTATATAGAATAATAACAAAGCAAGTAGTAAAAACATGATAAATTTGCCTTTTATTTGCATATAGACCAACTCTATTTCGATGTAGAGAGCAAATTAGAGAATAGGATTTTTTATGTGTGTATTTGATTATTTTATTCTAATAGCTTTTTTTCAGCCTCCCCTCTCCTGCCCTCCTCCCCTTCCTACCTCTCTCCGTTAACGTCATCTTTCTATTTTATTATAATTAAGGAAATCAACTACAGTCTTTCAATATGATTTCTCTGTTTCTAGGTTGCTAGACAACATCAACAATCGCAATTGTTATCAAAAGAAATTGTCTATATTAATTGAATAAATTCATAAATTTATATATACTGTATATATATATATATATATAAAGTATATAGTATATGTATTTATAGATACATGTATGTACAACTATAGGTGATTATTGAATTCTTTATATGAAAACTTTATCTATAGAATAAAAGAATATTCATAGAGGCGGTTATTCAACTTGTTAAATTGTTAAATAAAGCTTAATAAATGGATTAAAATGGTCATAACATCCTTTAAAGTAAAAAAAAGGAAAATAAGTATAATGAAAAATTAATATCCTAATTGTTTTTATGATTGTTTAAATATTTTTATGTAAAAAGTTTATAGAGGAAAAATATTGAGAAGTCGTATAAAATCAAAGAAAGAAAAATCACGAATTAATGGACAAGTTTATTATATTAAATAAGGTTAAAAGTCCATATTTCTTTTCATCATACTAAATAAGCCAAAACCATAGAAATGGAAAGGAAAAGAAATGATGCTGATGTAGTAGCTCCGCCCCCTGTATATTTTTAAAGAAAAATTAACATTAAGTCATTTTATAAGAGAGCAAGACGTTAGAAATGTAAATAGGATAAAAAGAATTTGATTTTAACCTGTTGTTGGTACGGTTACTGTTGTTTGTTTTGTTGTTGCTTTTGTTGTTTGTGTTGTTTGTTTTGTTGTTGCTTTTGTTGTTTGTGTTGTTTGTTTTGTTATTGCTTTTGTCGTTTGTGTTGTGTGTTTTGTTGTTGCTTTTGTCATTAAAGACAAATTAACATTAAATCATTTAATAAGAGAGCAAGACGTTAAAAATGTAAATAAGATAAAATGAATATGATTTCAACCTGTTGTTATTGGTATGGTTACTGTTGTTTGTTTTGTTGCTGCTTCTGTCGTTTGTGTTGTTTGTTTTGTTGTTGCTTTTGTTGTTTGTGTTGTTTGTTTTGTTATTGCTTTTGTCGTTTGTGTTGTGTGTTTTGTTGTTGCTTTTGTCATTAAAGACAAATTAACATTAAATCATTTAATAAGAGAGCAAGACGCTAAAAATGTAAATAAGATAAAAAGAATTTGATTTTAACCTGTTGTTGTAGGTACGGTTACTGTTGTTTGTTTTGTTGTTGCTTTTGTTGTTTGTGTCGTTCGTTTTGTTGTTGTTGGTGCTTGTGTTGCAGGAACTTCAGGAATGGAACATGCATTGGGTACATTAGTTATATCTCTGTTACATAGATTGTCTTTGCAATGACAAAATTTCTCATTGCCTTGAGAATAAGTCATGTCAGAACAGGCTGGAACATGGGCTTGCCAAGCACGATTTCCTCTAGGATCCGTTACGCAAGTTCTGTAGATTTGTTCAGGTTCTCCTACAGATTTAAAAAAATTCCATTTTTAAATGAGTAAGGATGAATTTGATACCTACCATTTTTGAAGATAACATTCAAGTGACAAGTATCACAGTTAGAGACTGCATCGCTATCTGGTACTGTAAAGCCAGAACCCCAGCCACATCTTGTGTCGAATGGAGGATTGGATTCTCCTCTTTTCCAGAAGCATTCGAAACAGTTAACGCTCGCTTTTTCTTGTACTATTGATAAAGAATGAAACAAAAGTAGTAACATAGTATTAACTGTTTATGTACTCGAGCATACCAAACGGACTCTGTTGTGGTGTATGAACTGCATCGCAAACGTTTGGAATATCTTCTTCTTTCTCGTTACAAAAGTCGTCTTTGCAATAACAATACTCATGTCTACCTCCTAGCAAAGGATCATACACACATTTAGTATCATACATTTCCCAATCGTCCAATCCTTGTACACAGAAGCGATCAACACTCACCGGCTTATCTTTATTCATAAAAAAGAAGCAATAAAGTATTAGCATTTTAATTCACGGGCGTAATATTGCTCTAGTTTTCTAACTACTCACCATAATGATAGGTAACAAAGTGTGTGCATTGCAAACAATTTTCTACTACAGATCGGTCGTTAACATCCTTAGGTACCGAAAAAGCGCTACCATATCCGCAACGAGAGTCAGTTGTTGTTATACCATCTTCACTCCAAGAACAGTGAAAGCAAGTTTTACCCGATACCACTGGTGGACTAGTTGGCTTAGGTAAGCTACAAACATGCGGTATTCCATCTGTTTTTTCGTTACAAAGGTTACTCTCGCAGAAGCAACTTTTCGAATTTTTTCCTGAAATTACTGGTTGTTCTGAGCAATGTTCAATAGGCTCTCTCCATTCATTAGAGCCCGTAATATCATTCACACAAGTTCTTGAAACAGTTTCAACAGCATCTATTAATATTGGGAAGGTAGATTATTAAAATATTTAATTGATAAATTATTCGAGCAAAACAAACTTCCGACGTAAGTTATAGCAATTTGACATAAACCACAGTTATATTTTATGTTTTCAGGATCTGATTGAAAATCTACGCCATATCCGCATTTAGGATCGTACGGTGGAGATGAAACTCCCCTCTTCCAAAAGCATTGATGACAACTGACACCAGCTTTTGGACTTTCATTCGCTGTATGAATATTCAAATTTTATGAATTTATAATATCACTATTAAAAGAAAAACTAACTAAAATCAATTGATTGGGGAAATTCTCTGGGTGAATCGCAATACTGACGAATATTAGTATTGTTAATGTTACAAAAACTTGAATCACAAAAGCAGTATTCATTTCTTCCACCACTCAAAAGGTCATATGAACATTGAGTATCTAAGTTGCTCCAATCCTCTGATGAATCGGTCAAACATGCTCTATTAATTGAATCAGGTTCATCTGAGATGTGAAAACAATTTATTTATTACAATTATTTATTATATAGCTATTGACTGTCTTATAAACCTCCTTTAAAAGTAATTAGCAGTCCGCATTTTATACAATTTTTCTCTACTGCCGGATGACTATCCAAAGCTGGTATCTTGAAATTTTCACCCCAACCGCAGTCCGGATTGTGGAGGCCATTTCCATCACTAGACCAAGAGCATTGGAAGCAAGAGTATGTAACTGGAGGAGGTTGTGTAGGTGGCTGAACGTCACAGGCGTCGGGTATGCCATCCTTTTTTTCATTACAATGGTCTTGCGTACAATGACAGTTTTCATAGGCTCCTCCATTGGTTGGTTGAACAGAGCAGGATGCAACATTTTCTCTCCATTCATTCAATCCAACGATATCTCTGATACAAGTCCTTCTTATCTCTTCGATTGTGCCTATGAAAAATTGTGAAAATATAACAATTTTCTTTTCTCTT
This sequence comes from Dimorphilus gyrociliatus, assembly GCA_904063045.1. NCBI lineage: Eukaryota > Metazoa > Annelida > Polychaeta > Dinophilidae > Dimorphilus > Dimorphilus gyrociliatus. The sequence continues at coordinate 1,131,710 of CAJFCJ010000008.1, forward strand.
TAAAATAGATTGTTTACCATCACTTCGCTTTGTCATTTCCAAGCGACAAACTCCGCAATTATCCTTTGCGGACGATATATCCATATTAAAATCGGATCCATACCCGCAATTTGGATCATAAGGAGCATTAGTTTGGCCTCTTTTCCAGAAACATTCATAACATTTGATATTTACTTCGCTTTCAACTTAAAAATTGAATTCAAAGTATAGAATGGCATTTTTTTTATTAACTAGGACAAAAAATAACCTACCTAGTAGAGGTACAGGATCGTAGCTAGTCTGACTATCACAAACACTTGAAATATTTTGGTCATTTCTGTTGCAGTAACTTCCTTCGCAGAAACAGAATTCATGCTTTCCACCTTTAAGAGGATCGTGGGAACAGGTATTTTCGTAAACTAGCCAGTCTTCAGCAAACTCAGTAATGCAATATCTTGTTATGTCCACTGCATCCTCTGTTAAAAGGAAATAATGTTTATGATACGTTTAAGTGAGAAAATCATGAAATTTTTATTCTTACGTCCTCTATACGTAATCTGAAATCCACATTTTAAGCAATCCTTCTCAACTGATGCATCATTAATGCTTTCTGGCACTGAAAAATCTCCTCCCCAACCACATCTTGAGTCATGTAGCCCATCAGGTGAGTTACTCCAAGAACAAGCGAAGCAGTTATAAGTCATTTTCGGAGGTATAGTTGGAATTGTAACATTACATGCATCAGGTAGATTAGTAGGCAAGACATTGCAAAAATCTGTATCACAGTAGCAAAATTTATTGACGGCTCCTCTTAACGGTTGCTCCGAGCAAGATGGAATATGTTCTTGCCATTTGTTTTTTTCAGATAGATCGGATAGACAAGTTCTTTGAATTACTTCGGGAAAATCTGAAATATTCATTGCGTTAGATTATGTTAAATCATTAGTGTAATAAATAACGACACTGTTCCTGAGAACAACAGCAACATGGCACATTCCACAATTGTCTTTGGCTTCTGATTCGGTCATATTGAATTCAGGCCCATAACCGCATCTCGGTTCAAAAGGGGCATTAACTTCTCCTCTTTTCCAGAAACATTCATAGCATTTTACAGCAGCTTTAGTAGTAGATCTTAAAACTATTTAGAAGCACGCACTGATTTATGGTTGAATGACTCAAGATATTATTACCTAGTGGAGCTTCGGGTGGACTAAAAGGTGTATCACATACATTTGGAATATAGGCATCATGATGATTGCAGAAATCTCCCTCACAGAAGCAATACTGATGTTTACCTCCTTTTAGAGGATCAAAACCGCAATTATTTTCGTGTCTTTCCCAATCACTTTCCAGTTCTTGAACGCATCCTCTTACTATATCGACAGCTTGGGCTAAAACAGGAAAAATCGATTAAAAGTGAACAAGACCTTTTGATATTTATGATTGCTTACATCCTCTGAATGTAACCATTAGAACGCATTGAAAGCAATTATTAAGAACGGCACCATCAGCAGTGTTATTAGTAATGGTAAAACCTGAGCCGTAGCCACATCTTGGATCAATTAAACTATCTGGATTATCGTTCCACACACATTGAAAACAACTGTAAGTTGGGGGAGGTGGAACAGTAGGCACTTCAACATCGCACATGTCTGGAATATTACCCTTCTCTTTATTACATAAGTTAGAATCACAATAACAAAATTCGTGTCTTCCTCCGTCTATGAGTTGAATAGAGCATCCTGGTAAGTGTTCGCGCCATTCGCTTTCACCATCGATATCCCTTATACATGTTCTGTGAATTTCTTCAATGGTACCTAAAATTTGTTTTAATTTCGAAAATATGTATTAAATTTAACATATTTATTTATCGTTCTTGATAAACTCACTTCCTCTATAAGTTGTAGATAAGTGGCATACTCCACATTCAGTTTTAGCTTCACCATCGGGTACTGTGAAGTCGTTTCCACATCTACCGTCGTAAGGACTTTGATTATTTCCTCTTTTCCAAAAACATTCGAAGCAACTGATAAGATTCTCTTGCGATTTAGATGCTATAAAAATAATACAAAATTAATAATAATCTCCTCAAAACTATTCATTATGTTGAAAACGTTTGTTTTACTTGATATAAGCGGAAAATCGGGTGCAACGAAAGGTGTAGCACAGACACTTGGGATGTTTATGTTGTTTTCATTACAATAGTTTCCTTCACAGAAACAATATTCATCCTTTCCTCCTTTTAAAACATCATATGAACATTTGTTGTGTGGATATTCCCAATTATCTCCTAGATCAGTGGCGCAAAATCTAGTTATATCATAAGCCTCACCTATAAATTCATAGTGAAATATTAAAAACTATATAAATGAGAGATTTTATGCCAAACCTCCTTTAAAAGTAACTGAGAGACCACATTTAAGGCAATCTTTAAATACTGATGGATCGTTTGGGGACTGAGGAACATTAAAACCTGGTCCCCATCCACATCTATCGTCATTCAATCCACCTGGTACTGAACTCCATGAGCAGGAAAAGCAATTATAAGTAACTGGTGGTTCTGGATATAAATTTAAAAAACAGCATTAATATAATTACGATGAAAATTACTGAAACTAACGTATTGGTATGGGATCACAAGCTGATTGAATATCAGTGTTATTTTTATTACATATGTCTGTATTACAATAACAATGCTCTTCTTCTCCACCAAAGAGAGGTTGTTTAGCGCAGGCTGTTGCGTGATTTTGCCATTTATTATAACTTCCTGCCAATCCTAAACAGGCTCTTTGAACTTCCACAACTTGATCTAATTTTCAATAATCAGAATATTATTTAATCAAATGGTCATATTTCTGAGATAGTTTACCTCCTTTTTTGACAATTCCTAAGTAACACGTTCCACAATCAGTTGTTGCTTCGTTATCAGGAACAGCAAAATCATTTCCTAATTTACATCTTACATCCCCGATATCTCCAATTTTCCAATTGCACGAAAAACATTTTGCAAGAGCCTTTGGTTCATTTTTGATTGCTAGAGGAGGAGCTAGAAAAAATAAAAAGTTATTAAAAAGATATCAAAGTAAAAGAATGTTATACTGACATTGAGTCGGATGATCATCACAAACATTTGGCAAAGTTTCTTTTTTCTCATTACAAAAGTTTCCTTCACACACACAAAATTCCCGTTTTCCACCTTGTAGAGGTTCGGCTGAGCACGTATTATTGGGATAAGCCCATTTTTCGTCCCCCAATTCTGCTTTTCCTAAGCATATTCTTACAACTTCAAAAACTTCTTCTGCAAAAAGAAATAATATATCAATGGAGGGAAATCGAAATTAGTAAGTACACGCTTACCGTCTCTATAAGTTAAGGATAGACCGCACTTAAGGCAGCCTCCGGCCACACCACTATCTCCTGTTTTATTAGGAACTGTAAAGTCGTCTCCATAGCGACATCTTTCGTCGCTTGGAATTTCCATGTGCCAGTCGCATCTATAACAATCATAAGTTGGAAGAGGTGGATCAGTAGCTAAAAAATAATTTAAAAATTCTATAAACGAAAATTGAAAATTTAATTTGCGAAGCTCACGTGGAATAGTGGGATTTGTACAAGCATTTGGAAGACTATCACTTTGTTCATCATTACAATTTTCGGTGTTGCAATAACAAAATTTATTATCTCCACCGGCTATTTTTTGTTCTGTACAAGATGGAACATGATTTTGCCAGTAGTTTTTACCGATTAGTGGGCCGTAGCATATCCTGGAGACTGCAACAACTCTGGCTAAAAAGATTCACTTGTTACTTTAAAAGCAAGAGTTGATCCTAGAAAAAACTTACAATCATTGAAAACTCTGTGAATTCCGCAAGATCCACAGCCAGGTGACACATGACTAGCGTTTAATTTGAAATCGGAACCCCATCCGCAATTTGGATCGTAATTAGGTCCAGTCTCACCCTCCTTCCAGTTACAGTTATAACAAGAGATCTCATTGGCTTTGCTAGCATCTTCCTCTGGCCCTTATATCATTATTAAAAGGTAAATATCTAGTTGATGAGGAGACAGTTTATACTACCTGTAAGAGCTAAATTTGGGGGACATTCAAGATCTATATTGTCATCATTTTTATTGCAGTATCCTCCTTCACAAAAACAAAATAGACGTTCTCCACCATAGAGAGGTTCCCTGACACAGTTGTTTTGTGGGTGCTCCCAACTTTCTAATTCATTTATGCACATTCGAATGACTTCTTGAACTTCGCCTATAAGAATTATAATTTTAGGAAAACGGGAAAAGATACAAATAACAAAGAAAGAGGAAAAAATTAAAAGTTTTACCATCTTTTTTAGTGAAGGCAATGCCACATTTCTGGCAATTTTCCTGTACAGAATTATCACTTGGTTCTTCTGGCACGTTAAAATCTGAACCCCAGCCACATCTTGGATCATCGTTTGGAATATCTTTTTGCCATTCACAATGAAAGCATGTGTTCTGACAATTCAAGTCTAACAAAAAGAAAATATAAAGTAGAACAAACTTTATAAATCTTGAAAAACAATTAAAAAATTAAGAATAATTAAAAAAAAACAAAAAACAAACTTTTCAGTAAAACTACGAAAACTACTAGATTAAGTAGTAACTTCATCGCCGCAAAGTCAACCGAAAGTGGCAGTAGTTTTCAGTGAACATCCTTTTTTATTAACTTAACAATTTTTGATAAAAATAATAAATATAAAATGTTATCTCCATTCAAGAATAAAATTTCATTTAAAAAATTAATAAATTTATTATCCTGGTACCGCTTGGCTTTTTTTTTTATCGATATCTATATTCAAAAGAATAATTCCTCTGTTAAGTATTGGTACCACCCATCTATAGTAGTAAAGTGTAATAAATCCAAATATATCTTTACTAAATACTATAGATAGATCAATTATTTCCTTTTTTATCCTATATATTACTCAATAATACTATTGAACTCTTTCTGTTCTCTTTTTTTTTATAATGAATAAATGATTAAAATCATAACGGTTAGGCCTATTGGGGTAATGAATTACCTTAAGAATAAATATTTTATTATATGGCGTGTTTTTTTATTGAAGAAGTAGGCAACTTCATTTGTCGTTGTATTGGTAATTATTAAAATCTTCTTTTCTTTAATAAAAAAGAAACTGTAACTTCTAATAAGATTTAGGCGAATTCATTGTTCAGAATATGATTGTGTAGAATTTGATCAAAATGGTAATAGACACTCAAAGAACATAAAACTAACAATTAAGATCAATAGAATTGTTATTGACTATGAAAAGAGACAATGTACAGAAGAGAGTCATAGGAAGAGAGAGACAGAGAGTGAGACGATAGTAACAGTTGTATTTATTACAGTCAACTCTCTGTTGAAACACATAATTTTTCTCGAAACTATGATATTATCTATAGCTAAACCAGTTGATAATTGGGAAAAAGTCTTGAAATACTGCTTGAAACATAATGAAAATTATCTTCCTGAAAATTCACTGAAATCGTTAATTTTGTGTGCTGAAGGTGTTCAAGTTTTAAAGAGTGTTAATTCAAAACCAATAAGAAGAATATATAATAAACGTTCTGAACTTGAAGGTAAAGTGACCTAAATAAGTCTTTTTTTTTCATATTTTTTCTAATATATTAATAAAATAGTCACTTCATTTGTATATTTTAAATTGTTCGTGATAAATTTAATTCTTTTTTTATAGACTACTTCCGGTACTTAGGTATTAGTTTTAATAGTAACAAAAAATGAAATTGTTGTATGAACACGATTAAAACTTGAACACGTGATGAGAAAATATTTCTTTTTTTTTTTTTACAGCTTTAAACAATAATGGATGTCATATGCTTCGTATTTACTGGAAATATCTGTACAAATATGATTTTAATTCATTTTTATTGACACAATTTAAAAAAAAAGAAAAAATATTAATATTTCTCTTTTCATTATTATTATAATTATTAAATTGACTTATAATAGAGATGGCAAAGAGAGATATATATATATATACCATAGAGAGAGAGAAAAAAGAGGGAATATCATCGATAAATCAATTCCTTTTCTACATAAAATATTAACTAGTACTGAAGATTATACAATTTTTTTCCTAGCTTATTATTCATAAAGAGCATTTCTCTGTCTATTTATATTTGGCCGTTCCTTAAAAATTTTTTTTTCTCTTTTTTTACCTTTCTATTCATCATGAAGTGACTATTTTGTTTAGATTTCGTATAAATATTAATGTATTATAAGAAAATATACCAATGCTAATTAGTTTATTGAATTTGATCATATCTTTACTTTCAAAATACTTTTTTTCTTATAATATACTGTATATAATACTTTAATAAGTTTAACTTGTGGGATTATTATACTTTCTATAGTGCTCACACAAACACATACGCACACGCATTCTTTATTATATAGATATCTATGATTAATATTTAAAAAGAAATGTCTCTGTCTACCTAGTATTATCAAAGGATTAAGCTACCTCCTACGCTAATTCTCTTAATTATAATATTGTATTTAAATAATAATTATTTTCGTAAAACTGTTTAGTTTGTTACGAAAGAAAGAAAACTTTTGTATAAAGATATTGTAGACTAACAGATTTTAATTTCTTAATTATGAAGAAAGGTATGAAAATGAGCTGAAATATAAGTTTCTATATTTCTTTTCAATTGTATCCTTCTTTAATCTAAGATTGTTGATTTTGATAAGAATTGCTTTTCTTAATATATAAGAATGGTCAATTTATTACTGATAAAAAAAATACCTCCCACAGAGAGGGAAACCAGCGATTTCGAACGAAAAGATGGGCAATATTACCAAGAATATTACGACAAAGAAGATGAAAATGAAAAAGTATTGATATCAGTAGACATTACTTTTAAAAATGATAAGAATAAAAGAGATAAAGCTACATCAAATCTAAATGGTAAGAGATGTGAAATTTTTTTTATTAATGCTGTATTATAAATATTAGATCTATTGCAATTTTCGGTTTCAAGTCAAATCCGTCGAAACAAGACAAATAGGAAATCTTGTCTTTCTTATTTTCGCTTATCTTTAGTAATTAAATTGAAAAATTAACAGGCTCAGATTTCCCGGATTCGACAGCCGATCCGTCGTCAGAGTTGCCAGATCCACTAATACTGCTTCCGGACATGGCTTGAGCATACTTTAAAAAATTTTTATATAGATTAAGTGGCCTGTTATATCTAAATATAAAAAAATTTATTCAAAATTGCTTAGAAACAAACTTGATTAGCCAAAATAGATCCCATAACAATAAGATAAAGAGAAACCATTATTCTGAAATAAGTATTCATATTGCTGAAAATATTTTACCAGTGTCGCTTTCTACCTCGATTCACAAAGCAGATGCAGGTGAAAGTAAAAAAGGGTTTCCATCGCTTTATATACATTTTCTTTTTCCAAAAATTAAAGCAGCTGTTGCTCTCAAATAGTTTAAATATACGTTTCGGTTTTATAAGTTTGTATTTATAATTGATTCTACATTATTAATAAGTCAATTAAAACTTTTCAATTGAAAGTGTTTGTTTAAATTGTAAATATGAGATTAAAGAAGAAAAAAATCGGTTGTTAAAATTTTCATGCATCCCCCAATCATCCTATTATTATATTATTATATCAAATATGTAAATTTATATACATATATATATATATATATATATAGAAACTCGTATTTGTTTAAATTCTTTAATAGTAAGAGAAGAATTTTAAATCTATGAATGATATATGCTTGGTATTTATAGCTACAAGGTCTCAAAAAGTTGAACATCGCATATCACAGTATTAGTGACTTTTTTTTCTATTTTTGATCATTCGATAAGGAAGAATTGAACATATTTAATTCATTGATATAGAACTTTTTTTGTATTTTTTCTCTATATATTTCATTTATCTGTTGAAATATGTATAAAATAATTATATATATTTCACAACTATAGGAAGAACGTCAAGGACAAGCAAAAAATCTCTAAATACACATTCTAAGAAAAGGATAATAAGGAACAGGAATAATATAGATTCTTTGACCAAAGGCAATCGATGCAAATTCAAGGGAGAGGACAAAAAAGATAATAAAGGAAAGAGAAAATCGAAAAGAGAAATTGGTTGCGGAGATAATAAAAGTAAAATTGACTCGGAATTAACTGAAAGTGAGGCATTTTGTTTCTTCTCTAACTTCTTCATTTTCATCATTTCATTCTATAGCTCTTCTTCTGTAAGTGATCTGAATTATCTTTTAATATAATTATATTATATAAAGAAATTAAAACATATTTATATACATTTATCATTTTTCTCTCTAATTGAATTTTATATAGGAGTAATAAAAAGGCAATCGAAAACAACTAATGGAGTTTCGACTGTAAGTATTAAAGAAATTAATATATTTATATATAAAAATAGAAAAGAATAGACAAAGCTATTTAAACTATTAATAAATTGCCATCTTGTGATTATAAGCGAAAATATTATCGGTCAAATATAGAATACACGAATGCAATAAATTTTACTACTAAATAAGATCTTGATACAATAAACAAATGACGATACTTCACTAAAACTTTTATAACGGAATTTAGATTGAGGCTAGTTAGTTTTTTAGGCAGCATAAACTCAATAATCATTCATACAGTTGTCTAGGCAACTACGCCATCTATTTAAGCCAAGGCCAGCTCAGTAATTGAGATAAGACTCTGTAGGGAAAAAACTTATTGAATTAAGAATATAAAGAAAAATGCGTTAATCTATTAAATCTCTTTCTTCAAACGTGGACGTTCGAGAAGATATTTTTATTATAATAGACAAGTACCATAAAATAATAGAGAGATGAAATAAAAGAGGAATGGATAGAAGGAAAATGTGAAAAAAAGAGGGAAATGAATGTCCAGTATAAAGAATATTAAGTAACTAAATAAGAGTTAGAAAAAGTAAGGGCAAATATATGGAACATAGCAATTTTAAAAAAAATTTGTATTGCCATTGATCATACTACAAACTACTTACAAATTATAATAGACTCCTTGTCCTATATTCGACCTTTAATCTATTGATTATACCTATATTTATGCAGATAAAATTGACTGAAAACGATGATCGTTTGTCAACGGCTATAAAGTTTGTTTTAATATGTTTCATTGTTTATTAACTGCTTCAATTAATTAATTCGGCTTTTAGCTGTAGTGAACTAAATGACCATGGAGATGACAAACAGCCATATAAAGCTTGTCAAACTGTCACCGGACGGTAATATATCGATTGCACTTATGCAAACATCGTACTTATCACATAAAAATACTGATCGCTCTGTTCTGTTTACAGTTTGTCATCACTGCCACGTTTATCCAGGCGACGAGACAAACACGACACTACGGATAATGTAACGAAGGTATTATTGTTATTTATTGTATGAATTAAAGTTAAAAGTTTTTACCTGTAGTTAAAAGTGCCTTATCAAATACCGAAGAGTGAAGCGATTATGTTTGAAAAGACAAACATCCCTCAGTATTCAAGTTTCAAACATAATTACCAATTATCGCCTAGTGCGGACTGTTGCCGTTTCGAAATTCCAATGGATATTGTTTGTTTATCGACGATGGACCCTCTTAAATATATTAGCGAATATTGCAAAGTTTGCCCAAGAAGGCAAAATCTCTATTGTACACTTTTCAACCGTCATCGCTCATTAAAAACTAACACAATAAATAAGGATCATATCTTATCGGCAGTTTGTCAATTAAGAGGCGTCTCAAAGGCATTTACTGAAAATATTTTAAAATTGTTGGACGTTTGTCGAGACATTCGTATGGATGAATACGTCGCTATTTGTGCATTTATCGAGAGAGTAGTTTGCGTTAACGAAGCGTACGTAATAAATTACTAATAATTTACGTTTTGTAGGTTTAATTTCTTTTTATGACTTGTAGCCACTCGATAGGACAACAGCTTGAAAGGACTGCCCTAGAAGTAGTAGACTTCCAAAATGTAAAATCTCGACTACAAAATGTCGATTTATCAGAAAATATGAGGAAAATTTTATCGATAATACAAGGCAAAATTAATTTGATAAACTAGCGCCATCTAACGATTCGTTTTTTATATTCGAAGAATCATAAATGTATTATTTTACAATAAACAGAATATAAATGAACAAATGAAAATTCTTTTATAGAAATTTTCCCAGGCTATTCTTGTATTGTATGGAGTTGAATTTCGGGTGAAAAATCAGTTTTCACAATGATCTCAGACACATTTAAGTTCTCGAGAGCACAATGAAAACCCACTTAGAAACCCGAAAAAAATTATGCCAGAATATTGTCAACAACCAAAATTACTCCCGACGGGGTTGTTTACATGCAACCTGTAAGGAAAAAATAACACAAAAGCTGTTAACACAAATATATACGATATACGAACAAATAATTAGTTTAGTGATTAATGCACTTGTGACGAGCATCCCCGAAAAACAACGCGATATCAACGCCATCTATTCCTATGTGGAGACTTCCAGTTAAGCTATTTAATAAAAAAAAGAGAAACGGAGGTGGGAACGGTGGCGTTCCTAGTGGACAGACCCTGTGGTCAAAATTATTTGGCGCACCCTGGGGACTATTTATTTACAACCCACAAAGTACAAACTATACAACTTCCTGTTTTATTATTTGGTTACAAAAGGGCATTTAAAAAAAATCAGTTTTCAATCGTTAAACAGATACGGCAAGTCAATCAAGAAGATTCAACAAACCAAACAAAAACTAATACTAAAATACACAAGGCGAATAAATGTAATCTCTATGACAAACATTCTTCAAAATCTACATTGAGCTATTTTATCAAAAATTGAAAACAAAAAAAAGACCACTGACAGATCCTATTCAACACGTGAAATTCTTAATGGCGGAGAGAGAGAGAGCGAAGCAGATTGATAGAAAAGAGCGAAGGAGGGAGACAGCGAAAACGCAAAGGCTAGAGGCAAACGAAGAGGCGAAAATACGGACATAATATGATGCGAAAGCGATTCTATTCTCATGCATATATATCTATGTCGATGCCGGATTGACGTCATTGGATCGTATTTCTGTCACGTTTCCGCCCAGTTTTAAAAAGGTGAAAACGAGGGAAATGTTCGGAAATTCAAACTCTACTCTATTGTCCAACAGACCAGACTATGTTTAGAACGCAAACAAGAGAGTTTTGGGCCGGGGCCCTCTGTATATACTACACACTTTGGTCAAGTTTCTATTCATTCTTTGTCCCATTAATCTTGCCCGTTCTACCGTTCAAATTCGCGTCGGCTTAATTAGATGCTCTTTTTTTGTCCGATTATTCGGGCATCCCTTTCTGATCAATTTTTCCACTTCAATTTCGCCAAAATCTGGATAAAGGTTTATAATTTCTGTCTAATTATATACTCAGCTAGTGAATATCCATTTTGAATGTCCAAAGCCATATCAGAATCTGTGTCATGTTACTTATTCGAGTTTTTTTTTCATTCGTAAAACTATCCCTGTAATTTTTTATTTAGCCAACATAATTACAAGGTTTCCAATAAAGTCGAAAAAAAACGTTAATTCTTTTTGGGAACTAATATTGTAGATAGAATTGAATAGTGAAATAATCAATAGAATTGATGTAGGGGTTGATCAATTACAGAGTCAACTCGGGACTTTCTTAAGGCTTTAGTGCATTCTAAAGGAATTCCTAAAATTCCTTTCGATTCTTCGGCTATTATAGATCCGCCCTCAGCCGAAATTTCGCTTATTTTTACTTGCGTAATTCATTGGTCGCTTCGAATTTCTATATCCTTTAAATCGCAGCAGGATTTTGTCTCCTCAATCAATTTTTTGACTTTAATTTCGCCAAAGCCGGATATAGTTTATAATTTCAGCCTAACGGCGCCTAGAACGAATTCTTTTACTCTCCTAATATTATATTACATTTGCATGTTAAGAGTTGTCGTTCCTAACCGCTAGGCCTCTAATCTAAACCAGTAATTATTCTGGTTAATGAATAGTTTCGTCCTCGTACTATTTAAATACCACAAATTTTTCGATGCTTTCGTTCAATCCGCTCCATTTAATGGAAGGCAAGCGAGAGAATTGATAAATAGTTAGTCAATTCAAGCCAATAGGTCGACTTCATTCACCACTAGAACTCTTTTCAAACAGTATTTCTAAAAGTTTTATTATTTCTTGTATCTTTTTCTTTATTTACTTACCACCCAGTGAGCTAATTTATCTTTAGAAAATATTTTAATGTTACATCCCTCGTTTTCTTATATAAACATAGTAAGCTATTTTATCAATTTAGCCATTAATTTCTCAGGTCAAACAATAGCAGCATATGTCAAACTTGTCTACATTTTCCAAACAATGTTACGACTTGACATACTATTCCATACGTTTTTTTTCATTAGTTATTAGTAGTATCAAATTTTAAACTTACTTAAAAAAATAGTATGCAATTGTTTCTTGTTTCAAGATCCATTTTTATGGTATTAACAAGCTAAAAATAGCAGTCGGTAGGGTTTTCTTTTTCTACAGCATCTAAATTAAGTTTACACGGGTCTTACTTAAATTATAGTCATTAAGCGGAACATAATATTTACTACAGCGTTTAAGCTCAATTTCAACACATAAAATGAGATTTCTAGTGTCATAGCAAATACTATCGAAGTTATTTCCCTAAGGACATTGTAAAATCACAAACATGAATAGAACCTTAACATTCACTCTCTTCTTTTGTAAGATAAGGGTTCACTCAGTTAGATAGTTTCTAAGACAGTTCGTGTCGCCATAAACTAACGAAAGAAATAAAAGATACGATTACGCTACGATATTAAATTCTCAACCTAAACGAATTACAATAATAATTTTTAGCTATTGAAAGCTTTCGCTATAGTTATCAAGTCAGATAAATCACTGAAGGGATGTTATATAAACCCTTCGAGCGCTGATATGTTTTTAACCTGTCTTAGCATGCTCTTAATCAAGAATGGTTCTCATTCAACCGTACGAAAATGGACTCTTTATGTATGAAAAAAGAACTTCTTAACATCGCCAATTATTCAAAGCAAGAAAGCAAGAGCAGCCAATTCCAATAGACTTGGTACTATGTACTATCTCGCTAAAGAAAAAGAAAATCCTTCATCCCAAAAAGCAAAAATTTTCCTAGTTTTATAATACTATATTGGACATATGTTGTGGTGAAGACTGCATTAAATTTAAATATATCAGTAAAAAGAAAAAAATTAATAAAATCTGTTACAGAGAGAGAGAGAGAGAGAGAGAGAGAGAGAGAAAAAAAAAACATCTATAAATACAAGTTGATATCTATTTTTAACAGTTTGTATAACTTTTAAGCCTAATCGTTTTATGCAAGTATTGGAAAAATTCATTTTAATAATTATAGTAAAAATTGATAAAGATGTCATTTCAAACTAAAAATAGTAACATATTAAAACATATTAACTAAAGAACAAGAATGATGCAAAAACTTTAAGCAAACAATATTGTAAATTAGAAAACAATGGAGAATTGTCTAGAATGAGAACGAAATATCGCTAATTCGTGAATAACCATTCGAAAATTAGAAATATAATAAGAAAGGTCGTACGCTAACAAGTATCTTTTTGTCAAAGTTTTGTTAATTATATATGAGCAATGAAGTTGACGGCTTAATGGATCCTATCATTCTCCAACAAGAAATCTTGTTAGACAGTTAATGTTCACGTATACAGTAATTTATAATCCTACTACCTCGCCCCCAAGATCAAATCTTTAAGACTTTTCACTTCAAACGACATAAAATACGCTACTTGAAAAAAAAATAAAGTTGTGTAGGCCCTAAAATCCTAAATATGGGTGTCATTAAAAAGCCGTTTAAAAAGAAGTCATAAAAGGAAATAAAATATTCTTCAGGTCTTTTCGTGTAGAGGAGAAAAGAATAAAAATTCTGGACCCTTAACATATTAACTAAAAATTTTTCCGTATACCTAAATACATCAGCAAATCTTAATTCTAGCTCTCCCGAAAGAAAAGTGTCAAGAGCAGAATATAGTCGGATAATTGCCTACTGTACTCTATCCGACCTCGGACTAAACAGCTATTTCAAACTGCAATTAACTTTATATAGCTGAAAGCGGCGTTGCATACAAAAAAAAGGCCACTACCATCTAAAATTCTCTGTCGGATTTGGTCAGCTCCAACTAGCAATAAATTTATATGCCGACCGGACTCGGGTCGGTTTTGGCTCGTTGCCTATTTGTCACACGATTGTAGCGCCCTTTTATATATTTTAGACTAATATATAACTGTCAGAAAACGTCCGGTGTTCGAAATTGAAATATTTGTCAAACAATTTTCTGGCGGATGTGTCAAAAAAAGAGAAATTTTTATTAGTTACATCTAAAATTTGGATATTTTCGTAAACCTCAGCCACTTTACTTCTTGGCCTATCAATACAACTATTCGATGTAATTAGTTTCCCAGACGAGGAATGAATCATTATTGGCCTTTATACAAATAACAACTTTATGACACTAATCTGTCAAAAACTGACAAAAAAACTGCTAAAAAAGTTTAATCTACCATCCTATATCTCTCTTTAGCACACTTTTCTCTTTATAATTTAATTCCTAGCATTTAAATACAAGCACAATTGGTTGAAAACATCATATCACAAAAATTCAATACATTTCTGTACTCTGATGATAATGGTCAAGCAACCTAAGTTAATATTCACTTAGGAGCCTGAATTCTTTTCGTAACATTGAATAGCCAAGTTAGAGATTTGATATAAGGAAATAAAAATCCTATGACTAGATATACAGTATGTCTAGTAAGAGTTTCTGCAGTATATACAGTATATATATATATATATAGTAACAAAAAAGAATTAACTTGTATTTATTGAAGGTTGGCGGCTATCATTTGAATAAAAAAGTTGTAAAAGGACTCTTGTGTTGTAGGCCTTATCAACTTTCCTTCTATTGATTCCTTGAGGACACATATAAAAATAGTACTCATGCTAAATACTGTAATAAACTAATTTATAAGAAAAACCGTGTAAAAAGTAAAAGCTAAAAATATACTTTCTAAATAATTAGATAATTAATAGGCGCAAAAAAATCCTGCGTCTGTTATTTTCCGTTAAATCGTGATATAAATATATTTGTGAACTATTCTAAAACGATTGCACAATTGTGGAATATCAAATAGTTTTCAGTTGAAATAATTTGAATTAATATTCAAAAAATCTAATTTTCATTCGATCTATTAGAATATAAAAATTGTTCGTAGAAACCTTTGTCTTTGCCATAAAATACGAATGAATCAGGGATAAAAGTCTAAATTCCCAAAACATTATGTTTAATAAACATACCATACGCTTTAATATAGTAATAGAGCTAAAAAAATGCTGTAACATAAAAAATCTATTGGTCATTCAAATTAATGCATGACTAATCTATGTCTAAAAATTTTATACATGTTAAAATCGCTGAGTTTTCCTTCCCAATGCGCATCTGTTTCTAAACATCTGTCATCTATTTCTGCTAATAAGGAAGTTTCAATCTGATCGAGAAAAGAACCTAATCTACATACAAAAAAATTTCGCCAACTATCAGTCTCTATCTGATACGTAAGTATTATATTACGTGTTTGCCGCTTTGATAAACTATTCGATTCTGGTTTGCCGTTCGATACAGTAAACTTATCATTTCTCATGTAAATTTCTTTTTTAACTAATAAATTAAAGCTAAACAATTTTAACCGAATATCGCAACTGTACTAAAACTAAATTGATTTTGAAAAAATGTGAACCAAATTCCGGCAATCTGTTACTGAAAATATACAAAAAAACCGTAAAATTTAATACCTTGTTCATAATAATGGTTTTAAGTTATGTTAGATGGATAACAATTTGATGGTGACCAAACACGTGATAGCACCTGTCTGAACGCCAGGCACGTGCCAATTCAAAAGAGAGTATAAAAGGGCTACAGAGTATGAAAAGGATGTCTTACGTAGTTAATTTAAGAGTAAGAACATTAACCCTTTGTTGGCCTTCTAAATTACAAACGATTATAAATGACGCAAAGAAACCTAAACCGATATCTAATATTTTAATAATGCAAAACTATTCTGTTTGTGCAGAAACAAGGGAAAATATATCACAAATGATTAATGGAGATAGTATTATGGAATTTTTCCAATAGAAGGTATAGACCATGTGCTACAATTGTCTGAGGCGGCGAATCAATCAGTAGATTGAAGTACTTGAAATACAATGTCCAAGTGTAATAGCCACGATGTACAAGGTTACGAGAAATTTTAGAAAACTTGTCACCTGCTTAAAATAATATGTTTTTTTCATAATTTTCGCACAATATTTTATTATATTATGAATAACAAATACATTCCTATTCTTTTAGGAATAACCTAAACAGAAGGTTATAACATTTTGTTTATGTAAATTAAAATACAACTATGTGAGGACTCATTGCTTAATTATGAGATGAGATTTCTATCAGAAAATTAGGAATAATATGCTAGATCAGATTCCCTATTACTATTCTTGCCATAATGCTCATATATTTTTTATTTACAGTATATTCTACAGGAATATTTTAAGATTCATTACGTAATAGATCTATTTTAAACATTATTTAAGCAGAGAATCAGAAAAATTTCATATCCTAATTAATTCTATATTTATTGCAATGGAAGTCATAATATCCTTTATTACGGGCTATCGGTTATCTATAATGAAAGAGATTAATTAGGATACTGAAAAAATATATCATCACATTATGGATGCTTGTTTACTCAATATCATCATCGTGATTGTTGCTTTTCTCTTCTCTCACTCTCATCTCTCTTTTTTTACTAATTTTTTTTGGTTACTGTCAATATTGATATTATACCATTATTAGATAAGTAAATTTGTTAAATGAATAATATACCATTCATTGGATAAAAATGAAAAGAATGTAAAGCGTAACTGATGGGGGGGTTGAAAGGTTGAAAGGATTACATACGATATCTGTAATAATAAGATTTATATTTATATTACAACAACTACGGATTAAGAGTCATCCTTTCCTTAAAGAAAAAGAGACGCTGACTGCAACCTTAATAAGGAAAAGAGTCGGATATTAACTATGGAATATTTTCTATAATATATCACCGTAACGCGTGCCGCACATGTTTGCTCTGGGAATCAATCAGCACACGAAAAGTTTTTTGGGAGTGGGTGGGGGTAAGAGGGGCGGCAGCAGTTTCATGTGAAAACAAAGCAAACTTTGTTTGCACTTAAAAAGTGGGTAGATAATAATTTATTATTAAAGGAAGAATTTTATTTAAAGGCATCAAAAACACAAATACGATCGATTCATACTAAACGACCTTAAAATATTTTTGATTAATGTATTCGGGGACGGGCGTAGACAGTTATTTTTTGGGAAAAATTGCTAGGGGCAATATGGCGGCGAAAACCGGATGCGACCATCATCCGGAAACTGAAAATTAGACAGTCAAAACTACCGTGACAAACAATTTCCGACGCGGAATGAAAAAAGTTGTATACAGAGGCCGCTAGAAATAAAATTAGCATTCGATATAAAATCAATATAGCTGAACGGAGTTATACTGTAACCATTTATTATTTATAAGTTAAGTTTGACATTAACTCAAATCAAGATTGGCCTAACCATTTCCTCTACTGAGCTTTTTTCTCTTCCAAATGGAACGTTAAATGGTACATTTCGTGGATAACATTAAATTTTTAAGAATATAATACAAGTAGGTGAGAATACGGTGAAAGCTCCCACGCTAAAGTCACTTTCGCCTGTCTAGAGAAGGGCGTATCTATGTAAATTTACCGGTTTTAAATAAAAATTCAAGGACGAGTAGATAACGATAGCAAGAGCTAATTTTAATCGATTAGTCCTTCGATTGACGTTATAGTAATATAAAAAGAACATTATAGTGAGACAACTCAGAGTAAAGTACTTGAAATATATCAGAAAAAAACCCATTTGGTACGCATTTCCTCGCGACAACATTCCATTCATATATTAAATCGGCTGGCCGGAATATTTTATTTATACAAAAAAAAGAGAACCTTCGTTATTGTTGCAGTTTTAACATTAAGAAAAAGTATTCGACTAGTTTGTTCAAGCAACAAGAATAATAGAAATATTAAAAGGTTGAATTTAATATAAGTTTCGGCAAGTAATATTTTAGTTATATATAGATATACATGGATAAATGAATATGTACATCTATATATCTACATTCAACGTACTAAATACAATATATATATATTTAATATAAGTAAAAGTAATTTAGTTTTACTTATTAGTAACTTAATTAATAATTAATTAAAACTTATCTGAACTGGCTTCAAAATTATTTCTCAAACTTTTTCCAACCAACATCCTTCTTGCTTTGCAACTCGTCCCCTATAGAATCATATGTGGTGAGCGAAGGTGAAGGTTAAAACGATTTTAACGCCACCTATTCCATTCATACATAACTTGTGAATGGACGAGAGTTTAAATAGTACTCATTAATCTCTACAAGCCGTGAAAAAGCGCTCTATCATTAAAAGGCGCGTTCAGAACTGGTATGAATGAAAAGAAACGAAGAATAGCATAGAATTCGAGCAGAAAGAAGAAAGTAAAAAAAAACAGCCAAAATATGCAACCGACAAAAGTTGTAGCCGTAGAAAAAACCGCAATTATGCGGACCACGATTGCAGTCGGCATAATAACGAACCGATTCAGGCCGTATAAATAGACTATTTAAAAATAATTCTCTCAATCAACTGGTCATATGAAGAAGATTAGTTAAAGATCAATATCGATTTAGATTAAGCCATAAGGAAACTCCAGTCTTGAAGGGAATTTTTTCTATCATAAAATTCTTTCATGGAAGTGTCTGTTGGACACCTGTTTTATACTGGCTCCATGCTTAAATCTACCGCAAAATAACAACGATCATGTCACGAAAAGATTTGCAATGGGTGCTCGACAGGAATGAAAATAAGTTTTAATTGTATACACTTCTATACACTAGTTTATTATGTTCAATGTCTGTTTTGAACAAAGTACCATTTTACTAATATTTTCTATATCAATATATTACGTAAATTATGGGCAATAGATGTCAGCACTCTTAAACATCACGAAGTTTGTCATGTACTAGCACGTCTTCTCGATGAAAGAGAGGAAATGCAGTAATAAGTACTATTGGTAAATTATAACAAACAGGAATAATTTTTGATAACTAGATGTGAAAAACTATAATTAACCCTGTTATAGTGTAAATTCACAATCAATTATCTATATTTATAGTTGATTGTTTTATACCGGTTTAGATAAGGGCATACAGGAAATACTAAGGTTCACGATGACTATTTATATTATATGTAAGAATGCCATGAATTTTAAAAATAGTGGTTGTTTATTTGTTCAACTTTTCCTTCTAATTGTCATACGAATATTCCATAGAATTAACAATAGAATAAAAAAAGCAGAGAGAGAGAGAGATTAAGCGTATTTTTGGTATTGAAAAAAAATGTTAGTTTGCTTTTGAAAGCCAAAGATATTATCCAACATTTATCACGTGACACTTCTTAATCCTATTGACTTCGCGTTACTAAGGCCAACAATATGCCGACTAATAAAGTGTTTGAAATTGATACGGAATGCAAATAATTTTGTTAAACAAATGATAAAACAGAATGTGACTTATTGAATATAATTCATCATTGATCAAATTGAATTTATGCATACATACAGTATATAAATGTATATATATATATATATATATGCAGTATGTATCTGCACATATATAAACAGAAGGTAACAACATTAATTTATTTTAAGACCAATTTTTCGATCTTTAATATGTTCTCTTAAATAAGGAGGTATGATTCAACATACAAAATTCCAATATAAATATACAAAAACGAATAGTATAAATACTTTCAGACATTGGCGTTTATATAAGTGACTATATGAACTATAGTTGAAAAGGGTGGCTAACTTAATAAAACAGCCAATTTTTCTTTAAAGATACAACAATAAAGATTTAATCTTATTGATTTTGTCTAAACGAAATAATCACAGATGTACTTGATCAGACAAAAAATTATATTTTGCAATATACTACACCTTTTTTCGGTTAAATCGTTAACGCATATATGCTTAAGAAAATATAAACAAATTGGAACGCTCTTTTAAAAAGAAAGACTGATGAAAAATATGTTCATGTATAATTCAGTCTACATTATGTTTAATAAGGAAAGAAAATCAATAGTTTTCAAAAAGCTGACATATGCATTTTATTTAAATCAATATACCTACTCAACACAACTGTTGAATGTACATTTCTATTGATTTATTTTACATAGTGAAAATTACTTCTTTTTTAACTTTATAGACAAAAATCTACTCAGTCGTTCCGTTCTCCTATTAGATAAATGTAGTAATGTTGCGTAACAAGAGCTTAGTCGACCAACTGACAAGCATTTGTACACAGAATGACCATAAAATTCAAACAAACCAATGTCCTAAGGCTTTTATGCTGCATGCCAAGCATAGTTACATGAGACTCTAATCAATATATGTGAGTAGGCCTTTTACCGTAGGCAAGCTCTTGATATGTCATATTTTAAGATAAGCTTCAGAAATAATAGAAGTGTTTGTTTGGTGAATATATATAAATTTATATATATACTAATATATATACATATATATATATATATATATATATATATATATATATATATATAAATTTCTTAAAATTTTCCCTAAACAATTTCTGCATACTCAAATAGATAAGCCTTGGTTTTTCTAAATTTTAATAAATGCACAGAGCTCATACAAATACATTATAAAAGAAACTAAACATAACCTCTATTAAATGAATAACTATTGTTATGGAGAATTAAAAAATATACTATTACAAATTAATTATAGATTGTTTAGTCTTTTGACTTTGGCACAACTTGTCACTTTTACTGGACATATAGAATATTACTTATAGCCTTAAACGAACTTACAACAATTCGGAAAATTATCAATATTTGAACTTACCATCACATTTTCAATAAGCGATCGGAGAAGGTGAATTGAAAAAATCTTTCATTCATATAGTTTTACGAGTTGGAATAATGGTAGGCATTCCATAAAGACTCCGCCCTGAGTATCACGTGACAATAAATAGGCCGTTTATTGGCCAATGAATTTTTCTCATACTTTATATATAATATTTTTGAATGGGGAAATTTTTGTTAAGTCTAGTTTAGTTTTGTGGTCCACTGCGCTTTTGTTAAACTATACGTATATTTTATTTACTCTAACATAAATCTATCCTTTGCAAATTACCTTTTTTATATATCAATCTCACCAGAATTCTATTTAGAATCTATTTATTTCACCCTTTTTAGTTGTAAATTCTATAATTTTATAAAAAATCAAAAATACTTTCGTCTATCTAAAAGACGACAAAAGGAAACTAAAGAATGTTGAGTGGTAGATGACATTTGTGGTCGAAAGATGTCGCTGTACTTTTTTAATAAGAAACATAAGTAAAAAGCCTTGGAAAAGCTTGTGAAGTCGATAGTATGGATTTCAAGTGAAATATTACATTTAAATCAGACAATAAAAATTGTATTTAATTATTCGACATCCCAAAAACTATAGCTCTGATACAGATTAAACAATTATCTAGTACAATGATTAGCTATTTGTTGTAAATTGCAGGAAATTATCTGTCTATTTGAGCCATAGTTATTTCGGTCAGGTTTAGATCTATTTAAAAATTATTACCTGTTTGTCTAATACAAAGATATATATATATATATATATATATATATATATATATATATTATTAATATTATATTGCAATAATATAAGAAATAGCAATATAATAATTAGCGGCAGATGATAAAATTATATTATTGCAAGAGATTTTATGCTTTTTTAATAAGTAGTATGCTGAAGAATTCACTACTATATACTCGAATTTCTGTATTATTCAAAGTATTTTTTTAATTTATGACTTGATGGGCTTTTAAACATTATCAATTACCAATTAGTACGATTAGCTTTGAAGACAGTTAACACTACTAATAAAGTTATTTTTAGGGAGGCAAGGTCATTCTTAAAATAAAGTCACTTGTGCACTCTGAATATCTAATTGATATTTTTTTAAATGTCCATAAGTGCTTCCAAATATTCATATTTTGGCACAACTGCTGGTTTGTATGTAAATTTTGTTCATAGGGGCGAAATATTTAACTCATTTATTGATACTATATATTTCAAAATTGACAATAGTAATATAGTCTATTAAACTAAAACCAGATACTTGGAGCCAAAAAAAAATCCTTTTAGGGTCAGCACAATGAATTAACTGGAGTCAGCAATGAAAACTATCTATCTAAGAAATCCTGTCATCAGTAAACAAAGAAGAAACTCATGAGAACGAAACAAATCGTAATCTCAGTAATTACGTTCTATAGGCATAAGCGAATATAATAGATTGCCTATATTTTTGTCTGTTTCGGTAATATTCTTTCTACATTGCTGAATAATTACGCCTATCGCAGCTAGTCTAAAGGAAAAAATTAGAAATATAATAAATCTTTCACGCATGACCATTTATCATTCTCTTATCGTTTTCTCTAACGTATATAGTAATAATCAATAAATTAGGCAGAATATCCTCTATACCCTCTTTCATTGAAACGTATCCGATTACATTTGCTTTTATTGAATTAACGTAGGAAAAGAAAAAGCAAATTAAGTGGAAGTAGAAAGACAATTCTCGTTGATAAATTCATTAGATATACAATCTTTTACAGTCTTAAAGTTTTAAGATAATTGGAATTTTGCCGATCTTTATCTGTTAATAGGTTGGAAATTTATAGTAGAGAAAGGGCAGGCTGACGAGAATTGAGAAAAAGGGAGACGAAACCTTCTTATTATTCTTATATTAGTGAGCTGAATAATGAAATAATTTACATAATAAAATCTAGGCAAGTATATATCTATATATTTAGCTTTCTATTGAAATTGGGAAGTTTGTTTACTCAAGAATGACTTTCTTTTTTCCGGAAGAGATTGATAGAAAGTTAAAAGTAGGTGATTCATTGCTAAAAGGCGAAATTTCGAAAATAGAATGGACTTAAAAGTTTTCAATTTCAACTTGAATTAAATAGAACAGAATCCTCTGAAAACTAAGATGTTTTAAAAAGTAAAGCTTGTAAAAGGATGCATTACTTTTATTAAGGTTAAAAAATTTGTTGCCCCTATCAATAACTTAGTGGAGGCTGAAGGATATGCTGGATAATGAAAAATGTATTAGGATTATAAATGAATATGTGAATCGCCTATAAGGATATCTAAAAGACTCTTTATAATTAACTTTTCCTCCTAATTCCGCTCGTTTTACTCCTTTTCTATCTTTCCTACACATCTATCTATCTCTTTTTCTATCTCACTTTCTTTTATTTCATTCTCTCTATCTGATTCTCAACTTACATTCTTTTTTTTGTTTGGTTCTTGCTTTAATAAGTTAGGTAAGTTGTCGAATGGAAAGAGAAAGTAAGAGAATATCATCCATCTGATTCGCAGATTTGAGGTAGTGTAGATTTACCAGATGGCTGTGAATGCAGACAAGAAGCAGTTTCCTTTTCTAAAAAATCTCGTCTTATTACTCTAATAAGAATAGTCAGGCAGATTTGACGTATGAATAAAGTTTATTAATTCAAAGCTTCTTTCCTTTCAAGGAGACTATAATTAGTTGTTGAGATATGTAATTAATTGACTCTCATTTAGTAAATATTTGCATGCAATTTACTAAAAGTATTTTAACTATGATCAATTAGAGTAAATCATTAAAGTCTTTTCATCAAGCTTTTTAGTAAATCTGTAAGTAATAGAGAAATTAGTCTTGATGCGAAGAGAATACCCGTCTAAACAGCCTATCAGTCATGGGAGAAGATTCTTTCAACGCCTTACGCTCGTTTAGTAATTGTCTAAACAAAAGAGGAGAAAAAAGTGCTTTATATTATGTTATATAATTTATATTTAAGTATTTGTTTTAGTGTTAAATCATTATACAGAATCTAAACCAAATACAATAGCTCCATACCTTGCCATTAACCTGTGATGAACGTTTTCAGACTTGAGCGCGCTATTAATCAGTAACAGATTAAAGACGTCCCTCTATAATAGATTACATAAAATTGATCAATTATTTATCTTAGAGAATGTATTGGAATTACTTGAGCATTACTTCCGCCTATTTTAATGATATCATATCTGATCGGAAGTAAGAAGTTAACTGCATCTTCAAAATTTCCGTTGTCGAACGAATCAATTGCTTTACAAACATTTAGTCCGACTTTTCGAATGCATTTGCCTTGGTAGTCTTCTGGATTCTCGCTAAAATTCATCAGTAGAATAAAAATAGACAAGAAAAGAAATAAGATGAGTAATTAATAGGAAATTGGAATAATAATGTGACTATTACAACGAACGTTAAGAAGTTCTGCAATGATGTTAAGAAATCCTTTGCAACGTCTTTTTCTTTATTCGCAGAATAGCACATGAATAAATGGGAGTCATTAAATGCTAAAGTATGGTCGCCATAGTGCTTATAACACGTTTCAAATAATTCCTCCCATCGTTTTCCCACTTTTTGTCCTTCTAACTCTAATCTGTATAATAGTGAACAAGCGTCGACAATATCTAGCATTGTCCCAGATTTAATTGATGCTGTACCAACAGCTGAATCATAAATATCCAATGCTGCTTGATATTCTCCCTAAATTACGTAAATAATTAACAAATCAAATTTTACTTTATAGTATCCTATAGATGGCGTAGTTATTACAAAAATTTCGTTATTATATCAATTAAAAATACAAGATTAAGAGAAAGGGGAAAACAAATTGTCACTTTTTAAAGCAAATTTATAAATAATTTACCACATATTCCTCGTTGTATGTCAAGAAAAATTTACCTTTTCTATGTGATAAACAGCCCAATGCCAAAAATTGTGACAAGATAACATACCGCAAAACTATAAATAAAGAAGATATTAAATAGATTAGAATTTATTTTTAATTATATTTAAAATTTTTATCATTTGAATTCTTTTAAACTAACCGACCAATCAGTTACTGTTGAACTCATAAAACTTATGCCTTCAATCTGTCGCCCAGTCATCTCTAGAACGTGAGCAAGAGCATGAGTAGCCCAAGCATCTTTAGAATTTATTGACAAAGCGGTCTTGGCGGATTTTTCAGCGTCCGCATATAAATTAGTTTCACACAGTCCGAACGCCAACATCCCGTGTAAATACCTTGAGAAGAGAAACATTGTAACAATGGTTTATCATTTAAAGTGTCTTGTTTTTTTTGTTACCCATAGAGAGGAATACTTTTATTCCAAGAAGGAAATACTCTGGCTACTGAATCTCTCATTTTCCTCTGATAACCAAGATAAAAGTATGAATCATGCGCAAATTTCAAAGCGAGAATATCATTGGGATAATCTATTAAAATATCATCCCAAATATCGCAGGCCGTTTTCATAGATCCAGATGCGCATTGATTAATCGCTTTAATATGACGCTCTTCCCAATTGTTAAGCGTCTTCCCACCAACAGTCTCGTTCATCAACAGTAATGACTTCCTTAAATTTTCATTATACTTAGGATGACTTCCAGTAGACATTATCTCAAGGCCATTTAGGAGAACATGGGACATAGCTGTCGAGTGAAATAATAATAATTTAAGGGATAGAAAGGTTTCTAGTGTAGAATGGAAGAGTACAGCAAAATATACAAGTACAGTGTATATCGTAGTTGATACGCAAGGATCACTTACGAAATACTTCATCTGCAGACAGCAATTTGTCTAAACAATTATCCAAACCTCCAACAGAAGGATCATTGTACCAGCCGACATACTGTGGTGAATAGGATTACATAATACCATTATGTAATATTATATGTGTTATGTAATAGGTCATACCTGAGTGACAACGGCGTCGAATAGTTTAGCAGCTTCATTGCTGGTCGTTGATATTGGAAAATGTTCTTTCAATTCCTAAAAATAGCATATTTTTTCTAAACTATTTTTTATATTTTATCTATTTTTGAATAGAAGAATGCCTAATGAAAATATATCTTTCTCTTTTATAGCTTATTGAGCTACAATAACAATATTTTTAAAAATTGTTTATCCTCTTAGCTATTAAATAGGATTTGGCGCCAGAAATTTGCAAATTTTAGGACCTCTGTGATTTTCTATTTATCAGATCACGTATTTTTAAACTTTGACCTTGAATTACAATTGATTGTCTTTTGTTGGCTTCTACAATTCTAAATTCTCTAATCAAGATTTTTTTGTTGAATTAAAATCAGTTTAATGCTAAAATCTTACCTTACAATCCCTCCAATTTGTGTGTAAGCTCATGTTTATCGTATTACTAAAAGAAATTGGTGACCTATTTTAATGTTAAATATTTGTGAAAATATAATGTTCTCTATGTATATAACGCCATCTATCTCTTATTGAGAACATCAATTCAATGTTAAATTATGTAAAATGCTTGATTTGAATTCATAAAAAATATATGGTATGTGTAGAATTAAATAAGCATTTGAATATATATTTATATAAAGATTAAGAAGAGTAATTAGATCAAATGAGCTAGAATTAGCAAATTTGGCTTTGCAACATGCTGTTCTAACAGCAAGTAATGAACTCTCTGCGAAAAAATTAACATATTTGATTTCACCACTGTTAAAGGCGATAAACGTGTTGAAGAGTTTCAATTAGACTACTCAGCAGTAGTAGAAAACAAAAAATTTTGTCGAAACAACATTTTGACTGTGAGTTAAACTCTGTGATCTAATCAAAAAATCTAAATCCTGATCATGTCTTTTAAAGCCAGATTTCTTTAAGATATATTCAATTACGTCGTTAATTACATTGATGGTATCTTGAGCATAATAAATAAAAAGCGTATTTCCATCATTGGATTTATTGTTTGTCTTTCTCCGCCGTAATCTGTAATAAAAGAATATTAATCTTCATCTTTGTTTGTAGATGATGAAGGGAAAGCAAGGAATGATGCTAAAAGTGGTTCTATTTTTGAGGAAAAATAATAAATGTAATAATGTGGCTTTAATTAAATATATCAAGTTATATTTCATATAAGTCGCTTTAGCCTCACTTTTGAAACAATGAAATACCATAATCCAAAGAGACTATTCTGTGTTAATAAGTTTGGAATTTGTTGTTTTATAATCAATTGAGGGAAAAGTTAATAACTTATATCCGCTATTATCCACTTCATATAACAATATTAGATCCTTTAGAGCTGTCTAATATTATGACTGATGTTAGTTCTTTTGATAAATTCAAATATCCTCTACTTACATATACTTTTATATATTTACATTAAAGAAATGCAGTTACCACCAATCTGTCCTTGTCATATCTCTCTTCCAAGACCAACTTTTTTCCTAAATCAATGCTCAACTAATTTTGTAGATTAATAATTTACAGAAAAATTGTTATATTATATTTATAATATGAATATACTTTGATAAAGTACTTGGCTTCTAAAATGAAATATCGAAGCTAGCTCCTTTAACATCTTTAACGTATAACGTGCATCTATACCTTTTTTAACAATATCACCTTTAATAATTAACTTGATAATCGTTTTGCTTTAATTGATCGCAGTGACTTTGGATGTCATCATTTCGTATTTAAAAAATATAATCCAAAGTAAATTGTTGTTCAATTCTACGTATAATACATCAGAAGTATTACTAGTCGAACAGCATTAGGAAAGTTTGGTTTAATAAGATAGTTTGTGTTTGAAGGAGAGGATAATGGCTTTAAACTATACCAGCTTTTCCCTAATAGAGTTTTTCTTTGACTTTTTCAAATTTAATTGACGTAAAATTCAATTTTCGTAAAGGTTCGGACAATGCTAATTACATTAATAGTAGTAAATACTTATTCTGCCTCTAAGAAGAATAATTAATTAAAATAATATGAATATTCAATAAGCTGCTAATCGTATGCTCTGTCGTTCTTGACGGTTTGTAATATTTCTAGACAGATTAATTGCTCGAAATTTCTTGGGGAGATATTGGTGTGAAACACAAAATTAATATTCTACTGATATTAAGACAAATTAAAGTAAATAAAATATATATTTCATGGTATTAAATATTTTCATTAGATGAAGATGATCTCCTATCAAATTTTCCTTAAAACATATTTAGTAACTTCTTTCAACAATTTGAAAATACCGTATTTCACTAGTATTAGGAATGATATAAAGAATCGTTTTTGTTTTTTTTTGCTTTTGGCTAGTTTCTACTCCGAATTTAGTCGTTGAAACTAATATAATTGCTATTATTTATATAAAAAACGAATTAATTGATTAATAATTTAAAGGAGAAAGATACAAATGCATCTCCATAAATATGTAGTCAATTTGAAATCTTTTCCACAATCTTAGATGATTTTCCCCCTAAATATTTTATTATTAGAAGTGTATAATTTAAAATGTAATACTTTCCTTTCGTTTTCTGAATGTTTAAGTGTACATTTATCAGGTGTTTATTGGATAGACAAGTAAATAAGATGATGATAGATTTAAATGTACATTTTACACACTTTTCCTATTTTTTTATCTCCCTTTTTTCTTCTTTTTTTCTCCTTCTAAGTTTATAGATGACAACTCAGTGAAATATACAAAAAACAAGAAAAATTTTTGAAATAATTTACAAATATGAAAGAAGAGAGAAATGCAGTAGATTTTAAGATAGAGTGAAGAAAAAAGGATTTGTAAGTGAAGGAAATTCATTTCACACAGTGAAAAAAGCTTAAGCTACTGCTTCTCTTCTTCATTCTTTTCTTCTGGTTCATCAGTGCTTCTATTTATTTCTACTCTAACTTGTTCATCTTCTTTCACTTGTTCATATTGAAAAACCTGAACAACATTCTCTTTCTTATGCTTTCTCTTTTTTCTATATGATAATCTTGCGAAATCTCTTCTAACATCGACTCCAGCTGTACAGAAATCCACGTAACTTATAATAATAACGGTAATCTCTTTTGCCATCATCAAAAATCCAATAGCCGACTTCCCATTGTACATATCAATCAATACGGCCCTTATTATTAAATAAGGAAAATTATAGAAAGCAGCAAGGTATAATTTTCCATAGATAACTCCAATCTTATCAGCGTTAACGTCACTTTCGGCTGTATGAAATTCGTAGAGATAGTCAAGGCCTAGTAAGCATTGAAGAATGGTTGATCCAATTAAAGATAGACTTATGACAACGAGTATACAATTGGTTAAATGATTATGATCGACAAAGTAAAATGGCTTATCCAAGAATTCATTAAAGAATTGAAAAACATCAACAAATGAGAGAAGAGCGTGCATAGCTAATTCTAAGGACGTCTTTAAATTATCGGCAGTTAATTCCTCAATATCGTCCAACATTAAAGCGGGCCAAACAAGAGTTAGTGGTATTATAGCTATTTGTAATAGGGTTAGCATCTGTAGAGAAAGTCATAAATATTTAAATAATTTATTTAACTTTTTTGAATAAATTTTCATATTAATTTAATTTCTCTTTTGAGAATAATGAAAACCAATGGTGCAGGATTGAAAGATACTTACAACTCTTGTACTTCCTTTATCCTTTAATACCTTTTTATTAAGTCCATTCCGTTTAGGAACGAAGCTTACATGATCGGTAAAATTAACGCCGGCTTTCAGTAAATTCCTTCTAACTTCATCATGATGTTTACGTAGGACAATGAAAGAGTAAATAAATTGATCGTGTAGCGGAACTAAGCAATCGCAAAAGTGCTCATTCTCTTTCTCAACTGTCTTTAGATGCGGTAGAAGAAAAGATCCTTCCGGAAGGGCTTGAGAAAGCTTAGTGCATTCGCAAGTAGCATTAAGAGCCGAAGGATAACTACCAACCATCAGGCGAATATCGATCCAACAATAAATTGATAGTTGGGTCGCGTAGAGAATGTTACTCAAGTAACTATAGAAAAAAATTGAAAATTTGATCTCAATATAGATAAATAATCCGCAAAAACAGAAAGTTCATGTCTTTTTTTAGATATTACTCACAAGAGAATTCTTATTCTTCTCTTTTTCGGACTTCGGTCTCTTCGAAATGTGGCGGGAAGTAGGATAAGAACTGTTGCTATGGTCGGTAAACCTTGAGCGGTCACCAACCATAAATTATAGACACCAGAGTATAACTCGTGCAAGACTTTCCACTAAAAATAATTAAATATCATTAGACTATTATTTTCATTTTTCAACAAAGTTATGTAATAAAAAGAAAGCAGGTGAATGAACAAGAGAAAAATAGTATTTAACGAACTCTATATAATATAGTGTATGTAATGAAAATAGGTTGAAAGATACAAATATATATGTATCTATTTATAAAGAAAGATGTACTGTACATCTGGGATAAATAGACTTCATATTTAT
This sequence comes from Dimorphilus gyrociliatus, assembly GCA_904063045.1. NCBI lineage: Eukaryota > Metazoa > Annelida > Polychaeta > Dinophilidae > Dimorphilus > Dimorphilus gyrociliatus. Next base: position 1,162,333 of record CAJFCJ010000008.1, read on the forward strand.
GGAGTCTCTAGGGGATGATAAGGAGATATTCTGTGTTTTTTTTTGTTCTTAAATGAAAGTTTTATAGAAAGTTAATATAGTCTCTAATTGAAAATGTTATAACTTACTTGGGAATACATTAGCAAAGCCTCATGACAAATTATTAAATATAAGATGAATAACAAATAACAAGAACAGCAAGTGGGATGACCATCTTCGTTACCCTGTGTTGTTCTCTTCTTTTCTGGAGGAATGATTGGTTTGAGAGCAACTTTTAACGGTTGAAAATTTGTATCATCAGTTTTTTCATCAGCTTTAGAGAAGGTTTGCTTCGTCGGAGTTTGATTTTCTAGGAAATAGAGAAAAAAAATTGTATTATAAAGATTCTAATACTTTAGCCATTTCTTCTTATTAAGTTTTCCAAAATATATATTACTTTAATTAATTAAATGAACAAGGTAACCTTCGTATACAATTCTTCTAAATATATAGAATATTTAAAGAAAAACAAATAAAAACATATTAAATTTAAGATAGGACAACCCTTGGAGACGGAGTATCGATCATTGTCAATAAAAATGATGATGTTTATATAAAAAAAATAACATACCAGTTACTAATAATAATTATATAAAGTTCCTGAAATGTTTATAAGGTAAAAAATTCATAGGAAAACGAACCGGTTATTGGGGATATCATATTATAATCATTTTTTAGAGGTAGTTGGAGTTTTCTTTTCACGTAGCAAGATTCCATGCTAAACACGATAAAGCAGAGCAGAATCCGAACTGCCGCGATATCAATAGGAAAGTAAGCTCGTATCATGGGAATCTACTGCATATATTTATCCCATCTCAAAAAAATACCACTTTTTCTAATCGAAAAATATTCTAAATCTACGTCAGTTTTAATTTTAATAATTAACGAATTAACTCTAGATTGTTATAATAATATATTTTTGTATTATATTTAACTAATTATCAATGGTGGGTAATTAATCTAATTTAAAAAGAAGAATAAAGAAATGTGTATGGGATAATTGTAAAAAGTTCGTTCCATTGAGAATCCCTGCTTAGGTTGCCAGACATGAATACCATTACGGAAAATTGCATTAATGGATAACTCGGAAGAGAGATGGCGCTAGAATAAAAAAAATACACAATATTTTTTTATTTTCATATTTTTGTCATTTATAGTAAAAAAGATGACTTTTTCTTAACTTATTATTAAACTCTTATGTTTACTTTCATTTTTCATGCTAATTGCACATTTTTACTCTTCGAAATTATACAACAAGAATTTTAAACAATTTACTTTGTTACTTTGTTTTGGCATCTGTTGAAAGCTACAAATCACCAATTTAATGCATTTTTACAATCCCTTAAGAAAAGTTTTTGTTCTTGAAAATTATTTGTAAATATTGCACTGCAAAGTGTATTCAAAATGAAATATTGGCAATATAAAAGGAATACTTAGCAACAACAGAAATCATATTCTGTTAATGTCAGGGAATTTCATAGTCAAATAACTTTATTCTATACGAATCGATTTTATTAAGTCATCGATAAAAGTTGAGATAGAAAAGCTCAAAAGGGAATCGTTATGTGGGGAAAAAGAGGGAAAGATAAGAATGTTTTAGTAAGGAGTATCGTCTAATGGCTACTCAGAAGTAATTATTTTTCAATAAATAACTTTTAAAGTTAATCTAACGTGAAGTTAGGGGAGAGAACTTACAAGGCTCTTTATGTTTTGGATAGACAGGAAAGACGCTCAAAGCGATTGAAAACTGAAAAATGATCCTTAACAAAATAAAGACTAGATTAAATTGACAATGAAAAAGCTATCATTTATCGAGACAAACCTTCATATTTTGCAAAGTTTGCCGCACTGCCATAATTAGCCGTGGAATCTCTTTGTAGATATAGTCGAACGTTGCAGTCACAATTGTCTTGCATATTCTAAAGCCAACAAGGCAAATGGATGAAGCCGTCTAGATTGCTTTCAGACTTTGCAAACTGTGAAATTAGCCGTTGCAAAGCGACAGAGCGGGCAACTCTTTAATTCGTCTTTCGGTCAACGCATAAATTATCTAGGCCTAAAAATATGAAAAAGAACAATTATTTACATAATTACATGTCATTCATTACTTGTAAATGTTTACAATGTTAAAGAATTAGAGAAGACGATAGTTATAGCCATCGTGTAAAATCTACGTAATTATAATTCGATTAGGAGGCTAGTTGTAGTAAGACGTGGCTTAGAAAATAACCGATAGCTAACTGATCATTAAAGATTTATCTATAAATTTCTATCAATTTATACTTAAGAGTAATAATTATATTCTTACTCACTTTTGACGTTGTCTCTTTTACAGTATCTGCTTACCAGTCACTCTCTTGCTTGTTTATGTCTCAGATTACGTCGGTGTCCTAGTGTCTCTACGCTTCCAGGCTGTCCTTGCCCCAACCTTTACCTCTCACTCTATCTTTCTCTATACCTCCTCCCTTTCTTATTCATTCACTTTTGTCCTACTGTCTTTCCCTCTTTCAGTCTCTCCCCTCGTTCTCTTTGGCTTTTTGTTTTCTCTGTCTCTGTCTCTCTGCCTCTCTCTGTCTCTGTCTCTTCTCTCTCTCTCTCTCTCTCTCTCTCTTTCTGTCTCTTCGGAGCGTTATGTTTCTATCAATGCTCTCTCTCCAGCCCACTATTCCTCTGGCTTTAACTTTTGCTCTTATTTTGCGGGGGTATAAAAAAAAACATTTCTAGTGATGGATTACATTTTATTTGCACATATTTCGCGTTGGCCATCATCCCAATAACCCAAATGTATTTGCAAACGTGACTCATATTTTTAGCTCTTCATGTTGATAAAAGCTTTAGTTGAAACATTATTGCATGTATTCAATATATGCAGTTGTATATAGTTGTATATATGTTTATATATTAATGTATTGTTTAAAACCTATTTAATGCCATCAATACAATAGATAGAACTGCTATAAAGTATTATCATAACTTGATAAGTATTTTATACTTAATTTTCTTATATGAGAATATAAATCATTTAAAGTATTTTAGAACTTTATTATCAACATTAAATAAGAGAAAGTTGAATTTATTCTTTTGAATGAGAGGGAAACAGCTAAAAGAACTTTTTAATTGAATAACCTATAAGAATTTTCCATTAATAAAACCTTTATTATTGTATTTAAATAAACAAGGGAAATTAAAAAAACAATATCTATTTTATATATATATATATACTGCCTAAGTCTTGTTTATTAGCATATTCCATTTACAAACTATACATGAACTGTACATGCAGTATTGGAATCTCTCTGTATTTAAATTTAATAAAAAGTAATGGAAATTGCTAATTCTATAATATTTATCAAAGTGTCTTATTACATTTTAAGCTAGCTTAGTATTAAATATCAATTGAAAATTATTACTAGTTACAATTTTTAACATAAGTTTTATTGGAAAACTTTTATATTAAAATCAATTAATCAATGACTTTATCAGTTAATTATTTCATTAAGGAAATTCTAGTCAAATGAGATAATTAATTAAGAAAATTTATTTGGATGTGTTTCTTTATTTTTCTTGTATTGAAACAAATAGAATCTAACAAAAAAGAGAAAGACTTTAAAGATTTTATTCAATTTAATTATGTTGCACAGAACTTCTATAAATAGCTATCTTTACCCTAGAAAAAGAATTGGAGGAAGGAAGAAAGGATGGACAGAAGAGAAATTTGGAAATGAAAATTTGATAAATTGTAAATTAATAAGTTGAAGAATAAAGATTGTTTTTATGATATTTAATATCTTTATATATATAAATATATATTCATATATCTATAAAGACCTTGAGAAATATAAATGTTTAATAAATCTGGTTATTTATCATCTAGTATGAACAGGATTAAAAGAAATACTATTTATAAAGTACATAAGTTTAAAAGAACTGCCTTTTACTTCGGTTTAAAATGAGGTATGTTTTGGAGTCTCAATGTCGGTGCATTAGATTTCTGTTATAAAGTATAGAAATACAACGTATTGGTTTTGTAAATAAGAGTTGCATTTATATTAGACTTTTCGGACCTCTTTTGATGGGAAAAGTCATCCAAAGCAAACAATACTAAAGTCCTTCCGACGTGAAATAATTCTCTCTTTATTCGCGACGCAGATTTTTTCATATATATATATATATATTCTGTATATTGTTTATATCGTACATACTGTAAACTACAGAAAGAATATGGAAATCTGTATGTGATATTTTTTCATTTATTAATATTTACTCTCAAAAAGTCAAGGTTCTATACAGCCTATCGAAATTAATTACTATCAAATGTAAACAATTTTCTATCTAGCTTAGAAAAGCTTTTGAATCCGTCGAATTCAATTTACCAGCTTTGAAACATTGTTTTCTGCCTCTGCCTGTCTGCTGTCTATCTATCTATCTATCTATCTATCTCTATCTATATCTCATTCCTGTTGTAAATTATAATTTTTTCATTATTCTTTCAATACTGAAATTAAGGTGAACACGATTTTCTTTTTAGGCCTTTTAACTTAAAAATTTCGATCAATAAAAAATCATCAATCCATCATGGCAGTAACTCCATACAGATGGCAGCACAAGGGGAAAAAATTATTATTCGTTCATATTTATTTTAAAGGATACTCGTGGTAATACAATAATAATAGTAAAAATATTAAAAAAGCTATTTTTATACTACTGTAACAGACTATAACTGAACAACGCTATATATTATGATTCAATCTTAGGAATTGATAATAGGGACGAGTCAGTGAACTGTCAAAGGACTTTTAAAATTACCCCACACTCTCTTGTTTAACAAGATGAACGATTTAATGATATCAAATAGTACTGTAGTTGTAAATATACAAGTAAATGATATTTTATATAAAGATAATATATGCAATACACGCTAGATTTGTAAATAAATAGAAATCGACAATTGTTAAGTTTAATAACTATTGTACGTTTATTGAAAAAGTAAATTCTTTCTCTTTCTGTATAAATGAATCTAAATGCATATCATATATAAATATAAGAAAAAAAACCAAAATAAATCATTGAAAACTGTTTCAAAATCATGGTCAAAGCATTATAAATGTTTATATATTTAACTATTGAAGTAATTTTAACAAACTTCTTTCCACGATTTTAACTATTAAAAAAAATTGCAACAAATGAAATTATTAGTACTTTATATCAGTTACTTTGACCTCTGTACAAAAATATATTATCACAAATATAGCTTTTAATGAGCCCAATCTTTGGTTAATTGAAAGATATTTACATATCTCTCAAAAAGACAACAAAACATTTTACATACGTTACATATGTACGCAGTATATTGTATAAATTGTATATAAATATACATATTCATATATATATATACAATATTTTTATGTCTTTTTTCATCATTTATATTTATATATGGCACGGATATAGTATTTCTATTTTTTGTCTAGTAGATTCATATATAATCAATGATAAGAATAAAAAAGAAATCGCGTTCCGGGTAATTTACTTTGGTCTATCTCAAAACTGCAAAATAACGAATGAATGGATTAAAAGGTGATGTCTGTAATTTAATCATAAATCTTAGCAAATTGATGATATTTATAGTTACTTTAGTAGCTTACTTTATGGATCAATGCAACTATTTGCTCCAAAATACATAGTTCCTGTCAAATCTTGACAGGATTTACAACATTGGCTTCTATAGAAGGTTCCAGCCGTACAGGAATCGCAATTATCGGATACTATTTTATTACAATCGAGTCCAGCAATGGTAGGTGCATCAGCACAAACTAATGAAAGCATAGTGTTATTTATTTGTTTTCTTTATTATGTACAGTATATACATATACTGTATATTTTATTACCTGGTCCAATTTGGGAATCGAGGGAGCATAAGCTGCAAGTTAAACGGCACTGAAGTCTTCTTACTTTATCTTCACACAGGTAACTTCTTTGCTCTCTTTTACATAATACAGAGTCATCTCTACATCCATTTTCAAACATCGCTGAAAGGTGAATAAACAAATAGTTATTTATCTGTTATTCAAAATTCTTTCTTTTTTAGTGAAAATGCTCTTAAGCGTAATATTAAAGAAATAGTTGTAATAACAATACACTGCATATAATGTTTAATTTAAAAATATTTTTATAATCGTTCGAAAAGAATGAATGAATTAAATTTAGCGAAAAGTACTCTTACAAATTTGACAATCGTATCCGTCATATCCTCGAGGGCAATCGCAAAAGTATCCACCTCCAACAGATTCCAAACATTCAGCGTTGTTTTGGCATGGGTTGGGATTGCATGGGCCAGGTCGATGGGTATCTTTAAGTAAAAGAGTATAAGATAAATTATAATTCCGATATACTAATATTAATATATAATTAAATTTTACATTTCGGTCCGACAGTAGTGGGAACGGGAGTAGAAAAAGGGTTAGCTGTAGGGCTAATAGTAGAGGTAGCTAAAATATAATGATGTTAGAAATTACAGAAAGAATCTTATTGCTTTTAAACTTACGACAAGCGTTACAGGTAACAGGACAAAGATCCTTTATCAAATCGCAGGTATACTTCTTAACAAGATTTGGGCAATTTGTATCTGTATCTTTACATTCTAGTAATTTAAATAAAAAAGATATTAGGTTAACTTCAAGAAAATAAAAATTAGATAATCTTACTTGTTGTTTCTTGCGTAAGCTTTACATCTATAGTAGATATTGAAAAAATCTAGTTTTTACATTCTATCAAATGAGAGTTAATATTGATATCATTTACCGTAAAAATCCCCTAACAGATTATATCTTCTACAACTATTACAACAAAGTGGCTTAAAAATTGAAGTCTGACAGCGATAGGGGGTTTTTATAACAGATCCTGAACAATCATTGCCGACATCGCTAGTAGTGCATTCTATAAATATGTGATGAAAAATAATGATTAATGTATATTTGAGAAAAAACAATTAATAGCTTCTATGTTACCTTCTCCTAGAGGTAATTGCAACGATTTACAAACTCCTATTTCCTCAGCTGTTGAAACAAAGTTGAAATTCTTTTACATTTTTTACCTTCCATATTTTTTGTGACTTACCGGAAGGTGTTTCACTTTTATCTATGCAAACTCCTTTGTAGCACCATCTGTTACCGAGAGTACCGCATGGTGTCCTATCAGCAGCTCCAAGTTTATGCACAACACATTTGCTTACTTTAGGGTCATCAGTCGGTACTGAACAGTAAAGGTGACTACAGATGTCTACTGCCCATGGTCTCTGACTTTCAGGCTGAAAAGAAATTTCATATAATTAGAAAAGTGGAGAGTATATAACCTGATCTAAATTTCATTTAACTGATCTAGATAGTTATATGAAAGCATAACGTCATTTTAACAGAGATCTTTTATTCACTTTTTCTTTATTATATCTTTAAAAAGTTGGAGATAATGCGAGATCTCTCGGCAAAAAGAACTAATTAAAAAACTTGATAATTAAAGAGAGATGAGAGGAACAAAGATATTACATGTAGGTAGGTATATCAAGAAGTAAGCAGCATAGTGCATATGTGAACTAACTCCTCTCAAATGCTTTATTTGAGCATAAAGCTTATATTCCCATGTATAAAAGTACAATGAGTATATATAAAGTATATATATATATATCAATAAGTACATGCACACAGAGTATAATCTACACATTTTATACTTGTTCAATGACATAATACATAATATCCACTATCCTAGAATTCTATTTAAATACACAATTTTGCTTATCCTACAGTAGAGTATGTTACTGTATATGTCTTTTACTAATAATACATATGTGTAATATAGACCAAGAATCAACTTGTTGAAGAGCTTAAATGAGAAAAATACGTCTACTTACGCAGGCTCCATGAGATAAGGTAAATCTTGCTTTGCATTGCTCTGTTATGGAGAGATCATATTCTTTAGTTCTGAAATTGTCTCCAAGGCTTGGATCCAGTGTTCCGACTTCTTGTTTATTAAACGAAACACAGTTTTTATTTGCTAAACAAGTTCTTTTATATTTATCTGCTTCTCCAGTTACTAATCTCTTAATATCTCTAATTGAACAATCCGAAAATTTATAGGCTTTTTCATATTGACTTGGTGTTCTGGTTCTCAGAACGGGAGCCATGATGTTCATTTGATCATTTGCGCATGACACAGCAGAATCCGATCCATCATGAACAGCTCCTATGACATGAGCAACTTCATGTGCAAGTGGCCACCAGGAGGCGCTTCCTATATCTTCAATGACAGCTAAACCTCCCTCTTTTCCAAATTTGCAAACACCATTCCATCTGGCCGTTCCTGTGATGTGTATATTAGTAGTTTTGTACTTAAAAAACTATTATAATTCAAGCTTTACCTATTATGACGTCTGAGTATCCTGCAGCAGATTGATCTTTTCTAGCCAAATTTCGTCTAATATTTTGTAATAAAAGCACAAATGTTAAATATTCTAAATCTTGTATAAAATATAATAAAAAAAATCAAAACTTTATACTTTGTAAATAATACAATAACGTCCATCTTATACCAGCCATAGCTTTGACGTACTTTCCATTCTCCAAGATTATCAAGAATTGTATCTGAATCTACAACATCAGTTTCGTAACTAGTTCCTCTAGCAAGGTAAGAACCTCTGTAGAGAGCGGCATCTTGAGAATTTTCCTAATAAATTAAAAAGAAATTCCGTCATAGGTATACACAAAACTTCCATTAAAAGATTTTTGACTAGTTATTTACCACTAAAAACTTTAAATTGGATAGCCACAAAGTGACACAAATTCCCCATCGTCTGGCGTCAATACTCTTGTAAACAACATCTGCATCGTTAAAAATTTCTGCGTAATGAAGTTGAAGAAGTCTTTTAATAATTTCAAAATCGTGAGGTCTGCCCGCTTCTCTTTCTCGAGTGTAGAAACTAAAATATTTTTTTAATAGTGATTATTAACATTAAATAATTAGATAAGATTATGAGGAATGAAAGATTCATACAATTGGTACACATCTTTAGGAACAACAGCCATAACCTCTATGTGGATATCTTTGCAAGTTGTTTGTGTTTGGGTAGGAGAAGCAAAGGTTGAATCATCTGAAGCTGCTGGAGGAGAATGTTCTTCAGAATCAATAGCCAATCCACCTTCGCCTGCACCAAATACAATACTACCACCACCTGGGATAGGTTCATTATCATTTGTAGGTTTTTCTTCATCCTCTCCAATAGGTTGGATGACGTGTGGAACTCCATCTTTTACTGGATCATTATTTTCAGGAAAGCCATTTAGTTCGTTGCTAAAGTCTTTCTTTTCAATTTTTGTGAGTTTATACTTCTTTTCTTTCATGACAAACTTTCCTTCCTAAAACGCAAAAAAGCCATAGTAGCAATACAAAAAAGGATTCTTTCGTCTTACTGATTAAGAGAAAAAAGTATAGCATGAATAGATATTAAATCTCTTTTTATATTATAATGAAAGGAGCAGGTAAGTACATGACACATTAACTATAAAATACACCTAAAAACAAAGGTGAAACACCTAGATCAGCACATTCCTTTGTATAACAAAATCATTTTTAAAGTTCAGTTTCCTTGAAGAAAAACTTCCTGTATTATTCATAGAGATTAAATTTGATTATCAATTGTCATATTAATTGGAATTACTATTGATATTTATTATAAGAAAATATATTTAAGAGCTATACGCTTTGACAAGAACGTAAAATGTTGGATTTTATCTTTTCTCGAGAAGTCTCGAATGCCCACGCTCTTTTTTTTCTTTTAAGTTCTTTTTACAAAAACTAGTGTATCTATAATTTTAAGGAAAATGTGAAATACTTTTGCATTATCTCTCTATGCTCACATAAAAAATAGAAATTTTATTACTTAAAGCATTTTTCCTTTCTTAAACCTTTCAACATTTTATTGATAGTTCAAAAAGTAGAGGCTCTTTTAAAAGAATGCTATTTCTCGAAGGCCTAAATGGTGCCAACCTGAGTCAATTTAGAAATTCCTTACGAAAAAAATTGACAAGATATATTCATTCAGCATAAAAGAGATAATCGGTAACCTAGTCCTTTTTTATTCTATTTCCGGCGGAATTATAGGGAAAAATGCTAACAATTCTGTTCGTTTGAATTGTTCATTTAACAATTTATGCAAATTAGTTTCTGATGAGTTGATGTTATAGTTTCGCTAATTTTAGAATAATAGAAGGTCTTAGGTTTGTGAATATTTTTTCCTATTTATGACCGTAAAATAAATGAAATAACATGAACTGACCATAGATCTAAGAGTGACAGAGCCTCTTTTTGCTCCTGAAACAATCATAGCTGCATGGTTATCCTTATCTTGATAGACTCCAAGATTAAAAACAGGCTTTCCATCTCCCTTTATAGAAGATGGAAACAAATTGTTTAAAATTTTTTTTGCTTCGTCTTCATCGAGTATTGTTGGGAAAGCTTTTATATTTTCAACTCTTTTCAAGTTCAACTTAATGCTCTCATCTTTAGAAACAGCAAATGATGATTTAATCTGCTTGGGCAGAATGTCGTCATCTCTTTCATTTTCCTTGATGAGAATAATTTGCTTCTTTTCCTTTGGTTCGAACCAGCCTGGAAGTATCGACGAGCCGCCAGTACCAATTGAGCCGTTATTTCTAATGGGAGAATCAGTTGTTGTTTGACCTGAGATCGTAACTAAATTTGTTGATGAACTTGCGGTATCATCACCGGTAGAAGGAAGAGGGGTAGATTGTTGTTCTTCTTTTTCTGGCGTTTCAATTAAAGTAGTTTGTTCAGAGTGTTCATTTTCGCCAGATTTGATTTCACCATCTGTAGTTTCTTCATCTGTTTCTGAGGAATGACTATCAGAAGCATTTTCTGAAATATCAGTTGGAGACACGGTGTCTTCTTTTTCTACATTGTCATCCACGTCGTTAGTATTTGTGGTATTATATTCCTTGTCAGCATTATTAGACACTGGATCTGGGACTTCAGTAGCTTGTGGAGCAGATGAGACTAGAGGGGTTGTTGGGTCCTCTTTAATCACTCCACCTTTTTTCACAATGGAAAATTAGAAAAGATTTCAAAGTTATTTAAAGAAAATTTCATTTTACCTGAAGCAATTAAAAAGATAGAACAGACTAAAAGAGCTTTCATCCACATCTTTGCCTGTCCAAGACGCCTGTATAGAACAATATATAAAGTAAAGAAAATTTAAGACAACTATTAAGAATAATACTCGATTAGGTCAAATTTGCGTACGTAAGAATTTCCTGTTAAAAGAAAATTGAGGGAATGCAAAGAGTTTGCTTATTGAGGCCTCTTCTATTCAATTTCTGTTTACCTTTTCTGTCGATTCATTTATATTACACCAACTTTTTTTAATCGAAAATAGCTATGTAGGCCTAATTTTGAATATGATTGATATACAGTCCTCTACAAAAAAATAGTCTTTAATACGAGGATAATGCGGAGAAATACCATAGACACGAATCATCAAAAATTGAGCAATAGTAAGAAAATATTTGTTGAAAGAAAATATACTTTAGTTTTCTATTCAAAGTACTTAATTTCAGCTAAGACCAAATAGGTTGCAAAGTTTGTTTTATAATTAAAAGAGAGTTTAATATCTTCCTATATAAAATAGAATATAAAAAGAAAATAGCAGAAAAAAATTACTGATGTAAAAAATAGAGGGAAAGAAAGTTTTGAATTCATATGATTTAATTATACGTAATAATGAATAAACTAAGTGTAACTTACTGACCAAAGCATGTATCAATGTCAATTCAAACCTTGAATCTAAAATTTAACGATAGGATTTTTTTTTCACGTGTGGGTGTTTAGGTACAGATAGATGGCGCTTTGCTATTTTTTCTTGGAGCTCTTGATACAAGAAAATATTCTATGAATTCAATAACAATCGTACAAGTTCAACAAAGGATTTATTAAATTGTCATTTACAATGTTTAAAACAGGAATGTTAATGGGGGGAACGACTTGTAGTACAATAGAATAATTTAGCCTATAGATAACAGTTGGCCCTTTTAAGACAAGACGCAAAGATTATTTATGAGAGATGATAGAAATAAACAGAATAATAGAGAGAGAGAGAGAGAGAGAGAGAGAAAAGGGGGGAGGGAAGAGAAAAAAAGAGTGGAGGAGGAGAATAAAAGAATGAAGGTGATAGAGAGAAGAGTTATAAAGAATAAGAAAGGGTGAAAATAGGAGTAGTTAAACACGGAAGTGTGTAGGTTGAATGATAAAGCGAGGCTTAACAAACACTACTTTAACGTGTGAGTAATATAAATGTTACTTATTGGGAATTTAAGCATGAATTCAACTTGTTCAGGAAACTTTGAATTAAAAAAACCTTAGGGAAGAAAATATTTGAGTTGATAAAATCATAGGAAGATTATAGTAGAAAAGAAGAGCGCAACATATCTTATTACTTAAAACCTTTTAGCGAAAAGGAATTAATGGAATTCTCTAGATAAACTCTTAATCAGTTGAATAATAATTAAGCAAAATAATAGCACCTGTTTAGTAAAAAATCATGGTATTATTACATAATTATAGTTAATGGAGCTCTAAACTAATAAATCATAAGGAGGGAAGTAAAAATAAAAAGAAAATGAGATTTTAGTGAAGAAAAATGAGTAAATTGTGTTCTGGATAATATTGATATAGTCTGGATAGAGCTGATGTAAGTTTAATTATATAGGGCTCAAATTCACATTATTTAGAGGTATGCTTTATTCTATTCTTTCTCAGAGTGTATTCTTATTCTTCTATGAATAGTAAACAATATTTCCTCTGCTCATCTCATAATGATCGTATAACAATGCTAAGTGTGTTTAGAAGAGAAGGTGGAAAGAGACGAATTAAATGCAACTGGTCCTGAATATCAAGTGCTAGCTTGGCGCCATCTATGAAATAACTTTTTAATATAGAAATTGCAAATGGTTAGATCTTTGGTCAAGAAGAGTAGTTAACTCTACTGTTCTTGAATTTCTCTTTATTTTTATTTTAATAAAGAGTAAGTTAAACAAGAATAATTAATTGGCTAATAAAATGTCACTTTAAATGACATATATAAAGAAAAATTGTATTAAACTAAAATCAGGAAAAGAAGATTGTCCATCTTTCAATTGTTATCAATTAACATTTGGTATTGTGAAATTCCATGTACTGGCTATCAAACAAATGGACAATATTACGGTAGACAACTTGAAAGGCTGCATGTCATCAGCAACAAGCAAACTTATTAGCAATCCAGCTTCAGTGCAGAGTGGACAAAAATCAAATTTGGCAAGGCACAGCCTTTAGTCTTAATTTAGCTTTGTCACATTTTTTTCCAGATGGCTATTACGGTTTATACAGTATTTTTTTTTCTGGTTTTCATCCTAACAACAGTTTTACAGTTTTCATATAGACTTTTTTTTAATTGTTTTGCCATTTAAGATTTTCCTTTCTTTTTAATTCAGTAAATGTTTTTATTTTATTGAACAAACTGCACTACAACATTTATCAACATACACAACATCTAAAAAATTGTTTTTTTCATCCTTTTTCATAATGTCTGTATATGTTTTGTATATTTTAATTCGTTTTTATTTAGCTAATCTCTCGCTTGATTATTAATTATCAATGAAATTGTTTATAATTGATCAACTAATTTCCACCTGTTCTATTCTTTAGCAATCTTTGCTGCTGACTGCAATTCTTAGAATAACTATCTAGGCTAGTAGTAGCCATGCTATGGCCTTGATTAATTGCCGTGTGAGAATTGCGTAACCATACCACAGTTCCTCGGCTTCCCTCTAATCCCCTATCGTATTGTACGCATGGTAGCCATCTAAATATAAATTTAAAACCAGCTCGAAATCTTGCGTTCATATAACAGTAGACTAAGGGATTGTACATTGAATTACTCATAGCTAACCAAAATATGATTAGATAAATTTCTTGAATATGGGGATGGCTATTAATGTTATTATTTATGTTGATGAGTATAAAATAAAGATGTTGCGGTAGCCAGCATATACCAAATATAATTACAATGATTATCATCATCTTAACAATCTACAAAAAAAAGAAGATATATTATTAATTATCAACAATAAAATCTTCTCTGTCTTACTCTTCTTTTCGATTTTATTGCCTGAACAGAAGTAGTTTCGCCAATGACGTCACCTCCCCATAATTTTAAACCTACTCGACTGTAAGTGGCTGCGATTATGGTTAGTGGTAGGAAATATTCCAAAACCATCAGGAATACGTCATAACTGTTGAAAATAAATATCTTTGATAAGTTTCGCTGTTGTAAATTAATAAACGTAAAATATAGCTATAAGTAAGAGTCTGAACTTGACCTGAACTTGACCTGACATATCATTACCGACAATCACTACTAACAAAATTTTGGGCTTATGATAAGTTGATTAATGATTAAATTATGCTTTAAAATGGTTATTTTAGGCTGTTTTCAGTCTGATCGCGTTTAGTTCCAATGTAAATTACACTTTTTCTTAGTAAATAGGCAAATACGGTTGGGAAATATCCAATGAGCAAGAGAATTAGAGAAATCTACTTGAATTCCTAAATTGTTACTAATAAACAAGCAAAGAACTATAACTGCCAATCTTAATTAGCAACCAAGAAAAGGGACTTGTTCATTAAATATTGTTTTCCCTATCCTACATCAAGAGACTTTAGCGCCATCTGTAAACTGGTTAAGTTTATGCCATAAATTTGCTTATATCTTTTCTTTTATGAATAATTCCATAGACATAATGAAATATATATATACATAAAAGGATGACCTTTAAATTAACAGTTATCTAATAGTATAAAAAGGAAAAGGTCAGCTCGGTTATTCGGCGAATAGTTAGAGTGTTGATTTTGGATAGATGTCGCGCAACTGAAGCCAGTTGACTACCAATGAATTGATAAAGATTATTTTAAAAAGGAAATATAAAGTCTGTTCAAAGTCAAAATTCATTCATTCGATTAGATTTCTATACATTAAAGATAGTTTTTTTCATTTTTCTGCCTAAAGAACCTTTTATTGGAGTTTATCTTATCTATTTCATCAAACCAATTCTCACATTATATTATACATTCAGCCATGTGACAAAGAAAGACTTGTTAGATTTTAGGCGCAAAATAGAACTGATTATTACCCTTTGATTGAAAAGATTACAAACGGAAACAACAAGAAGAGTCGTCTAGTCTATTACTTTATGTCCAAAGTTTATATACTATATATAAAATAGTATAAATTTAGATAGACGATATACCGTATATTTTGTTTTGTGTCTTATTCTGTACAAACAGAATTTTAAAAGAAATTTAATTAGAAAATATTTAAATGTTTGAAGATTTTCATTTATGTGATAGACAACAGTAGCTTTGGAACTATATTCATATTAACTATGGTAATTACTATCTCTATATGAGAAAAGCATAACAAAAGCTTATAATAAGAAATGCCTTTTTAAAAATTACTCATTTTAGGTCATATTAAAAAATTAGCATGCCTACTCAAGATAGAATTTGCTAATGCATACTAGTTTATTATAATTCCGATATTAATTTAGGAAATATATATATATGTAATTTTTTTGAATGAAGCAAAAAACTCTATTCCACTCAGCAATAGTGTACAGATCTGGTTATTATCATTACTTTATATGGCAAACATACTCTAGCAAACCGTACTATCTCTAGGCAAACAACTTGCATCGCATAAATTGAAATTAATGTCCTCGGAGGCTTGTTATTACTTTAAAGCTACACCACTATACAATTTAACAGTTATATCAATAAATATATGATAAAAAATTATGTTCAAATTATTATCAATAGTAAAATAACATTAAATCTCATATTACAATCTTTTGTAAAGGAAACGTCCGAAAGAAGTAAATTTGTCCTAAGATTTTCTTATTCAGCTGTTTAACATTACTACTTCTGATATAGGGTAGTTTATGTAATATACACACACACACACACACACACACACACACACTCTCTCTCTCTCTCTTCTTCGTCTTCGTCTTCTTTTTCTATCTCTCTTTTCTTTAGCTGTCTTTTTTTCTTTCTTTCCCTAACCTACATATCTGTCTAAGTGACTACCTATTTCTTTATCAATTGGCTGTACGTTTATATAATAAAATGATATTTTAAACATGGTCAATATTATTATAAGTATTGAAAAAACATTAGAATTGGTCTATTTTTTATTAGAAAATCGGAATTAATGTGTAAATTATGAATGAAATCTAATATCATTCAATACTCTCTAGGCTTAATAAAAATCAAAGAACGATTTATATTTTGGACAGTTAGTTATTTAATTAAATACTAATTAATAATAGTTTTACAAAATTTTAGGGAAAAGGGAAAGGGGAAAAAGGTTCATCAATCATTTTCACAAAAAACAAAAATCTTTCATAAATTTCTTATTTGTGATCGTTTAGTTTAGTCAATGTTTTTTTGGAGAAAGCAAGCTTGTAGAGCTATTTTAAAGAAATCTAATCAGATCTTGCTATTCACTGTAAGACTACTTATTCATTCGAAAGTTCTCTTGCAGGAATGGTAAGGGAGAGTAGCTCAATCGATTAAGTCACAATTTTTTGCCACCATCTCGATTCATCATTTTTAATAAAGATCTGACTGGAAGATGCTGTGTTGTAACGTCACAACAAACCAGTTATAGTGTTACGGTGGGAGAGAAAGGTTATAAAAAAGAAGAAGAGGAGGATGAGGGGGAGGAAGAGGAGGAAGTAGAGCAGGGTAGTTTAAAATAATTAAACAATTTCATTTTTTCCTTTGTAAAACTTAAAAAAATATTAGTAATTTTATTTAGCCAAAGTATGACTAGCATTTTAATATTACTTAACTATTCAATGGCTTTCTATTTGTAATAGAGTAACAAAATATATAGTATTTTCTATATATAGCTTTAAAACCCCTTTCCACGCCCATTTTCTTTCAATATATATGCAAAAATTTCACAGAAGATTACAAAATCTACCTTTTCAGTTCTGTATAATGTTTTTTTTGCAGTAACAATAATACCTTACACGCAAGAATACTACTCATTAAATTTCACCGTTTGTTTCTATCAAGTGTATGTTAAAGTAGGCTGATATCTTTGAGACTTTTTTTTAAATGTTTAAATGGATATTATAAAAGCATTTGCTATTACTTGAATCAATGAGACATTGATTTATGCAACCAAACATATATCCCTCGAAAACTGAGGATTTTGATTATTATAAGAAAAGCATTACATTTAAGCATTTTTTCAGTTTTAATACGGCATTGAAAAATGTTATAAAGTGGAAAAAGTGTGGGAAGTGAGTATGAGTAAAATCTCCCAACCGCAATAAAAGCCGCTTCAGGCGTTTTGACTAAAACGCTTCGTGTCGCTGACATTCTTGTATACACCAGATTAAAAAAAACCTATATAAATAAATAAGACAAAGCGGTTGAGAGGGAAGGGCGAGAAAGAGAAAGACGTTAAGATTAATGGAGTAGAGGTGAGTTGTATAACATAGATTATAGGAAAAAGCGTGGGAAAGGGTTAAGGCAAAGAGTAGTACACGTGAACGATCTATTACATATTTAAACTGATCATCCTGTATTGTTGATCAGACCCACTTTCCTATCAAAGAAAACCCTAACTTATTAGCAATCAGTTTATTTGTAGTTTGGTTTGTCAAGATAAAGAAGGGAACAAAAGGGTTTATTTGACAAGGTCTACTAATCCTCTTCCTCTCTCTTACTCAAATTTCTCATTTCTCTCCTCTCCTCAGCTGTTAATAATTCTCGTCTTTAAAATATTTCGATTCTAACACTAAAAGTTAGACTCCAACTTCTATATTATGGCTGCTTACGTTATTACATTAAGGGGATGAAAGCGTTTAGTATTGTGAGTCATCTTACCCTAACGTTGTTAATAGACCCATTAAAATAGTATTAAATAGGTAACTAGGTTACTAGACAATGAGCGCTTATAATTTTAGAATATTTTGAAATCGATTAAACACCCGAAAAAGTGCTAAAATCTTGCCAGGTTAGTTGGTTTTATAAGGTATTCTTCTCTTTGTTAATTCCTATAATAGATCAAATATCAGATTGAATTCTAAAGCTGCTCAATATACAATTGAAAACTGATGAATGGAATATATTGAATAAAAGTTTTAGCTTAATTTCTCATAAAAGTCATAGCAGACGGCTTATTCAAAAAAAAGAAGAAATTTCTACTTTAAACTTAAAAAAAATTGTGCAAAGAGAATAGATATAAGAGATCAGTGACCTATCAATTAAACCTATTAAGAATAAAATGCCTAAAAGGAAAAGGTAATTTTATATATTAACATTTTTAATATATGATAGGAAAGTTAAAATTTAGCAGAGTTATAGTGTTCTTTAACATTACCTTTTCAATGATTGAAAAACGAGAGATTAAAAATAAATAGACACCTTTTATAGATTTTAAATTTAAATAAATAATCAATAAATAATGTTAACCTACATTGATTCATATTATAAGCTATAAGTTTGCTGTATGTACCTCTGATATATACTATATAGTCTTTTAAAAGAATAATAATATAGGAGAAATAGATTAGAATAGAGTTGTAATTTGCGCATAATGGATTAAACCATAGTAAAAGGCTTTTGTAATACTGTCGTAGTCAGTTGTAATAAATTATATAAGATTTTACAAATGATATCACGGACGTAATTTTTAAAGTAAAGTTCTAATAGAATTTCTTTTTTTCTACTAAATTTTTCCCATTCGTATAGGTTTTTCGTTATTCTTTCTATTATTTATTTAGAATTGCTAAACGCTTAATAATTCCTTTCTAAATAACACTTTTATTATTTCCCTTTTCTTTCTCTTTTGAAGGAAAAAAATTATTGAAATATACATATAATCCTTATATATTTATCCAATCGGTTCAGGATAATTACTCTCCTAGGCCTACTTAAAAAAACCCATTCAACTTGTTGATATAGACCCCAATAGTACATAGTTTAAAAAGAACTGCATTATTATGTATGAAATAGAAACACTTAATTAATTATTTACTTACGCAAATCCAAGTTTACTGTAATCGTCATCCTGATCAGGCCAGGTTAACATGCATTGAGTTTTTTCGCAAATTTCCTGCTTCTTAAGCTGAGCGAAGAATATATTTGGCACGGATATAATCGACGATATTAACCAGATAAGGGCTATACTGAATAATATCGACTTGGACGACATTCGGGGTTTTAATGGGTGTACGATAGCTATATATCTGGCATAAATAAAGTATAATATTTAATAAAAAATAATTTAAATTAAATTTAATGTATTAGTGTATCTCGGATGACAAACCTCTCCACAGCAATCGCCATGAACGTTAATACGCTAACTGTGATTGTGCAGGGCGCTAAAAACATACTGGTTTTGCAGAAGGCGGAACCAAACCACCAATCCTCCTTGAGCATGTAAAGGAAGTTGAAGAAGGCGTTGAAAATGGAAATTAATGCGTCGGCAATAGCCAAATTGACTAGGAAATAATTCGTAACGGTTCTCATTCTCTGTTATAAAATTATCAATACGTTTAATATGTTTTATCATCCACCGGGAATATTCAAAATGAACTAGCAGAACATACTATCCAAAAATTATTCCATGTCCAATACCCACTCTACCCCTCTTCGTTTGCTTCCTCTCTCACTAAAACCTATTTTTCCCCCTCTTTCCCTTTCTCCCACACCATTTGGTTTAAGTAGATATTCGTTGCATTGCTTAAGGCTTTGCTTCAATTGCTATGTTCCCTATCTACTTTGAATTCTGAATTGATGGGAAAAAACTTACTTTGTGAGCTAAAACTATCCAGATAACAATAATATTGCCTACAGCTGCAATGGTAATCATCGCCATGAATGCCACTATGAACGGTAACTGCAAATACAGACAAAAGATGATACTATGTAGAAATTCTTTTACAATTAACACCTACAAGTAGAATAAATTAAAGAACAATATGCATAGAATAGCAAATAAGATTAGGAATTCTTTGATAATAGAAAAATATGTTGATGAACTAGTAAAATTTCATGTAATGAAATACTATTTCAAACAATGGTATAGTAACGAAGTAAATTAATTCAGGGATTATTACAATGACCATCTCTTATCAAATAACAATCAACCTTCAGTCATATAAATTTTGTCGAACAAAATATTACAAGCTCTGTATATAATTTAATTAAATCGTTTATTAAAACAAATTATATGCTTATATATTAATATCCAATTTTTACACTTTAAAGACTGAAATATTAAAAAAGAAATATTTACAAATATAGCTGTATACCTACACAATAAACTATAACAGATTGTCAAATTTGTAAATTTTCGTATTTTATTAAATTTTATTTTTAGATTTACAGTTTATATTTGTCCTAAATACACACATACATACGTACATATACATTATATTAACTGTATATAAACTGTATATACATACTATATATTTCTAATAATTGTGAATATATGTGTAGGTGAAGAACAAAATGCCGTAAAATATACATATTGTTATATTTTAAGATACAATCTGCTGAATTATCAATTTTGAATTATTACTTTCTATATTTAACAACTGAGATTTTAGGTATTTTATAATTTCTTCTTTTAGTTTTTTTGCATACCTAAAGAGTAATTAACCTTCAATTATGCAAAAAAAAATTTTCTCTCAATAGCTACAACTTATTATTTTAGTATGAAAGATTATTAATTAAGGAATTTGCATCTTAATGAAATAAAAACCAAAATGTTAAGAAAGCAAATACATATTTCTTTTTAGCGTTATCAAGGTGTTAGAAAGAAAAGTCTAACAATAATAAAATAACTGCAAAGTTTATATTTTCTTTAAGAGATTATTTTTATCAATGGAGTAGATCTTGTGATTAATCCTTATTAAATATACAAATAATAGTATTTTTTCTACTTTTTTTACTATTTATTCAACTATAGTGAAAAAAAAGGAAAACTGTTTGTTGGAAGAATCTATTGCAAAATGTTTAATAATCAATATCATTCCCATAGACATTCTCTCTTTTTTTAAGTACATATTTAATACTGTACACTTGAATACTTTTTTTGCAAGCTGGTGTATTAATTTTTCCCTAAAGTCTAATTTTTTAGTGTTAAAATGAAGGAAAATCTCGTAAAAAATAATATTCCGTGAATAGATAGTATACTTTACACTGTAATTTATATTTATATGTAGAGAAAACATCCCATAATTATTGTTTACGAAAGGACAATATGTTTAAATAAATTAACTTATTTGTATTGATAAATCAGAGAGAGAGAGAGATATTGCGTAGGAGTAGGCATAAAGTTGTAGGAGATATATTAAATTTAATAACAGTATTGCATATGATTTTTTTTAAATATTTCATTCAAAGACAGTATTGCTTTTGATGAAAGCTCTACTCTCTTTTGCTCCTTCTCTACATTCGACATAAAAAGTTTGAACATTAAGAGGGACGGACAAATTTTTTCTTTTTTTGATTTTGTCATCTTTTTTTATTCATTCATCATTCTACTTTATATTTCCCTACAATAGGTATATACTGTATATATATAGCCTAGATGTTTTAAAAAATGTCTTATACTCATGTTTCCTTTGCTATATCTTAAATTGATAGTTGGACTTTTAATTTTTTATTTTTTTTGAGGGAGAGGGTATTTACATATTTTTACTATTGTATATTGTATGAAAAATCTGTAACTATTTGAGTTACAAGACTTTTGGGCCTATATTGTATTACTCTATGCTTATACCGCCTGCTAGGCAAGATTTTTGCTTGATAAAAGGTATTTCAAAGGATATATTGTCCTTATGAAAGTGAATACAAACCCTTTAAGCATACAGATTATCAAGGCGCGCTTATGTAGTGTATCACATGTAAGAACTGGCGTGACAATAACCGCTTCTTATAAATTTTCCTATAATCGTTGTTTATTCTAATAGATCAGGAAAATACATAAATAGTATATGTAATTGTTGTAAAAAATCCATTTTTTGTGAGAGCATTGTAATTAGTATTGTTAATTCCTTGTTTATATTTGTATAATTAGAATGTTTTTTTATTGCAAAATAAACGAAAGAAAGAGAAATTAATAGAGCAAAATGTAGACCTTATTTTATTAACTGATCAAAAGCTTTATTTATCGTTAATCCTAATCCATTAATAAACGAAGAGAGAAGATATTGATTAAAATCTATATTTGCAACTGTGAAAACTCACTATATTGTATTAAGTCAGTTAATCTTGATTATATACTCAAATCCATTATTGTCCATTTTGTAATCAATTATGGTCTGGTTTAATTTCTAATAAACACACTTTTAAACTTTCTCAGATGCAAATATCAGGCTAATTAAAATTATTTTACAATTATATAAACGAAATCTTATTGGTTAATTTTTTTCTCGCAGCCGCATAATTTTTATTGTTAAATTAATAATAAAGAAAATTAATAAAAAATTAATTAATAGATATTCCTCTTTGAAGGTGATTTTTTTTTCTTTTTTTATTTACAGTACCTGGATATACCATTCCATATCTGAAGAGCATTCCGACGAATTCGTCGAATTCGACATGTTTTCTGGTGCCAACCAAGTCGAGACAAGAAGTATATTATGCGCAACTTGACAACGCCACCTAACGGCGGTCTATACTAACGAAATTACCGTTAATGCACAAAATGCGACCTTTAAAAATACCCGACCATGCGCCACACATCATGAGCTTTCGTTTCTAATTACAGATTCGCTATTTTTTTCCTTCATCTTTATGAAATCTTCAATAGGTAAAATATATACATTATTTTGAAACTTTTAGCCATTATCCAGGAAAAACGAAAGAGAAGCTCTTAAAATCCTTTACTCTGCTACTACTCTATCTTGTCCATTCCTATGCTCTTTCCATCTATTTTCAATATACCATAAATATATATATATATATATATATATATATATATATATATATATATATGTCCGTGCGTGTGTGGATATGCACGATACATATGTCAAACTAAAATGATAAGAATCACTTCGTTAAAATCAAATTTTAAATTTTAAAATAAAAAGCTTTTCAGTTGAAAAACAATATTAGAACCAGCCTCTTTAAAAATACGTTGAAAAGGCTAAAAAATAACTATAAAAACTAATAATTATTAAATAATTTAAGTATGCTATTGTTTTCTTTTGTTATATATAAAGAATATTTCATAGGAATATGAGTACAGAGAACAAAACAATTATATAAATATTAAAATGTATAAACATTTTTTTTTATTTAAGGAAAGATAAAGAACATTAATAACTTTGAGTATGTCTATAACAACAGAAAGCACTAAACCAGAGAGTTTAATTAGAGAACTTATCAATGATCCAGACTTTAAGCAGGCATATAAATCGTATGCACAATCGGATAAGGAAACGATGATGACTAAAATGCTAAAAATTTGGCTAAGGGATGCTGGTTTATTTGAGGGAGGTTGGAGCGATGGTAGTTATGATATTGCTTATACTAAAGCCGGAGTTAGAACGAGCTTCAGAAAAGCAGACGTAAGTTTACAAAAAGAGTTCTCTTGCTATTCTGTTAAGTAGGTTTGTGAGAGTTGTAAAAACAAGAGGACAACGGTAAAATAGAGCGCTTGTCTGTAGTAAAAAGTGTATAGAGAGGTAGGGAGAGAGGGAGCAGCGTTGAGAGGAAAGAGTGAAAGGCGAAGGGGGCGGAAGATTTAGGAGTTGGCAAGGGAAAGGATTAGCGTTTTTCAATTTACATTCGGATAGAATTATTTTTATTTTACGATTTCAATAGACTATTTATTTAATAGAGTTAAAACGGTAAAATATATAATGGCGATATAATTGTAGTCAAATTTCATTCGGACAAAAGTTTCAAATTCATAACAATTAAATATACGAAAGTTTTGGGTAATGTATGAAGAGAAACAGTATATGCATGAAGATTTATATTTAAAACGACATGTCTTTCTAGTAAGAATTTTTTTAAAAACTGTAATTGACTCGAATTTAATTATGAATGAAACTTATAGGCAACTAGTTAAAAAATATTGATTAAACAATACATGAGTTCGAAAACTATTCTCACTATATGCGGTATATACTGTATATATATAAAGTAGTATATATGCACTGGATAATATATTAAAAATTATAATTATTTTTATATACTAGAATTGGCAGATGGGCCTAAGTAACGTTATCAATAACAAATAGCTAATTGAATAACCTATGAACTATATTAAGTGTTTTTGTAAATTTTCAAAGTGATACAGTATTATGAGCTATGGAATGCTTATTAGTCTGTAACGGAAAAATACGGGTTGAGAGAGGAATATGTCACCTGAGGAAGTTACGCTTACACATTCGTGTTCTGGGAATAGAGAAACCTCAAAGGAAGAGACCTCGTTAGGGTTTCTCGAATAAAAGGTGACTCGAACTGCAATTCTCGTTGAGGTTGTACATTACATGATGAGTGTTCGATATCCTTTGAGATCGAACCTTTATCTTCTCATAGGGTTCTCTGTAGACTAACCGAATAATTATAACTATTGAAACCGCTGATAAACTCTTTGAATCCATCCTTATCATAAATGTAAAGAGCATATCTATACATAGTAAATCGTATTCATCTTATCCTCATTATTGTATTCTTTATATTATCTTAGTAAGGGCGGTTTATATGGCAAACCTATCCGGCGTAATCATAAAACAATAGCAAAACGTAAAATGCATATTTGATAATTCATATTAATATTAGCTCATTAATTAAATTTATATAGCTTGTATATTGATCATATCAGTTTTGGTACTCAATAGCAGAACTGACTGACAGACCTCTGTTGGGAATATTGACATATTTCTAGTCTTTCCTTCGAGACTTTTCATCTGTATATCGCTTTCTTTTCTCAGTTTATTCATTCATTTATTGTCCTTCTTTAATATCAGTGTGTCTCTGCTAGAAACAACTATACTTGGTTTCTGTATTTATAAACATCATATTAGAAGACTAGAATGTTTTGAATATAAATATGATATGAATTTTCACATCTCATATATACCCTTTTCTTTCATTTTATCTGTCTCAAGACTTTATTTTTCCTTCAGATAAATGAGATGCAATCGACATTCTCTAGTTTGTAATTGATCGGGTCGTCTTTTATCGTTTATTTGTCTTTATTTTGAGGTAAAATGTGATTTTCCAGTTTGCCTTTGGCCCTTTGCTGTCTTAACTAGAGAAAACTATCCGAAATTTTGTAGATATGAGCGAAATTTAGATCTTTTATCCCAAGGTAAAGAATATTTTTTTTACAAAAATATCGTTAAACAGATAATATCTTTTCCCCTTTCTGTCCAAAGTCTAAAGTCAAAACAAGTCGTAATATTTCTGTTCTGCATAAATTATCTTATATTAGATACAACCATTTGAAACATAGATCTTATAGATAATTTTTATATAAACTGTAAGTTATTAAATTTACAAGAAGCTACAGCATACATTTGTACGAGTCAATAAAGTCTAATTACAGATCCGAATGAAAAATTTGCACACAGTCACTAGCAGTCCATGTACAACGCCATCTGTGGACAATTCACAATATATGTTGACTAAGACTTTTTTCAATATATAATCCATTTATGGTGGAATCATCTTTTCCATGAGCTTATAATTGAACTTCATCAAATCATAAAATGTATTTAGCACGTAGATAATAATTTCAATGTCAATTTAATTAAATTTCAGCTATTCAAAGTGTTGTTAGTCGTGTCTAAAGACTATTCTAAAGCAACCAAAGGATGTGAAAGCATTGATGCAATAAACGAATTTTGTCAGTTATTAAAGAATCAAAAAAGGCAACTAAAGAGCATAACAGCTAACAAGAGCGTCACTGATCGATTGACGGACGTTTCCAAATATACGGGATCTCATAAGCACCGTTTTAATCCTGACGGAACAGGAAGAGGAATTGATGGTCGAGAATATCGTGCTGAGAATAAGGGCTATGTCTCAGGTTATAAGGGTCAAGGGACATATGTTAAACAATCCCCCGAAGATAGTGATAATCAAAGACTGAAAATTGAAAAATAATGTAAAATTAATGCTAATTAAGTATTGCAATAGATTTTCTTTATAACATTAATAGAACATATTTTCAATGGAGTAATAAGCCACTGTTTTTCCTTTAGTATTTCCATCGTCCACTATTTCGTTTAGAGCAGTGAATATACTGATCAGATACGGTTGAATAAATTAATAACTTTTAATCTCAAACCACAGTCCGGAACGTTTTACCATAATGCTAATGCTCATTACACATTATGTTAAAAAGAGTTCATAGTTTCCCATTTCTCATGTCTTATTCATTTAATTTCTTCAATTATTCTTATAATAGCTTTATTTCCATTGTTTCCTTTGTTAAATTCATTTAATTAACATATCAGAAATAGAAACTTTTCTCATTTAAGGGTATTAATCTTTTGATAATTTATCTATTTCTCCATCGTTTCTCTCTTATCAATAATTTCTTAAAAACATGACAAGACATTTTATCGGATAAAAATTATTTTTCATTTTATCTTGAAGAAGACCTTATCAAACGTTCGGATGCACTAAGATAACAAGAAATGTTACCTTTATCTTTTTGTCAATATGTGATTTTCATTTTTAAAATAGTCTATATTCTGTGCAAAATTAGAATTGGGAATCTCTTATTCTCTCTCTTTTTTTATCTTATATATATATCTATCTATATATATATTGTATACATATGAATCAATTAGCTCTATCGATTCTTTTTTGTTGTTTGCTGTTAAATACAAATTTCCCCTTTCTCAGTCTACCCTTCATTTCTATTTTCCTAACAAAAGAGAGGAAAAATCTGTCTCTTTTTCATTTTCCAAGTTCTTGACTTTCCTTATGCGAATTATAGAAGTAAAGAGAACTTTAATGAGAATTTTGTTTTAATCATATAAACTTAAAAATCTCTGAAATGTTCGTATCAAGCCACTAATAAGTTATCTATATAATGAGATTGTTGCAAGGATTTCTTATGAAAAATGGAATACCCACTTAAAGAAATAACATGTTAAGAGCAAGGCTATATGTTTTTTATTATCTGATATGGATTTTGATATATTATATCTTATACTTAACTTTCGAATTAATTTATTAAACAATTTTTAGAAACCTTGACATTTAGGCCAAATTTACAACATTCAATTTTAGATAATACAAGAAAGCATCTGATATTTTGATGTAAATATCCCTATAAATAGGCATTGTCAGCTAAATATTTAGAATCATTCGATTCGCAGATCTTGATTAGTACAATAACTTTGAATGAAAGATGCTGTCTCATTCATTTGTATTAATTTCATTGTGCATTGTCTTTGTAACCTGTCTTGAGCATCCTATTATTGAAACAAGTAATGGTAAAGTAAGAGGAAATACCAACAATATAACAGATGGTATATTTTAATTTTCTTATACTTTTTTATTTTTCAATATAAATTAATTTGAATTTAGATAAAGATAGAAACAATAAAAAATTATCCTTTCTAAGTATTTGGTCTGATAAAAATTTGCTATTTTTTAGGTAGGATCTATCATGAATTTCTTGGAATTCCCTATGCGGCTTCAACCGAGCGTGAATTTAGATTTAAGAAACCGAGACCGGTAGAAAGCTGGAGTGGAATAAGGAACGCTACTAAGTTTGGGCCACATTGTCACCAGCTTGTTGCCTTGTTTTATCCTGTATTGGGAATGGACGATGATGTCAGTGAAGATTGTTTGTCGTTAAATATTTGGGTACCTGGAGAATTAGACAGGTAATGAAATACAAAAATTACATCATATAAACAGAAATAAGCTAAGTGGTGTTACTTATTTCATAGTTAAGAATTTATCTAGATCTGACGACAGATATCACTAATCTATACAAATTTTTATTAAAAATGTGCGCATCAAAGCGAAAAAAAATTAAAGGGAAAGGGATGGAAATTTAACTTTCATAACAATAGAACTATAGGAAATAAAGGAAAATAGGGAAAAAGCAAAGGACAGAAAAAGCTCCAATGAAAAGTAATTATGCTGTAGAATGTTTGGTCATTTATTTTTATTAACTAATTTTTAACATTTTACACTAAGAATCTATAAATTTTTAATATGCATATGACAAATGGATGTCCGCATGACTTAATGCTTATTGATAAAAGAGTCAAGGGGGTTTTTATTATCATTTTCTTAATTTATAAATAGGTTAATTTATGGTCTTAGTGAGTAATAAAAGTTTTTTCCAACACAGCGGAAGGAAGCTACCAGTAATGTTTTATTACTTTGGAGGAGCGTTCATTTTAGGGACAGGCGCCATGTATCCAGGGCAAGATTTAGCCGTGCACGGAGACGTTATTGTTGTGACATTTAACTATAGAATTTCAGCATTGGGCTTTTTATCAACAGCACACTCTAGCGCTAAAGGTAATTGGGCTCTTTGGGATAGCAAAATGGCTTTGGAGTGGGTAAAACAAAATATTGGAAAATTTGGAGGAGATGAAGAGCAAATAACGATATTCGGCGAATCAGCTGGAGCAGTTATGACATCTCATTCAGCGACCAGCCCCCAAACTAGTTCACTAGTGAAAAGAGCCATAGCTCATAGCGGTTCAGCTAATGGATACTTTGGTGTTGTAAAACGGGAACATATCAAGAAAGGAACTTTAGATTTAGCTTCATTTTTTTTTTGTGATGATGAAGATGATTTGCAACATACAGTCGACTGTTTGAGAGAGGAAGAACCTGAAGATATTGATCTCTTTGCTATACTAAGCCCTGTTATATTTGCTGGTACACTTCCCATTTGGTTACCCACTGTAGATGAGGAATTCTTACCTTTACCCCCAAAAGAAATGTGGCAACAAGGCTATGGAAAGAACGTGTCATTTATGACTGGTAAATTGAAAGACGATGCTGGGGGTTTGATTATTTTGAATCCTCTAGGGTTATTTTATGAGGATGCTCTTAGCTTTGCAGGAGATAAAGAGTCTCTAGAATTTCTTCTCAGTTTAATAACAGCCGCTTATAAGCCAATTGACGATGAAGTGGTCTTCTCGATTAAAGACAGATATCCAAATCTGAAAAGCGATGATTTTATTGAAAGAAGCAGAGCCGCTGTAGATATGGGAACTGATTGGTTCTTCGGAAGTGGTTCTTTCCTCGATGCAGTCTACCATAGTGATAAGTCAGATAAAGGAACATATAACTACGAATTGCAACACAAAATGACATTTTTAGATTATCCGAAATATATAAACGGTTCACATGTTGATGACTGCTATCCTTTGTTCGGTGAGCCTTTCCTAGAAACTTTAAGGAAAGAATTGAAATGTGGTGAGGAATGGAAGGATGGTGATATAAAATTTAGAGATAATTTGAGAGCCTATTGGTACAACTTTGTTAAAACTGGGTAATTAAATATTTTCTATTCTTTATAAGTATCTTATTCTCTTTTTAGTTAATATAAATTTTTTCTATTGATTAACAGCAATCCAAATAACGGTCCACATCCTATACCAATCGGATGGCCAACATTTAACAATAGAACTTTTGCAAAAATCCGTATTACACAGGATATGGGAGCTTCAAGTATTGAAACTGAAAGTTCGGAGAAAAGGAATCTCTATAAATTTTTTAACAACGATCTGTACATTGATCCACTACAAACTGCGAAAAGCTTTTCAACGAAATCTTATAGAAGAAGTTCTGAAGTAGAAAAAAGTAAGTAGTCTTGAACATCTACAATAATGTTTTGTATTAACGAAATCTTCTTTTTTTCCCCTTCTTTTACATATAGAACTTGATGCCGCTATTTCAAATTTGAAAAATATTGGCTCAAGAATGCTAAGGAATGCTCCTGAACAAAGAGAAAAATTATATAAAATTATAGAAAATGCTTTGAATAGACGTGAAGCTAAGAGAATAAAAATGAATAATAAAGCTAAGGATCAGGATATGAAGAGAAGAAAATTATCTTGAATAAAAACAAATTCTTGATATATATAAAGGATATATTTATCTCTTTTTTATTAAAATTTTATCTTACAGGATTATTTTAGTATTTATTTAGACATATTTTAAAATTTCCATAAAAAATATGACTATAACTTGATTTAAAACTACAGATGGCTCTGTCAGTCTATGCCCGAATTGAGTGCAAATTATTTGTCTAATATTTTAAAAAAATCTTCCTCTATTCTGAATATTAGTATAGACAAAAGTGAATCAATAAATTTCGGTGTATTGTATAATATATATTTGTAAATAAAACAAAAGTTTGTTGAAAGGGCGTATCAAAAACTTAATTAGTTTATTTCATTTTGTTTGTCAATTTTAATCAGTCGATAATAAGGTATACCTTTGCTCATGTAGCTATGATTCAGCATTCAATATTGCCAATAGTTCTTGGAATTTGGGTAAAGCATTTCCAAGATCAGATTTTAACGCATAGAGTACTGCTTAAAAGACCAGCAGCTTACAGGTGTTATTTTGACTACATATTCTGAATTATTCAAGAAATATCGACAAAAATTGGGCATAGAGATAATTCATATATACAGTATATAATATATTGCTTTATCCCCAAACCACTATGGAGAGCAAAAGACAAGGAGAGAAAACATCAGTCGATGTAAGAAAAGAGTGAGCTACAAATAAATTACTTGTAAGAAACAAATTATCAAAATAAAGTTCAAGTTCATCTGACCTCACTCATTCAACTTGTATTCCAAATCCTACTTTCAGTTACTTTCATCTCCTAAAGTAGAAGAAAAATGGCGGGAATTCATTTTTAAATCATATTGATAGTTCACTTTGAAATAATTTTATCAAGACATCAAGAAAAAAGCTTCAATTCTTTGTAATTTGTCCAGTTTTCATATATATATATATATATACATATATATATATATATATATATTTATATACAGTATATATATCTTAGTGCAAAATTTATATGTACATATAGGACTGATAACAAAATAATACATATGTATTAGTGCTTATCGGCCTATTCAACTCTTTGCTATATAGTATAGTATTAATGCATAATAGGTCTAAAGTTTTTATACTAATCGTGTCAACAATTATTTAAGATGTGGACATCTTTGTACATGATCATTAGTTGAGACATAAATTTTATAAATCAGCTATCAAATATAGTTTTATTATTGATTGTGACGTAAATTAATTTAATGGAGGAAAAATATTCATCTTCAATTGATTAATTTGACAACTGTCGTGCATGTCACTTTTGAGAATAAGAATTTGTGAGCAAGGTAAGACCGAAACTTTTCTTAACTGTTCAAAAGTTTCTATCAGTTCGAATGTACTAATTAGTTTAATAAATAAACGTAAATTTATTCTTTTTTAACTCTTGACTTTCATAAAATCTTTAGATTTGAACTTGATTTTTGAATAATTTCAGTACTTTTTTCAATAACTTATTCTTTACAAAATTATTATTATACCTTGTTTAATCGGTTTAGAAAGTACTAAAATTGAAATAGTAGTTGTCACGAATCACAAAACTAGTGGCTGAAATAAATACTCGTAAATTTAAGGCTGTAAATATCATAAAGTGAGAGATAAATTGATGAATGTATTTTTTTAGGCTGATAACTCTGAAATTATGGCAAGAGTGGGTGAAATATGGAAAAAATTAATTCTGGCGTGCTTGATTATTATAGCCATTCATTCAACTGCAAATTTTCTTCTGACTAAGGTGTCCAATACTACTACTACTACTACAACTACATTAAACGAACGTGAAAAATCAGTACTTTTAAAATCGTTTAACAGAAAAGTTGATGGAACAATTGACGTAACTTTCAATCTTGACGTTGAAAATGTGAAAAAAGAGACAGGAAAACAAATTACAATAAAGCAGACTACGGAGAAGGTCCAATACACACCCCATCCTCCTCCAACAATACCACAAGTGTATAGAGGAAATGACATTTGTGAGAAAAATAAGCCTACATTAATTATATATGTACATTCAGCACCAAATAATATTATACGGAGGTCACGACTAAGACAGACGTGGGCCGACAATAATCTGTTCAAAGATAAATATTTCCAGGTTGTCTTTGTCCTTGGGAGGCCGTCATCAGCATCTGTGCAAGAAAATATCGATACTGAAAATAAAGAATATGGTGATATTATCCAAGGTGACTTCAAAGATCAATACAGAAATCTAACCTTGAAAGCCATCTTTGCACTTAAATGGCTAAGAGATTCATGCCCAAGCGCTAAATTTGCTTTAAAAAGTGATGATGATGTATTCATGAACGTTTTTGAAATAAGGAAGTTAACTGAAGAAAAAAAGTATCAGGAAGATGAAAAATTTCTTTTTTGTGCTTTTTATCATGCCAAACAAATGCCAATTTTAAGAAATCCAAAAACTTGTATGAAATGGTGCGTTGAAGATTACGAATTTCCAGGTGAAGTAACTTTTCCACCATACTGTGCTGGTCTAGGATTTTTATTAAAAACAAGTGCAGTTCCCTTCTTATTAGATAATGTCGCAAAAACACCATTTTTCTGGATAGACGATGTATATACTACTGGACTTCTCGTTAAAAATATTCCAAATCTGAACATTATAGACATGTCAAAGAAAATTACTATGAATAGTATTGAAGCTATTAAACTATATAAAAACAATGATAAAAGTTTAAGGGCACCAATTTTTATTCTCGTTTCTAGTGGTAAACAAATTAAAACACTATTTAAACTTTCTTATTTGAGGTTAAGTGATGAAGAGAAGAAAATTGTGAATTTTGACGTTCAAAAATATAATATTACAACAAACTAAATAATTTATTTTTATATGTGTTATTTATATAATAGGCATAAAATTGATATGTATGTGCAGTATTGGTCAAAAAGTACTTTGCATCATGTTATGGTGTTTGATATTTTTTTTCTGTCTCTTAATATCTGTCTTTTATAGGGATAGAATTTCATTGAAAATATGTAAATCTCTTTTTTAAATGAAAGCTTGTCAATTACAATGTTCAACCAAGCTTGATCTGAAATCACATCCTATTCATGTATAATACTGCCATCTGCTGTATATATTATAAAAATAGACTAAACAGCCTGTATTGAATAAAATAACAAGCATATCGATGTAAGAAATGAACAAAAAGTAAATAAATGACAGAGACCAATATCTTGTCTAAGTCTTTAACTGCAAGACGTTATTGATTTTTTTCTTACAGGTAAAAAAAGCCAGTTTGATTCATTAATACCTAAGAGTTTGAATCAATGTATAAACTAGACAAAACTTTGAATCGTGATGACATATTCAAATAAAATCTATAAAAAAGAGCTTTAAAGAATAGATAAAACAGCAATAAAACGATACACAACCACCTTAATAATGACGTCCAACATTCTTTATAAAATAAATTCAAATGATATTTTAGGACTCCTGCTCCATTTAAATGTGGATAAGAAACCTTTGGTATTGTTTTATTCAAAAATTTGCATAGTGGTTCCCAGCTATCACCAAATTTTAAGAAGAGAACGCGATCGCTTGAAAGTTTCTTTTTTAAAGATGAATAGTGTTTAACGTACTTATTAATATAAATTGTTTTATTAACAATTTCTGAACCGTAAACATACTTTCTGTTAAGTCTATCGAGTTTTGTGAATTTGTATATCAATGGGTGTAAGTAACTTAAGAAGCTGCTCTCAAAGTAAGATTGGCTCAATTTGATGTGACTTGACCAGCTGTTAAACCACGATTCTTTATCTCTAACTGTTACCACAATTTTAGCTTGAGGAAATACACTTGCAAGGTCAACAGCAAAATAGGCAGCTGGGACGTCTGTCACTGAATCGATTCCTCTGTAAAGACTCTTCCAGTCAATGTCACGTTTTTCAAATTCTAAGACATCCACCCAAAATGCCAAACTTTCTCTTGCATGTTCAAGAAAATCATGATTCTTATAACCGAGTATCTTTAGAGCTCTAGATAAGGAAGTAGTACCAGTTTTAGAAAGTCCGGCTCCAATAACAGCCAAACCATTGATTAGATTGCATAGCTGTAGACAAAATAGGAAGTGACAGAGCAACTTGCTCATTTTACTAGGTCTGCTGTTTCTCAGCTCTATAATAGACTATTATCAAATAGATGTATATAAAGTTTCAGATTTATATATCCCCTATAATTTCTCCTTTAGATACTAAATATAGTTATGTATTGTGAATAATTTTGGCTTACATGGCGGCTCCAGCATTTTTTTACTTTGTACAGATGTCAAGAAAAAAATTTCCGGTAGCAAATATCAATGTTTAGTCTTTTAGTTTGAATCATCAATATCTTTTATTCTTAGATCTCGGTAAAGGTACAGTTTATTGGCTGTATAAATTTAAAGGTATAGAGAAAATTGCTAATCCATAACGATACTAAATAATTAAGTACAATTATAGCTGTCGATCGAGTGATAGCCTATTTGACGAACAACCACATTCCCCTGTTCAAATTAGCCTCCTTCCCTCAGTATTTCTACTTTTTAAAACATTATCCTGTTGCTAAGTTAACTTTCTACCTTAAAAATAGCAATGTGCGTTTAAATTTATCATACATGAATATTATCATTTGAATTTTATTCGTCACAAATTCTATAGATGTTATTCTTGTACTTTACAAAGCTGGAATATATTAGATGTTTCATAAATAAATCCCTTACTTCGAAATATTACCATTTAATTATGCAAAAATAGAGATATATAAATATTCCTTTGGAAATATAAATATATACCTTTAAATTGATTTATTCGAAATGAAAGCGTGAATTTTGATTTGTTTGTGCCTCATTTAAACAATACAAACGACATTACAAGATATTTTTAATACTGATCAATCAATATTTTAGGCAGTTCGAAACCAGGTGCATAGCATAAAATATCACAATTAAATTCGTAAAATATTAATGTAATGACTAATAATAAAATAAGTAAGTCATCATGCCGAAAATTAAAATGAAGAAAAATAATCCAAAAGTTTTTCTTTAGCCTTCTTCTTTATTTTAACTTCTCATTGAAAAGCATATTGAAAAATAATAAAAAATGATACAAAAACAAGGAAAAGCTTAAATTTGATATTATACTTTAAGGTCACAATAGAAATTATAAAGTTATTGAATAGGAAAAATGTATTGTGTACTTGTTTTTTGCAGTATTTCCTTTTTTCAACTTTAAAATTAATTGCATATCATATATTGATATTTTTAAGATTAGTTTACTTAATATTAGTGTAGATATTTCTTAATACAGATGATATAAGTGCTAAAACCAGTATGAAAAAATTAATGCTTTAAATCAAATATTATTATCACAGATCGTGCCATAAAATTTAAAAAGAGAATGCTTTAAAAAATATTTTCTCTTAACTTTCAATAGCTAACGACCCTTGGTGACATTGGGAAGGTTTTACGCATACCCATACACTTCTCTCTGTCGATAAACAAAGAATTATTCTTAATAGCCAGATCGTGTTCCAATGATGATTTGGTTCTTAGAAGATGTTGCAAAGCATTTTCAGCTTCTCTCAGTTTGCCTTGAAGAGCTTCAACCGTTTCAGAAATTTCGTGTACTTCTTCAACCAACCTGTAAAGTCAATTTAGTTAAAGTTTTTTCTAATTAAGATAAACCTAAAGTTTTGACAAGAAATTACCTGTGTTGAACTGGATCGCGACAACCTTCAACGTTGGGTCTGCGAGTTCTTGTCGCCAATCTTGTTTGGGCAACTTGAAGTGGAGCTTGTTTGTCGGTTATAGTCTTTTTCAACAGTTCAATATTCTTTTCCATATCGAAGACCTCTTGCAGTGTCTTGCTTAAAGCGTTCTGCAGTTTGTTCTTTGCATCAATGTACTCTTTAATTCTGTCAGAGAAAGCGCTATTGACGACATTCCACTGATTCATCATAGCCGAGGAGCATTCGTTCAAAAGAGCTTCGATTTGATCGCGGACGTCCTTTGAAGCTTTTCTTTCTGCTTGAGATCTAGCAACATTATCATGCGAAAACTTGGCCCAAGTTTCTGGAACGGACACTGTATTATCGACTCTCTCAATACCATCGTGGAAGGCTATTCCTCTGGAGGTATTCCTTAGACCATGGCAAGTTTCATCAAGATTTGTTGCTACTTCTTTATCGCGTGAATCCTTTTCTAGTTCGTGCTGAGCCGCTCTGTTCAATCTATTTATAATAATACAATTAAGTACCGAACTTGATAATCTATCAATAGATCTATTAGAAATTCCTTTTTATCATGAATGGTTTTGTCAGGATCAATTATTCATAATTGTATAAATTCTTTTTAAATTTATCTCTTTGAAATAATTTGTATGTCTATTAAATTTTAAGTCAGACTTGAAGTGAGGCTGATTGAATTATCAGTACAAATATTCTTATGGATAAGCTGTTTTTAATGAGAAAATAAATAACTTACGCCAATTGAGCGTTTGCTTTGTCGATAACTTGTCTCATCTTTTCCTGGCATCTTTTGATAGTGTCAACTTCCTGTAATAATTCAAAAATACAAACTCATCAAAATTATAATAATTGATATCGTCATGGTAACATTTATTGATTGGTAATCAAAGAGTAATGATACGACCAATAGAACTTGAAGAAAAAACCTTAATTGTCATTTGCGCATATATTTAATGGGAAACGTTTCTCTTTAGTATCATTATATTTTCTATTAAGTGTTTACCGACCTTAATCAATTCTCTCTCGACGTTGTCATGAACTAGATCGATTCCTTGTCTCTTTTCTCGATTGTACAAACATTCTTGAGCAATGTGCAGTGGGTTTTCAGTTTCTGCAAGTGCTTTTTCTAAAACTGATTTGGATCTGTAAAATGACAAAAAAAGAATTTATTATCAATTATTCAATTAAACTTATCCTAGTATAACAATTAACGCTTTATTTAATTTTAATATGTTATCTTTAATCTTAATGTAAAGAAAAAAATCAATTTGTTAATAATTTAGGTATAGGACTATTTCTATTTTGTGTTTCCTCCATTAATTCTAAATCTTTTTAAGACGTGTAAGTATTTTTTTTTGAAGAGTTAGTTTCCTGTTTATAATTTATATCTAAAGGTATATGATTAAATATTAATTAATTATATTGTAATAAAGTACTTAGAACCAATAACTTTTCTATTTGATTTCCTAACATTAGTATATACTTTAAGTAATTGCAATTATACATCATAAATAATAAAAGATATACTAGCCTAGAAAGTGCATCAATTTCGTTAACCATGTTATCAGTTTCATTCTTAACCTCAGTCTTCCAAAATTGAATATCTCCCAGTCTTTCTCCCAATTTTTTACCAACATCGGATTGAGCTCGTCTGGTTTTGTCATCAGCTTCCCTACACAAGCGAACAGTGTCGAACCTAAGACGTTCTGAAC